>CM051455.1:38957289-39599028 GCA_028274465.1 Plantago ovata | reverse complement strand
TGAGTGATAGAGAGAAGAAGCCCAAGCTCGTGAGTTTGTGAGTCAATTGTGTCAAAAATACTGTAACATTCTCTTGTACATGTAATAAAAGTCGAAATTTTCTGTTGTGGAAATCGTTGTTCCTGGGACAACCATAAGACCTCGAAACGTCCAAACACAAATCATCCTCTCGTTTAATTGAACAATATAATAACGGAGAGTTTTTGTGGTCGTCCGGTTCGGTTCTTATTTTTTTTGGTAGTCCGGTTCGATTCAATTATAAAAAAATCTGCCTAATATAGCCGGTTCAGAATACATTCTAGGTCATTAGGATAAATAGACCTTTCAACAACAGTGTCTTTCCAATGATTTTTTTTACAGTTTGTTGCAATTTGTAACGGATTACCAACATAATACCAAAAAATTATTTACTAAAAGAAATCTGTACTTGACCAGCGACAAAACACCAACAAATTGGATTTCTCGTGACAATTTCGTGGGTATTTTGTTGCTGTAGTTTCCAACAAATTTGAACATTCATGACTATTTTGTTGGCACTTTTGAAAACTATGCACACCAACGCAAAATTCGTTAGAAGCTATTCTCACCAACAAAAATTCCAAAAACAAAATTCAATTTGAAATTTTCTTAGCAACTAAAATAACAACATCGAAAAATTTAGTGAAAATTATAACAACAAATAGTCCGCTAGAAATTTAGTGACGAACATAAAATATAACATCGGAGAATCCGTCAGAAATTTTTATTACGAACTAAGGTTCCGTTTGAAACTATGTTGCTAAATCCTTTCTAGAGAAAAATAGATGTGCAGGCTGATAGAATTCCGACTCTTTCAAAGTCTCGAACTGATGGGAGGAACGAAATCTAGTCATTTATATTAATTCTCTAGCACTTCGCCGCACTCGTGGCGGACTTCAACCACTTTGGGAGGCAAATCGAGTGGAAATTTAATATAGGACAAAACTTGTGTTCGAGGAACTAAAATGGAACTGAAATTTTTTGTGTTAACAGTATTATGAGTTATAAACATTTCCAATTGTAATCGGAATTTTCCAGGATGTCAATAATATTTTATGAATTTATTTGTAACATTGCTCTCTGCTGGAGTGTTATTATGCATAGCTCACTAATCCTAATTAGGCTTAACAATAGTCTTTAGAAAGCTAAGAAACAGTACTAGTTGGAAATATTTTCTGAAATAAATTTCAAGATGTTTTATCTATGTGAAATGTCTTGTTAATCGTGGTGTAGTTTTTTGTCCAAATGAAGAATGACATTTGTTGATCTTTTTCTAAAGCTAACAAGTTAAAGAAGTATTTTTGGAACATTGTAATTGACTAAGTTTCTAGTTAAGTTGGTTGGGTGTTGATTGATTAAACCTTTAGGTCTTGTGTTCAATTCCTATATTTTATTTGTTTTTAACCTTTTACGTTTAGTTATCCGTTTGACTTTTAGGTAGTAACTGTCGGAATTCTTTTTAGGTAATTTGTCTGGTGCTTCGTAATCGGAGCTCTCTGTGGTGTTAAGTTCGAGCAATCTGTAAGGTGGGTGTTCACCCAAAAACTACTACTTAGTAACTATTTCCAAAAACCTGGAATTTTTAATGTATGCATATTTTAATTGTTGATTTTATTGTTCAGCTTCCGCTATATATATATACACGTCTCATATGCACGACTGTTTTGCTTTGAAGTTTATGCATGACTTCTCACTTGGTTTTTGAGATTGTTTTAATGTTTGATTGTTTTACCGCTAATTGTCTGACCGGTCGATTAGGAATACCAGTAGGTAAACTTGGGTAGTAGAGGCTATCGAGTTGATTTATTTGTTTTCTAGTCTATTCCCTCTTGATGCGAGGCAGAAGAAGCCGATGTCTTGTTGGGTCGTAGGATTCTCCCTGAACGTACGCAGGGCATTGTATTGTTTCCCGAGTTGCGGTCTCTGGAGGGAGTTATAAGGGCTATTGGGAGTAGGAGCAATAAGGCGGGCCGCACCAAATACCATTATTGTTCTATCTACTAATTGTTTAATTGATTGTTTTTCTATTTTGTTTGCAAACTGAAAATACTTTTTGCATAAAACTCACTACCGCACGAACACCACTGAGATTTTTGTCTCACACTCTTTTCATCACTTCCTTTTAGATTCAGCTGAAGGCGACGGAGCGTAGGTGTCCTGCGACTCAAGTGTCTGGGATGGGTGTTTTGGGAATTTATGTTAGAAGAATTAAGAAGAAAACATATTATCTTCGTTACGTCTTTTGGTTCTAAAACTGAAGTTTTGTTATCATTGATTGTTTGCTTAAAGTTTTAAGCTTTGTTCAAAACCTCCTTTTGTTGTTTATATCTAAAAGATCGTTCGTATGTTCGGTTTTAAAAAAAATTACTTAGTGAAAATAATAATAATAATAATAATAATAATAATAATAATAATAATAATAATAATAATAATAATAATAATAATAATAATAATAATAATAATTACTTGGTGTCATTGATACACATCTATCGTCACGTTACGGTCTGAGTCGTCGGCAGGAGGCTCTTCTTAATTCTGTCCGTGCCCCTCATGCCCAAGATTTATTATTCACCGTACCATTCCTATTGATGGGTTGGGGCAGCGGATGAATCCTCGACAGTTCCGTGTTGTGTTGTGTTATCGTCTTGCAGTCCCCTTGTTCGATGATGGCTCCTCTTGCACGAGTTGTACATGTGCATCAGATGGACCAGTGGGGTGACCACGCACTTCACTATTCCAACAAGGTGGGGGTGAAGTTCCGACACAATCTTGTGCGTGATACTCTGGCTGACATCTGCTTTAAGGTTGGTGTTGCGGTGCGGAAAGAGGTCCCTCTGGGGTTCCTTTCCGATGATGGACGAGACCTACGCCCAGCGGACTTGTTGTTGTACAATTGTGCCGAAGGCAAATATGCTTGTTTGGGTGTCACCGGTGTCTCTCCTTTTGCTGGTAGTGGGAGTGGATTCTTGGGCTCTCGGAGTTGCTTTGCAGAATGCCGTACAAAAGAAGCAGAGGAAGTACTCTTCCAAGTGTACAGAAACACGGCTATTCGTTTATCCCTCTTGCCTTCTCTACCTTAGGGGAGTTCGACAGGAGGCGTTGGATACTCATGCCCAAGATTTATTATTCACCGTACCATTCCTATTGATGGGTTGGGGCAGCGGATGAATCCTCGACAGTTCTGTGTTGTGTTGTGTTATCGTCTTGCAGTCCCCTTGTTCGATGATGGCTCCTCTTGCACGAGTTGTACATGTGCATCAGATGGACCAGTGGGGTGACCACGCACTTCACTATTCCAACAAGGTGGGGGTGAAGTTCCGACACAATCTTGTGCGTGATACTCTGGCTGACATCTGCTTTAAGGTTGGTGTTGCGGTGCGGAAAGAGGTCCCTCTGGGGTTCCTTTCCGATGATGGACGAGACCTACGCCCAGCGGACTTGTTGTTGTACAATTGTGCCGAAGGCAAATATGCTTGTTTGGATGTCACCGGTGTCTCTCCTTTTGCTGGTAGTGGGAGTGGATTCTTGGGCTCTCGGAGTTGCTTTGCAGAATGCCGTACAAAAGAAGCAGAGGAAGTACTCTTCCAAGTGTACAGAAACACGGCTATTCGTTTATCCCTCTTGCCTTCTCTACCTTAGGGGAGTTCGACAGGAGGCGTTGGATACTCATGCCCAAGATTTATTATTCACCGTACCATTCCTATTGATGGGTTGGGGCAGCGGATGAATCCTCGACAGTTCTGTGTTGTGTTGTGTTATCGTCTTGCAGTCCCCTTGTTCGATGATGGCTCCTCTTGCACGAGTTGTACATGTGCATCAGATGGACCAGTGGGGTGACCACGCAGTTCACTGTTCCAACAAGGTGGGGGTGAAGTTCCGGCACAATCTTGTGCGTGATACTCTGGCTCACATCTGCTTTAAGGTTGGTGTTGCGGTGCGGAAAGAGGTCCCTCTGGGGTTCCTTTCCGATGATGGACGAGATCTACGCCCAACGGACTTGTTGTAGTACAATTGTTCCCAAGGCAAATATGCTTGTTTGGATGTCACCGGTGTCTCTCCTTTTGCTGGTAGGGGGAGTGGATTCTTGGGCTCTCGGAGTTGCTTTGCAGAATGCCGTACAGAAGAAGAAGAGGAAATACTCTTCCAAGTGTACAGAACCACGGCTATTTGTTTATCCCTTTTGCCTTCTCTACCTTAGGGGAGTTCGACAGGAGGCGTTGGATACTCTATCGCGCCTCAGGCATCTTTGTGTTAGTCTTTCGAATAATGTTAGGAGCGGTGTTTTCCTTTTTTCTAGACTTAGTTTTAGTATCCAAAAAGGGGTGGGATCACAGCTTGTCTCTCGACTCCCTTCCAATTTTGTGTGATTATAAAAGATAATAATAATAATAATAATAATAATAATAATAATAACAATAACAATAAGGTGGGTACTGTTTGGCGTCGTCTGGTCTCTAAGGTGGGTGCTGTTTTGGTTGGCCCCTCTTTATCTGGGTATTTTGACGGTCTCCAGTTTGGTGTTTGGGTACCCTGTGGAGGTGAGGCTATTCTTCATGCCTTGAGTCGGTTCGTTGAGGCGAGAGGCAGTGAGGTGGGCTTCACCATGTTGTTAGTTGACTTTCAGAATGCTTTCAACATGGTAGATCGTGAGGTTATGTTGCTTGAAGTTCATCGCCGTTGTCCAGTCCTTTCCCGTTGGGTTGAGTTCTGTTATTCCAGTCCGGCCAGGTTGTATTATGGGGAGCACATTCTTTGGTCTGGTCAGGGGGTCCAGCAGGGCGATCCTTTGGGTCCTCTTCTCTTTGCTTTGGTTTTACACCCGTTGGTTTGTCGGATCAGGGATTCTTTTGACTTGTCCTTGCAGGCTTGGTATTTAGATGATGGCACCATTGTCGGCGATACCTTAGTTGTGGGCAAGGTCTTAAAATGATCTTGGAGGATGGGCCGCGTGGAAGATCCGAGGAGTAGGGTTCCTGGTGTTTTTCCTCCTTCTATTGCCAGGCCACTACGAGGGGTCAAAGTCCTAGGTGGCTCGGTCAGTGTGTGCCCTGGTTTTAGTAGTGAGCTTGTGGTGAAGAGGGTGAATAAGACCATCGAGCTCTTGGACTCTGTCGCAAAGCTTAATGATCCACAGTGCGAGTTGTTGTTGCTTCGCGCTTGTACTGGTATTTCAAAGCTCTATTTTGCTTTGCGCACTTGCCCTCCTGGTTTCTTTCAGTCGGCCCAGTTTTCTTTTGACCGGGCTCTCAGATCCTCCTTGGAGCGTATTGTTACGGCGTCGGGTCCCGGTTTTGGTGATTGGCAGTGGCGGCTTGCTACTTTACCCTTTTCTTTTGGGGGGGCTTGGTGTTTATGCTGCTGCGGATGTTCGCCATTATGCCTTCATTGCTTCCCGCCTCCAGTCTGCTGGTTTGCAGGCTAAGCTCTTGTGTCCCTCTGGTATCACTTCCCTTGGCCCGGCTTTTGATGGTGCTTTGTCTTTGTTTACTGAGACCACAGGTTCTGACCTTTTGGGAAACCCCAGTGAGATCGCTGCCCCCAGACTTATGAAGAGACTGGCAGATATATATTTCACGAAGGTTGCTGCTTCTGCAGAATCTGTTTTCTCTTTATCTCCTCGCCAGGTAGCTCTTTGAGCGTCTCAGCGAGGTGCCCATTCTTCTGATTGGTTGCGAGTTGTTCCTATTTCGGGTTTGGGCCAGACTATGAACGGGAGGACTTACAGGTGTGTACTGGGTTATCGGCTTGGTGTTGCTTTGTTTCCGGTGTCCTTTCCTTGCTCTGCTTGCTCTCGGGTTTTTGATGGGGATTTGTTTGGTGACCATGCGGTGTCGTGTGCTGGGATGGTGGGTATCAAGCACCGCCATAACCTTGTTCGTGACACTCTTTTGGATGTCTGTTTCCGATCTGGCATCTCTGCTGGTAAGGAGGTGGATATTGGTTTGAGCGATGGGAGTGACAGGTCCCTCCGTCCTGCAGACTTTCTCCTTTATGCTTGGGATAGGGGCCGGGATGTGTGTGTGGATCTGACTGGGTCTTCCCCCTTGACGCGGTCTGGGTTGGTAGACTTTGTGCCTGGACATGCGGTTGCTAATGCTTCCAGGCGCAAGTCGGTGAAATATCGGGACTTGTGTGCGGCTAAGGGGTATGGATTCCTTCCTTTCTCTTTCTCGACGCTTGGGGAGTTGGATGTTGAGGCTGTGGATTTGCTTGTTAGAATCCGGGGTTTCGCTTTGGCTCAGGATCCTGGGGCGCGCGCTGCTCATTTTATTTTCTCTAGAGTTAGGTTTGCTATTGCTAAGGGAGTGGGAGCACAGCTTGTTTCTCGGTTGCCCACTACTTTTTTGTAAACCTTTCATTGTCGTTGATTTATAATAATAATAATAATAATAATAATAATAATAATAATAATAATAATAATAACAATAATAATAATAATAATAATAATAATAATAATAATAATAATAATAAACTAAGATAAATAAATAAAGTCGGTACCTTTACAATCTCAGTATATATATAACTTATAATTACATAAGCTGGTGTCACTAGAGTGGGGGTATGGTGACACTTCTTTAATTTCTTTTGCTGGTCGAGTTGGGAAAGCTTTACTTGGAGCCAAAAACACCACAACAGATGCCTATTGTCCTAAGCTATAATGTCACAATCTGGTCACAATATATGTTTATGTACACTGATTATGGTGTCACTATATAAACCTATAATGACCTAAGCTATTGAAACCCCTTTACAGGTGACACTTTTGAAAAAGCGTCACAATAGCTAAAAAGGTCACGATGCTTATTAGTGACTATTTTTGGGTGTCACGAAATCCATTTTTTCTAGTAGTGACAGAGGTATGAATGGAGGAAAAAAGAGTACAGTGAAAACAAGGATGTGCTTGGAATTGATTTCACAAAGAATTGGTTGAATCTGGAAGTGTCTATCAAAAGGGAAGCACTCAAAATGGACTACGGGATGAATGCCTGTTTCACAAGCTAGATGAAGTGGCTTTGATCAAAGATGATATGGGAAACTCCAGATCAAGACTGGGTGTAAATCTCTTGGAGTTTTTCTACCTAACCAGAGATGACTACATAATTGATTTCAGTTCTCTGGATGTGATATACAGAAGATGAATCTATCCGACAAACATAAATCACATGCCTAGCTAGTTCAGGGAAAGACATCTCTGGACCCAACACTTTGTGAAGACATGCCTTGAAGCCAGTGCTGAGCTTTCCAAGAAGCACAAAGTTGAATGTTAGGAAGCTTTTGATCAACTATAGACTGGATGTTCTGAACGAATTAATCCAAGGTCAATCCTCACTACAAGAAATCCAATAAATAGCCACCGGACGTGGCCACGGATACTATCCGTGGCTATTACGGATACTACCTGTGGCTAAAATAGCCACGAATCGCTATTTTAGCCACCGATAGGCACGAACTAAGTTTGGAAGCTCAGTTCGTGCATGTCCATGCCCGAGTTTGTGCACTGTATCCACGGATAGATTTTATCCGTGGGTAAAATAGCCACAAAGAATTTATTCGTGTAAAAAAAGTTGACCGTTTGAAAGAAAAAAAATAATAAAATAAAATTGTAGCCACAGATAGATTTTATTCGTGGCTACGTCCGAGTATAAGAGACCCGATCGGGTCTCTTCTTCTCCTCACAACCTCCATTTCCCCCAAGTGAAAGCCTAAACCCATTTCTCCTCCTCACAGTCTCCATTTCTCCACCACCTCGGAGCCACCACGTACCACCGCTACGATTCCGATTGGCAAGTCATTATTCTACTCCCTCATTCTCTTCTTTTCCCTTTTTCTTTTGCTAATTTTTGTTCTCTTCCCTCAGTGCCACCACCGTGCCACCTCCTCGATGCCACCTTGCTCTCTGCCACCACCGCCTCCAAGCCGGAGCCACCACCGCGCCACCAGCTTACTCTTCCGGGTAAGTTATTTTCTAAACCCTAGTTAGTTTTTTTTTTTTTTTTGATTTAATTTGGTTTAATATGAAATGATTCTATTAGTTAATTTCGATTAAATTTGCATAATTTAGTTAAATTAATTTTTCTTATTAGTTTTTCATAATTTCCAGTTTAGTGGAATTAATTTTTGTATTTTGTTAATTATGAATTAAATTAGTTTTGCATATTATGTTAATTCTGAATTAAATTAGATTAATTGGAATAATTTGGATTAATTTTTAGTTAAAATTATACTGCGATAATGATGTAAACCAGTCTTAAGAAGTTATATATAGACTCTATTTGATAAGTTAGACTTTCTTTTTTGTTACTAATTATCATTGTTTTCAACTTACATTTTCTACATACTGACATAATGAACAACGGTGGAGCACAACCACCACAAGACGACATGGCACTCCTCGAGTGGTTTCCGGGCCAGACATACAATGGCCTGGAGATGTTGCACTATCATGGTATAATGTAGATTTTGATTAATTGGTATAGTTCTCGTATGTGCTTATATATAGTTGTATTTAATGCCTAAACGTGTAAAATCGTGTATGACAGGTTGGTTTCGGTGTCTGATAGAGAAAGGCTATCCACGATACTGCACCGACATCCGTTTCCGGCTCCTGGACATCGAGTGGCGGCCAGAAGTGGAGTACGCTTCCCTTCACCGTGAAGCGGGGCTATTTCCAGGAGCTCAAGGTACTTTACTTACAATTCTAGTTTTTTTGGATTGCGTCCGCATTCAAAATGGGTAGACGGCGCCCACTACTTTTTGCTACACAGTATGTCCGCATTCAAAATGGGTAGGCCGCATCCACTACCTTGTTTATTGACAGTATGTATATCCGTGCATTCAAGATGGGTAGGCGGCGCCCATTAGCTTGAGTAATTTTGTTATATTGTTGAATTAGTATTCTACTATGTTTGGCTTATTTGAAGTAACTGAACTCTTGCAGACGTACTATTGGGTCCCTATTGTGCATACGGAGGTTCTGTGAAGGGTCTTCAACCAAGAGGTGTCCAACATCTACAAGCAAACGGTTTACCGCGCCAAACAATTGCGTGTCCATCACGAGTCCCATGCTTGGGCTAACTACATCGACCCCGACCATTATGATTTGTGGAATGCGTACTGGAACCCGTGGCCGGAACTAATTCTCGAGCACTGGGCCGGTGCTGTGGAGAACCCGGACCCTTAGCTAGTTTTCTTGTTAGGAATTATGTTTATCTTTGTACGCTCTAGTTTCTTTATTCCGTATTTACGTACACTTTTTAGTTTCTTTATTTAGTATGTACAGTTTTAGTATGTTTGAATGGATTTGTATATTCGAATATTTTTCTATTTTAATTCGTATGATTTTCGTATAATTAAATTTACAAATACAAACAAATATTATCACCCGTCTAATATTAATAACAATAAAATAATATACACAGACCCAACAAAAAAAACCACAGATAGATTTTATCTGTGGCTAACTATGGCAACGGATAAAATCTACCCGGTATAACAACACAACCTCTTAGTTTTTTAAAATAATATATTCACTAACGGATAGTGTTTTATCCGTTGCCGTAGTTAGTCACGGATAAAATCTATCCGTTAGTAAGCCCAAAGCCTGGATCCAACCCGGTCAACTATTTATCCGTCACAAAATACCTCGCTACCTTTAGCCACGGATAGGATACTATCCGTGGCTACGTAGCTGCTACGCCAAAATGGCGACGAGCTTATTAGTAATGAATATATTTGTGGCTAATAGGATTTAGCCACGGATAGATCCGTGGCTAAAATCCAGTTTTTTTTTTGTAGTGCCTGCATTGAACTAAAGAAAGAAAAAAGACACTAGAAATGCTCTAAGACTCATTGAAGTCTTACTTGTTCTAGTATCCGTGGCTAAAATCCAATTTTTTTTGTAGTGCCTGCATTGAACTAAAGAAAGAAAAAAAGACACTAGAAATGCTTGAAGACTCATTGAAGTCTTACTTGTTCTAGTTCCAGTCTTCTGTAATCTTTTGATAGCATTCAAGTCATTGGTTTTGGGATCAAATATCATATACAAACATACTACATATGATGTCTAGTCTTGAGGCTAAAAGATATAGAAGGCTACCAATCATGGATTTGTACAATGTTGGTCAACACTCTCCCCCAACTCCATCTTTGTTGATCTCCATGTTTGAACTCATTGGAGTTTTTGGAGTTTTTAGTAGTTTTGCATTCTCTAGGCCAAGCCTCTTCAATATGTTCGTTGCATACTTTGACCGAGTCAAGAAAAAACAATTTGTATGATGTTTGATCTGTATCCCCAGAAAGTAGTTCAACTCACCTATTATGTCTTTTTAGCAATGCCAGGTTGGAAAATTGAATATTTGGCCAAAGGGTGCTTGCGGGGCCTCCCTCGGTGTCTCTTGCCCGGTATGGTCACATTGTTGCTTCCTACACATAAACATGAAGATAATTCCAATACGAAGGGAAAGAAATAAGATCTATGACACCCTATTCTGCAAATCTTAACATAGACATAAAACTTGCTTGTGCATAAACAACTAAGATTAGGTATGCTAGCTAGACCAACAATAACAATATTCTACTACTCATGCGATTCTACGCAATTTTGATCATAGTTCAAAAAACCTTCACATGCAACAGGAGAAGTTTCGAAAGTACATACATTGAATCTGAATGTTTGATGCAACGGGCGCGTGAGATGAATCAACCACGTGGTAGAGGTCGATTAGAGCTTCAAATAATGCTTTAGAAATTGGAAAATGGAGTACAAACGAGGGAGAACTGAGTTGGAGACTTGAAATTTCGTAAGAGGGAAAATCTGAGAAACCTTTGGAAATTGCGCGGCTTATATACCAGAAGACGTCAGGTGAATTGAACTAAAGAATCATTTGTAATACATCTTAATTCGTGAATTAGAGCACCACATGGACTGATTAGTACTGACAAGGATTGGATAGTCGTTCAAACTTTTAAGAAATTATTACATTTGCCACGATTGGAACTTTAGACAAAATTTGCATCAAAACTTAAACTTTGGAGAAAATTTGCCATAATTTTAAAAGTTTGGACTAAACTTGCCGGTGCCAACAAAAGTTGTACTGCATGCCATTAGGAAAACTTCATGGACGTTTTTCGCCATTTTCTCGGTATGTGATATTCATAATATTTATATAAATTTATTCCTTCATGAAACAGATAATCAAAGTAATTGCAGCAAATAACTATAGATGTTCAACTTCGATCAAGAATGGAACAAAGATTTTAACTTGTTCACCCACAAACCAAATTTAAAGCTCCTTGTTAAACCAATAGACACCTTTTGTCTTTGTACTTTGATCCGGTTCCACATAAATGCACTCCTTAAACTCTCTCCAGAGTGCTTTCACAATTGGCGTTCCATCAAAGTTATAGTATTGCC
This sequence comes from Plantago ovata, assembly GCA_028274465.1. Lineage (NCBI taxonomy): Eukaryota > Viridiplantae > Streptophyta > Magnoliopsida > Lamiales > Plantaginaceae > Plantago > Plantago ovata. The sequence continues at coordinate 39,587,597 of CM051455.1, read as the reverse complement.
CCAGTATTGGTTTGATTGCTCTCGAGGCTTCCATAGCATGATAGTGCGGAATGGTTGAGAATAAATGGTGTAGAACGTGAGTGTCTGTGATGTTATGCCAAACAGTGTTCAGGATACCGTAATCCCTGTCAACTGTTGATAAAGCCCCTCGTAGCCAATCCCACTCGGAGGAGTCGTAGTGAGGCAAGGAAGGATGAGTGTGATGCAAGAAGGTAATCAAAATAAGCCAAACTTTCAACATGACAAAGGGGACAATGTAATGCATTAATAGCCAAGGGAATCCTTTCACCATTGCTAGGCTGTAAAGCACGTAACTGAAAGCAAGAATGCCGAAATTTGAGATCCACACAAGATGGCGCTCTTTGGGCAAAAAGAGTGGGCTGTAAGGGTAGAAGTGGTTGGAGAAAGTTTCGTAACGGCCCCCAACAAAGTTGAAAAGTACATACCAATGCCATCCGAATGTGAGTAGAACAACGACCTTGATAGCTCGGCCAATTGGATTTTCTAGATACTTGAAGAACCATGGGGTTTCAGACCTGAGGGTTGGAACATAGACCTCGTCGTTCTCCATTGATCCGGTGTTTGCGTGGTGTTTGCGGTGGCTTATCTTCCAAGAGAAGTATGGAACATAGAGAGACGTGTGGAGGATCATGCCAACGGTGTTGTCAAGCCAAGCATAGTTGCTAAATGCACGGTGACCACACTCGTGAGCAAGAACCCAAACGCCAAGCAATACAGCTGACTGGCAGACCCAGTAGACTGGCCAGGCAATGTATGAAAGTGGATGCGGCAGGAGGTTGATGTAGTTGGAGGCGACATAGTAGAAGAATGAGAGAATCACGAAGTCAGCTGCAACATAGGAAAAGGATCTGAGGACTGATCGATTGAAGCAATGGGGTGGGATGGCTTTCTTTAGATCGCCAACGGTGAACGGAGGCTTTGTGTGTGGAAGGATTTTGGCCTTTGTTATTGTTTGTGTTATTGTATACATTGAAATAGGTAGCTTTTGATAGCTGATATAATGAAATCGCCTCTGCCTTTTAAGTGTGAATCTTGGAATGTTACTGTAAGTGATCTGAAACGGAAATGGTGGAACCTGGTATTTAAAGACACGAGCAACGAATGGTGTGCTGAAAATAACATGGAAGTCAACTTTTCCCAAGGGATTCATTTAATATGTGAAACAGAGTCGTTAATCTATTTCAAGATTTTAAACATGTGTTCTAACAACTATGATGGGTATAGTAATTATATAGGAACAGCGGATACGATTGCCTGTTGTATATTATGGAGTAGCTATTGTTAACCACACTACTACCAACCGGTGTTAAATGTATATGTTTCAATAATATTGTGTTTTTAAATCTCGTTTACTTTGCACTTCGTCCTCACATCACGACATGTGATTAAAGTCATTAGGACTGAGCATACAGGGACTGGACCCGGAGTCCGGACTGGGTTTTCCAGGTACGGTCCGGTTATATACGGTCTGGGCCCGGGGTCATGCTTTTAGGTAAACTCCGGGTCCGGTCCGGTCCAAACCCAATAATTTCCTGGTCTGGACCGGATGACCCTTCATCACCTCGACAGAACAACAACAAATCATCTGCAAAACAGATATTTATCAAGTCTACCCTCTCACATTTGGGATGAAAGTTGAAGTTTGGTTCCAACTTCAACTTTTGTAATTTTCTATGGAGGGAGATACTCCATGATCAATACGAACAAGAGAGGTGATATCGGGTCACCCTGCTGGAGCCCACATTTTGCCTCCAAAATTTTGCTAGGTGTGCCATTGATGGAATATCTATAAGAGACTGTGCGCACACAAATCATCACCCATCGAATAAACTATGGTGGAAAATTTAATTCAATCAAGATTTCCTCCAACACCCCCCAGTCCACTGTATCGTATGCTTTTTGCAAGTCCATTTGTATCATATATCGGGGTGACACTCCTCTTCTTGTATACCCTCTGACTAGCTCTTGTGCAATTAAAATGGCACATCTTAGATTCGACTTCTACATATGTTCGTGGTGATGATGTATGTTATCTTGGTGATGATAGATGTTAGATTCGGACTCTACATCTACATTTATGTAAATCTCATGATAATTTAATGTCTGTGATATTCACTATATTCTCATAAATATGACCAATGTTCTCAACAATATTCTTCATGTTCTCGACAATATGAACCATGATATTAAATTAATGCTCTGTTTTATCACTCAAAAAAACATGAAATATTATCCCCTGCAATAAACTCCTTGTTCTCACCGTTATTCTCCATGTTCTCAACAATATGCACCATGATCTCAAATGAATTTTCTGTTTTATTCACTTAAAAGCATGCAATATTATCCTCTGCAGTAACCTATATGTTCTCACCATTATTCTCCATGTTCTCAACAATATGCACCATATTATCCTAAATGAATTCTCTGTTTTATTCACTCAAAAGCATGAAATATTGTCCCCTGCAGTAACCTCTATGTTGTCATCATTATTCTCCATTTTCTCAACAATATACACCATGATCTTAAATTCATTCTTTGATTCACTGAAAATCATGAAAAATTATCTATGATATCACAAATACTCTCCATATTCTATAATAATGCTATAATACATACTTTATTATTCGCATTTTCATAGATTATTTTCATATATATTCTAAGTCTCTATTTTCTTAAAACAATTGTCCATGGTCTCACCATTAACACCTATGTTTCTCATAATTAATTACCAGAAGTGTATTGAATGGAGACAGTCAATGAATAAGAACTACAATGAGCTTGTTTTAAAGTCAGAAGGCAACAAGGGAAGCTAGGAAGATACTATAAGATGGATACAAAACTTGATAGATAGCCATAAAAAGCAACATTAATTATAGATGCCACAAAGTTGCTGGAAACGCCACAACAAAGAAGAACCTCAGAGCATCAACTACTGTTCTAGACCCAACCTTTACAAATACAAAGGGGAGGAAAAAACAGAGGCTGGAGAGCAAAATTGAGAGGAAAACGAAGAAACCAACCGATTTTATGGTGCCTCAAGACAAATACTTGTTCTAAATAATTTATCATGTTTTGAATGTTTTCAGACTTAAAGTTACTCAATATGTTCTATTAGACCTTTCTATGTTATAATTTGAGTACATAGGTAATATTATCAGAAACATGGGTTCTATTTGCAAAAATATGGGTATTATTTCTGGGACCTCCATACAAATACTTGTTCCCAATATAATTTCTTATGATTTGATAATTTACATTTGTTTAGTTTTGAAAGGTATATTACCACCTATATATGTTCTAATTTGAGTACATGGGCAATATTATCAGAAACATGGGGAATATTATTAGTAACGTGGGTTCTATATTTAGAAACATGGGTAGTATTTGTAAAAACATGCGGGTAATTTCTGGGACTATACAAATACATGTTTTCATTAATTTATTATGTTTTGAATGATTTTAATACTTAAGGTTGTTCCATATGTTCTATTTAACATTTTGAAAAGTACAATAATACCTATATACTCTCTCCGTACCAGAACAGTTGCACCATTTTGCTATTTTGGGCGTCCCGTTAGAGTTACGCTGTTTCATTTTTTTTTGCCATATTTGGACATGTTCATCTTAATTTTATAACCCATCAATACATTTCTGTGGTCACAAATTGACAATAAAGTAAAAGCAACCTTCACTATCAATATATTACAATATTTAATTCTTCTCTTTATTTTTCTGTGCACAAAAGCAAATGGTGCAACTGCGCTGGGACGGATGAGTATGTTATAATTTGAGTATATGGGTAGTATTTGCAGAAACATGGGTACTTTTTTAAGAAACATAAAAACATGTTCCTTGTGTAATTATAAGTTTCATTTCACATATTATAAATTAAATAACTACTATTTCCACAAGACAATACATGGATATAAAATCTTGCTAGATTAAAAGCCATTCTACAAAATATGCAAACATAAACCATACTGTTATGAATACAATGAATGCCATGAGTTCATGACTCTTCTTATCCTTCATTTATGTACTTTAGTTATTGTTATCGTTATGTAAAGTGAGAATTACAAACTCACTTAGTTATGGAGAGATCCCTATAAATAGGACTTCAACTTGTACCTTGTAATATGACTACTACTTTTGATAATACAATGACATTCTCCTCTCTTCTAATTCTTTGATTCTTGCGAGTAGTATATTATCTTATGAAACGTTATCCGCACGAATCTCTACCATATCTTGAGCAGCTCTACGTTCTCCACCAATTCTACGGCACCAATAATCTAGTCCCCTTTGAATCTCAGAAAAGAAAAAAAACACTCCAGATGATTTCTATATACCTCACCTCATCTATACCGTAGAAGAAAAAAAAATTCATCTAAAGGAGAAGCATGATTGGACTAACAATGAGCAACAATTCGCAAGGGGTACGTGATGATCTATCCAAATTTGCCACCGCTTTATTTCTAATCAAATTTTATTACTAATCAAATTTGCCATGGTCAATCGGTAATATATAATATATTGACCCAATTTTATTCTTATGCTCAAATTTGATCTTGTGATTCTTGTCGATCCGGTGACTTGACTAACTTCGTTTCTTATTCACGGTATGAATATCGATATTTCTAATCAACCATATATGAGTCTGAGTCGGTCGAGGACTCGAGATGTAAATGAATGATCCAGAAAGCCATACATGATAATATGATGCAAACGGTCGATCGAGACGAGCAATATAGAAGCCGAAGCGGTTAGGGTGGCGCTTGATCAGCTGCCCCGTGTCCTGTGACGCCACCGACACAGTCAACAATTCCTAAATCCTGATTTCCTTACTCCAATTGAAGAACAAACCGATCAGATTCTCCGAAGATGGACCGGAAGTCCGGAACAGAGGAACAGGATCTAGGTTGGGCGAGTTCGGGCTCAATTCCGAACCTGGTTGTAGAGGCTAAACCAAGAGGTATCGTGGTACAGAAAAGTGAGCATCTCTCTTTCTGATCTGAGTCGAATCGGAACCGGTATGATCATCATCCTTAGCCGTACTTGCCTATCTACGTCATATTTCGAGATTCTGCCTTATGTTACCCGAATAATAAATAATATACTTCTGCCTACTATTTTATTGATTGTCTAGATAAGTAATATATGCATGGAAAATACTTAAATCTATGTAACTTTTAACTGGTTATGCGATGCATATCTGTATGTGTACACAATAAGAATTGCTTATAGAGTTTGTAGTGGCTTATTCTAATTGTTAGCTCCTCAAACTTTGACGAAGTTGCATTCCTGGATCTGATTTCATTCTCAACTCTCAGTTTGTTACTTGTATAGCGTATGCCAGTTAGTTATTTATGTGTGTCATTTTGATATATAGGCTCTAAATTGAGTATTGATGCAAATTGAGTTTTATTACTAGTTGATCACTTCATAGGGGTTTGCTGTTAAATTTTAGTTGGTTATTCAAGAGAAGTGTTTGTCTTTTTGTTACACTAATTGCCACGGTTAAAGGGTATATAGTTTTTGGTAGGAGATGAGTAGATGATCAATTGTTTGTGATTGAGAGTTGAGTTGCATAATTTGATGTTTCCAATTAGAAGGATTTCTACCTACCAATAATTGAGCTTCTCTGGTCGGCAGCATATCTAATTGTTTGTTCAGTTGCCTGCTTCCTGGACTTTGTGTTTAATTAATTAAGCATGGAAATTTGTTATGTATGCTTGAGTTCGATTACATTTTTTTTTTTCATCTCATGTCTACCCGTAGAGCATGTGCATCTTAGGATGTTCACTTTAATTAAGACATGAAGTAAATCCAAGATATATGGACCAAAGTTCGAATTTAAGGTCATGAAAGTTATAATGCTCATATCTCTAAGCATTGTTATGACTCGTAGACTACTGAACCTTCGAAAATCTCATGGGTAAGTATATGCACATTGTAGATATTGACTAATCTCATTTACTAACATATGTTTTCCTTTGTGTTGATGGATATGTGCATAAGTTTTTCTCAAGTATGCGACGTGCTCAAGTCCATACCAGAATACGAATGATTAGTGCTTCAATTCTTTCGAAAGAGCAAGATTCATGGCTAAATATATCAAAGATTAGTTGTAGTTTATTTATTTTCTATTAGTTTGAATCTTTGATCTTTATTCCATGATATCTAATTATTGGGATTCAGTTTTAAAGTGATTGGATATGCTTGAACCATCAAAATGGTTGCAAGAGAGTGTAAATTTGATCCATTTCTTGAAATGACATCAAAGAAATATAGCACCTGAAGTTGCCACGACATATGGATGTGAAAAATATATCATATGGATACAAATCATATTCCTCCAATCCCTGAAGTGATTGGATACATAAACCACAAAATTAGGGATTTGCGAGAAATACTATTGATACTTTAGAAAATTTGTCAAGAAGTAAATATAGCACCTGGAGTTGCTATGCATATGTACGTCACAAAAGATTTGTATTTCTGAGCTAATAACCCAGCTTATGCCAAGTTGATTCGATTAATCATATTTTCAAAGTGGTTAAAAATATTTTATGTATAGTTGTGGCTTGTGATCATTGAAAGGGCCTAGAACATCAACCATGATTGGTTAGTCGGATAATATGTACCTCATGTACATCAATGATGTTGTATGTACCTTATGTACATCAACGATTTTTTTTGTGAAAATCAATGTATCTTAATTGCCACTTAGAGTTCATGCCAGTAGCCATGACTATCACATCTCCAAAGTAATATATTATAAAAGCATGAGCTATGATATCATGCAAAACATGGATAAATATCGCCAACCTGAAGTTGTTATCGATATGAGATGTGAGAACATATTGTTTGGTGCTTCATGAAAATATTTGTATTCCCCTAGAAGTTAAGTATCTTATTATCAAGAGGAAAAATAATATATTTGATTGCGTCACACTCAATGAGATAAAGCTAAAGCTATCTCCATTGCCTTATGGAATGTGAATTATTTTGAGATATATATATATATATATATATATATATATATATATATATATATATATATATATATATATATATATATATATATATATATATATATATATATATATATATATATATATATATATATATATATATATATATATATATATATATATATATATATATCGCAATAAATATAGCTACATATTTTGTGTTTTTTTCCCTCGATTTAGTTTCAGTACGAAATCATAGATTTGGGACATTGTCGTGTTTTAGGGCGGTGCAGAGGCAGGATTTTTGCTGGAGTTGCAATTATGCCTTACGACTTGTACTGGTAGTCGTAAATGGTACTACAAAATATTTGTAATTTGTTCTTTCTTTTTGGCTATGCTATGTTTAGTGTATCGAAAGCAATTAGTACTCTATTAGTAGTAGTAGTTGGCCAACATTTAATTTCTTTTCACTTTTTAATAATTGCAAACACACACTATTTCAACTTGTAAATAGGAATAGTAACCTGGATGGCTGGATATGTTTGAAGAGGTGGAAGAAATATAAGTAGATCGATTTGCAATAAAGGATGATCGTTAATTGGGACATTTCTGATTTCCCCACACAATTGTGTTTGACGTTTTACCTTCACACGTAGTATGTATCTAGCTTCTCTCCTTGTTATTCCACACAGTTTTTCTTTTCTTTTTATTTTATAGTTTTGTTTCTAGGAGTTGTATGGGCTCGGAATAAAGGTTTGGTTTAAATTAATATGTTAAAATATTTTGTAATTTTATTTCACTTGTTCTTTTCTAATGCAAGTGCTATTTGCTATTAAAGGGGTTATGAGCGCCGCATGAATACATTGTAATCTATGATACTCCAGTAGCAATCTAATTTATAATGAATTTTGTATGAGATTTTGTTTTTCATTACTTGTGCATAGGCTATTCATTGAGTTTTATGTTATAGTAATGGGCACCGCGCTTAGCGCGGTACACCAATTCTAGTCCATTATAATATTTCATACATTACAGGTAATGTCACTGTAATTTCATAAATAAGTTTGAAAAATTGGAAGCAAAATTTATCAAGATATGGCACCTAGTAGCAGATTGATAAGATAAACAAATAATGCTGATCATGCAAACTCATAATTTATGTAATTCGACTTCAAGGCCTTGCAGACGTGACGTTTTATAAAATCATTAATCTGTCCCAGGTTTAAATCTCTCTCAATTATATAATTGCAACCACTAATTTGTCCTGCATGCAGAGCGTTGGCAACTATACAGATAGAAACCTTAATTAATTAATTAATTAATTAAATTAATTATCTATTGTAATTGCAGATGATAGTCAACATGAGTAAGCACACCAAGTTGGAAACGTTTTGATAAATCTCACGTTTATAGTAATTGTTACAATAACCAATATTGTATTGTATTATACATAATAGATTAACCAGTTAATAGCCTGGAAATTGCCTCAGAAGAATAGACTCTCTGTCTGTCCCTATAAATAGAAAAGAAACCATCGTCCCAATACATTCTACAACACTTAACAATCAATACCAGTCCACTAGCATTACAATCTTCTCTGCTTTAATTACAAGGTATACTTACTTTACACTGTAAAATCTCTTTAATATATTTTGATTCATCACAATAAATTATTTGCTAGAATAATATATTTATAACCATATATTCTTTAACTTTCAGGTGATCGATCAAGATGGGTGCCGGAGGCAGAGCACTGCAGCGAAAACCCCACACAAAGCCACCATTCACGGTTGCAGATCTGAAGAAAGCTATACCACCACATTGTCTAAAACGTTCCCTCCCCCGTTCTCTTTACCACCTTGTACATGATCTCATTCTTGTCAGCCTGTTTTACTATGTCGCCACAACTTATTTCCAACAACTGCCATATCCCTTCCAATATCCCGCATGGGCACTTTACATGGTATGTCAAGGTTGTGTCATGACTGGACTATGGGTCATAGGCCATGAATGTGGCCACCATGCCTTCAGTGAGTACCAATGGATTGACGACACTATTGGCTTTATCGTACATACCTCACTCCTCACTCCATTCTTTTCATGGAAAGTTAGCCACCGTCGCCACCATGCGAATACTCAATCGCTAGACCGCGATGAGGTCTACGTGCCTAAGTTCAAGTCTGGGAGGCGTTGGTTTGATCATTTGCTCAATCACACACCAGGGATGGTTTTCCGGATTATGGTTCGTCTTCTACTTGGTTTTCCTATGTACCTTCTGTTCAATGTGTCTGGGAGGAAATACGAACGCTTTGTCACCCATTATGATCCCAAAAGTCCTATTTTCTCGGACGGCGAACGAGCTCTAGTCCTTGTATCCAATGCAGGTATCCTAGCAGTCTTTTATGGGTTGTACAAGCTTGTACTTGCTAAAGGGCTTATCTGGATGATGGGCATGTATGGCGTCCCTTTACTTATCGTCAATGGGTTCTTCGTCCTCATCACTTACTTGAATCACACTCATATTACGGTGCCTCATTATGATTCCTCCGAATGGGATTGGCTTAAGGGAGCTTTGTGCACCGTTGATAGAGACTATGGTATTCTCAACTACGTATTCCACCACGTAGCAGATTATCATGTTGTTCACCATTTGTTCTCAAACATATCACACTACCATGGAAAAGAGGTGACCGAGGCCCTGAAGCCGATACTTGGAGATTACTATCATTTTGATGGAACTCCAATTTTGAAAGCACTGTGGAGGGAAGCAACAGAATGTGTCTACATAAAGGCCGATGAAGATGACAACAAAGGTGTCTATTGGTATGATAATCAGATTTAATTTTGGCATTAGTTTTTTGTTTTTGGTAAGATTATTGTTACATTTACGTTGTAGGGGGAATAATGTTGGTATTAGATGAAATCTTCTAAGTTTGAAGACTGTAACATCATTTGAAGATGATTCTAATGGTTCTACCTGTTTTACGTTAAATGATAAACTTATGCGGTCATTGCAGCATCAAAGGAGAAAATGTATATCAATGATCCCACACTTGGTTAAACCGATAGTACTGGAAAACACACTGTAGGTACGAAACTGTTCATACTCATAATGAAAGATAGAGTTCTTCCTTATATTTTAAAGCAGAACAGAATAATTTTTATTTGTACAGGAAACAGGGTATGTTGGAAATTTAGTTAAATATATGTTGACAATATCACAAATAAAGACACTTATTCAAGTTCAGTTATCCATATACCTAACACCAGATTAAGGGTTGAGGTTTGCATATATAGTAACAAATTAAATATTATGTGGCAATATGTTATAGTGTATGTCGAATTCTGTCCTTAGCTTATGGACATCGATGATTGGATCCATTCTATATGTTATTCAAGTCACATAGATGTTGCGTATCCACACAAGCCATAATGTGTAAATACAAAACCCATACGGTCCTAACGACCAATTTCACTGAAGAGCACCAACTATATAGGACCAGAAATGGAATTCTTCCATTTAATATGTGCAGTTTGTGTTAGTGTACAATTTGACTTTTCATTCACATTTAGGTCTTCAAGTTACTGCTGGAGAAATTGCTCTCTTCAATCAGTCTTTCTTTCATTTTCATGCCTGATATATTTTCCTTGTGAAGTTATTATAGACATCCCCTCGCATTGTTAGTTGTGGGTGAAATACTTATTAAGCTGTTATTTGCAACAGTCGTGCACCATAACTTTAAGCTACACAAAGTGCTTATTTCATCTCATAAGTGATGACGTCTTAGAGCACATATATAACCTTTGCACTCTTGGAATAAGTGTAAATTACCTGACAACCTTAGCCGGACTATGTGAATTGTTTTGTAATCAACACCCAAGCACTCGATGATCTTCCACATTAGAGTCTGGGAATGAGTCGTACTAAGGCAATGTAAGTTTTAAGATTTTCAGTATAAAAGAGGAGCTCACACGGATCTTTTCCTAATTCTGCAATAAATAAAACTAAATATTACAGAACCATAGGCTATTCCATGAGAGACAACTCCATCAACTGCAAGAGAGACTTATTGCCCCAACATTAAGTCACCTTTACTCCGACTAGTCGGAGCATCAAAGACAGTAAGGTGAATTTACACCCTGGATACAACTCTTGATTGGGATTTCGAAACACATCAAAAGATGCATGTTGGTGTGTCTTCATCAATCTCAATACCCCTAAACTCCTCGCTTTCTTCAAAGTCATTTCTTACCGAAAATCCGAATGCCACTTGAAACATGCCATCTAAATCAACTTCATCATCCTCACCAAATTCAGCTTCTTCATGGATATCACCCGAGTTATTACTGACAAGAGATCTCCAATCTTTGGAAGTCCCAAGAAAACTATACATAATACAACCATCAAAATTTTGCTTCTGTTTTGCTTGACTAAAATCAAACACTTCACTTATGGAAACCAACGTGTAAAGTTTTGGATTTTTTTCCACATGAATAAATTTCCTTTTTATTGTTCCGTTAGTCTCAATCGGGGTTCTTTTATTGCATCAATATGTTGGAATGCTTAGCTTCATATTTTCAAATACTATAGATATACATATAATGTTAGTCTAACTTGGTGTATTTTCAATGTAACTCAATAAAGTAGTACTCTCTCTCTCTCTCTGTGTCCCAGAAAACCCTGGGAAAACTTTAAGAAACACTTATAGAAACCATGTGATAATATGTATATGGTCCGATATAATGCTTGTGACACTTAGCTTCCAACGTGTAAATCCGACACTTCACTTATGGAAACCAACATGTAAATTTTTGGATTTCTTTTACACATGAATAAATTTCCTTTTTAGAAACTATTACTTGTGGAGTTTTGAAATTTCTTTATTGTGTAAACACACTCTGCTTAGGCTTTACATATTGTTGCTTTATTATTTGGCTTTCTTATTTCGAATATGTATTCCACACGAATAATGGTAAAAATAAGGTCCAGTAAAGATGAATGCGAAGTTAAAAATTATGCAGTAACATGTGCAATTTTGATACATAATGGATATTAGGCATGGGTCTTTTTGCTATTTCATTTAAATATGTCTTATTACTTATTGCTTTTTAGTCCCTGCATGGATTAATTAGGGTGTTACTATTATTTAAGGAGTAGTCTAGCTAGGTTTAGTCATTCATCTTGTTTATCAGAAAAAGACTATTGTCGTTGCCTCTTCTTATACTTCCGTCCTCGTTATGTATCCAATTTCTAGTTTTACTATTATAGGTAATCTCTTCGTTTTAGAAAAAAGCTAGTCTTTAAAAATATTGGAAGTTAAGTGTCACAAGCATTATATCGGACCATATATCTATTATAATATGGTTTCTATAAATGTTACTTAAAGTTTCCCCAGGGTTTTTTGGGACAGAGAGTACTACTTGGTTGAGTTATATATAATTTTTGAAAATATGAAGCTAAGCATTCCAACGTTGACTTGCAATATAAACTCACATTTTAATTATCATCAATCAGATTATACTAAGATTTATGAAAAACCACAAGATGACAGGATCCAAACCTTTAATTTGTTATTGTAATAGTACACAAAAAAAGGAGTTATGATGCTTTTTTGTAAGCTTTTCGGCTGTGTTTTGTCATTGTTTTTTGGTGTTGATTTTGTATCTTGGGATTTATGATGTGGTTACTTGTACGATTGTATTTCTAAGAGTATTTCTCATACTCTTTGTATCACAAATTGGACTCTATCAATAGAATTTTGCTATTTCATAAAATAAATAAATAAAATAAAGTACACAAAATAAGTATTGATGCAATGAAAGCACCCTGATTGAGACTAACGGAACAATAATCTTTAATTTCACTCCATCCTGCAGATCATAGACCTGTGTCGTTCTAATAAATATTATATAAATGGCTCTATCTCTCACTATAATTCATATACTCCAAAATATTCAATAACTAAATCAAACCACTTTGATAGTCACAATAATTTTATTTTTTTATCATTGGTATCAATATTGTATAAAATATTGATATATAAAGCTTACTATTTACAAGTAAAAATGTCTGGGCGGCTCCAATGATTTTTTCTTCCCATATTCTTATAAGAACCATCATTCTGCATCCGGCTACTAATTAATGCATTCGATTTAATGATCTTGCACTTACTATTTGTAATGTTTTTATACATTTTCAAGGTACTGACAACTAAATAGAATCTCACAAAAACAAAGTTATGATACATTTAATACTTGTTGGACCACCAATAGACACCTTTGTTCTTGTCATCTTCAGCAGCTGCAATGTACATGCATTCCTGTGAATCCCTCCACAAGGCCTTCAAGATTGGTGTGTCATCATAGTTATAATATTTACCCAATACCGGCTTAATATCTTTGGTCGCCTCTACTACATGATAGTGAGGCAGATTTGAGAACAAATGATGCGCGACATGAGTATCGACCAGGTGATGGAAAACGCTATTGAGAATGAATCCGTAATCCCTGTCAACCGTCGCTAAAGCTCCCCTAAGCCAGTCCCACTTTGTGGCATCATAATGTTGCACGGAAGCATGATTGTGGTGCAAATTTGTTGTCAGAACCAAACACATGTTCGCGATAATTAACGGAATGCCGTATATACACATAACCCATGCTGCCCCATAAATGGTTGCCAAAGTGTAACCCACATAAAGAGAGGCCACAATGCCCGCATCTGTTATCATGATTTGAACACGCTCCTTATCGGAAAAAATTGGACTGTATGGGTCGAAGTGGCTGGCAAATCTGTCGAACCCATATTAATTTGAACGGAGGCTCTTTGTGTTTAAAGCACTCAACTTTGATTTCCGAACCCATATTCACTATTACTTCTTTCTGTTCCTGTTTGAATTTTGATGTCACTTGTTAGTGTAAAGAGAGGGTTTTGGTGAGGCTCAGCTGGCTTAGTTGATTGGTGGTTTTCCCTTTATATTGTTGATAAAATAGAGTATGCATGCATTAATTTATGAATATACAGAGTTATAGTCATATCTCTTGCAAAGGTACTCGCTGGGTCAATTCCTCATTGAATGGAGCCACCAAGGTCGCTTGGCGCCGACCGGATTGGCCATATCAGAAGACCTCTAGCAATGGAGCTACCTAAGTCGTTAGTTACCGCACAGATCGGTATAATCCTATGAAGATCACATCACACATCGATCACGTCGAATCGCCTCCTCTCGTTGCTTGTCTTTTGCAAAATTTTCTAGATGATCCGTCCATTGTCTTCTTGACTCCGCCATGGAGCTTGAATCTCTTGAATCTTCTGAAATTCTCTGAATATTTTCTTCATCGTGATGATCAATAAAATCGAACACGATGACCTATATTCAAATCATGGAATCCAAGGAGAAATGATCTCTCAATGAAAGTACCAATGATAGACTCCGCGATTTTGGATAGACGAATTTACTCACCCGCTCATGCGTTGTTCGTAAATTCACCTCTAATTCCAGGCTCAGGCCCTTCGTTAAATGGTTGATAATCAAAGCATGTACATAAGCAGATAATAAGTATTGAAAATCGATAAGAAGAGTGTAAACCCTATTATATTTATTGATAATTGATAGAATGATAATCCAAACGAAGCCAATGGGCTATATATAGGCTCATAGATGTGAGACTCAAGATATACTAACATATGATAATGACACTTCTACTTTAACTAGATAATTATGATAATGATATATCCTAACTAATCTAATAATTAAATAAAAGAAATCCTAATTACTATTAACCTAAATAATAGCACTTGGCGTCCTGGCTCCTTAAACCGCGCATTCTCATAGGCGTAGTTCGATTGACGATCTTATTTCTTATCATATCCCTTGGACATCACTTTTCCATGAAGTGTCCTTCAAGAGAAATTTGTTTCTTAAAACAGAAAAAATAAATAAAGTAATACGAAGTAATATATAAAATGAAAATTATTAATGAATTCAAAATTTAATTATAAAGAATATGATAAATATAATCTTTGATATTTTATATAGATCAAAACCGTCACCAAATTAAAGACTATCAAAGTCCAAAACTGAACTACAAGACAAAAATGCTAAAGGACCACCATCAAGAGAGATTACATATTTATATGATCAAAGACAACCATCTTGGTTCACAATCTCCACCCACACCATTAGAAACGAAAGGAAATAAACGATGAAAGTTTTAGCCTCTAAGACAACTGATATACACTTACTTTCACAATTAGACGCATAGTACCCCATGACCAAGAGACTCAAAATGGTAATGCTACACATTCCACTACTCAGTAAGAGACATTAAAACGAAGGGTGGACACAACTAAAAATTTCGTATAATCCAAATTCCAAACAGGCAAACAGCTCAACACATCCCAAATAATAGATCATTAAGGAACGGACAGAAAAGTAATAAACCCTAAGATATCCAGTACACATCGGTTATGAAAGAATTAAAAAATATACCTCAACGTCCACACCCCACAAATAATACAAGATCAATTCCATAACCAAAAGAGGCAGTATAAAAGTTTGAGTAAACTGCATAAAACACCCTCCGATTCTCAAAAAGGAGCACGAAACCCCCTTAATTATCTAAATTGCGCCAAACCCCCTGAGTTATATATAACGTCAGCACCACACACCCCAACATGACTTCCGTTAGTTTTCACCTAACGCCGTTAATATTGGTGCAAACAAACTCGAATTATAAGGAGTTTACATGATTTTAGATACTTGAACAGGTATTTTGCAATTTACGATTAATAATTGTTAATAATAAAAATAAAAAGGACATAGTGGTTGCCACCACTAACTCCGGGGGTGGCAGCCACCTTCGACGAAGGGTGGAGCATTTGCTCCGCCATTTTAATGGAGGAGCAGGAGTTCCACCGGAATGGTGGACCTTTGCCTCCTCGTACTTTCTGCAATCATCAGCAACATTTGGGAATTGTGCGCCTTGGTGCTGCAACAAGTTCGGTCTTAAATCACAGCTCTCTTTTCTTTCATCGAAGTTTTTTTCAACATGGTTGTTAATCACGGTTTGTATCTTGAATAACAAATGATTAAATAATCATTTACTGACTAATTAAACTTATGGACAACCCTTAAATGCAGAGAAAAGTTGGTACTCCATCTTATATATACTTAGCCATCTCCAGTGTTCTGTTGGGGTTCTGTTGGCCTCAATAGAACCCGAACAGATCTCCAACAATGTTCTGTTGGGTTTAATGACAGAACCGGTTCTGTTGGGTTCTGTTGCTTTTTTATTTTCTTTTTCCATTTTCTTTATCTTCTTTTTTATAACTTTTTATTTTTTCATTTTTATTTATATCATTCAATTTCATTTATTCTTTTGTTTTATTTCCTTTTATTTTATATTTGCATTTTATTATTCCTATTTAAAAGTTGATCTTCAATTTTATGTTATAAAATTATATACCAATGTTATTTCAAATTTAAACTTTGATACTTGAACAAAATATTCACAACGGAATTTAAAATCGGAATAGATGATAACTTTACAAATAATAATACATGAGAATTTAAAACTCACCTTGCTAAAAATTAAAATTACAAATACCTAATAAAAAAAACCCATACACTTACTTTAAAACTAATTCTACATCATTCAACTCCATGCTTTTGCCACGTTAGTTCGATCAAATCCTTTTGCAATAACAAAGCCCTTCTAGAATTAGTTGACTTCATTCTAGTTTCCACAAAAATTCTTCCATGTGTATTTTTAGGCCTTATCGAAAAGGAATAGTTTTTTATGTAATAATTAGTATTTTTATGTTATCGTGGTAGTTTAAAGTTTCTACTAGTATGTTTTTAATTTTTAATTTTTTTTGTAATTCTTATTTATCAAGTATTTTAATTCTGAAAATTAATGTAATGTTGTTATTGTTATTATTATTATTATTGTTGTTGTTGTTATTTAGTGGTGTTAAAATGAAATAAAAGAATGAGTTTAAAAAAGAAATGAAAAAAGAATGAAATAAAAAATGAGTTTAAAAAAAATGGGAAAATAAATTAAATTGTGGGTTCTGTGGGTTCTAACTGCCGGAGAAGGTTGGTGGTGTTTGGGTTCTGTTCTGTGAACAGCTGATGTGGCGGGAGAGGGAGTGTATTTTGGGTTCTGTTGGGTTCTAACTGTTGGAGATGGCCTTAATACTTCTACTCCTTCATTAATGGGGCGGAGCAAAGCTCCGCGCCTCTGCCGAATTCGCACTGCTCTGCTCCACTATTTTAGCGGTGGAGCAAAGCTCCGCCATGGTCGGCCACCACGAGCCATTGCTCAAGGTGGCTTGATGTTTCTGCCTTTTTATTTTTTGTACCTTTCATTTTCTTTTTTCTATATTAACTCCAGGAGATGGTCCGTTTCAAAAAAAAAAAACTCCAGGAGATGGTGAATGTGGATGAAAGATAGGGTTATTTTTGTAAATTTGCAAGATTAAAGTAAAAAGATACCTTGGTCAGTTGCACTATAAGCGAGTGTACTACACTCTCCGCTATATTTGACGTCATGGGTGTTTTGTGATGACCTTTTATATAATTTGGGGGATTTGGCGCAATTTAACTAATTGTGTTTCGTGCTTCTTTTTGATAATTGGAGGGTGTTTTATGATGTTTACTCATAAAAGTTTTAACGTGTGCCTCAATATTTTTTCAAGGTATCACATCATATTAATTAAATAAATATTATAAATCTCAACTTGGTGGTGGTGATAGGTGATGTTCAATTTTTCTCGTTCCCTTTCAGATAGAGCTCTTCATTCGTAAACACCTCTTGGTAAAAAAGACTCTTCCGGTTTATGTGTCTTTTATCAATACTGGTTTGTTGTTACTGGTTCTTTGTAGATACCGGTTCGCTGAGTTTTGGTGACCGTTTGTTCGGTCAGGTTACCTCTGCGTCTGTTCAGATCAATTACGATCTTTCTTCATCAATTACGTCCGTTCAACAAAAAGCTTTGTTCCCTAATTTAGTTGCCGATTCATTCTACTCTTCTCTTCTTCTACATATCTTTCTTCTTCAGCAATCTTCTACACAGATTCTTCTTCAGAGATTAGTCCAACACAGCGCCACTTCACACTCTCCGTCTTCCCCAAATCAGGTACTCTCGCGGTCTTGCCTTTAACCTCTTTCATACCGGTGTCAGTGATTTCGCCTAGATTCGAACCATGAATTCTTTCCTTAGTTGTGGTTATTTTTGTGCCTTTGGTGTTCAAATTGGAAGTGACTGTGCCTAGATTGGAAGTGTTTATACCTCTTGGTAAAAAGACTCTTCTGGTTTATGTGTCTTTTATCAAGACTGGTTTATCTTTTTTCTACAAAACGTTTCTTTGCATCAACAGGTGTGTCTTTCTTTTATCATTATCAGCATCTTTATTTTTTCGGCTTCATGTTTCTCCAGGCCAAACTCATTGTCTATATTATAACCCTGTTAGATTTTTATACCCACCGCCACCGATTCAGTTCTTTTTCTTTCAAGAAGATCTATCTTAACTGGCACTCATTCTGATCAGTTCTAATAACGCAATGTCCTTTCGTAACCGATGTATCATGTTCCTTCCCCCCTCTCTTCAACCTCAAATAGTTGAGATATCTATTCCTGACCGATTTATCCCTCTTGATTGATCGCCTCAATTGCTTTGGAGTTTGTTTGTATAAATCCATGGCAGCGAACGGAATGATATTCTTACATCACCTCTTTCATCCCGGTAACATTGATTCCGCCTGGAATCTGAATAGTCATTGGAGGTTGGAAGGCAGTGATAAAAAAATAAGTTATCTATCTGTTGTTATTTGGAGATGAGCGCTCTGTTTCTAACCATAGTTTGGTTTATCAATGCACAAGGAACTTTTCTGTATATCCATTTACTTCTTAGATCTTTTCATCTATATATTTAATTTTGTGGAGTGAAGTCTGTCTGAATGAAGTGAGTTGGAGACCGGGGAATGTGATGGAGGCTTTGCAAGCGCCCATGACATGAACCTATGAGGCTATGAACACAGAACACCAATGTTTTCATATAGTACCCCTTCACCCATTTTAACTTTTCAAATTTCCGTGGTTATTTGTGTATTGTGTAGGTTTACTTTCGGCATGTCATAAGTTTGGATTTGGGTTCTTAATGGAGATGACAAATCCGCTTTATATTGCTGAAGGTTCATTACCATACATTTCGTTTTTTAGTTTTAGATTTATGGATTTAATATACAACCAGAATTAACTGTCACGACTTAATACTGGCATATTACCATAATATATTCTAAAATACATCTCGTTTTTTTGTTTCAGATTTAATAATATACTGCTAGAATCTAGTGTATGTCTTCATACCATGATACCGGGAGATTACTATAGTATATTTTAATCTGTAGATCGATTGGGTCAAGTCGTTGAGGAAGGAGTTTACGACAGAGTTTAACATCATGTATGTGCTTGAATAGGGATGGAATTTTTCGTTTGTTTGTGTTAGAGCTTGTGGTGAAATAGGAACAAAATTGATGATGGAAGTGATTACAAAATTGAAGGCAGGTAGTGAAACATCTGATGGATTGCACATCGTAGGTCCACCAATTGCTGAATCTAGAGGAACAATAAATTGGAATGCTTATCATCAATAATGGAGATAGCTTAAACATGCAAAGAATTATTCATTAGTTTCACCATTTATGTTTTTGTATTACCGGATAGACTAATGTATTACCCAACTATTGAATTCTACAATTTGAGGAAATTTTTGTGGTAAGTTAATAATTCTCTAATGAATTTGTGACTTAGATATTAAAGCATAGTTGTTTGTGTTAGAGCTTGTGGTGAAATAGGAACACATCTTATGCTCCAAAATTAATAAAAACTTTTTTACCGTTTTAAAAAAATATCAATTTTAAATTTTCTTATAATATTAAAACTATGGCCACCGCGTTAGCGGGTGTACCAATTCTAGTGTGATATAAGCGTCACTACATCATCATATATATGATGCGACAGTGACGGTTAAAAGTTGACATCATAATAATGAAATTAACGAAATTGAAGTGTCAAAATGGTAGCAAGTGTCAAAAACATCTCATGTGCCTCTTTTATCTTTGTTTTCTTGGCAAGCTTCAGTTGGTGGAGTCGGGTAGGGAGGGTTTCGATTTTGTTGATTGTGGTTTGTATGGTTCGGTGTGAACTATCGATTGCTTATGC
The DNA here is from genome assembly GCA_028274465.1 of Plantago ovata. Classification (NCBI taxonomy): domain Eukaryota; kingdom Viridiplantae; phylum Streptophyta; class Magnoliopsida; order Lamiales; family Plantaginaceae; genus Plantago; species Plantago ovata. Next base: position 39,567,377 of record CM051455.1, on the reverse strand, counting down.
TCCATTTAATCAATTCCACAATTCCACACCGCTGTCTTTATCTCCTCCAAGTTAAACCCTGTTTTCAGGTACATTTAAATCTTCCACTGTCAATCTATTACACCTTAACTCTTTCAAACTCAAACTCTTCCCACGCCTCCTATTAAATTGATTCTTGAAATATAATATAGCACCCTCCTTTATTTTCTCCACATCCTCCGAACAAACCCAATTAATCCGCTACCCCTCCGTGGCCTTTTGTCTCCCCTTAAACTCCACACAACTATGATAAACCTTTTTATTGGCATCCCCTTACCCTCCCCCATTTTATTTTGCTCGGTGGAACTTTATACTACTTTGTAGCTCTAGAGCGTTACAAAGTTTTTCATTGATCTACTCGAACAAGATACCACTTTGGTCATGCACAGAGGACCCGCTGTCCATCACACCAACTACAGCCGCACCACTAATTCTGACCCAAACTTTTCTATCTTCTTCCATCACCAATCCGTCCTCTATTGCCCTGTCCAACTTCATCAATGCAGTTGTGTACTGTTTAATTCTGGTCTTCCAACTGACCCATATTCTTCCCCAGGCATCCGTTTATCTTTTCCTTCAACAGTTTCAGTTTCTCCTACAATACAAAACCACCCCAACCCTTTAGCCTCATGCTCCTCCAAGCTTCCCGAACCATGGCAACAAATTTCTCATTCTAATTCCAACCACTAATGTATATAAAAGGTCATGGACCCCAATTATTATTCTCCAACTTTAAAATAATCGCCACATGGTTCGACACTCTTCTTCTGAACCCAAATTTTGACAACTCTCTCTATTTACCACACCATTCTTTAGATAAGAGAAAACGGTCCAAGCGACTACATAAGACCCATTCTTACGGTACCACGTGAAACATCTCCAATTTAAATATGGTAGATCCACAAGATCATTATCTTCGATAAACTTTTTTTTTTTTTTGAAATGACAAATATTAAAACTACTTCTACACTAATGCTATACAAATTTCCTCCTGATCGACATTATTTCTCCACACATAAACGAACCTTATAACTCCGACACCGCTGGGATCGAATCCCGCACCTCTTCTTCGATAAACTCATTGAAGCATCGCATCTCCATAATCAACACCTCCCTCCCCACACCTTTTCTTGCACTATGTTGTCTAACTGCATTAAAATCACAACAAATACACCACTTTCCAATATCACTCGTCTTTATTTGTTCTTCCAATTTTTTTCCAAAGGGAGTCTATTTCACATGAGGTCTCATGTCCATTCACCTCTTCCCACAAAGTTTTCAGTAACTTCCTCTAGAAAATATGAAATGACCTTCCTTTTGATGTTCTAGAAACAAGATTACCAAGGCTTCGGAACAATTTATATATGGTTCCGCTGCTAGTACATGCCTAATAAATACAGAATTGCATTCAAAGTGACACCAAAATCTGGACATTTCCTGTATCAGATTTTCATCGCAAAAATAAATAACCAAATATCACACATATATATTTAGTAATTTGGATATTTTATAGGGCTCTAGGAGTAAAAGTTGACCATTAGCTTGGCATAATTCTATGCCGAGATTCTTTTATAGCTACTTGATAGGATTTCTAGGGTTGATCGGTAAAGAGTTTACAATTATTCTCCATTGACAGTTGCTTTACCAAGAACTGAAACGCGTGAATTGCCGGTAGTGTTAACTCATGTTCTCTTTCAATAATCTTTTGTATTGATTTTCATTATTTTGATCTTCTGGTTTGCAGTAACTTACCAAAAGTCTTGTGGTTGACAGGTCATGTGATGGCGTTGACTTGTTGACTACATCGCCACATCATCGGTCAAAGTCAAAAAATCAGAAAAAGAACTAGTTTTGCCAAAGTTAACTAACTTTGGGACTAAAATTGCCACCTGAAGCAAATTAACATGGCACTGCATTTGCCACACCCATGAAACTTCGGGACCAAAATTGCCATTTTCACTAGATTGATTTGTTTAAGAAAAATTATGATAATTGTAAGCAAAATGCATATATATGTTTGTTACAATTTTTTGTAAATGAAAACTACCTATCTTATCAGGTAAAACATGAATTGTCTGGACAATAACCATGATGCTATCAGTTGATATTCTTGTCAGCAACAACACTGAATTCTTGAGTGAAAGTACAAAACTTGTCTTGCGGATGGTTTCAACTTACAGTAGACGATTTTATTTTTCAAAATCAAATTAAAAACATACAAATGCAACACAAATACCCACTTATTCTTTTACAGTAACGTCGCAAGAACTAAGTTCAGATGCATCTAGTACTTGTTGGACCACCAATAGACACCTTTGTTCTTGTCATCTTCATCAGCAGCGATATACATGCAGTCCTGTGAATCCCTCCACAAGGCCTTCAAGATCGGTGTGTCATCATAGTTATAATATTTACCCAATACGGGCTTTATAGCTTTGGTTGCCTCTACTGCATGATAGTGAGGAAGATTTGAGAACAGATGATGCGCTACATGAGTATCCACAAGGTGATGGAAAACACTGTTGAGAATGACTCCATAATCCCTGTCAACTGTTGCTAAAGCTCCCCTAAGCCAGTCCCACTCGGTGGAATCGTAATGTGGAACCCCAGCGTGTGTGTGGTGCAAATTTGTTGTCAAAACCAAGCACATGTTTGCGACCACTAAAGGAATGCCATAAATGCACATAACCCATGCAGCACCGTAAATGGTAGCCAATGAGTAACTCGCATAAAGAGAGGCCACAATGCCGGCATCAGTTATCATGATTAAAACACGCTCCTTATCTGAAAAAATTGGGCTGTAGGGGTCGAAGTGGCTGGCAAACCTTTCATACTTCCTCCCGGCCATGTTGAGACAAATGTACAAGTACCACCCAACAGTAAGGCGGATAGTGATTGCTAAGGCTTGGTATGGAAAGCTATCACCATACTTATCGACATGGTACCATTTTCTCTTGGCTTTGAATTTGGGTACGTACACCTCATCTCGCTCTAGTGAACTAGTATTTGCGTGGTGGCGACGGTGACTTATTTTCCACGAGAAGTATGGGGTTAAAAGGGCAGAATGTAGGATAAATCCGACAGTGTCATCTAACCATGAGTAGTCACTGAAGGAGTGGTGACCACATTCATGGGCTATGATCCAAATACCAAACATCACACAACCTTGGCAAACCCAATAAAGCGGCCAGGCCAAGGCTGCGAGTGGGGTGGGGAGGAGCGAGATGTAATTGGTTGCCATATAATAGAAGAGAGAGACGAGGCTGAGATCGCGAAAGAGGTAAGCAAAGGAACGGATGATAGAACGTTTGAAACAATGGGGTGGGATTGCTTTTTTGATGTCACTTAATGTGAAGGGAGGCTTGGTGTGTTCAAAGCGCTGGATTTTGTTTTCAGCACCCATTTTTAGGTTTTGATGTCGTGTGTTAGTGTAAAGAGAGGCTTCCTTTCCCTTTTTTTTTTTTAAGTTCTATGTATATCTACAGAGGTACTTTGGTTTATATAGAGGTCTCAGAAATGTGATAAGTGAGGTTCTTCTTCGTAAGTTCCACTTCAGCACACCATATGTGTTAACAATACATATGCACTACTTTAAGCCAAAGATATGATTAAAAGAAAGATATACTAATTATTATAATATAAAGGTGGAGTTGAAGATATGGGGTCGAATCCTCCTGTCGGAGAAGTTCAATCATATTTATCAAAAACGAATTATTGTTATAACTTTTTACGAAAGATTAAATTGAGTGATATTTGTCAGAATGGAGTATTGGTAATTTAATGGAGCTGTTTTCTAGTTAATTAGTAGATGATTCATAATTTTCCGATCTAACCTCGAAATATGGTGACTGTAAACTTTCGAAAACATGTTCATTTGACCTAAAACTGTAATTTTCGACGCATACTATCTAGGCTCATGAAAGTTGAAGCATTTTGACGGGTAAAATAGCTTCGGAGTCTTTTATTGGATGAGAAGAGGAGGAGTTAGGTGTGGGCATTGTGGGGTGTTCGCCGCCCCCCTTAATTTTTAAAATCTTTTTTAGGTAATATTTTTGTTTTTAAAAAATTTGGCCCCCCGAACCAACCTATATCCTATATATATGTAGTTTCGCCCCCAATTTCACATCCTGAATCCGCCCTGGGAATGTGTATACATTTGATAACTTCTACCGATCGATGGATAGTTTCACACCTTTTTACAAGTTCATATTATGATATAGTATTGAATTATTTAAGAGAGCTTCATCGAACTTATAAATTTTGAACTGCATGCACATGTGATGAAATTATTCCATCTTATAAAATTACTAACATACTTGGAAAAAACCAGGCCCACGGGGTGAAACGCACTACTAGCATCAGATGCTATATATAATTACTAACATAAGGTGATTAATTTCACAATTTTTTTTATTTTATTATTATTTTTTTTTTTTACAACTCTTTACATGTTGAGTTTTTTAGATGAGAATGAATTAATCATTTACAAATGGGTATAAAATAGCTAGTAATCGTGTCACATACCGTGTAGCATATTATTGTCGTAAAAGCAACTTAGATAAATATTTCATAAAAAAAATAAAAAGAAGACATTTTTTAGCAAAATAAGACATCTAGGCATTAGTATAAAATTGAGTGAGTAAAATGACGGATGATATGTAAATTAATCAAATTGTCATCTATGGCAGGGTGTAAAAAGTTGGTAATGGTTAGGTTGAGGTCTTGAATTTTTTTTGGAATGGACGGTCTGGTGCTCGTTTTTGGGTCTCAGATGTTAACCCATGACCACATTTTCAAATTGCTAGCCACTTGTCCGTAAGGGCATAGAGTGTAAGAGGTTGGCAATGAGTTAGATTGAAGTCTTGAATCTGTTTTGGAATTGACTGTTTGTTGCTTGGTTCTAGTTCTCGGTTTATAATCCATGACCATGTTAAATTGTTTGCCACTTGTCCGTAAGGGCATAGGGTGTAGGAGCTTGGCAATGGGTTAGATCGAAGTCTTGAATCGTTTTTGGATTTAACGGTTTGCTGTTGAAGGAAGTGTTGGATTCTATACTTTTGTTCTCTAAGCTCTCTGTGGGTTTTCAAGGTGTTGGGGTCCTTTCCTGTAGTCTTTGATTTGGGTAGTGTTGTTAGTTTGGTTCACGCTGGTCTTGGTTGGCGTTGTTTTTTCTTCGGTGGTGTATCGTTTTCTTTTTTTATTGCTAAAAGTACTTCTCATACTCTTTTTGTATGACAGACTTGTTTTATCAATAAATTTTTGGTTGTTAAAAACAAAACATTTAGGTAGCTTCATGGAGTTACTCATTTTTAGTTATGAGTTTGTTACCTTATGATTCGTTGTTTTTAATTTATTGAATTCCAATTTAAAAATAATAATAATAATAATAAGTTTGCTTTTGATGAGGCTTTTCGATCCTCTTTGGAGCGTATTGTTACGGCGTCTGTATCCGACTTTGGTGATTGGCAGTGGCGGCTTGCTACTTATGCCTTCATTGCTACTCACCTACAGTCTGCTGGGTTGCAAGCTAAGCTCCTCTGTCCTTCTGGTATCACTTCTTTTTCACCTGCTTTTAATGATGCCCTGTTCTTGTTTCTTGAGACCACGAGTTCTGACTTTTTGCGTAACCCAGTGAGATCGCTGCCCCCAGACTTACGAAGAAATTGGCAGATATATATTTCACGATGGTTGTTGCTTCTACGGCATCTGTCTTCTCTTAAATTCCTCGTCAGGTAGCTCTTTGGAAGTATCAGCAAGGTGTCCATTCTTCTTATTGGTTGTGTGTAGTTCCTATTTATGGTTTGGAGCAGACTATGAATGGTAGGATATGTGTGTCCTTAGCTATTGGCTCGGTGTCATTTTGTTTCCGGTGCCCACACCTTGCCTGCTTGTTCTCGAATTTTTGATGGAGACTTTTTTGGGGATCATGCGGTGTCATGTACTGGGATGGTGGGTATCAAGTATAGACATGACCTCGTCAGTGACACTCTTTTGGATGTCTGTTCCTGATCTGGTATTTCTGCTGGTAAGGAAGTGGATATTGGTTTGCTTGATGGGAGTGGTAGGTCCCTTTGTCCTGCAGACTTGCTCCTTTATGCTTGGGGTAGGGGGCGAGATGTTTGTGTTGATCTTACTGGGTCATCCCCCTTGATCCGTTCTGGGATGATGGATTTTGTGCCTGGACATGTGGTTGCTGAGGCTGACAAGCGCACATGTGCTAAGTATCGGGACTTGTGTGCAGTTAAAGGATATGGTATTCTTCCTTTTCTCTTTCTCGGCACTTGCAGAGTTGGATGCAGAGGCTGTTGCTCTGCTCAAGACAGTTCGGGGTATCTCTTTGATTCAAGATGTTGGTTCGTCTGCTCCTTTTATTTTTTTAGAATTAGTTTTGCTATAGCTAAGGGATTGGGAGCACAGTTTGTTTCTTGGTTGCACATTAATTTTGTGTAAACACCTGTTGTTTTGGTTAATAATATTCGTGTTATTAAAAAAATAAAAAATAAAATAATAATAATAATAATAATAATAATAATAATAATAATAATAATAATAATAATAATAATAATAATAATAATAATAATAAGTCTGTCTCATTATAAGACCATCTCCAACCATGAGATGATAAGACCCACCATATTATTATTTTATTATAAGACTATAAGACCCAAGTATATCCTCACATCCAACCATAAGACTCCACAACACATTTTTTTGTTCTTTCTTTTTTCATTTAACAAACAAGTAACAAACAAATAAAGTGGGATGAAAGAGAAAAAAAAAACAAATACTAATAAAAAATTACATTAGACCTCGTTAGAAGGGTCTTATATGGGAAGACTCATCTTATGTATAAGATGATAAGACTCAAATTTTTACTTATCCAATCAAGAGTCTTATGCATAAGATCCTTATTAGATTCATGGTTGGAGATGGTATAAGTGGGACGGAGGGGAGGGAGTAATAATCAGCCATATGTTGAAGCATGCAACTGTTGACCAGTTATTACCTTGGTTAGTATAGAAGTATTAATTAAAACCCGTGATGAATTTCTTGGGGATGCATTTGTTGACTTTAATGTGTGAAGAAGCGAAGTGAATTGTTTAATGCGTAAATACACCCGTGATTTTATGGGCTTTCCTTTTACCATTAATTGGGTATTATTAGTCTTCTTGTCACATCTAGCTCCCTCCCTAATCAGTGATCAAGGTTCCCTGTGACTTTGAAGGATTTTTGGGTTGATGCGAATTATGCATTGGTTTAGGCATATCGATCATCACAGTAAGGCATAATTCTGTTTAACTATGATTTCATTAGGGTTGGAACCCCAACCTCCCATGTGCTACTTCAACATCGCTAAAATTCGGTCATCCTTATAATTAGAGTTTGATCCACTAAGGACTGAAAGCCTCTGAATATTAGGGTTAGCATATTCCATATTATTACCAAATCGGTATTCCAATTACTTCCGCTTCATACAAATTTAAAGAGGTAATTCTTCCAAAAGGTCTATGAAATTTGTAAAATTAATCCACACTTCCCCGATTGACAACTTCGGTACCGGTATTTTTCCAGTACAAGAGTTTGAAGAGATGGAGAACGAAAAGAAAAAAGAAATGAAATAAAAGAAAAACGAAAAAAAAACTTAAATTTGTAAAATATGTTGGCTTGTTGGGAGTGATAAAGTTGGCTTGTAAGATGGTCAACGGATTTGGTGGAATTGGGGCTCGATGTTATTGCTAAACTAGGAGGGAAAACAAAAAAAAAAAGAGATGCAGCATCATGGGTGTTTAATTTTATGGAATTTTCCCTAGTTATAATCTTTACTGTCAGTATTGCTTCATCAACAAGACAAACAAATCAACAAAATCGTGGAGCTAATTACATTTATGTGTCCATTTTTTATTATTAGGGTTCTTAGCGTCACTAATAACATTATAGGCCTCATTAATTCAACAATAACAAATAGGCTACGAATTTGACTTTTGAAAAAGTAAGGTATTGTAATAATATTGAATTTTGTAGGAATCAAATAACCTTTACGCCTAGGACTAAAATGTAACTGAGTTTCAACGCCAATAAAACCTTAATTTTGTTTTACAATTGCAATTCCCTAAACTTGGCGTCGGGGACCAAAATGTAATTGAATTTCCGTTACAATTTTATATAAAAAATTTCCAAAAATAAAGAAAATAACTAACCACTAGGTAACCCATGGAGGAGTGCTTGAGGCCGCGTCCCAAACCCTAAGTACACCCAGTTGATGATCGGTGGCTAGTGTTAGAAGAAATGGGGCTTTTCTTTTTGTTTACTGCTTTTGGAGGCCCTTTACTTGTCAATATATACTTGTCCAAACACCATATTTCACCTTCAATAACGCTCTTCACACTCAATTATAACCACACTATACAAAACCAATTATTTCTTTCTGAACTTATGGGTTCTAATTTAAATCGGCAAGGTCGTCCATTATACAAATGCAAGTATTGTACCTATATATATGAATCGAGTGGGAGAGGTTGATGGGATGCTCAATGGAACAACCGGGGGGATTCAAAAAAAAAACTTTAATATGATACAAACACTTGTGGCTTTGAAATCTATTATTATTAGCAATGTATCTCATAGTGCAAATCGTTCAAGTAGAATATTGAGCAATGTAATACAAACAATGTGTTAGGGAATCTTGAGAGTTTTTTATCAGCTATGACTACATATCTTATCTTAGATATTAGAAAGGTATTTAATACTTTTGATAGAGAGGGAACAATCCATAGTATGATTAGTCTGGCAAATCTTATAGGATGTTAGGTTTTTGTAGGCCTGGCAATTTCGACCCGATCCATAGATTTTAGCCCAATCCGATCCGGACCAGGTCCGGTCCATAGGTAAAGCTAGAAAGTCCAGTGGACTTTCAGTACCTTTGATCCGGTTCGAACCCAAATCAGTCCGTGGATCGACTAAAACAAAATTAAATTAAAATTGAAAAGTCAAATTACAAAACAAAACCTAATAATAATGCCTCTGAATAAAATCTATAAATGTCAGTATCAAAACGAAAACTTTCAAATCACTTGTCGCTGCTCATCGGCTCTGCCTCTACGCCACCGTGACACCACCAGCGTTGTTAATGGAGGGACCTAGATACATCACCATCCTCTAGTTTCAACCCAATTGTTCAGTTCATTCTTCACGCTTTCCTCTTTTACTCGTCCCACCTAAATCCCATTTTGTTGCAATGAGGAAACAATGAAGATAAATAGATGGAGAATTTGTTGGAATGGGACATAACATTGGAGAGTGAAGACGATGGTGAAGGTAATTGATGGAAATTTTTCAAGGACTTTCTCTCTTTTTTTCTTGTTTTAAGAAACTCTCTCTCTTACCATTCTCTGTATTTGTTAGAAGGGGAATATAAATCTTCAGAATTCTTTTTAATCTACCGGATCATATTTTGAGTCCGATCCGGACCGAATCCGGAACCGATCCGGCCAGTCTTCCAGTGGACCAGCGCTTGATCTGATCCGTAACTGGTCCGATCCATGAAAGACCGAAGCAATCCGGCCCGATTACCAGGCCTAGGTATTTGTATGTAATTTTATATTTGAAAAAGGCCAGCATTGAAGACAAGAAGATTAGACGGGGAAATTATCTCACCAGAAACCAAGGTTGAGAAACGTTGAGGAAATAGGCTTTCTGAAAGAAAGTTTCTGAGAGTAGCTCACTGGACCAAAGGTCTCTTATATAACAATCATATTTGAAGATACAATTTCTTAGAATGTGTTGTTCAGATAATAGGACACAGTCTAGTACAATGATTTAATGAAATCAGACTGAAAACTTTGAACCAAAAGCACTCGCCTCTGAAAAGTGATAGTGACTACATAGTGAATTGTCCTAAGTATGAATAGTGTGAAATCACATTTCAACCCAACGGATATTAACCAAGGGTTTATCAATCTTCCAATATAAATACCAACACGTGCAAGGGTTTGCACAAATCAGTTGAGCAGATTTGGAAAAACACAATCAACTAGGTTCATAACACACATCTACCAAACAACTACCAAGAATGTACACTTTACTGAAAAGCTGAGAAATGTGTATAACAATATGCCAGATAGAGAGTATATTATTCAAGAAAATTCTGCAAGCACATAGATAGCTAGATTAGCTTAGAAAGGCTTGGCAATATAAAACTCTTCTTTCTCACTTGAGATATTTGCGAGAGTTTTCCATATTTCTGATAGACTTACTTACTTGTATAGGTGATAGTTTATTCCTTGTAATTTTCATTTCTCGAAAACATTCAGCAATGAGCCTTCACCAACAAAGGATCGACCATTGAAGACCAGATCAATACAAGTTAACAAACAGTCTTTATTATTCTCCAGAAAGCGTTATCCTAAGTGATATTGCACAAATAATCACCTTCATCAGGGATTTTTAGATCACTTTTGTAATCTTTAAGTTGTATATTTCATTGCATTTTACTAGTTTAGAGTTAATTTCGTACTTTTATGGTTTTTAGTACTTTTAGAGAAAATTGGTATTTTTGGTGCAAAAGTGGTGTATTCGGATGCAATTGGATCACTCTTGGATGCCATGGATCTCCAACGATGCTCAAGTACCTGTATTTATGCCTTGGAGAGGTGATATACGGACTTTAGAAAGCCAAAATATGCAGAAGAGAAGAATTCACTCCTATTTTCCGCAAGCTTTGTCGATGCTAGCGCCCATTGCCACCGCTCCCAGCGGTCACGAACGCTGCCAGCGCCAACAGCCACTGTTTCCAATGGCCCACTGACGGGAAAATTATGCGATTTGGCCCATTTCGTCTGTATTTAACCAATTCGAGAGACATAACTTCATAATTCCGTCTTTTATCAAACCTTAGTCTTAGGAAGCCCTTTTGGAGGCTGTTCTAAGCCTCATAATTAGTTTCTTTTGATTAATGAGATTGATTGCTAGGATTTCATCTTTTATATACGTAGAATTCATATGCTTATTCATATGCTTATTGTTTATCAACCTGTGACAATTGATATTTACAGTATTGCATCTTATTTCTCTGTGTTTATGATGTTTTCCACCATAGAAATCATGCATGTTTCTACCGTCTATGTTATGATTGATATGAGTAGCTAATCATCTCGTGTAGGTGGTTGGATGTAAATCTAGCTAAGGGTTAGGATTTATTCATATGCTAGATGCCTTAAGCTTAATTACTGATTCTTGCATGTTAGAGGCTCCGTTTTATCTAAATCATCGAAGGTAGTGATAGCCATGGTCTTAATTAGCTTCAATCACATGTTTTGATTAGCCGTAATCGATTTCTATCCGCACTTTAATTAAGCTTTGCTCTACTATTAGCCGTAACCAATTTCTTATCTACGTGTAACTCTGAAGTCATTAGCCGTAACTGATTTTATTTCTACGTGTAAAACATCTAGGCATCGAGTAAATCTTATACCTGAAGATCCTACCGAATACCATCAGCATCTCCTTAATCGATTGTTTACAAGTTTTCTAGGTCTGCGTATGTTAATTGCATTGCTTTCTGTTTAGTTATTTATATTCAAGTTATTCATCGCTATTGCCAATCACTCTGTTTATTTTTGCTATTGTTTGATTATTGCATTGTTTTATATTTGGTTTAGCTTTGTCGCATCCTTAGAGACCGACACTCCGGATGAACTTGCTCTACGATAAGAGTAGATATATCTGATCTAGACTAAATATAAGTATTAATTTTGGTGCATTGACGACGCATCACTAAGAACACTCGATCAGAAAAGCTCTCTGAAAAGAGATATATGATATTGAGTTTCTCAGGATATATATATGAGCTCAAATTTATGAGGACATGTGTTTTTCAAAGGATAGCTCTTAGAAGGATAACAAGGTTTCAGAGTTCTGAAAGTTATTATCCATGTCTGAACAACACGTGCTTTCCTACAGTTTGAATGTCCGAAGAGAATATGCTGGAGAATACACTTAACATACTATTCCTTTAATACACCTGAGCCGTTGAACATGATTTTTTACAAGCAAACAAGAAAAGCTCAAGGAACCGAGTACACTGTGATAGCGATAGGTCATAGTGTTTGAATTTACAGTCCAACGGATTCAGAATTGAAACAGCTTGATTTTTTACTATAAATACAAGGACTTAAGATGACGAAGAACATCACCGAAATAGCGTGAACAACTTGAGCATAACTCTTTGTATCTTCAAGTATTCAGAAAGCCTAAGTTTATGAAAATTCTTATCGCTATCTGAATTCAAGTTCTTGGTGTCAAACTTGACTTTCGATCTGTAAGAAGTTGAATAAGCTAATATTGTATTAGTAGTTCATTCTCCTGAACAGATACGATCTTGTTGCTAGGAAGATTTGTGAAATTCTGAAGAAGAATTCCGACTCTAGACTGAGTAGAAGATCTTAAACTGTTCTATAAAAATACCTTAAAAAGTATTTGATATAGAAGTGAACTTCATAAAATTACCAACCTTTAAACAACCATAGGAAGTAAAATTCAAGGGAGATTCCAAAGTTTTAAGAAGCAGGAGAAAGATCTTTGAGAAGGATTCCAAGAGCTTGGGTTAGCTACGGAAAGGTTATCTTAAAAGATTCCAGGGCTTAAGAAATCTGAGGAAAGATCCTTGAGGGTGGAACTACTTATTTGGAGTGATTAAGGAAAACCCCTAAGTAGTTACAAAGCAGAGAGTGCTTTGTGGTTGAGAAATTCAGCTAGAGATGGGACTTGTAACGGAACTCAATTCCTTGAGAGCTAATTTCGTATTATGGATTGGACAAGTGGATTAGTTGAGGGTTGGTTTACTCTCAAATACCACAATAAATTGGTGTTATTTAGTTTCTGCACTTACTTTCAACAAGCTTATTCTTATCTATGTTTATCACTGCATTATATTTACAACTTTCTAATTAGTACAAGCTAGCACTTAACTATAAGTCTTCCGCTCTCTGATTACACGTACCAAATATCTGAGAAATTGTTTTACTAAGATTTAGACATCATGTGTCTGAGCAACAATTTGCGAAAATTGTTAAAAGACTATGCACCCCCTCTAGTCTTTTACCTTATTGTCTTAGGGGACCAACAAAGAAATTCAAACAAAAAAGGGTCTTTTGCAATTGTTCTTCAAGTTGATTTACATACAAAATGTAGAAAATTCAATTCTTGCTTACTCTCTTCTATGTTATGAGCATTTGACACATGAAATCAATTCGTGCATGTCCAACACTCCATCAAGAGAATCCTGTCACATTGATGCTATATCATCAAAAGATTTCTCTAAGATCAGAAGGGTTGCAAGTGTCCTAACCCCCAACAAGTACATATATAGTGCTTTTGATCAAAATCCTTGCATATCAATTGTAGGATATATGCGTCTAAGGTACATATCATACTTGGGTCAGTGTTTGGATTTAATCACTGTGAACTGTGAAGTATTTAAAGTAATATCTGATAGTTCTTTCACAATTGCAAATTTTTTGTTAGAACACGATGCAGTTCCGACTCACTGTAAAGTGATGACGAACAACTTCACTGATGAAGCCCAGAAGGCCAAACTCCTGGTATAGGAGCTCAGGAAGTATTTAGTGGAAACTAGGGAATAGCTCAAGAGCAGAGGAGCATAGGAAGTACGTGGCAAAGGGTTGTTGAGGAAGAGCTCTGGAAATGCTGAGCAAAGGAAATACAGTATTTGAAATACTTAGTGGAGTACACCAAGGAAGAGCTATGGTATCAGAGTAAAGGAAGTACTTCGCTGAGAAAGTTGAGGAATAACTCAGGGGGAACATTTGGAAGAGATCCAAATGGGTATAGATAGGATTTTTGTAAAGGTGAACTCAGAAATCTATCTAGTGTTTTATTTGAATCCCCGACAAAGGTTGGTGGAATAGTTGAAGGATTAAACCATCTTCATAGGCCACTATAAACGCTTTGCGTCATTTACTTTTAGTTATTTACTTAATGTCATTTAATTTTTGAATGATTCTTATATCTTTCTGACAAATACATTTATTATTAAGTCCTCCGCACTCTGAACGTTTCAGTAAAACCACATGATCAAGGTATCTGACAAATAGAATTAGACATCAAAAGTTTGCAAAATATTCATCCCCCGTCTTTGCATCTTGTTAGGGGACCAATACAATGTAACAAGAAGATTTCATTTCCATGGCAATTATAATGTTGCCAAAAGACTGCAATTGTTTTTGAAGTATGAAATGATAGACCAAAAGACTAGCTAGTGTTTTGTGTGTTTTTCTCGTTATATTTGCAATTTATTTCCTTGAAATAGGTTCCCTAGTTGCAAAATGATGAGTCAAAGTTTATGCTGATCTTGGTAACAAATTTTGTGTGTATTTCTAGTCATATTTGCAATTTATTTCCAACCAAGTGGTATCAGAGCCTGGTTCAGTGGGGCCGGTGGAAGTAGCATTACGGGTGATATTAAATCTGCAATTGAAATATTCAATTGGACCAACTTTACTTTTCTGGTGGATGCAAATCGAGGATTACTTGTACTGTAAGGATTTGTAGGATGTCTGTTGGAGGAAAAGCAAAAAACAACGAAAGAATAAGACTTGAAGCTGCTTGATAGGAAGGCGCGCGATGAGAGGTGTTCGCCTAGATCTTTCCAAAAACGTTGTTCTCCATACGGTGAAAGTAGTGACCATGGTGAGGATGCTGGAGACGTTGAAGGATATGTATGAGAATCCATCAACGTGAAATAAAGTTGGCTCTACAATGTCACAAGAACGACTCAATGGCCTGGCGATGATAGCAATTGAGAATGATATATCCGAGAAACTTGATTGTGAAGATGTTATTGATGATTTTGCTGGGAAAAACGCTTGAAGAGTTGCACTTCTCAAATGATCTTTTAGTTGTGTAATTTTATGTTGGGAAAAAAAATTAATGTCTTTTTAATGCATGATTTTTTGGGTATCATTATATATATATTTACGGTTTATTTCCTAAAAAACATAGTGTATAAGCAATACTACACACGTGATCTTACTGTAATCTACGGATCAAAACCTCACTGTCAAAATACACAGAAAACTTTTGATATATATAGTTTACAACCCAACTCAGAGTCTTTCGTTGCATTATGTGATTTCAAATTTTATATTTCCTAACTAGTTAGTGACTTGGTGTGTTAATTATAGTGGTCTCTCCATAACGGTGTGCATATATAACATTGGCGTGTCCGTACCTTTAGTTTCAGGAACCAATCCCGGTCCGTAAGGTTTTCTCCAGAACCCAGTACAATTATTTTATATGTTCGGGGGGATATTATATATTATCAATGTGGTATTAAGTTGTTGATGCAATATGGGCTAGAAGTCGAAGCAGATAAAGTGGTCTTGTCGAGAATGCCTATAAATTCGTTATGCCAATTTGATGTGTAACACTGTGACCATGAGAATTTTATAGTTCGGCGTGCTCACCATGAGTATTTTGTCTTCGTGACTCATGTTAACAGCAGTACTAGTGACCTGATTCGCCAGTCCAAAAATTCACGGTGCATTAGTTGTAACCTTATTTCCAAGTGTAACGATTACATAAAGATATAATTAATACTCATAATAACACTTCATGTTTATTGTGTTGATAAATAAGTTATCATACTTGACAAAATACACTAGAAAATTCAGTGAAAGCATATTCTTCATCGAGTTCAATTTTCAACTTGTGTACTTTCTTCTTGTCACCATCTAAAGATCTTTATAATTGTACCAGTAGACACCTTTGCTCTTGTTACTTTCCGTTTCCACGTAAATGCACTCCTTAAACGCTCTCCAGAGTGCTTTTGCAATAGGTGTTCCGTCGAAGTTATAGTACTGGCCGAGTATTGGTTTAATTGCATTGGATGCCTCCATAGCATGATAGTGTGGTATTGTTGAGAACAAGTGGTGCAGAACATGAGTATCAGTGATGTTATGCCAAACAGTGTTCAGGATACCGTAGTCCCTGTCAACTGTGGATAAAGCCCCTCGTAGCCAATCCCACTCGGAGGAGTCATAGTGAGGCAAGGCAGGATGAGTGTGATGCAAGAAGGTAATCAAAATAAGCCAGACTTTCAACAAGACAAATGGGACGATATAATGCATCAACAGCCAAGGGAATCCTTTCACCATTGCTAGGCTGTAAAGCACATAACTGAAAGCAAGAATGCCGAAGTTGGAGATCCACACTAGATGGCGCTCTTTTGGCAAGAATAGTGGGCTGTACGGGTAGAAGTGGTTGGAGAAACTTTCGTAATGCCCCCCAACAAAGTTGAAAAGTACATACCAGTGCCAGCCGAAAGTTAGTAGGACGACTATCTTGATAGCTCGTCCAATGGGATTTTCTAGGTACTTGAAGAACCAAGGAGTTTCAGACTTGAGAATTGGGACGTACACCTCGTCGTGCTCCATTGATCCGGTGTTTGCGTGGTGTTTACGGTGGCTTATTCGCCAAGAGAAGTATGGAACATAGAGAGAGGTGTGTAGTATCATTCCAATAGCGTTGTCAAGCCAAGCATAGTCACTGAATGCACGGTGGCCACATTCGTGGGCAATGACCCAAACACCAAGCATTACAAGTGACTGGCATAACCAGTAGACAGGCCAGGCGACATAGGAGAGTGGGTAGGGGAGGAGGTTGAAGTAGCTTGAAGCAATATAGTAGAAAGAATAAAGGAGGAGAAAGTCAGATACGACATAGGAGAACGATTTGATGATGGATCGCTGGAAGCAGTGCGGTGGGATGGCCTTCTTGAGGTCGCCAAGGGTGAAAGGAGGCTTTGTGTTAGGAAGGATTTTAGCCCGGGTTTCTGTTATTGTTGTTGTTTGTGTTAGAGTAGCCATTGTTCTGCAAGGTAGCTAGAGATGACTGGTGTGTGTTTTGGATCTGAAATGCAACAGATTGGAACTGATATTTAAAGGCCAGAATAATAATTGGTAGTCACATCTTAGGCCAGCCTACTCTTTGCATGGACGTCATATTCAATAGTGAAAAAAGGACAAAATCCAGAAGAAATAATTAATCAAATTAAATACTTGAAGTATTTTCCTCGTGTTGGAGACTTCATTTGGGAACTTGCGTGGTAAGTTGAGTGTCTAATTAGGTCAAAATATGCAAGCTACTACGTTGGTTTAAAATGAGATGCTACTTAATTAATAGTTTCAAATATTAACCTACACTCCTAAAAACCAACTGATAACCTACTTTAGTTTAGGTTGTTGGTTGTTGCTCATAATTAAGTTTCCTGTTAGTTAAAAAACATGATGACTTTATAAAAGAATTATTTAGTGAATTAACTTATAAACTTCAAATCAAACTACAATACTTCTACTCCTACTCTTACACTATTATTACAAAATATGTCTATATATACTATATATGCATATAAGTCTGCTATCTATACGACCTTATATCTCAATCGAGATACGAATTCCCAACATCTCACTCCAGCATCCTTACCACAATACAACCTTATGACTCCGTTTTTATACCAATAAAAGGTACTTGAAGTATTCCTAAGTTTTGTCTAGCTTTTTTATTCAGTAGTGTTAACTGGATTCATATAGGATTACTCTGGGTTAAGGTTTTCTCGTGAGTAGAATTGAGTAGTTGTATCCATAGAGCTATTGATTGTGGACCTTCGCCTATTCTTCTTAAACGCAGTGATAGAAGTCTTTGATGGTTTCTATGGTCGTACGATCTAACCCAAAAACGTATGTAGGGTATTGTCTGTTGTTACAGAGTAGCTCTCTGAAGGAAGTTATAAGGGCTTTTGGGAGAAATAAGGCGGGTGGCACGGGAATTTGTTTGGTCTTATTCGTATTCTTGATTGTTATTTTATATTCAATATTTTTATTGTTTTATTGTTTACTATATTAGCTAGTTTTGTGCCACTCACATGCATATGCACGAACCTCACTGTGATTTTCGTCTCACACTCTTTCATCTTCCTTCCATGTAGGTGATGTGTTATATGGTGTTTCAACTCATAGAAGTTCAGAAATCTCGGAGAGTGAAGTGGGGGCCGAGGGGGAACTTTAGGGTTTTCAATTTATTTCCGCGTGCAAATTAGTTTGTCTTGAAAACATTTTTTTTTTGTTAGTTTCTTCTTCGTATTTGATGACAATGTGTTAGAACTGTATTTGGCCTCTTTATCATCTCATTTTTTACGTTTGAGTAGAACATGCATTTTATTTTATTAGTATTTCACTGTTTTATATACATTTGCATTTCCAGCTCCTTAGGTACACTTTTGCGAGTTTCGACATAACATGGAGTAATTTGGTACGTTTCTAATGCACCTTGTTGATCGAGGATGCTAATGAGCTTGTACGTGTGTTCATGGGTGCTTGAGGATCGAGTATGCACGAAATGATGAAGTTTGGGAGAAGGTTTTATCATCAAGTGCAGCAGTCTAGCCATTTTCATCATATATCATTTATATGGTGTTGGATGGACATGAGAGAATATCTAACTCAAAGAGCCATCCAAAAAAGGGTCATGGGCACCGATATGAGCCCGAATGTGCCACGGCTTCGCTGAAGTTGGCAGTGCAGAGCAGAAAATCTTTGCACCGTTTACACTGAGAGATTTGGGCTAAGAACCCTAGGCTTCTCCTTGAGCCTACTTAGCTATTGATTGTGATTTCTACCATTGAAGACTTGGATTCAATCATAGAAAAAAGGCCTTATTAGTGACCACTATGAGAGTGATTCTCAAAATCAACCCCTTAGTTTCAGAATTACATTTTAGGCCAAAATGAGGAATTTGGGCGTTAACTAAGCCATTATTACAACTTTGCCACTGGCCCTAAGTTGGTAATCCAAACAAGCTTTAACTCTAAATAAAATAAAAAATATGCAAATTAAAAAAACCTTATTAAAAAAATATCTAAAAAATATATATTTTTTACCATCTTCTTTCTTCTTCCCCAATGCTCCAGTACCGGAAAATAATTCCAGTACCGGAGTTTAGCAAGCTCCGTCGGAGCTTGCATAGCTCTTCTGGAGCTATGCAAGCTCCGATTTGGAGCTTTTGCAATTAGCTCCGATTAGGAGCTGCTGTTAGCTCTGATCTGGAGCTATCATAGCTCCGATCTGGAGCTAATATCTCCAGATCGGAGCTATGATAGCTCCTGTTAGCTCCAGATCGGAGCTAACAGCTGCTCCCATCGGAGCTGTTGTAGCTTCGATTCTGAGCTATTTGTTAGCTCCAGACCGGAGCTAACAGCTCCGATTCAAACGAGGAGCTCTGTCGGAGCTCCGATACCGGAATATTTCCGGTACCGGAGTTTTAGAATGTTTTTGTAAAATATTTAGTTTTGTTTTTATTTTTATTTTATTATTTTATATAGATTTTTTAAATTATTGAATTTTGTATACTATTAAATCTTAAAGAGTGTTTGGCGGTGTAAAAATCCAATATTGGAACAGTGATTTGAGATGGTTTGGTCAGCATTTTGGCCTAAAATGTAACTCTGAAACTATGAAGATCTCTTTCGTAATTGGGTACGCTAAAAAGGGCTCTAAAAAAATGGACCCTTCAATCATATTTCATCATTGTATTAGATTAATTGTAGCTTGCAATCATCAAAGTGTTTTGGTTATATAATTTCTTCTCTTGTCTTTAATCCTCTTGAGGGTTCATTTCTTTTTTAGGGGTCTCTTAGTGTCCCTAATAACATAAGAGGTCACGTTAGATCAACAATAACAAAATAGGTTTCGAATCTGACATTGAAGGAACTAAGGCACTGTAGCAAAATTGGGTTTTTGAAGATCCAAACAACCTTAATGTGAGGCCTAAAAATTAATTGTATGCAACAATAAAAATACTAAGGAGACCAATAATAACTCTTGGCACAAGGAGACCAAGCAGAACTGTACCATTTACCATAAAGCAAGCAGTCTTCAAATAAGTGAAAACACAAGGAGACCAAGCAGAACTGTACCATTTACCACAAAGCAAGTAGTCTTCAAATAAGTGAAAACTCCCTTAATTAATACATCATGAAAATAAAAGCTTTTCAAAACCGAAACTTAAAAAGAAATCCCATTCCATTTAATCATAGCCTTTGTGAATGTCTAATTTTAAAAGCTATATAGTGTCTCTTGATTTTCTAAGTTCATAGTGCAAGCATTATGTTATCCCCAACATTTTTCCCAGGAATAAAATCATTTTGACATGGGGAAACAAGTTGATCCAGTAAGAGTCTCAGCCTACTACCTAATTTTTTTGAATTGACCTTGTGTCCTAAATTACACAGACTAATGGGTTTGAATTGTGTAACCAGCTCAGTGTTTTCCCCTTTTAGAATTAAAACAATTTGATATTGATTAAGTTTAAGATCCAGAAAATATTATTAAGTAATCAATTTATCTATTAAGCACCCCGATCTAGACTTAAAAGCACACTTTAAATATAAACAGTACGATGCATCATGCATGAAAATTCAGTATGGTCTGGCCTAAAGATGCAAGCACTGAAGCACTCCATGCTAGACTCAGAGAAACATTAATTAATTATATAAACCACCACTCGATTCACAATAAATTCTACACGTACAAACTTGTTTTAAATAAATATTATTTGAATCTTATTTATCCAAAATTACAGAAATATAGTTTTGATAACTTATTGGGAGTCATTAGGTGGTGTAGCGGTAAGAAGTTGGAGATGTGAAAGAGGAGGTGCAAGGTTCGATTCATGGCAGTGATGGGGTTATAAGTTGATTTAGGTGTGGAGAAAAAGGTGGTTTATAAGGTGGTGTAGCGGTAAGGAGCTGGAGATGTGAAAGAGGAGGTGCATGGTTCGATTCATGGCGGTGATGGAGTTATAAGTTGGTTTAGGTGTGGAGAAAAATGTGGTTTATAATGTTTGTATAATAATAGTAGGATATTTGCCGTTTAAAAAAAAGGTTTTGATAATTTATTAATAATTACTTCCTCCGTTTCATTAAGAAGTTTCTATGGGGACTATTCATCGTGACTTTTGACCACGTATAACTCCTAAATTACATTAGAGAAAAATATAATAAAATTATATTATGAAATTAAATGGAGTATTTTCATAATCAACTTTTAATTTATATTGGTAAAGTTTAATTTAAATGCTATACGCGGTCAAAGGTCGCGATGAATAGTCCCCTTAAGAACTTTTTAATGAAATGGAGGTAGTATTTGTATATGCTAAAAACATTTAATCTAAGTTATATCAACATACATTTACTACATGATATAAAGCTTTAAATTTAATTTAGTATTATTTACTTAAACCATATCTCTAAATTCTCTCAATCTAACACAATAACTCACACAATCCACCAAAATTCTAATTAATTTTTTAAAAACAGCACAAGTGATGATATTAAAATATGTCCAGTCCGCTCTAGTGCACCCAAGGCCGAACAATGACTACCTCCGTCCCTCATTTCTTAGGTTCGGAAGAGTAGTGCCTCCGGATCAGATACATCACCAAGCAGGTCGCACCGTTGGAAATGATTACATCTCCAAAAAGCAATTATTATGAAAGGACAACTGAAGAAGTCACAACCTCTGACAACAGTGACATAAAAAATGGGCTCCGGAAGCCGCATTGCCAAAGACCACGAATGGTCACATACATCTGAGGTACTCAGCATAATTCAACAATGAAGCTATGTCTAAGTCCACGAGAAGTGTGCACAACGTTTACTCTGATAGTAACCACGTACACGTTATGTTTGGATAAGAGCAAAGGCATATATTTTCTTACAAGGGTTGGGACAAGCCCATTTCTGTCAAATTCTTGCCCACCAACGACCAGCTACAAGAACAAATGGTATCGTCCCAATTGACCGACTCAAATCCCCCACCATCTATATAAAGCAGTGATCGATCCCAAGATTAAAAAGGGAATGTCATTTTTCTTGGGAAAAAAACCCAACTTCAACTTTGAGAAAATTCCATTGATATCCTTTTAAACACACACACACACACTAGTCATATCTGTTCACATGGAAGGCTCTTCGACCTCGTTCAAGTAAAGTCTCCAAACCCCGATTTGATCCAAAGTCCAACCAGATATACAGCACTAACTCCCCTTCCCATGTTTGTGGCAGGAACCACTACAGAAGGTGTCCTGGAGTATATTCAAAGCTTTCAGAGTCAACTCGGGTGTGCCATGAACTGTAAAACAATCATGTCCCTTTTGTCTTAATACAAGTCAAATCTCTAATGGAAATCGCTCACCCATTATTTGTGGCGCCGTCTGTGGGAAGCGGCACAAAAAGTTTCTTTCCAGGCTCAACCAAGAAAATATGGTGGAATATCAGTGTTTTTCCAGAAGAAGGACAAACCCACATGTCATCCCTTCAAGTGGGGAACGAGAGAAGCAACCAACAAGAAGCATGCTTATGCATGAACCATTACAAATTTGAGTGATAGGAGAGGAAGCAATCACCAAGACGCGTTGGGGAGTTATCGTCTGGTGCCATGGGACCAGGGATATGGAGAAGTTTGCAACATCTTGGAAAGGAAAAGAACATCTATTAGCCAGCCATTTGAAATCCAGTTTCGAGGACTTGTCACTAGGAAGTGATAGGGTGAACTGCTTCCGTCAGGTACACGGTCTTATCTTGATGAGAAAGTAGCTTCCAACCCGCTTTTATCCCTTGATAGATCTAGAACTATTAATGTTGTTTCAAATAATATAGAATTTTGAGCATGCCTTTAACATCTATGGATTTAAATGCACATGCCTACCCTATTTATTCACTTAAGATGTCGCAAACATCCACACAAAAAACCCTGGCTAACATGTCACTTGGCACACATATGACATACCCTTTATAAACACCCATCTGCACATCATTTTGCCCGTCCTATTGACGAAGAGATGGATGCTTAAATTTTTTATGATACGGAAAGATGTGTAGACTTTTAACATGTTTAAACAGAGGAGATCTGGAAAATAAAGAAAAACCAAGGCCTGATTCACCCCAATGCTCCACTAACGAAGCAAAATTTCCGTTACAACCTCAAAACTTTGCTCGAGAGTTGGCAAACCCTCTCAAAAACCCAAACAGTGCACTCAAAAAGTCCAATTACATTACCCGTCCCAAGTAAAACAATGGAGAAAAGGGGACCTAACCAAGAACAACCCTGTTCAGCTTTGCCCCACAATAAATCCATGCTTAACTTATTCGGAATCGTCATAAACCATTCAGGACCAAGAAACATGCTTGGAAGAGACACGAATCTAGGTCACATGGAGTTCCTAGACCAATGGATGATGGGAATTACATATGCATCGGGGGAACACATTTTGTATGAGAAAAATCCCAAGAAAGGACTAACCGGGAGAAAATGTCTGAGCGGGGTGAAGAGTTGGCTTAAAAGATAGAAAAATTGAAATGGAAAATCGATAAAAGAGGAATGGCGCTAGGAGTCAATGGAGCAACAGGTCGGCACGTGTACCAGAGGAGACTCTCGAGAGATGATGCCAAAGCTGCAGCAAGAAACTAAGAAGAATTCAAAGGAAGAAGAAGAACTATCACAAACTAGCAAACCGTTTGAGAACAAAAGAACGAACGCACAGAGCGTGAGGAAAAATTACAGAGTCCCTAGGATTCTGGCGTGCAAAGAAGGGAATAGCATATTCCAGAAACGATTCAGGATTAGTTTAGAGGATAAGGCTTACAGATTCTCACAGGGCATGAATGTAATTTCAGCATAGGTCAGTTAGGGTTAGCAGTAGATTTCTTGTATAAATAGCATAACGTTTCTGTATATTTTTCACTTCTTGTTCGTTCAATAAGAGAGAACAGGTATAACCTTAAACTTCATGCTATGATGGAAGGATCAAGGTAGGAACTGGTTGAAAAAGCATTGATCTGAGAAGAAGAACATGGTACCGGAGCTCAGGTTCTAAGAATCTGATGCCCTTCTGGCTACTAATCAGAACAAAGAATAGCAATTTTTTTTCTTTTCTAGCTTCCGCAAATTTAATTTTTTTTTATCTCTGTTCTTTATACTTATTCAAAGCTGTTGTTATCAGCAAATCTAGAGTTGTTGTTATCAGCATATATCATCAAATTATCAACTGTTATTATCAGTTTCTTGTTATTCAATCATCTTATCGTTACTGATCTTAAAAATCCTTGCTGTTGTTATCAGTTCTTGGAATGGCTGCTGAAGATGACATCAATAACATCAAAAAGGTAGAAGAGAAAGATGAAGCAGATAAGCAAGCGAAACTCAAGAAACAGGAAACTGTAACTTATGATCTCAATGATGTATATGGTCATTTTTATCTCGGACCGGCTGATACTCCAAATTCTGTTGTGATTGAGCCAAAGCTCACCAACTCAAACTACTATGATTGGAAAAAGATGATAACTATGCATCTTGAGGCTAAAAATAAGATGGGTTTTGTGGATGGGACTATAGCACAACCTGACATAGATGATCTTTTATATATTCCATGGCTTAAGTGCAACAGTCTTATTTTCACATGGATACTCTACTCTGTAAGTAAAGAGATAGCCTCTAATCTCAGATTTGCAAACACAGCTAAAGAAGCTTGGGATAAGCTAGCTGTTAGATATGCTTCCCCGGACAGATTGAGAATTTTTCAATTAAGAAGAGAACTGGTCACTTTAATCCAGTCTCAGTTGTCTGTTGAAAGTTACTTTGATGCTATGACTTCTCTTCTTCGGAATTGAGAACTTTCAGGCCTAAAAAGGGTTTTCATTGTGGCAAATGTCCTTGTCGATCTCTCCATGATCTTGCAAAAATGGAAGAAGCTGATGAAGTGATTCAATTCTGCATGGGGCTAACTAGTGCACACACTCAAGTGAGAACTCAAATTCTTACTATGGAGAAGCCGCCAAGTCTTGACAGAGCCTTGAAACTTGTCTTGCAAGATGAAAAGCAGAAAGGTCTTAGCAACATGACCAACACTGGTGGAGATGCTTCTGCAATGATGGTTAGCTCGCCTAATGTCAACATGACCAGTTACAATGCTCCACCCAACTCTAGGGCTGGTTAAAAAAGGAAAGGGAGGAACAACCAGTTGTACTGCATCAAGTGTAAAAGGGCAGGGCATAGCACAGAAAATTGTATGATATGTGATTTTTGCCACATGCCAGGACATCTAGAGAAAAATTGCTACAGGAAGAATGGATTTCCACCAGATTTCAAGTTCACCAGAAACAATAGCAATGGAGGATTTGTGAATGTCACTCAAGGCAACCAACAGCAGATTGCTTCCCAAGGGAACAATGATGAAATCACTATCACTAATGCTCAACTCCAAGCATTTTTCAAGATGATCAAGCCTACAAATCCTAGCATCACCGCACCACCAGCTCAGGGTCCATCTTCTTCTTCTCAGATCAATGCTTTTTCAACCAGTTCCTACCTTGATCCTTCCATGATAGATGCCGACGACTGGGCAGGTAAATTTGTTAATAATGTTACATTTGTTAATAATATTTTTGCACAAAGAATTGATTGGCTCTTAGATTCTGGAGCCTCAGATCATGTCATTTACTCACCATCTCTATTTACTCACAACATAAGAAATGTTGATTAACAAGTTCAATTACCAACACAAGAATTTACACAAGTTACTTGTATTATTGGAGATATTCTTATTGAAAAGAATATCCTACTAAAAAATGTGTTGTGTTGTCCTCATTTTAAAGTCAATCTCATCTCTATTTCTAGATTAACTCAAGATAATGATGTATCTCTTATATTTAAAGATTCTGTATGTAAAATGCAGATGAACTCTTCAAAGGAGGAGATTGGCAGAATAACAATTAAGCATGGACTCTATTATGTTGGCCTGCATTCCTTGACACCTCCTCAAATTCATCAGTGTTCTCGGCTAAATAAGGAACTCTGGCACCTTAGACTAGGTCATGTTCCAGTTACAAGACTCAAGTTGATTGAGCAATTTTCTCCTATTGTAACAAGCATTGAGATGCAAGTTTGTGATGTCTGTAGCAAGGCCAAACATAAGAAATTATCTTTTCCGATTAAAGAAACATTTTCTAGTTTATCTGTGTTTGAGTTATTACATATAGATATCTGGGGTCCTTTCTCTCAAACTTCTTTACATGGCCACAGATTTTTTCTCACTATTGTTGATGATTATTCTCGTGTCACTTGGACCCTACTGATGAAATATAAATCAGATGTGGCCACAATATTACCTAATTTTGTCACTTTAGTTAAAACTCAATTCAATAAGCAAGTTCAGAAAATAAGAACAGACAACGGAGTGGAATTTCAGTTAGAAAATTTTTATAACACTCATGGCATTTTGCATCAACAACTTGTGTATACACACCTCAACAAAATGGAGTTGTGGAAAGAAAGCATCAAACGCTACTCAACATGGCTAGAGCTTTACTATTTCAAGCTAATTTACCACTTAAGTTTTGGGGTGATTCCATTTTGACAGCAACTTATTTGCTAAATCGGATACCTTCTGTTGTCATTAATGAACAAACTCCATATGAAAGATTGTTCAATAAAAGACCTGATTATTCGAACATTAGAATTTTTAGCTGCCTTGCATATGGCGCATCTATCAAAGAATTAGGACATAAGTTCAGTTCAAGAGCAAGAAAATCAATTTTTCTTGGCTATCCATCACAAATCAAAGGTTACAAGCTGTATGATTTAGAAAAGAAAGTGACATTCATTTCTAGGTATGTAGTGTTTTATGAGGACGTATTCCCTTACAGTGAAACTATGTTGACCATACTGCACCACCATATGCAGCCGTACATGATAACATTTTCACTATGGGACTTTTTCCTCACAAGGAACACTATAATTCTAGTCCTTCTCATATTTCCATCACTTCTCCAAGTCACACAGCAAATAACCATCCTTCATCACATGATAATGTTCTCATCATTCCCGATTCTACTCCTTCACAGCAGACACTAGGCAGAGATCAGTCATCTCCAAGCACACCCTCTTCCCTTTCTCGTGCTTCCAACAATGATCCTGCCTCTTCTGCTGAATCACCAGTTATACCTGTCACTCTTGACTATTCTAAAACTCAAGAGCAACCCGAACATGTTCCTGACATTAGAAAATCTACTAGAGTCCGCCAAAGGAACAAATTTCTAAAAGAATTTCACTGTGAAGAATTAAAGAAAGGAGCGAGGAAAGTTTCTTCTCAAATAGGAATAGCTCATCCTATATCTCATTTTCTATCTTATGATAGACTTTCAGAACATCAAAAGGTTTACTCTGTATCTTTATCTCTACACGAGGAACCCAAAACATTCCAAGAAGCTATTCAATATCCTCACTGGCAGAAAGCTATTCAAGATGAATTGAATGCTATGCATCTCAACAATACATGGAGCATTACTGGTCTTCCAAAAGGACATACAGCAGTGGGATGCAGATATGTGTTCAAAACAAAGTTGAAATCAGATGGCAGTATCGATAAACATAAGGCTCGCCTGGTAGCACAGGGTTTCACTCAACAACATGGTTTAGATTATAGTGAAACTTTCAGTCCAGTTGCTAAGTTAACAACTGTCAGAATATTCTTAGCTCTTGCAGCTCAACACAATTGGAGGTTATCACAACTTGATGTTCATAATGCCTTTCTTAATGGCGACCTGGATGAAGAAATTTACATGAAATTACCACCACGTTACACCATTAAGGGGGAATTCTTGGACAACAAAGTTTGCAAGTTACATAAATCCATTTATGGATTGAAACAGGCCTCAAGACAGTGGAATGTCAAATTCACAAATTCATTACTCGCTTATGGTTTTGTTCAATCAAAACATGATTACTCCTTATTTATAAGAAGAACAGAAACAAGTTACATTGTGTTACTTGTGTATGTTGATGACATTTTAATTGGAGGAATTAATCAAGAAGAAATTAACAAAGCCAAAGACTATCTGCAGTCAAGTTTCAAAGTAAGAGATTTAGGGGAACCTAAATATTTCTTAGGAATTGAGATTTTAAGATCAAGAGAAGGCATCTACCTTTGTCAAAGAAAGTATGCTCTTGAAATCATAGAAGAAAATGGCCTGTTAGGGTGTAAACCTCTGATTATTCCAATAGAACAAGGCCATAACACTCAAAAGGAAGGAGAAAAGTTGAGAAATCCAACCATATACAGGAAAATTGTTGGAAAACTAATTTATCTCACATTAACCAGACCAGATATTTGCTACTCTGTCAATATTCTGAGTCAATACATGGAGTCACCAACGAAAGAGCATCTTGAAACAGCTCTCAGAGTAATCAGATATCTTAAAGGAAATTCAGGCCAAGGACTTTTGTTATCTTCAGAAAAGAACATGAATCTCACGGCATTTTCTGATTCAGATCATGATAATTGCCCTGACACGAAAAGATCTCTTTCAGGATATTGTGTCTTCTTGGGAAATTCCTTGGTAAGTTGGAGAACTAAGAAGCAGACAGTCGTAAGTAGATCATCGACTGAGTCTGAATATAGAGCAATTGCTCACACCACTTGTAATAATGTGGATTCACTACATACTGAAAGATTTCGGTTTTGAACAAAAGACACCTACGAAGTTGTATTGTGACAATCAATCTGCTATCAGTCTCACCAAGAATCCAGTACATCATGAGAAGACTAAGCACGTCGACATTGATCAACACTTTATACGAGAAAATGTGCAACAGAAGATCATTGAAGTATGTTATGTTCATACTTCACAGCAACCTGCAGATATGCTAACTAAAGCATTACCCTCAGAGAAAATTCGGTTCTACACAGACAAGATGGGAGTAAAGAACATTTACTCTCATCTTAAGGGGGAATCTCAAGAGATGATGCAAAAGCTGCAGCAAGAAACTAAGAAGAATTCAAAGGAAGAAGAAGAACTATCACAAACTAGCAAACCGTTTGAGAACAAAAGAACGAACGCATAGAGCATGAGGCAAAATTACAGAGTCCCTAGGATTCTGGCGTGCAGAGAAGGGAATAGCATATTCCAGAAACGATTCAGGATTAGTTTAGAGGATAAGGCTTACAGATTCTCACAGGGCATGAATGTAATTTCAGCATAGGTCAGTTAGGGTTAGCAGTAGATTTCTTGTATAAATAGCATAACGTTTCTGTATATTTTTCACTTCTTGTTCGTTCAATAAGAGAGAACAGGTATAACCTTAAACTTCATGCTATGATTTCTGCGTTTTCTAACAGAGACTGAGGTCAAAGAATGTGATATACATGTTGAAGCCATATTATGGAAAACAGAATCATCATGTGGCACATATGGATCTGTTCATTGAGAAAATGGAGGAGAAAATGAAACGAGATTATTCATGGAAATACGCATTCCCAAAGACATTGTTGGGAGAAGCATTGGCCTGGTGGAAATCACTATGTAAAGGTTCCACAAAAAATTTGGAAGACTTGAGAAAAATATTTGTGCTCCGATTCAAGGAATCAATGGAGTAAAGATGGCCAACAAGCTATTTGGGTGAAATAGTGATGACGACCGATTTGGACCCGTCATCATGAATCTTTTTAGATATTTTGATGTTATTTTACTTTATCCTTTTATTAGAATAGTTTACTTTTATTATGTTTTGTGTCACATGTACATTTGAAGCACATTGGTGAAAATGGCACAAATATAGCTTATTTGGATGCATTTGGAGCTTATTTTGGTGGCTTGGATTTTTCATGGAGTAACCGGAGGTACTTGAGGCTCGAGGAATACGAAATCTCGCTCGTTTCGGAGTTTGAATCACTTTGAAGACATCAAAGATCGGCAATATAATATGGTGATGTTTGAGTTGAATACGGAAACTCGCTAATGTATATAGGCGACCCGCCAATATAATCGGAGCCCCGCCATTTCACTTTGACGACCCGCCATGCATGTTATTGATGATACGTGTCTACAAGCAGTGTGACTACATATGCCTTGATCTTACTAACATATGAGATGCCATATCTGATAATTCTACTACCTACTATTAGTTGTGTTTTCCAACCAAATCAATTATATGTTATCTGCATGATTGTTTTAGTATGAACCGGAACTAAAGGAAGGGCTTCATCTAGTTTTAGTTCTTGTTCCATTTTAAGTGACAGCCTAGGTAAATCCTTAGAGACCGACACTCGAGTTAACTTATCACTACACTCATTCTTGTTTGGTATTGAGTTGGCTTGGCATTAATATAAATTTATTTGGTGATTGATAGTCTACGACACCACATCATCATCAAATAGTTCAAGCCCAAGGAGAATACAAAGAAGGGTTTTGGAAAAGTTTCACCCATGCAGTAAGCCATGTGAAAAAACACGATATTCGAGTAATTTGGATCTGATATCGATGTAGAAATACCACAAGTCCACGATAAAGAGAATGGCTCATTAACCGGGTTCAAGATATAAGGTCGTAGAAAGGTCTACAAGAAGCATATGAATCCTTTATAATGCTGGGAAAGATCAGAAGCCACTCAAGGGACCGAACTGATAACAAGCATCCGAACCCAACACTCAATGTAGAAAAAGGATAAAGATGGAAACAAAACTCGAACCATATCAGGGGTAAATTCGACCGTGAGAGATATATCCTCCAAGGAAAAAATTTCATCTACATTGGGAAAACCAAGGGAAGATAACCACCTCCCAAAAGATATCCGGAATACACCAAGTTGAATTGCTGGAGGGAAGATATCTTAAAAGAGATAGTGAAGCAACAAATAGAGCTCACTTGGCCATACCTTCCCAAGAAGAAATACATGTTCCGAGTCCGCCTATTATTGTAACTTCCATGAGCTGTAGGGCCATCATACCGAGGACTGTGTGGATTTGAGGACAGAGATTGAGACCGTAGTGTGGAAGAGATATCTATGAGAGTTTTTGAAAAAGAAGAACAGTCTCATCATCAGAGAAACATGATGGTTAAAGGAAACATAAGGTTGAAGACAAATCGGAGGAAGAAAGTTTATTTCCCCATGAACGAACTGGAATTTTGTGATAAGAACAAGGGATGGTTTATACAATATCCGGAGGACCAACTGGAGGGGATTCGTACCAAGAAAGAGAATGAATCGAACCACTTAGCATATTAATGTCACAAAAACCACATAAGGAAACACCAGAGGGACGGCATGAATCTGATTTCCTTCGACGGCATTGAAATCCCAGTCAAGAACTTCGGATATTGTGGAATTGAAGAACTAGACATCCCACTTGTGGTAGCACTTTAAATGACATTGCAACCTGCAGTGTGCACTTTAATTGTTGCAAGGAAGATCTTACCTACTTCGTACAAGAGTTAGAACAATTTGATCATGTCACCTTTCTACCAAGGAACTGCAAAGTTTCTAAATGAAAAGAAGTCATCTCCTTTTCATATATAAAGATTAGACCATTTTTTACGGGATATTCAATCATATAATATTTTGGCAATATATTTTTAATTGTTTAAATATGTACTAAATTAGGTATTCACAATTAACTTAGAATAAACTATTTGCTTATTCTTATTATCATTATTATTTTCATGAGCTATCTCAACATTACATTTCACTGAATTCTTGCAATGTCAATACACGCTTGTTCTTCAAAATTTGTGCAAGAACTTCTAAATGCAATATTGGAAATAAAGTTACCACATTGACACCATATTACTTAAAGTATTAAATTTTACACATCTTACGGCTTGTTAGTGAACCAATAGACTCCTTTAAAGTTTTCATCATGATCTGGTTCAACATAGACACATTCCTTTGCTTCTCTCCAGACGGCCTTAAGAATTGGCGTTCCGTCAAAGTTGTAGTACTTTCCCAAAACTGGCTTGATAGCTTTTGTTGCCTCCATCGCATGGTAGTGAGGAATATTTGAGAACAAATGGTGTGCAACATGAGTATCCGTGATGTGATGAAGGACATGGTTCAAAATCCCGTAGTCTCTATCAACGGTTGCCAAAGCTCCACGGAGCCAGTTCCACTCAGACGAATCGAAATGTGGCAGGGCAGCATGAGTGTGATGGAGGTATGTGATGGTAACAAGGAAACCATTCACAAGGGCCAGAGGAATGCCATAAATACCCATAACCCATAAGAACCCCTTCACCATAGCGACACGGTAGAGCCCGTACGCACCAGCAACAAACCCAATGTCGGATATAAAAATTTGTATGCGTTCACTATGCGAAAAGAGAGGACTGTAAGGGTCGAAGTGGGAGGTGAACCTTTGGTACTTTCTCCCGGAGATGTTGAACAACAAGTAAAATGGCCAACCAATTGTTACACGAAGAATGATCTTCAGCATGGGCGATTCATCAACATACTTGCCAAAACCCCTCCTGGAATAATAATAAATTCAAACTAAGATTAGTAACTAAATTCATTGCTTTTATACATGTATATATGCATAAAAAGGATCATTAATTACTGAAAATAAAAACAAGTATTTTGGAATAATACATATGCTACTTTTATAGAAGCTACAAATCATTGAGGTGAGGTACTGAATTATTTATACCTGTCATCCTTGGTTTTGGGTACGAAGACCTCGTCTCGGTCCAATGAACCTGTGTTGGAGTGATGTCTGCGGTGGCTAATTTTCCATGAGAAGTACGGAACAAGGAGAAGTGAATGGAGGATTAAGCCGAGGGTGTCATCAAACCATTGGTAGTTGCTATATGCATGGTGGCCACACTCATGAGCAATGACCCAAACACCCATAAGAACACAACCTTGGCATATCATGTAAAGTGCCCATGCCGGGTACTGGAGGGGGTATGGGAGTTGTTGGAAATAAGTTGTAGCAACATAGTATAACAGGGCGGAAAGTACAAGGTCGTGGACGAGGTAGTAAGAAGAACGGAGGATGGAGCGTTGGAAACAATGGGGTGGTATGGCTTTCTTTATCTCGCCAAGTGTGAATGGTGGCTGCAATCGTTCTGCCCGCTGGGGAACTCGCCCACCCATCCCCATTTTTACGTTTCTATTAGGCTTGAAAATTAGGGCTTGAAAATTTTGTAGTCGGTAAGGACGACGTTTGTGATAATGAAGATAGAAGTCCTGAGACGTCTCAGTTTATAGACGTTCCAGGGCTGTGCGGTCAAACTTTGCCACCTTCTTCTATTAACAAATTCTGTATTAATTAGTTGGATGAGAAATAACAATGCGATCCTCTTTATTAGTAACATTAAATTGACTTTCCCATATACCCATATACGCAAAATAAAGTAGAAGCAGGGACGGAGCTGTAGAGGGGCAGGGTAGTGCACTTGCACTACCCTTTTTTTTTTTTTCTTTACCTACATATTAGTGTTTTTTTATGATTTTTTTCACATTACACCACCCATTTTAATATTTTTTGTTTTTTCCTTTTTAATAATACACATAAATCAAAGATTGTTAGTAAAATTATTATTCAAATGTTGTATAAATTTGATATTTCAAAAAATTTCATTTATCATATAAAAAAGTTATCCTGTCATAAGAAAAAAAATGTATGCTTGTATATGCGCACTAGGCGACGTTATTTTCTGACTCAGCCCCTGAGTAGAAGTTATATAAAATACAATTATCAGGATTATTAATTAAAAAATAAGGAAATGTTAAACGATGTGATTACAACTTAAAGATTCAATTCATTCTACTACGGACAACTTTTGAAAAGCATCTTGACAATTCAATTCACTTCACTGACAAAATTCAAAATTCAGTTCACTTCAGTAACAACTAACAAGATTATTAGTAAGATGAGATTCGAAAATCCATAAATATTACTATGATGAGTTTATTTATATTTATACCTTGTGCTATCCACTTAGATAGCGGCTAAGTTATTAGCAGGTTGAACTTGCAAGAGAATTAATTAAGGAAAACAAGATATGAATTTGAGCAATTAATTAAACTTGTCGAGAATTACTCACTGGTTGCTCTTGCAGTAACAATACTGCTTTGGCAGTATCAGTGGCCTTAAAAAAAATCAAAAAAGGGCTGGCTTGATGATATATAGTAAATTAAATTTATCCAAAGTAATACTTTTTGAAGAAATAATTGTTTAACCAATAAGGCCTAGCCCAATTGGTTAGGTTGAGGTGTCATGACCCTAGAGGTTTGGGTTCAATCTCCGCCAAGTACGTGATTATATCTAGTTTATTGCTAGGTTTGTAATGTTTGTGAAATTGTAATGGTTTGATATGTGATAAAATGATGTATTAATTAGTTGACGGTGTGTGATTCATGTAATGTAATATTGATATTGTCAAAACAAATAATTCTTTTTAATAATAATAACTTGAGTAAGTATATAGCTAGAGAGACTAGCTTTTCCTATATAGTAGGAAAGACTGTTTTTTTTTTTTATCTAAAAACCAAAATTCACGGTCAGCTAATTTTAGTATAAATATACAAAAACCCTAAATCTAACTCATTCAACCATAATATTTCTCTCTCTACCATCTTCTCTTTCTCTCTCTATAAATCTCCTCCTCCACTCCCCCTTCTTCCACCACCACGCCGCCACCACCACCTCCACCACCACGCCGCCGCCACCTCCACCACCACTACGCCGCCGCCACCAACACCACCACCACTACGCTGCCACCACCACCACCACTACGTCACCGTCACCACCACCACCATGTCGCTGCCACCACCACTACGTCGCCGCCACCATCACCACCATGCCGCCGCCACCATGTCACCACCACCTCTGCCTCTCTACGCCACCACCACTGCTGCCTCAATTAGATCTACATTCTCTATTTTTATATCTACTTTTTCTCTCTTCAGATCTACTTTCTCTCTCATCTCTCGTTTTTCAGTGTGGTTTTAAGACTGGGTGATGTGGTTTTAAGACCGGATGGTACAGTCTAGGGTTTGTCCATCGTATGATTTGAAGAGGACATTGTGTGGTTATAAGTATCTTTGTTGTGGTTTTGACGATAGTTAAGGTTCTAAGCATCTTTGGTATGATTTGTAGCTTCAGTTGCATGTTATTGTTGTATAGTTTTAAAAGATTTATGTGTGGGTTAATAAATATATAATGCTACTGTGTTGGATTTGTCCATTGTATGGTTTTAAGTTGACATGGTTTGGTTATAAGTATTTTTGTTGTTGTTTTAAGAACTCATGTTAAGGTTCTAATCATCCTTGGTATGAGTTTTAGCTTCAATTGCATGTTACTGTTGTGTTATAGTTTTAATAGATTTTGGTGTGGTTTAAATTTCTGTTGTTGTGGTTTTAAGAAATATATATTGCTACTGCATTGGGTTTGTCCATTGTATGGTTTTAAGGGGCATTGTGTGGTTATAAGTACCTTTGTTGTGGTTTTATGAGAGTTGTTATGGTTCTAAGCAGGTGTTGATGATGCCAATCGAGTTTGATGAAGAAAAGTCAAGAAGCAGAAGTTCAACAACAAATTTATTCGAAAAAATCACTGTCAACATTGTTGTAATGACTAAAAAGTTTCATGTAGGCTATTGTAAACTTGTTCATTAATGTTTTAATGACAATTATCAAAATTTTAGACTTATTTAATATTGATTTTTTTTATTTGTGAATGATTTTAGATTGTCCCTTAAAACTATAACTGTAACGTCCCAAAACTAAAATATTGGTGCGTTCGGCCGTGTATCGTGAGATGGACTCACGCCAACACGAAGCCTCTACTTTAAATCCTAAAAAATAATAATCAACTCGAATGGTATATCAGAGCGTCTAAAATTCCAATACAACTCTCATTACAAACTAATATCCTCAAAAAATACAAAACCATCCGAGTACAACAAAAATAAACTCTTAATATAAAATAATCCATAAAAAATAAAAGTCTTCGTACACCAAGTTCACTCCATAGCCTTCAGAATCTCTTTTGTCACTCTAGCTCGCTTACTCCAACAGAAAATCCTCCACAATGCCACATAACTTTTACACTAAAACTGGGGAGTAAGGGGGTAAGCTACGAACTCATGGGGAAGCTAATAACTCATAAGAAAGATATCTTGACACTCTTACCGGATCATGCACATGCTTCAGAAAATATACAATATATATACACACACACATGACCAGAAAACATATCCATGGAGTCATAATACAGTATAGTAACAGAACATTTCAGTTGAGAGCTCAAACATAATCACACTATGGCCACTAGTATAGGTCCGGTGGCACAGAGGTCGGCACAAAACAGAAACAGAACAGAAAGCTCCCCGCTAAAGGAACACATACAGAATGAAGTACTTCAGAAGTCAGACGTAATCACCGTCAGAGACGGGCCCAGAATTCATAGGCAAAAACTGTGAGCTCAGAAAAACATTTTATTCTCCATGTAGTAGAAAATATATTTTTCACACATCACACACACATCAGAAAATACAATTTTGGGTTCACATACTTGATCCTTTCGAATTGACATAATATACCAAGACCCATTAACTTGATATAATAACCAT
Source organism: Plantago ovata (assembly GCA_028274465.1). NCBI lineage: Eukaryota > Viridiplantae > Streptophyta > Magnoliopsida > Lamiales > Plantaginaceae > Plantago > Plantago ovata. The sequence continues at coordinate 39,530,881 of CM051455.1, read as the reverse complement.
AAGTAATTTATCAAATATTAAAACAATATACAAAAATAGAAGCAAAATTGTCAAGAAATCCCTTTACCTCAAATATTCATTAATCGGTTCAAACCAATTCCCTGAACCGTCTAACCTTCTTTAAGCAGCTAATCCAATTATACGCAAGTCACGTTTGTAACCAATCAAGTCTCCAACTCCACGCCATGGTCGGTAACAATATACTCCCAACATGTCAATGCTAATCTAAAAATCCAATTAATTTACCTTAACAAGCGATCATCAACGGGTGAGTTGAGTCTTTATTGCACCATTACACTAATAATGATGAAAATAATAATTACTTACCAAGGTCAATCCATGTACCCATAGCTTTTCCCGTAGCTTCTCGGTCGGCAATACTTTATCAAGTACTAACAGAGTCCCTCTGTTCTAACTTACGTTAATATATATACATAACTAACCTAGCAACCTAATGTCTTAGGCAATCCTAATTGTCCAAGAACTCATTGCGAATATAACTTGTCGACCGAACCCATTAATACTGCTACGGCCCGCCTTATTACTAGCCCATAAAAATAACTGATAAAATCGAACCCGTTAACTTAAGTCCATATAAATTTTCAGCTGCAATATATATCAAACTCGGTCTCCTCCGCGAAAGTCGTACAAATAAATTGCACGGGTTATTACATTCCACCCTCCTTAAAATAATTTTCGTCCTCGAAACTTCAAATATACCTCGATTCCTCCACTCCGATAATCTTATAAAAAGTTTGACGTTATAAAATGTTTGGGGTTTTTCAATAACAAACCATCTTAAACCCATACTTTAGCCTCTTAAAACCATACAAATGATGCTAAAATCACAATGGAAACTTCTGATACTAACAACTTAAAACCCCACAATAACCTCTTAATATCACTCCAAATGCCATTAAAACCCTAACGAAAACTTTTACTATTAACAACTCAATACCATACCATATCCTTTTAAAACAATACCGCGAACGGTCTGACCGATCGGGCAGAGCAGATAAGCAAAAAATCAGGCCTTTCCATTAATTTTGAAAAGTTTAGCCTCTCCCTAGACTTTGGCGCGCAAAAACGTTTTGCATTGTAACCCCTTGAATTTTGAAAATGGTATCTGAAACTATAAGATAGTTTCTTCATAAAATATTATTAAGGCTATTTCACTAGTTAGAAGCTAGTAATATACTCCTCCGGAAACCATAAATTAAAGAGTCTTATTTGATTTTGTTGACTTCTTTTAGGTCTTATTTGATATCAAATTAATAATAATTCATTGTGAAAAAATAATTTTAAAAATTATACTATGAAATTATACTTCTTATATTTTTATAATAAAACTTTAAATTTATTTGTTTCATAATGAATTATAATTAATTTGAAGTCAAATCGCATATAAAAAATATCAATAAAATCAAACGGGTGTCTCTAAAGTTAGAGGAAGTACTACATATAAATTATATTGTTAATTAAGAGATGAGAATTAATTAAATAATCCAATATGTTTTTGTAACACCGAACTGTCATAAAGCGTTTGTATTTCATTATTTTACTATTACTTGGACGTTGCCTGGACCAAATTGCTCATTATAACAAGAATGCTGTCAGCATTCTTGTTTAACTGTTATAATAAATATACTACTATAACAGCACTGTTTGCTGTTATATTTTAGTTGTAAGTAATTGTGTTGGTTTTTTAGTAGTGAACAAGATACAAATTTGACCAATTAATTAAATTTGCGGACAATAGCTCACTGATCGCTCTAGCAGTACGTAACAATACTGCCTTGGGAGTATCAGTGGACTTTTCTTTTACTATATCTCTTTTTGAAAAATGCTGTTACGCAAACGTAGTTAGAAACATTCGACAGAGGTCACGTAATTGAAGATTCTTCATAATTAGAAGTCAAGTCTTCTGATTTATCGACTATTAATTAATTGATTTTGGACTATTCCTTGGAATTTTTGTGGAATTAAGGGAATACCTTAGTTTCAAAGCTTGTTTGAGTCTAATGGTCCACAAAAGCTAGAAGAAAACATCCAGTGTAATCAAATTTTGCCTTTCCTGTGCATGCAGGGAGACTTCTCGGTGAGTCTCCCATTCTAATTTTTTTTTCCCTGAATTTAAACATCCTTTCATTTTTATTTTTAAAAGATGAAAATAAAATTGAGTTCCATTATTTGCATTATTTGAAGTGTTGCACTTACATGTGTCAACATGTTTAGTTTTGGAATAATAAATAAGTTACATTTAATGTATACTAGTAAATTCTTGCACCCTATGCGTGCCTAAACAAAATAACACTTTACGTGTTTCTGTAAAATTAAATTGGTTAATATATTGGAATTCCAGCACGCACCGGCTGCCCTAGTCGTGGTTAGTTAATGAGCAAACAAGTTTATCAACGCGAAGCATCGTGAATAGGAAAGTCTCTCTCTCTCTCTCTCTCTCTCTCTCTAAGGTTGTTCATTTTTCTGTTGTTGTCTCATTCATACAAGAATGCGATCTCTCTCGTCCACTTCAAAGCCAGCCATGTCTAAAAGATGTCTGATTCGTGCGTACCAATATGAATCATTGTAGTGCGATTTTGAGTCAATTTGAAGATCCCAACACTTGGCCTCAGATCCTAGGTTAATGAAGATCAAGAATCACGCTTTCGTAAGCAACGATGAATGACTGACATGGCTGGAAGAATTGATGATGGAGATGAGAAACTTGCTGGATATGGTGATGAGAAGCCCAATGTTGACAAATCCTATGGAAATGCGCGAGAAAGGATTCGAATGAAATGCCAAACTTATGTCTGAATTTTTCATCTGGTTCAATGGTTTGATGCCTAGGGATGCTAGAGGAGATCAATAGGAATCCAACGGTGAGCGAATTGATGGATTTGGTTAAGAAATGATGTCGTACTGAGCTTCCAAAAAGCTTCAACTAATCAATGGAACGGTGAAGAAACTTCAAACATAAGGTCACAACTTTTAGGAGGCGTCAAGACAAACCTAATGAAGTTGGAATCATGTAATTTGGTGAAGAAACAAGCTCGGAATGAGCTCCGAAAGATTGTTCATTAGAAGCTCGATCAGCCCAGCTATGTGAGGTAGAAGGAGACCTCGCGAGTCCAACCAGAAAGTGAGCGAACCAGTTAATCTGCAAACCCTAACAAAACAAGATCAAATAGAAGTCAAACTGCGAACCAAAATATATAAAACACGAACTAGACCAGCGTGCGGAGTACCCAAAGCACACGTACAAGTGCGTAAGGCAGGGCTAGAGCGCACTAGAGCATGCAGAACAGTTTTTGGGCGCGTGAGAGCGCGTTATATGGCTATTTGGGGAACGTGGATTTATTTTGGAGGCCTAAGGTATTTTCAAACCTCAAAACATGGGTTACAGGCTCAAACGACAAACCAAAGAAGCTAGAGATGAGCCCAGAAGTCAAAATTCAGGACGATTCAACTCAAGTACCAGACGTTCCTTTCAATAATTGTTTTGCTAATAATGTTGGGTATGTTTTTGTTAGTCGGGAAGGTTTTTGGGTAGGCGTGGTAAGTGTTGAGCATACTTTACCATTAGGCTATACTGTCGAAGAGCCTAAGGTAAAGATTACATGTACAACATGTTTGCCAAATCTAATAAATTGACATATGCGGTTGAGCTAAGGTATGGTAGTGGAGTGTCCGACGAGGGGGTATTGATTTCTTTGGTGGTATGGATTGAGACAGGATATAAAGAAAAGGTCAAGTGCATGAAGACCATGGCAGAAACTGTCGAAGCACCAATGGTTGATGAATCTAAAGAGGAGAAAAGCCGTGTACCGGAGATTGTGGACAAAACTGTCTAAGTGTGCAATGGCAAAGAGCATAGTGATGGACGTTGTATGGAATCAGCTGCAGCAGACAACGTTGCGAAGACATTGGTTGGTTAAAACAAGGAGTGCAACTACTCTGAGGATAAGTTACTAAAGAAGACGTGCTTGGTTGGATGTATGTCTCCGGGCATGGCAGGACCGTCACTTCTGGAGGTGGACAAGTTTCATGTTACGAGACGTAGGAGGGAAAAGATTTATTCTATAGGACCTACATGAAAGGAATGCAACTAGATGACTCATGAGCATTGACATATGCGAATGTCAAAGAGGATGGAGTTGGGTATATTCTGGAAGGAAGCATTGAACGATTTATTTGGGCACCTTAATATATGTATCTCCGAAGGTGGTAAATGTAGATTTCGAAGAAATGGAATATGGATGGAGTTGGAGTGGAGAGGTGCGAGGTTCAAACCTTGAACAAGAAGTTTGGAGGATGGGTAGGTGACCATGGTTCTATAGCTTGCTAGGGTGCAACAAAGGAGAGGTGGTTGGATGATTGACGAAGTTTCCGTGAAAGTAGAAGAAAATTGGGGACAAGCTTTGTGGAACGGGGATTGTCTTGTAGGGATTCCATCATGCTTGAGCTAGGCGCCCTAGTCATGGTTAGTTCGTGGTCCGACAAGTCCATGAACAGGAACCATCTATGATAGAAAACTATCTAGGGTTTTGGAAGATTCCTAGGGTAATTAAGGCCTGTAGATTTCTTTTCTGTTTACTGTTCTGGTTGCCAAAGACTGTTGGCCATACGGATCGTGCGTGGTAACATTTTAAAACTTTCGCACTAGATCTTCAATCTAAGAAGATCTTAACCACCAAATACCGCCATACAGATTATCAAGCTTTATGATTATTAACCATTAACTATCCATAACATATATAAACATGGATTATAATATAAAATAAATTACAACCCGTTGTTCCATGATAACATAATTACTAACAAGCAAGTTTTCAATTCAACTAGAATAGCAAAACACTTTGTTCATGTAATTATCATAAACTTGTGAATCGCCATAAATCCATATAATGTGATTTCATAAATCATGCAGCGGAATAACAATCACATATATATATATCATACAATATATGCAAACACATTAAGATCCTTTATGCAATTCTAAGATCGAGAATTATACCAATCGAAGATGTGAAGATTGCTAGATGTTTGTTTGTGTACTACAAGCTTTCAAACAACAAATCAGCAACACAGGAACTCAGCTAATCACTTCTTGAATCCGATACCACGATCTTGTTCTTACATGCTCCAGAAAAGGAATAGTGAGAGAGGACTCAAGACAACTAAAGATTGAACAACGAAGAACAAATCTCACACCTATGGAGAGCTTGAGTCTTCGCGGCTTGCTGTATATGGAGGTAGAATTTTATTTTCTAAGTGTTATGAAGAGAGAAAAGACTTCAGGAATCAATAGTAGCTAGCGACTAAAATCATCAACTGAATAAAACAATTCTCTCTCATATATATACACATAGAAAACGTGTAAAGGGGGCCTGGATCTGATCGAATACAGCTGATTTTCCTTGGAGAAAAATATTAGATTTTATTTTACTCTATCAGGAAAAGGATATCTGAAAGAATATGCTTTTCTGATCCAATTAGGATATTGTTATCTCAACTAGAAACCTACTAAGAGTTTCTTTATAATTAATTACAATTCCATAAAATCTGAAAATTATTATTAAAAATTTCCATGCTGTACTATTCACCTAAAAGTGAAAGCTGCAAAACAACCCCGGAACTTATGTGAAGTTGCGTAAAACAGCTACAGTGATTTATAAAATAAACCATTCACTATTTTACCAAGGTACCTTCACAAAAGTTGTTCCAAATAATATATAGGACAATATTATCAATGAAAATAAATCGTAATGGAAAACTTTCCATATTCACAAACTGGTCCCTGAACTTCCCAATATGTTTCAGCGCAACCCTTTTGATTCGCAGAGTGAACAAAACAACTACATAACATATATGAAACATATCTAAGTTAATAATTTTTATTCCCATGTGAATAACAATTAGCTAACTCACCGAAATTGCAATTACCAGAAAACTGCAATTTGGTCCCTGCACTTTAAGTGTTCTCCGAAACGTCTCCAAACGCTTTCCAAAATTACATACGCATATCGTAATGAGTATGTTAACTAATTAAACATAGTTCAAAGTGTCATAAGTGTAAATTCTGATGTATCAAGCAATTGCATACATGACCCAATTGTCATTATGTGAACTAATCTAAAAGGTTCAAAGTAACAAACTGTAATATTGTTAAATTACAATTTTGCCCTTGTAATTCAGTTGACTTATAGAAGCATATCCAGTGCCTCAAACAATTACATACATAACTAGAAGTTATTATGTGAGCTACCCAAGTGTAACTCAAAGTACTATTTGTTCATTCGCACATAACACATGTCAAGTTCATCTTTGTACGCACATATAAAAGTAAACACATATATGTCGTTGTCGTCTTATGCTATTCGTATCAGTCTATAGAGCCGCAAGAACCGGACGATGGACCTATTATCAAGGGCTACCCACTATGTCCACCACAAGTCGTTCAGGACCTAGAACATTGTAATCCTTTTAGTAGACATGATTACTTCCACTATGTAATCACGTCTGAACTCCCAGTATTAGAATAGTACTAATTCACACGATTCATTAGTATGGTCCATTGATATAATCATATATAATCATTACTCCATGACGTGGCCAAGCTTGTATAACCACTACAGATCCTTCACAGATAACTCGTAGATCGAATATAGGCAAAGGTCGTTAACCTTGTTTCGTCTACGTCTTATCCAAGAATACCATGCTGAGTTCAAATGGAGAAATCCAGCTTCCACAAAAGAAAACTTGAGCTCAAGACTTAATAACCATATGCCGAACCAGCTTAACAAGGGAGTCTATCTTATGTCCTCCAATTACGGAGTGAGTGAATCCAGTATGTCACAAACGTTCCCGTCTACGCATAATTATATAACCCAAGAAAACAGGACATGAGACACACGGTGGTGAACACTCCCTATAGAATCAAAGTTACCGTAACCATACGCATTAGTTCGTTCATGTGATAACCAGTTACGATCTGTCACTTCATGATCATCAGTGACGATACTAACTTGAACTAATTCAACTAACCAAACTTAACGGCAATTGTAGTGAGTTGTTCGCTTCTCGTCGTGCCCAGGTCCCAAATGATTCCCCGAACCATATGAAGTGGTTCCTGTATGATCTCGCTCGATCAGTCAGTTTGGATAAGCCAACCCCTCATAGATGATAGTCATCACCGAGGTATAGAATCCCAACAAAGCAACTTTATATCCTCATGTCCCAATCCTAAAGATATGACCGTTGCTGACCAATTCTACATACAACTACCATGTAAAGTCTTATCCTACTTTATCCAATCACACATGTATACCAGACTTATGGTTACCAAGATGTATGTCCAGATTTACAGATAATTGTTTAAGTACTTGTAACATTGAAGAATGTAAACAAGGCAAGCAAGGAATTCGTAATTACTTAATTCGTATTAAATCAGATAACCAAAATGGTTTTATTACAACGCACTAAGGCGAACAATTGCTTGACGGACACAACTCTACCAACAAGACTGTTACCAGTAACTTCTATTTATATGTCACGGGGCATAACCCCAGTATTTATAATTTGATGTAATAAGAAGATGAATTATGTCTCCCTCTCTGTCTGTCTACTCTCTCTCTCTCTCTCTCTCTCATGGCGTGTCTCTATTTTCGACCTTGTTCATTCTTCAATCGTTGCTCCATTCGTGCAAGAACGTGACCACTCGCTTCCCTTTCTGAGCCCGCCATGTCAGGAGGACGTTCGAATCATGCGTACCAATACGAATCATCGTCGTGCGATCTTGAGTCAATTTCAAGATCCCAAAACAATCATAAAATAATCATATGCATTCATGTATGTTTAATTGTTATGGAGATGCATAACTTTATGCACAAGTCATTGTACATGTTGGAAAAAGGTTGACTCTCAAGTATGGAGAAATCGAAGAGAGTTATTGATGTGCAAGTGGAAGTACCACATGACTTGATCTACACAATCATGTGAGCAAATAAATGTACAACATGTAATGTTGTAAATATAAAATTTTAGGCGTAGATGTGATAACATGATGCAGTTGATATTTAGTCCGGAAAGACAGTACCATGACAACAAAAGGCATTAATAAAGATCTAAAATATTGTTTGTCTAGAGGAATTGGCTTAAAACCAAGGAAATTTACAGTGGAAACCCAACCATACAGATTGATGATCCCAAGAATTTGGTGCAAAATGGAAAACAAAGTTGTGAATGACATCTGAATCTTCTCGTGAAGTATTAATTAGTACTTCGAGATATATCAAAGAACTTAGGAGTTATACTCCATGCGCCATTCCCGGTAAAGACAGTAAGTGCTATCTGCCTAAACATGTGGAGGTGTAGTGCTATACATGAGAATCAATTCTCTTTCATATGGGGATCGTTGAAATTTTAGCCAGACTATGGTGGGTCTATCGATGACTATGCACTAGTATTTACTAAGAGAGGCGCCTCACTCATTGAAAAATGAGTTTTATTGAACGTAAATAATCTACTAAAATAGTAGATCAAGTCACTCGAACATTTGTTACTATAATTACTTAGTTCTATTTTTTTTTTTAAATGGCTAAAAATTTATTAATCATCAAATATAGTCTTTACAAAAATGTGCATAAGTGATGCACATCGAAAAAACTCAAGAGCCAAATTAGACAACCTAGTAAGTAAGGAGTAAAAGGCATGATCGATCCCCCTCCCCTTTATGATCGTGGCTCTACTTGACCCCCGGCCCCTCGTCTAGTATGTCCATCCTACTAGCAAGAGGTCACAATCCGGGGATTTTACAAGTTGCACCACCAACTCTTAGTCAAGTTCAAAGGAAAGGGCATATCTTTTACAGCAAGTGTAGGGGACTTAGCTAGATACGAAAGAAAATTTTCTGCTTTAGGCCACGGGACAATCACGGAAGAGGAGAGTGTCTCAAGTATACCTTAACAAGTGAAACTAAAACCACTACCACGTAAACAAGGAGAAACAAACTCCCACAAGGTTTCACAACTAACACAAGAGCTTTGGGGCTTCAACTTGGATCTTCCATGACGGCCGGAGAGTCAACTCCAAGAATACCCAAACGTCAACAAGGAGCACCAAGAGATGATAGGAGAGTCACGATTAAACCAAGAGTCAACACGAAAGAACCACACCGCACCACGTGTTAGAGCCGATGGACTTTTACTTGAACAAGAGTTTGAGACAAGAACAAGTAGGAACACAAAATCTAATGCAAGTATATTTATCAATATACAACAAACAAAAGAACTTACAAAGTAGAGTAGATACAATCACAAAGTCCTTCCTTGCGCACTATAGGAATGAAACGAACCACGTACAGATTGCAACAACCGCTGGACTTCCAACAACTCCTCAAAGGAGTAACAACAACAAGAAATGTGGAGTAGAGTCGATAGTTGGATTATCTCTCCTTAAGACAAATACTTGCCCCGCTCGTGGTGCTTACGAAATTTCGGCGATCTGTTTCCCAGGATAAAACTACTCTAAGACGACTAAGGAGCACTCCAATAGTCGAATCTGTCGAACTTACTTTGAGTATGATAGAGTGCAAAAAAAAAAGCAAATGAGAAGAGAAGTATCAAATGCCTTGGATGTGTGTTTGGGAATGAACCCCACTCCCATATTTATACTTCTCAAAGGCTTCAATGAAGGGGCATGAAATCCCTTCAAAAGGTTTAAATGAATGGTAACAAACCATTCAACAAAATGCCAAAAGGTTGGAAAAACCCGCCAGACATGTCTGTTGGATAAAATCGCCGAAAGTCAAAACCTTTCACAAGTGTTTTGATGGTCCAGTGGACTCACGCCTGTTAACGAACAGGTCTCAGGTTCGATTCCCAACAGGTGCAACTTCTAGTTTTTGACGGGTTTTCTACCTTTTCTTGTTGGAAACTATTGTAAAAGGTCACGAATTCACTAATTCAAATTGTTTAACTTGTAAATTAATTTTCTCATCAATTTTGAGCAATTAATTACAATTAAACACAAATGAATAACATTCCAACAATGCATTTTTCATATATATCTATGCAAACCTCATTTGCCTTTTGTTCATGAATTTTAGCACAGTGGTACCAACTGTATTTTAACGATCGACTTAATTCATTCATGTATTGACCGACACACTATGTGCATTAATCACCTTTCACCCACGGGATTTTAGTGACTTAACACTTTAGTGACATCCATTTCAACAAACGGATAATGAAAAGCTTGTTTCCAACACGTTGGGCCCATATGACCAATACATCAAATGAATTGAAAGCTCAATTATTTCCCAACACCACGTACATAAAACCATACCCCTAAGGTCGCACAAACATACAAACCCCACAACATGCCCTAAGGACACACTCAACACCGATCCAAAAGTACTCATGTGGTCACGCTCCTACACCCTCTACCGGAAATTGAATTTAAAAATAGCAACTTTAAGTTAGGAACATCTGAACCTTCATCAAACGTCAAGGTTCATCCTTGTTAATGCGGGATGACTACGTCTTGTATTAACCCTAACCCTCCTCTTAAGTCCACACAACCAATAAGTGGCCGGCAAACAATTTAAGGCCACACCAACATGAGACTATCGAGCCAAAGAAAAGAAGTATCATCCAAGAAGGACAAAAGCCGCTCCGAGATTTTAACTCTTGACTTTAGAAGTGCAAGTCCTCGGATTAAAATTCGAAAGAGGTTAAGAAACCCGAAGGTCTAATCGCCTCCCCAAAATTACTTGGTGACAGAGTAATTAATGCTCGAAGTGCATTGGTTGATGTGCTATTTTTTTCAAGATCAAAATTTGGAAGTAGCTAAAATTATGATGGAAGGAGGAAAATAAAAAACAATATATTGTCATCGGGTTATTTTGGATGAACACTATTGGAAAATTATGGAATAGCTCAAAACGTTTAATGGAAAAAGTTGATACCAATAAGCGTCAAACACATGACCTATCAATTTGGGACTGAGCAGTTGCAACTTAACAATTGTGTTGCAAGTTGCAACACAAATGGAAAACGCCTGGCGCGAGAAGTTTTATTCTCTATATGTGTTCCGCCCTTTCATTCATAACTTGTAAAAATATTAATAGACTCCATGTTTTGGATTTAAACACAACAGAAATTTGGCATTAAACCAAGAAATCGAAGTAGCTCCTTCTTCTTCTCTTTCTTCCTAGCTAAAAGTTTGTATATCCATATTGTTGTAGTTTATTCGATATTCGTATTTCAACTATTTTTATACGATCTCACTGCAGTTTTATCTTGCGACATTGTTCATCGAGTAACATATGGACATTGAGGGGGCGAATAAATTTTTAAGGAAAAAGTGTCATCAATCGACTCTGCAGATTTGTTGCTTTATTCAATTTTTCAGTTTTGTACATTTAGATACATCCCTATTTGCCTCCGCAAAATTTTCGAACAAAAATTTAATTGAGTTGGTGTAACTACGTACTTTTCGGTAGTTAAAAGATGTAATATTTATTGTTTTGCCAAGGAAACTGACAATGACATTTAGTGTTTCTTGCATCAGATTTCCAAGATGGTTGCAATATCGGAATCGATACAGCAAATGAATGAATGATAATTAAACATTCAACAATTATCAGATCTTATGGAAATGCTTCAACATTATACATCACATTTCCCATCACAATAAATAAAATTGATATTACGGCTTGTTAGTGTACCAATAGACACCTTTGAAGTTTTCATCCTGATCAGGTTCAATGTAAACACATTCCTTTGCTTCTCTCCAGATCGCCTTCAGAATTGGCGTTCTATCAAAATTGTAGTACTTCCCCAAAACTGGCTTGATTGCTTTTGTAGCCTCCATCGCATGATAGTGAGGGATGTTTGAGAACAAATGGTGTGCAACGTGAGTATCCGTGATATGATGAAGAAGATGGTTCAAAACACCATAGTCTCTATCAACTGTTGCCAAGGCACCGCGTAGCCAGTTCCATTCAGTGGAATCGAAATGAGGCAAGGCAGCGTGTGTGTGGTGGAGATATGTAAGGGTGACAAGGAAACCATTCACAATTGACAGTGGCACACCGTACACACCCATAACCCATAAAAATCCCTTGATCATAGCTACCCGGTAAATCCCATAAGCAGCCGCTACAAATCCAATGTCAGTTATTAGGATTTGTAACCGTTCACTATCTGAGAACAGGGGACTGTAAGGGTCAAAGTGATTGGTGAATCTTTCGTACTTTCGCCCAGAGATGTTGAACAACAAATAAAATGGCCATCCAATTGTTACACGAAGAAATATCTTCAGCATTGGTGATTCGTCAACAAACTTGCCAAAGGTGCTCCTGGAGAAGTACATAAACATTGAGTATTAATAACAATAGTACTAAGTTTCAAACCCCTGAGGTATATGATCGAAAGACTCTATCGCACTTAAAGTGTAAGCATGAATTGTATTCATCTGTACCTGTCATGCTTTGTCCTGGGCACAAAAACCTCATCGCGGTCTAGGGAACCAGTGTTGGCATGGTGTCTACGATGGCTAACCTTCCACGAAAAGTAGGGAACAAGTAGTAGCGAATGAAGGATTAATCCAAGAGTGTCATCTAGCCAGTGGTAGTTGCTATATGCATGGTGGCCACACTCGTGAGCAATGACCCAAACACCCATAAGAACAAAACCTTGGCATATCATGTAAAGCGCCCATGCTGGGTATTGGAGAGTGTATGGAAGCTGTTGGAAATAAGTGGTTGCAACATAGTACAGGAGTGAGGCAAGAGCAAGGTCATGGACAAGGTAGTAAGATGAACGGAGTAGAGAACGTTGGAAACAATGTGGAGGTATCGCTTTTTAAGCTCGCTAACGGTGAATGGTGGCTTCAAACGCTCAGCTCGCACCAGAACTCGGCCTCCCTTCCCCATATTGTTGGTGTATCTATTTAAGCTGGAATATACTTCGATTCAGAATATTGCTGTGATTATTGGTAAAAGGATGAGAATGAAGATGGAAGGCCCAGGGGGTCTCCTTTTAATAAGTGAGTGTTAGGTCAAACATTGCCACCTACAATAAAAATTTCCACAATTTCGTGCATATAAATCTAAGTGAACTATGGTGGAAATTTCGTGCTGTATTTGTTAAAATTATGCACTATGATATTTTGTTATGAATTAAAATTATCTCATTTAAGACGGAGATTTTTAGTTGGTTGAGAGAGCGAATTTGGAATAAGGTTAGGGGTTTCGGTAATAGATTTTTGTCAAAAACAGGGAAGGAGGTTATTCAAGCTAGTTATTCAAGCTATTCCTACTTATGCTATGAGTTGTTTTAAACTTCCAGAGTCTCTTTTGTCTGAAATAGACTCCATAGTGGCTCGTTTTTGTTGGGGGAGGGAGATGTTAGGAAAATTCATTGGCACAATTGGGATTCTTTATGTGAGTCAAAAAGAGATGGTGAATGTGTTTTAGGGACCTTCTTTCTTTTAATTTGGCGTTATTAGGCAAAGAATCCTGGCGTCTTCTTCAATTTCCTACTTCTTTGTTGAGTCGTGTGCTGAAAGTAAAGTACTTCCCGTTGTGTGATCTGTTTGCTGCTGACCTTCCAAGTAATGACTCTTTTACTTGGAAGAGTATTTTTGGTTCCTTAAAGCTGGTTATGAAGGGGGTTAGATGGAGACTAGGTGATGGTTTGGATATTAAAGTGTGGTCTGATAATTGAATCTTACGTGTTTTGTGTATGACTCCTGTTTGCATAGCCTTCATGATTTGACAGTGGCTTCCCTCACTTCTGATTTCACGTGGGTTGAGAATCTGGTTCGAGCTATGTTTTGGGAGGAAGATGTGCATCAAATTTTGCAGATTCCCTTGCCGTCTATCAGTCTTCCAGATATCAGAATATGGAATTTTTCAAAGAATGGTGTGTACTCTGTTAAAACCGCTTATCACTTTGCCAGGGAGTTGCGGAGACGGAAATTGGAATCCAGGTCGGGTGGTGGTAGTACTCGGGTGTCTACTAACTGGAACTGGGTTTAGAGTCTTGACTTGCCGAATAAAATTAAAATTTTATTGTGGCGAGCTCTTAAGAATTCTTTGCCTGTTTTAGTTCGATTGGAGCAACGTGGTTTAAATGTCCCTATTGTTTGTCCAGTGTGCCGCCTTTGTGATGAAGTGCTTATTCATTTGTTACGTGATTGTGATTTTGCGAGATTGTTTTGGTCCTTATCTTATGTGCCAACTTCTATTATCATGTCTGCCAATACAGATGTATCTAGCTGGTTCTCTTGGCTGCGGTCTAGACTTACCCGGGAGCAGTTGGAGCTTGTGGTGGCGGCGTGTTGGAGCGTATATTTTTATTGAGTGCCCATATTTTTATTGTTTCTTTGAGGAAACTTTGTTGTAGAATATAACCTCTGTTTCTTCGAGGAAACTTTGTTGTAGAATATAACCTCTGTTTACTATTCCTTTCCTCTTGGTTTGCAAACGATACTAATGCTATGTATTAAGCTTTTTATTAAACACCCCTGTATAGTTTCTAACTTCACTTTTAAATAATAATGCTAATTTCAATCCTAGAATTGGCGATTATGTCATTGTTATTTGCACTAAGAATATAAGTACGTATAGCTAGCTCATGGTTGCTTGTTCCAAATTCATGTTACCGTAATTATATTAGTTAAATTTAACTTGCAAGATATTTGAATTGATTATTTGGGTTTCGGCACGATAATTAATAGCAGATTAGCATGGGCCAGGTATGTTGTTTCTTTTGCTAATGACTCTGTGGTGTTGGCATGTGGTTATATAAGTTGGCATAGGAATAAGAATTGATATAGAAAATCCCGCTTGATATCTTTTGCTTTGAGCTTAAGGATGAGGATTTAGAGCTAGTATTTTCTCAATTTTAACTTTATTTACTTAACGGTGTTAGAAATTGGGTAAACTGCAATTTTTTATAAAGATTTGGTGGTACCATAACATTTTTAAAAGATATTCAAGTAAAACGCAACTTTTTAAAAAGATTTGGAGGCAAATTATTTTTTTCTATTAATTAATTTATTTTACTTTTCTGCTTGTTTTGTTCCTCTATCGAACAGTTTATAAAGTTTATTCGGGTTTGTCATCTCTATACAAGAAACCATGTGGCTTTTAGAATTTTAAAACAGCCGCTAGGCACAGAAAATGTCTCTGCTGATGGTATTTGCGACATTTAGTAGCAGCTGCAGAATTAAAGGGTCGCTTAAGGCTTTAGCCGCTCTCTTCTCTTCCTCATAATTAAATAATTAAATTGAACCTATTTGTAACTAAAAATTAATTAAATAAATTTAAAATTAACTGAATGAGAATAAGGTCATGCATCACCTGCACACACATATGTCATTATCAATTGTAGACTTGTAGTCACTTGTCACTCACTAGGGCAACAAAGAATAATTTAATAACTAAATGTAGATGTTTTAGTTTTCCCTTTTGTCATGTCTATATGATTCCTGCAGATATGTGTTAGGCTTTAGTGCAAAGAACAATAGTACTAATTATTCTTTTCAATAGTCAAAATTGATGCGCTAGCTGAGTGATTTGATTTCCTCCAAATGAACAAATATTACATTCTTATTCTTGTTGGACAAAATAATTACATGGAATAAATTATAATAATTTTTTCCGATCCAAATTGGGACCAACGTACTAAATTAATAAGCTGAATAATATTATAAGATAATATATTTTTCTTAAAATCAAAAAGGTCCCATCCGATATATAAATTAATAATTCACTACATTAATTAAAAAAATATATGTGTAACTAAATTACAGAATTTTCCTGAAAAATGAGTACATAGGTAATTGTTTCTTGTTGAAATTTATATCTCCCTGCACATGATCTTTAAGTTTTTTTGGAATGCTCACGATATAGTAAAAATAATTCAATGTGAGTGTCGCATGTGTTGCTTCTTTTCGAATAAAACGCTCCAATGCAACACTGTCATCTTCAACCTTGTCAGTTTTGTCAAGTCCCATGATGTCTTCAACGAGTTGCTCATCGGTCAGCAGCTCGGTCACTTTATTTTCTCCGGTGTAGTTTACCAGGTCCTCAACATCCATTTTGTTACGATAATTCAACTCTTTAATTAATATTTCGAGCTTTTGAATGCTACCATCGTTCAATGGAAGAATTTTTTAATTTTCAGTATTCGTGGTCCGTGTCTTGCAATGAAGAATTCTTTTCAACATCAGTTGTCCAAACTCAAATTTCAAGATTGATTTCTTGCAAAATGTTTATCTTCTCTGCAGTGAGAATATTATTGTAATAGTTTCTCCATATATTACATAACGACCAATTGTTAAAGAAAAATCATGACATATTTTGCTTAATATAAGATTTCGCTTATTTTTTGAACGATCAAATGAAGTTTATACGTTTATAAATTAGCTATTATGTAAATTAATAAAATATTAAATATTAATTTATACATAAATTAATATCTGGATAATATAATAAATTTTTACGGTTCCAAGGTTATTAATTTATAGAGGTCATATTGTATAAGGTGATTTAGGAGTAAAGTTATTGTGTTTGGTGGTATAGGAATAATATAATATATATTTTCCGTTTAAAAAAATATATAACAATAAATTAATTAAGTTCAGAACACATGCTTAATTTGGTACATTCAGCATTCAGCAGTACACAACAGTACACGCCAAAAAAATGAATAAATATTTTCCATTATTAATTTAAGATACCAAGCATGTTGCCATGCATATAGTCAAAATAATGAGCTCAACAATTTTCTTAACACATCTTGAGTAATTTTCGGACTACTAACTTGGATTCTAAGATAGAAAGTCATTCTTTATTTCCAGTGACTCTATCTGATCGTACTTGAAAGTGATTAGTCAAGAATGATATGCTGCACTTGGATAAATCTTGCTTTCTTGATTAACGGGAATAGGAAAATTTGATTTATTTATTTCCCATTTTCTCATGCTTTTAAACTAGGGTTTTGCACAAACCTCCCCCGTAAGATGCAACTAATTTATTTTATTTTTAATCCTTGTACACTAATTGCATCTTTCAGTTGTACAGGCCGCTTGCACAAGACTTCATGTGCACTCATTTAGTTTGATCAATATATTTTTCTCATTAAAGAAAAAAAAAAAAGAACATATAATGAAAAGCAATTACGATATGCATTGAATGGAGAAAGCTGGATTTTAGTCAACAAAAGGCATATAGTTAAACTGTCACGAAGTTGTCTCATGACCGCTACTGAATTATATGGTCAACACAAGGCAAGTAAAAAAAAGTCACTAATTAACTCTCGTAATCATCATTAATGTTCAGCTCACCGTGCAAGAGAAGTGTTCAATCTGGAATTGAACAGTTTCAAATGATATTAGTGGCTAATTAACTATTATGACAAGATTAGGGATATTATATATATATAAATTCAATTCATTCAATACTATACGTACCGCCTGTTGATACTTTAAAATGTATGTTGTGTAATACATGAAGCACCTAATACAAGTGGAAGCATCTCTAATACTCTCTGTAATTTTATTTCGCTTTTAGCTAATAAATTTTGCTGTTTCATAAGAAAAAAATATATATAATAAAATAAACTACGGAGGTTACACCTAGTATAACGTAGTGAACCAGGGAGGTTACACCTAGACTGATCGATCTCCGAGTGATTTGTTGAGTATTCCCCCCCCCCCCCCCCCCCCCACACACACACACACACACTCACATTCACATTTTGTACTCACTTATCTAGTTATGTGTGTGTATAAACTTTCCAATGGAGGATACACCTAGTATTAGTGAACCTAATACTTCCATGGTAAATACACTTTCCTGATCAGAAGTTCTCCTGGATAGATCCCTTTGGAAAATAAAGACACATAATTGGTAAAATAGTGTTTTAAGTCCCTTTAAAAAAATTAATACTTTGGGGACGTTATAATCACCCCCTCTTGATTTATGCGACATCCTGGTCGCACCTTTCCTAGGTCAACCACCCACCAATTTTATGGGTTTTGGATTGTCTTGCAGTACGTGCTAATACATTTTGTAAACATCCGTTAGTACCCTATCCTTTACGGCCAGTGCACTGGTGAATAATGGACCATACACACTGGTGAATGGGCCATACTCACTAATATGATATTGTTCTCTTTTGTCACTGATGAATGGGCAGACTGATATGATATTGTTCTCTTTAAATGTCATTTATGAAACTCCTCTTACTCGATGTGGCATGTGGGATATTGCACTGTATGTTCATATTTTAAATGTTTAATGATAAATGAATTGTACTTATAGGAGTTACAAGTATTGTTCAAAATCCAGGGTATTATTATATATTTTAGCAGGATAGTAATAACTATTTTTGTGATTATTTTGAACATTCCTTGCATCTGATGTCCATAGGAAAATTGAAATTTTGTGCAATATTTGTCAACAGTGTCTCATTTATCAGGATTTTGTTTTTGTTGGGAAACGGCAAAGGATTGAAAGAACTAGAAAACAAATATAGTATAATCTCTATAAATTAATAAACTTGGCACTGTGAAAATTTATTATCTTATCCAGATATCAATTTATGTATAAATTAATATTTAATATTTTATTAACTTACATAATAGCTAATCTGTAAACGTATAAACTTCACTCCGATGGTTAAAAAAATAAGCGAAAATATGACATGATTTTTCGTTAACAATTGGTCGTTATGTGATATATGGAAAAAACATATTACAATAATATTCTCACTCCAGAGAAGATAAACATCTTGCAACTAATAAATCTTGCAATTTCAGCTTGGACAACTGATGTTGAAAAGAATTCGTCATTGCAAGACACGGACCACGAATACTGAAAATTCAAAAATTCTTCCATTGAACGATGGTAGCATTCAAAAGCTCGAAATCTTAATTAAAGAGTTGACTTATCGTAACAAAATGGATGTGGAGGACCTGGTAAACTACACTGGAGAAAATAAAGTGACCGAGCTGCTAACCGATGAGCAACTCGTTGAAGACATCATGGGACTTGAAAAAAATGACGAAGTTGAAGATGATAGTGTTGCATTGGAGCCTTTAAGTAGAAAAGAAGCAAGACATGCGACAATCACATGGAATTATTTTTACTACATTGTGAGCATTCTACGCCGCACTAAAAAAACTTAAAGATCATGTCCAGAGAGATAAATTTCAACAAGAAACAATTAAGTATGGACTAAGTATGGACTCAGTTTTCAAGAAAGTTTAGTAATTTAGTTACACATATATTTTTTTAATAAAATTAATGAATTATTAATTTATATATCGGATGGGACCTATTTGAATTTAAGAAACAAAATATTATCTTATAATATTAGCCATGTTATTAATTTAGCTCGTTGGTCTCAGGTCGGAACCGAAAACAATTATTATTTAGTCCAGATTATTATTTTGTACAAGATTAATTTATGCAGGTTCACTGTACAATAGAAGTGTGCACAAGATCTGCACAGCTTCAAAATCCAAACAAACACCCTAACTAAAACAACGGAGAAAACTAAAGCGCATGTAAATTACCCAATGAAAGTGATGAGTCGGGACTACTCAAGACCACCCTTTCCGTTTAGTATGTCTCTTTTGCAATAAACTCTAATCAAGACCAAAGAGGCAACATATCCTTACGAAGCTAGTTTAGGAAACTAAGCAAGCATAAAATGATTCTCCTCATCGGGTCCCAAAACTAACACTCAAATTAAGTAACTCAACACAGGCTGTGCATCCAATCTAAACCCACTTGATCATTCAAGCAGAAAAGTGAAGTAATGAAAAGAGATGATATGAGATGAGATAAAGAGGAGATAGTGAATATAAGCCTGGAAGCACCTAAACCCAAGAGAAACCAAAAAAGAGCAGTATTCTCCCAAAGTCCCTGATAGAATTCCAACTCCCACAAAAGCTCGAACTTATGAGGAGGACGAAATCTAGTCATTTATATTAATTCTCCAACACTCCCCCGCACTCGTGGTCGATTTCAACCTCTTCTTGAAGGCCAACCGAGTGGAAATTTAATATGGGGCGGTGTTTGTCTCCGGAGAGATTCGAACCCTGATGGCGTGAGCCAGATGAATCTGATACCGTGATAGAATTCCAACTCTCCCAAAAGCTCAAACTGATGGGGAAGAACGAAATCTAGTCATTTATATTAATTATCCAACAGTCCCAACCAGCGGCTAAACAAGATTAGAAAGGAGGAAAACCCTGGATAACCAAGTCACTCGATCCCTGGCCAACAAAGACGTGGATGCTCTTTCTATTATAATATAATTTTGGCGATTTAAAAAAAAAAAAAAAGAAACCAATTGATGATAGATAATTATACTATCTGTCTCATTTATGAGGATGATACTATCCACTCTATATTGAGGCACAATTTGAGTTGTGTTTTGTTCATGAATCTTACAAAAGACACCATATATATATGTAAGAGACTGTATCTACAAATATACTAATACGTAGTATTTTTTTTCTTCATATGCATCAAACTCAAACATTTAAAGTTGATCAAAACTTATATAAATACTTCAAAATTATACATCACATTTCCCATCACAATAAATAAAGTGGATATTACGGCTTGTTAGTGTACCAATAGACACCTTTGAAGTTTTCATCCTGATCAGGTTCAATGTAAACACATTCCTTGGCTTCTCTCCAGATGGCTGTAAGGATTGGTGTTCTATCAAAATTGTAGTACTTCCCTAGAACCGGCTTGATCGCTTTGGTTGCCTCCATTGCATGATAGTGAGGAATATTCGAGAACAAATGGTGTGCAACATGAGTATCCGTGATGTGGTGAAGAAGATGGTTCAAAATGCCATAGTCTCTATCAACAGTTGCCAAGGCACCGCGCAACCAGTTCCACTCAGTTGAGTCGAAATGAGGCAAGGCAGCGTGAGTATGGTGGAGGTATGTGAGGGTAACAAGGAAACCGTTCACTATAAACAGTGGCACACCGTATATACCCATAACCCATAAAAATCCCTTGATCATAGCTACCCGATAAATCCCATAAGCAGCTGCTACAAATGCGATGTCAGTTATAAGGATTTGTACACGTTCGCTATCTGAAAATAGAGGACTGTAAGGGTCGAAGTGGCTGGTGAATCGTTCATACTTTCTGCCAGAGATGTTGAACAATAAATAAAATGGCCATCCAATTGTTACACGGAGAAAGATCTTGAGCGTTGGGGATTCATCAACAAACTTGCCAAAAGTGCTCCTGGAAAATTACATAGAAAATGAGTATTAGTAACTAAACCTATCTTCAGAATTTACAAGTTACTAATCATAGCGGTATGTAAGATGATAGAAGTCGTATTGATTTAATTTATACCTGTCATGCTTGGTTTTGGGCACAAAAACCTCGTCGCGGTCTAATGAACCAGTGTTGGAATGGTGTCTACGATGGCTAATCTTCCACGAAAAGTAGGGAACAAGTAGTAGCGAATGGAGGATTAATCCAAGAGTGTCATCTAGCCAGTGGTAGTTGCTATATGCATGGTGGCCACACTCATGAGCAACCACCCAAACACCCATAAGGACGAAACCTTGGCATATCATGTAAAGTGTCCATGCCGGGTATTGGAGAGGGTATGGAAGTTGTTGGAAATAAGTGGTTGCAATGTAGTACAAGAGTGAGGCAAGAACAAGGTCATGGACAAGGTAGTATGATGAACGGAGGAGAGAACGCTGGAAACAATGGGGTGGTATCGCTTTTTTAAGCTCGCTAACTGTGAACGGTGGCTTCAATCGCTCTGCTCTCACAGGAACTCTGCCTCCCATCCCCATTGTTGGTGTATGTATTAAGCTGGAATACTGAGTTGAACTCGCAATATTCTTGTAAGTATTGGTTGTGGGATGAGAATGAATGAAGATACAAGTCTTAGGACGTCTCATTTTATAGTGCCAGGGTGCATACTAAAAAGCCTGTGTTAGGTCAAACTTAGCCACCTGCAATAATACTTAGCTTTCATCACGAATTAATAGAATTTATAAAAATGGTTTAGAATATCCATTAAAATTATCTCATTAAAAAGACACCATCACTTTTTACATTTTGAAATATGTGTGTTTCTTTTTATCTTTTTTGACGGTAATTTATTTTTCATTAATTTATTTTAATCACAGTATATATAGCACATAATTTCATTTTCATTGTATTTTCTAGCTTATGGAAAAAAGTGAAGATGATCAAGGCCAACATACATAACCTCTTTTTGAAACAACAAAATAAAAATAAAAACTAAAAACTAAAATCATATATACAGAAAAAAAAAAAATTACAACCTCCCGTTAATTCTACTTTGTAAAAGTAGTTAAAATAAGAAACAATTTTTAATAAAAAAAAAGTTGTTTACATGATAAACTGTAGGTGACATTAGGGTTAATTATCAAGAGAATTGACTTTTAGGTCGCAATTTAAAACATGCATGTCACCACAAATTAATTTTAGATGACAACTTAGATTAAATTATCAAAATAAAATATTTGGCAATTTAGATGACAATTTAGTTGTTTATGGACTTTCGGTGATAAAAATGACTTTAGGTGACAACAGGGTTTAACTAATTTGGCAATTTTTTGTCATTTGAGTAAATTTCTCATGACAAATTTAAAATTTTCCACCATGTTTTAGGTGACAAAACTAATATTTTGTCATCACAATACTAATATGATGGCTCTAATGTGACAATTCAGTGACAAAGATAAATTGCCAACAAAATGTTTCGGTGATATTAATTAATTTTTTACTTTAAATGACAAAAACATTCATCACTTGCAACCCTTTATTTTTTTTAATTTAGGTGTAGTGGTATAACTTGACGATTTATATTTGGAGGTATAACTTGGTCTTAGATATTTGTATAGGATTAGTTGTAATATTTATAAAAGAAAAAGTAAGACAACCTCTATAACTTAAGTCAGAGTTTTGTTAAGCCGTCAAACTATGTCTCATAGCTCTGATCATCTGATAGTATAATGTTTTTCAGTAGAAATCATTAATTAATTACTTCATCGTTATTGATTATATATACTCAGCTTCAAAGCACAGACTAATTTATAATATAGCCAAAACAATGAAACATGCTTGAATCATTTTTTATTTGTTTTTTTTTTTTCCGTATGATTTCTGAATTGGGAACGGGAGATTGTACAAACAAGAAAACAAATCAAATTACACGTGGGATATGATTAATTTAATTTGAGAACTGGAATCTTTTAATTAAATGCTTCCTCGATTATCAAACTAAATGCGCTTAATATAAGGGATGTGATAATATATTGGACAAGAAATGTTTTCTATAACAATGCACTACAACAATTTACAGCGTTTAGGATACATATATAATATATAATAGTAATATATAAGTAGTTGTAATATTTGCAATTTAAAAAAAATAAAAATAAACAATTCATACGCGTTGTTGTAGCGACATTAATAAGCGTTGCCAATAGCTTCAGCAAAAAGGATAACTTTTATTGATGAGGGGTATGAGCCGTCTGTAATTAAGTCCATAAAATGGCAAGCTACTTTGTTGAAGTTGGGATGCGTGGAGCAATTTCCGGAGTTCCACCCTAGATGTCGTTTAAATCAAAATTAATATTTGTTTGTTTTAAGCCAAAGAACACTCAACACTACACAACACTTAGTGTAATGGTAAGTTGTCCCCAATTGTCGTTCTCTCGGGACCTAACGTGGCTTTGCTTGGTTTCTTGCTAGTAATTCGGTCAACGAATCAGTTTTGAAAAGAGTTTGGAAACGAGTTTGTAAACTTAAACACAAACGAGACAAGGAAACAACTTGAACGAGTTTTGTAATCAATAGATTCTTGGTGCCAAATTCTCAATCTCTAAAGTATTACAATGGTTCAGATGATCAAATCTGAGAGTTAGGCTAGAGAAAGCTCCCCAAAACGTAGATGGATGTCTCTGAAAGTGAAAAAGTGTATCAAATGTAACTGAAAATTCTGTATTAAATGTGCAGAATTTGGCCTGCAGACGACGCCTTGGCGATTCGCCCAGCCAGGCGAACCGCCTGGCTCCTGGGGCGGTTCGCCCCGCTGGAGGTCGATTTCTAGGGAGTTGTTGTTTTGCAACTCCCTGCAGGCGAATCCCTTGCAGTCCTGGGCAGTACCCCTGAAGTCAGATGAGCTGCTACGGCTATTTCTTCAGTCCCGAGCCTTGCGGAAGCCTCCAAATTCCACGGGAATACATCTTCAGTCCCTTATTAGGGGCTCGGGTGCTCACGGGCATGTCCATGGAGGTCAAGGTGCTCAAACGTGATCCAAATGCATCCAAAATGTTGCGTTTAAGCTCGATTCCACCATTTTGTACCTAAACACCTGAGAAATGCAAAAGAAACAAAACGTGAGACTATTCTACTAAACTACCAACAAAACTAAGCTTAAAGATAGCAAAAGAAGACAAAAAAAGACAAGATGAACGTGTCAAAAATACGTTCATCACTATGTGTTCGCAAATGCTTTTAGAAACTAATTTCGAATTACTGTTGATAAAAGTTAGAAAATTTTAATTTTAATGAAAAGTGATGGGTGTTTAATAGTTTAGTTTAAAAGTAGCTTAATATCACAAATGTACACAATTTCCGGAGTTGTCACCGAGAACCTGGATAAATTCCTAATCCTCCCAATTCCTTAGTCTGCTTGACTTTATCCAGGTTCTTGTATCTCGGAAAACCAACGGTGCATGCACGGTAAAGTAACGCCAATTCTTGGGAATTTTTCGATTTACATAATTTTTTAATTATTAGTGTGCAAATGCTGGAACGTATTATAAATAAAACAGTAAATTACTTCTATACTTCAAAAATAATTTTGAAAAATCTTCAATTTCATTTGTATAGATACAATAATAGACGAGTTGCGAATGATATTTTAATTTGCTTGAAAATCCTAATTAATGGCGATCGATCTCGAACAACACGGAAAATCACATGATGAATCGGTTACTTTAAATCATCATGAGTCGTGAAAACTCCAATTAATATATCTGGTACTACTTATTTTACACTCCAAAAAAGATTTTTGCATAAATAAACATAATATTGAGATGAACACAACATCCGTCCAACAACAGTTGCACCATTTTGCCATTTTGGACGTCCAGTTAGAATTGCACAATTTTATTTGTTTGTCATATTTAAACATGGTTATAATAATTTTATATTCCATCAACACTTTTTTGTGGCTACAAATTCTCTAAAAAGTAAAAGCCACACCCACTATAAATATAATTCAATATTTAACTCCTCTTCTTATTTTTTATGTTAAAAAATAAATGGTGCAACTGCTGCTCCGAGTGAGGGAGTACATAATACATTGCCATTATAAAAAAATTAATACTATGTTAGTAATACGTACATAGTACCTTGCATGTTATATATGTTAACAAATAGTCAAAAATAATGTGCCATTATAGTACTATGTTAACATTTAATTCCTTACCACATTATTTTTATAACTATTGTATTCATTAGTCAAAAAGTATGTGCTACGTAATTTTCTTACCACACATGGGCATGTTGGGTTTTAATTTATCGGAATACACACTTCAACGAAAATTACTATCCAGTAAGACTTTTGCAGGAAAATATTAGTTTAAGAGCACTCCTTATGGAGGCTATTTTAGGCTTAAGGCTCTGTTCATTTTACCTTAATTTCAGTTAAAATAAGTTCAGTTCAGTTCATATTAATTAAGTTCAGTCCAGTTCAGATAAGTTCAGTTCAGTTCAGATTTATTAAGTTCAGTTCAGTTCAGGCCAGATATTAATTTTTTTTTATTTTAATAATAAATTATTTTTATTATCACGTAGAGTAAGAGGGGAGTATAGCAACTAGATTTTATTAAAGATTTTTTTAATATTATTATTATTGTTGTTGTTATTATTACGATTCACGTTATATGATACGATATGCGCGTGATGAATTGAAACTTGACGTGACTATAACTGTTATGTGATGTATTTAGAATGACATCTATTTAAAATTTATTTAAATTGTAAAATTTTACCTTATAATAATAACAATTTCTTTTATGCTATGGTTAAAATGATGCAGACCAGTGTTCGATCCTTACATTTAACATCGTTTTCCAAAAATTTTGCCCCTTTTCTTTCCACTTCTTTTTATTTTGTACTTCAACTTCCTTTACAATTTTGACCCTCTAATGATATTATTATTGTTCTTGTTATAATAATAATTATATTCATAGTTTCACAGTAATGAAAATGAGTTATTATCATAATAATAACAAATTGTTATTATTTAATATTAGAAATGTTTTTATTTATTATTATTAATATTATTATTCTTGTTATTATTATAATAACAAATTATTATTATTATTATTATTATTATTATTTAATATTAAAAATGTTTTTATTTATTATTATTAATATTATTATTCTTGTTATTATTATTGTTGTTGTTATTATTATTATTATTAAGTCTTAAGTTCAGTTCAAGTTCGTTCAGTTCAGATTTATTAAGTTCAGTTCAGTTCGGTTCAGATTTATTAAGTTCAGTTCAGTTCAGTTCGGTTCAGATTTATTAAGTTCAGTTCAGTTCAGATAAGTTCAGTTCAGTTCATATAAGTTCAGTTCAGAGGTTTTCAGGCGAATCAAACAGAACCTAAATGGGACTAAAATTCCCAATTAAGTCTAAAATGCCACCAATGGGGGCTTTATTGGGGCTACTATTTAGTAACCCATGGAAAAAGGGCTACTAAATAGTAGCCTCTATTTAAGCCCCTAAATTATATAAAAAAATATTATTTAATTAGAAAATGGATTAATGAAGTAGTATGTGTTACATGAGTCCCACATAGAACCCCCCATTAAAACCCCAAAACCATTGAATGCTTCAATTTGGGAGGGATTTAGCCTCAATTGAGTCCCAAACCATAAGGAATGGTAACAATGAAAATTACTATCCAGTAAGACTTTTGCAGGTAAGACATTGAAAATTCTAAATAACTACATGCGGTAAGACTTTGTCGGTGAGTATATTAGATAACCCCTCCGCATGCCATAGTATAGGGGAGACCTTCCAAAATAAAGTGTCGAAATAACCTTCCAAAATTCCTAAATGTTGATCATTCAAAATAGTTTTCACTACTCACAGTGGAGCCGGTCCTAAATTGACCGGCGGCTCATGCCTTATTAAATCTTAACATATTATCTTGACGCTAACATGACCTTAGCTGGTAAAGGTCACTTAATCACACGACTTAGGTGACTTCACAAATACTTATAGAAATTGTACCTAGTGTGTCCCCACACGGAAATATAATATTAATATATTATACATACTTTGGGGTTAATACCTAAATTCTATGAGCATATTCTAATCTTCACAATTTGGGAAAATCGCCAAATTGGTCGCATAACTTGCCCCGCCCGTCAAATTCGTCCTGCAAGTTTTGGTTCTGAATTTTTAGTCCCATAACTTTGACCTCGTCTGCCTTTTCAGTCCTATTGTACCTCTTTGTCAACTCAAAAGATATACAAAGAAGAAAGATTAATTATCAAAATTTGAAGGGCTTCTTGTAATATAACTTGCTTATTGAATGAATATATAACCCGTTCATTCACCTTCCTCAATCTCTTTTGCAAACCTCGACACTGGCTTGACTTAGATGCTCGCTGCCAGTGGCGAACGCAGAAATTTTAGTCAGGGGGAGCAACTTTTACTTAATGAAAAATGTGTACGTAAAAATCGTATATAAATTTCAAAAATTCATAAAAGGTAAAACTAAAAATACATGGATATATGACAAACAAATGCTACAGATCTACAAATTCATCATCTTTTTCTAGTAAATTTAAATTTCATTTGTTTATTTCTAATTTCAACGAATTTTATAATAAATGAATAGTTTCAGAATTGAAGCAAATGGAATTCAACCAAAAATTAACGAATTGTAAATGGGTATGTATTTTTATTATATCCAACGAAAAATTAAATTTTACAAGAATTTTTTCACATACATAATTACACCCATCTCATATTTTTCATAAGATACTCAACAAGGAATAAACTAATATACATATTATTTTAGAAATTTAATTCAGAAAGAGAAAATTAATTATAAGGGCTCACTATGAAGGCCTTTCTCATAAAGGACCCTCTTGTGTTATCAATTACATTTTAGTCCAAACTCAATTACATTTTAGTCCATTTGAGTTGACCAACAATTTAAACACCTTCCAACCAAACATGACTTAAGAAAAATAAATTTTTTCAATCAAAAAATTAATTTAAAGATTTCAAAAATCTAAATAGAATTATAAAATAAAATAAAAATTAAATATTTAACAAGATCCATCCATCTTCTTCTTCGCTAAAGTTTCGGTACTGGAAAATTCTGATATCGGAGCTCCGGTGCCGGTAACGGTGGAGCAATGGTGGAGCTGTTGCTCCACCGATCTGGTGGTGGAGCAAGCTGCTTGCTGCACCGTTAATGGTGGTGGAGCAGCTTGCTCCAGCGTTTTCGGCGCTGGAGCTCCGATACCGAAAAAATTACGGTACCGAAGCTTTGGGGATGATGAAGATAATATTTTTATTTTTATTTTAGTTAAGTTTTTTTTCTTTAAAATTTATTTTATTATTTTATTATTTTACTTAGTTTTTCTTTTAATTCTTTATCTTTTTTATTTGAAAACACTAAAGTTTGTTTGGTTTCATCAAAATTCAATTTTGGAATATTGAATTTTTGTTGACTTTGGACTAAAATGTAATTGATAAACTAAGGTGGTTCATTTCGTTATTAGGGACGCTAAGAGGGTATAAAAAATCAATGGACCCATTAAGAAATAACATTTATAAAACCACAGTATGAATAATGTAAAATAATCTAAATTAAAATGTATATAAAAATAATATTAATAGTGTTTAAAATGTTTTAATAATTCCAAGAGAAAGAATGGAAGAGATTTATAAAAATGGGACATAACACACAAAAATAGAGAGGAAGGTGGTTCTCGAAACCACGTGAGCTAGATAGAAGTATCAGTTACTTACCACTAGGATAGGATGCAAATTGTACATTTAAATTGTGCAGCAAACATAATATATAAATGTATAATAGCCCAAAAAATGATAAAAAAGGGGCATAATAGTAGTTTCACGGGAAAATCCAGGGGCAGCAACGGCTGCCCCTTGCGCCTACATGCTCGCCCGTGCTCGCTGCCCATAACTTTTGACTTACCAACTTGACTTTAGATTCTTCACTTTGAAGGTCTTGCAACATGTGTGCACTGGATTGTACACTACCACCTTATATGTTTGCTGATGAACGTGTATTTTACACATTCATTCGAGTCTTTTTCACCTATTTTAGCTATCCTCTATGTTAATTTAGCTATATTTTAGTGCATTTTATTAGAATAGTGTCACGTTTCCCTTTAGTTTGCATTTTACAGGTTTTAGGTGAAAAACGTGATTTTCCGGGCAATTATATTGAAGAGGACGAAGAATCGGTGTTCCGAGGACATTTTTGGAGTATCTAGAAGGTTCCGGATGGGATTTGAAGTCTAGGGGTCGAGTATGAAGGCTTAAAGGTCACTAGAAGGCAAAATCCGAGTCCGAAAAGGAGAAAAAATCCAAAAACGCGTTCCTCGCCGACTGGAGCTCCCGGGCGGTTTGCCCGGGATGTGGGGCGGTTCGCCCGGTGTGTGGGGCGACTCGCCCCACACGTTCCGAACTCCTATATATAGTTGCAGTTTCTCTACGTTTTTTCATACCTTTTGAGACCTTTTTTCATACCTTTCTCATTAGTTTTAGGTAGGAATTCTCCAGAGCCTGTTCTGGGAATTCTTAGCATAGGAGACTATTTTTCTTATCAATTTGGAGCTTGTGAGATCGCGATTCTTCGGAGATTGACAACTTTCGTCGGTAACATTGTATCTCACGATTTTTCTATTTATATTTATATCTTTCAACATGTTTTCATTCAATCTTGCTTTGATTTCTGTTGATTGCATGACATCTATGAGTAGCTAAACCTATCGTTGGTGATAGTATATGATTTCTTAGCGAGGGTTCTTAATTATGCATGATGGCGGTAATGCGAATTAGACTTTGAGTTATTGCTTTATTTCTTTGATCTATCTAAGCTCTCTATCTTCGTAGTGTTGAATTGAACGGAACACATTGGACAATTCATGATCTTAGATTTCTATGCAAAACGATCGGGTACTTCATGCATATTTATTAACCTGCTATGCTTTGAATGATCATACTATCACTAACTTCCATTATCTTGATAAGAAAAATTTGTGCTAAGTCGTTTGTTGAGTTTATAGTTTAAGTTAAATTAGACAAAGCTAGTTATAGTCCTTAGAGATCGACACTCGAGGTTATTTTACTGCTACACTACGGTTTTCGTTGTAGTTGTGAATTGCCTTTGGCTAAAAACAAATTTATTTGATTAATTGAATCTGACAAATTCCAGTTCATCAAATTGGCGCCGTTGCCGGGGTCTATACTCCTTTTTTCTGTTTAGCTTTTATATATTTTCAGCATTCACTTCCTAGAATTTGTAGTTTAGTTTTTTTTTTCTTGATACTATTTTCAAACTTATCTCGATTTATCGTTGAACTTCAGATTCGGCGATTTCTAACAGGACTGATTTTCGATTGTGAGTTACTTCTGTCACAAATATTCAGGTCTTGTGATGGCTCGCCCACTTTTGAAACCATGGGTTCAACCCAACAAAGCACTGATGAGAGGTCCGGCTATTGTTCTTTCTGCTGCAACTCGAGATTTGGAAATCAAAAGTTGCATGTTTCAGCAACTTCCGAGGTTCTATGGGTTGGTTAGGGAGGATGTTATGGGATACTTGAATGATATTGACAATTTTGTCAACAATCTTCCAAGGCCCGGAGCAAGGATAACGGATGATGAGCTGAGGATGAAGGTTTTTGCTATGGGGCTTGGTGATAAAGCCAAGGCATGGTTAGGCTCTCTGGAAGCCGGATCACTAGACACCTGGGCCAAGGTGTATTCTGCTTTTATGGAGAAATACTTTCCTCACACATTGACTACCGCGCTTAAGGCGCAAATCACTGGATTCAAACAAGACTATGATGAGACCATCTACACCGCTTTCGAGAGGTTCAAGGACCTCATGCACAAGTATCCACACCATGGATTTGAGCTTCCTGATCTTGTCCAACACTTCTACAATGGACTCACATATGAGAGTCAACAGGTGGTGGATTTTCAATGCCGTGGTACTATCTGGGAAGAGACTGCCGAGGATGTGTGGGCGTGTTTCGAAAGGCTTGCTAAAGGATCTCAGTTCAAGGATCCAAGAACAATGGTTAGGAGGCGTGGACCTGAGACTCCACCAAACCAGGAGATCCTAATGCATGAAGTGAATGGTATGAGTGGTGATAGGTTCGAAGGTTTCGCCAATCAGATGAGGCAAGCTCTAAGTGGCCTAATCGGAACATCTCTCTCCAACGAGGTATGTGGGGTGTGCAAGAATTATGGGCATGGGGCTCATATGTGTAGATCAGATCTAGCACGAGAAGATGTTCACTGGGTAAACCGTAGTAATCCAACTCCTAAGGTCGAAGCATCTACATCCAAGTCAGCAACTCTCTTGGATAATTTACAGAAATTGGTGGATTTCACCCAAGTGTTTTTGAAGAGATACGAGGAGGATTCGGCGAAGATCAATGCTCGTCTGGATCAATTGGAAGCTAGAGCTAGTAGAGAGCAGGGGAAGTTACATAGCAACACTGAGAGGTCCATGTCGATCAACTTGGTGGGAGATCTTCCGGTGGAAATCACCATTAAGCAAGTTGTTGCGTGCGAGTGTGGTGCAAAAGACGAGCCTCCATTGGCCAAGGAGGAAGATAAAGATCTGGGACTCAACGTAAGTAATGAAGAACCTAAGGATCCTGAACCAATTCCTGATAGCTTTGATATTAAGGTTGGGATTGGTAGTCTCGATGACGTCCGTGCTACACTAGATACGAGATCTTACTAGAATGTGCTACCCATGAATGTGTTTGAGAAGAGTGGCCTTGGAGAGATTTCGAAGCATAAGACCATTGTGCAACTAGCTGATGGATCATTTGTACGACCCGAGGGCATTGTGAAGAATGTATTGGTAAAGATTGGTGAAGCTTCTCTGTACACCAATTTCGTTGTGATGCCGGCATCTACACCTGGGATGAGTGATGTCGTTCTCTTGGGGCAAACCTTCTTGACCAATCTACGCTCCGTAATCGACATCTACCGAAGAACTTGCACGATTGAGGTGGATGGCAAGCAATATGTGTTGCGATCCATATCTGATCCTAGTCCTCACTTTAATGCTTCTTATACTATTAACTATTTTTGTCTTCCTGTGTATGACCATTCTCATTCTCAGGTACTAGGTATGAGGAAGAGATCAATGAAGGGGAAGTCTTGTACCCGTAAGGGAAAGACCTAAGGAGCGCGAAGGAGTCGAGTCAGAGACTTTTCAAACAATGACGCTATCCGGGAGGCAACCCGGAGTTTTATCGCTTTCTTGCATTGCATGCATATCATTGTGTTTTATTTTATATTTTCGTATGTTTTTGGTGATAAAATAGGTCTCTAGATGATAATTTAACATTATTAAGAGGAAAACCGACACCTCCAAGAGTCTGGAGGTGCCGAGCGAACCGCCCCCCACGAGGGGCGATTCGCCTGGCACGACCAGGTAACCTGGGGCTTACTGGAATCCCTAGGCGAATTGCCCCCCACGTGGGACGGTTCGCCCCGGGCATCCAGTAAACCTGGTGTCCGGATGAAACCGGATTTTCATCCGGACACCCCATTTTCTCCGCATATACTAAATTATTGATCTTTTTATCTCTTTTATCACCTGTTTTGATTTCTCACGAGTTTCTTTGAGTACTATAGGTTACATGTACAAGTTTAGATCTCACCTTAAATCCACTTTCGACGTTCGGGACGAGCGACGACGTTCAGGTTGGGGGAGGGGGGTTATCGCTGGCTATCTCTATACTTGTTTTGTTTATGATAAACTCGTGAAACCTTTTGTTTGCATTTGCACGTTTACCGCTTCCTTAGTATTTAGTTGCATACACTACATTCATCCTAGTATAGTTTTGCATGTTTTATGTGGAGTTTATTGCCAAATTTTTTGAACTTTTTTATTGGGTAGATTAACCAATTATGACATTCATCATATGCTTCATCTCTATGAATTTGTTTGAGGTTTTTCTCGCTTGGCTTGTCACATTTATGTTTGCACTTAGTTAAGCTTGGTAGTCTCGACATCACTTAGTGGTGTTTTCTCTACTGCGGTTCACGAAGGCCTTTATAATAGGATGATGCATGTTAGGATCTTATGGTTGTTTTCCCGAGTAATTATGTACCTAAGAGGCAACAAGTCTTCACCTTGCTTTGAGATTGCTAAATGCCTAGGAAGGAGGTAGTGTGAGATTGTGTGATCCTTTGTTTGCAACCTATTCTTTCGAATAGGTTTGGGGAGGGGTTACGCTATCATTAGACTTGTTTTTCGATTTTTAAGTGTGTGTTGTGAGTTTGTTTTCCTTTTTCATAAAGTTTGTGCTTCAATCTATTCTTTCGAATAGGTTTGGGGAGGTCGTTTGTGTGTCAGTGTAATTTCTTTTTCGTTGTGCTACTGCTGACTAAAAAAAGAGAAAATCGAAAAAAAAAGAAAAAGAAGAATTCCAGGAAAAAGAAAAAAACTGGAAAAGAAAAAAAGAAAAAAAAAGAAAAGACCCTAAAAAAGCAAAAAAGGGTCCAAAGAAAGCCAAAAAGCAGTTTAGCAAAGTGTTTGTCTCGTTTTTCAATTCTTGTAATGTTCGTAATCGAGTTGTAATTTTTTGTTTGAGTGTCATCTGTTCTAGACCACCCTCGTCCTGCCATTCAGGAAGTGGTGAATAGTTTAAGACTTTGCTTGACAGATGGGTAGAATAGGGGAGTGTTATCTTTTTTAGGGAACCCTCCTTCGTTTGATGAGAGCCAGTATTGGTTTGACCTCTTTGAGGAAAAGTCTTAACTTGGTGAACAACAGTAAGTCCTCAGTTTCATAGGCACGGGACAACCATTCGTATTTTAACATGTTTCATTACGTCGTCACTGACTAGGTCCAGGTAGAGAATGTTACGAGAGACTATCTTGTTTGACATAAGTGCATATGTGAATGTGTATGAGTCAATCGAGACATTTTTCAACCAATATCCATGTTATGATTTGTATGGTTTTTGTTCATAAGTTTTTTGATAGATTCAATAGATTAGTTCATTTCATTTGGCATGAGACTCCATTTTTTGTGTTGCATTGTTTTTTGCATTAGAGTCCAGCTTAGTTGCTTGAGGACAAGCAAAGGTTCGGTTTGAGGAGTTTGATGAACGTGTATTTTACACCTTCATTCGAGTATTTTTCACCTATTTTAGCTATCCTCTATGTTAATTTAGCTATATTTTAGTGCATTTTATTAGAATAGTGTCACGTTTCCCTTTAGTTTGTATTTTACAGGTTTTAGGTGAAAAACGTGATTTTCCGGGCAATTATATTGAAGAGGACGAAAAATCGGTGTTCCGAGGACATTTTTGGAGTATCTAGAAGGTTCCGGATGGGATTTGAAGTCTAGGGGTCGAGTTTGAAGGCTTAAAGGTCACTAGAAGGCAAAATCCGAGGCCGAAAAGGAGAAGAAATCCAAAAACACGTCAAAAACGCGTTCCTCGCCGACTGGAGCTCCCGGACGGTTCGCCCGGGATGTGGGGCGGTTCGCCCGGTGTGTGGGGCGCCCCACACGTTCCGAACTCCTATATATAGTTGCAGTTTCTCTACGTGTTTTCATACCTTCTCAGACCTTTTTTCATACCTTTCTCATTAGTTTTAGGTAGGAATTATCCAGAGCCTGTTCTGGGAATTCTTAGCATAGGTGACTATTTCTCATAACCATCGTTGGTAATAGTATGTGATTTCTTAGCGAGGGTTCTTAATTATGCATGATGGCGGTAATGCGAATCAGACTTTGAGTTATTGCTTTATTTCTTTGATCTATCTAAGCCCTCTATCTTCGTAGTGTTGAATTGAACGGAACACATTGGACAATTCATGATCTTAGATTTCTATGCAAAACGATCGGGTACTTCATGCATGATTATTAACTTGCTATGCTTTGAATGATCATACTATCACTAACTTCCATTATCTTGATAAGAAAAATCTGTGCTAAGTCGTTAGTTGAGTTTATAGTTTAAGTTAAATTAGATAAAACTAGTTATAGTCCTTAGAGATCGACACTCAAGGTTATTTTACTGCTACACTACGGTTTTCGTTGTAGTTGTGAATTGCCTTTGGCTAAAAACAAATTTATTTGATTAATTGAATCTGACAAATTTCAGTTCATCATTGGCTCCTTACCAACTCTGCGCATATGAACTCTCCAACCACAACTTTTCACGTTACACTTTCCATACACTCTAATGGCATCATTTTTCGTCACATCAATACTTCTCATAGTCTAAATGCCATGAGAGTGTATTACTTGCTTAGCATACTCCTTTGTTGAAAAGGTCATATTGATCTCAAATTGAGGGTCATATAGTCTTCGATCTCCTTGTGTATAGCTCTAAACCTTTACAATCTGTCTATTTCTACACTACACATTTCTATTATGCATATTGGGTTGAACCAATCACTATAATTGAAGAAAAATGACCTTGGAGTGAAGATGCCATTTTTCCGTCCTGAATCGGTCCTTCAAGACAAGCCTAGATAGATTCTCAGAGAAAAATTAGGAGTTGGGATCTCAGATTCATGGTGTTTTTCTTGATGAATAAATCGTGAGACCAATGTTTTTGACTAATTAGACGGCAGTTTCCCTCCAATTTGCTAGGGCTTCCAGGTTTGATGGATATTACAAGAAGCCCTTCAAATTTTAATAATTAATTTTTCTTCTTTATATATCTTTTGAGTTGGCAAAGAGGTACAATAGGACTGAAAAGGCAGACGAGGTCAAAGTTATGGGACTAATTAAAAATCCGGACCCCCAAAACTTGCAGAACGAATTTGACGGGCGGGGCAAAGATATGGGACCAATTTGGCGATTTTCCCTCACAATTTGAACATTTTTAAATTTATGCCCGATTGGTATTCTGCCCCTTGGTTCTTGACTAGAGTAAGCGTCGACCCGTAATCTCCTAACTTTTTGGTATCCTGCTGACGTACTAGACAATAGAGGTGGTTAAGATATAAATTCCAATCATATCACTTTGGATGTAATTCATTTACTCAAATGGATGTAGACTGTGATTGGTCTTTTTTTTTCTTTGAAATTGTCAAATCCAATTATGCTACTCTTACTTCTACATTACACCCTATACAATCTAATGACTTCAATTATGCCTAAACCAATCTCATACCCCCGTCAAGATTCGAACTACTGATCTCTCTTGTACTACTCTAGCACCCTTACCACTCGGCCACCCTTAAAACTCCTATTGAGAGAGTTGTTGAGACTTAAGAGTAGGTAAGTGTTGATTGTTATAGTATTGTATCGGTGTTTGGTATTTGTACAATCTTGTTGCACCTCTTGCAAAGTGTGGAATTTTGTTTTAGGGCCTGTTACATCTAACTCTATTAGATTTCGTTTATTACACCTAAGTTAAATCTTTATTAATAATTACACTGAACGTCCTGGTAGATAGTGTCTCATTACATCTAGACTCGCGAACTTGACATTTAGCGCACTAAAGCTCTAAAAATACTTTTTTGCCCCTGTAAAAAAATTGGATTTCTGAAACAATCAAACAACTCCAACTATGATTTATTACATATTTGACTCGAAAAAATTCAATTGTACAACAATGACAATAAATAATTCAATAAAACACACATAACTTTGTGAAATTTCAAAATGGTCTAAGATTTAATTGCAAAAGAATCCAAACAAATTTTACATTTGAAATGAAACTCAAAATTAAAAAAAAAAACAAAGAAAGAAAAAAAAATTAAAAAAATGAAAAAGCTCCAATCGGAGCTGTTACACATCTCCAATCAGAGATGAAAGTTCAACCTCCGATCGGAGCTCCGGTATTGGAATTAGTCCGGTACTAATATTGAAGAAGATGAAAAAAAAATGGAAAGAAAAAGAAAATTGAAATATGACTAATTAAAGCCATGTTTGTTTTGCACTAAATCAACAGTGTTCATTTCTTTAGTCAACTCTTTCTTCTTTTTTTTTCTTATTATTTTTACTTGAATGCAATAAATAAAATAGTTTAACATGGATAAAAAGTGAATTAGTAGGGATGGTATATGTAAAAAATACTATTTTATTAATACACTTTTTCTTTTTAGAGAGAAACGAACTATATAAGCACGAGGAAGCCGACGTAACTATTTCAAAGATGCATGTCCCCAAACTAATTAAGACAAACAGCAGGGGTTCGGGTAGTAAATAGGCCAATTTCTTTATAACAATTCTCAACTCTCAAGTATGGGCGGGCGTCCAATTTTGACGAGTTGAAAGCATCAAAACATTCCGAA
This sequence comes from Plantago ovata, assembly GCA_028274465.1. Lineage (NCBI taxonomy): Eukaryota > Viridiplantae > Streptophyta > Magnoliopsida > Lamiales > Plantaginaceae > Plantago > Plantago ovata. Next base: position 39,493,250 of record CM051455.1, on the reverse strand, counting down.
CATTTTAAAAGTTAACAGTTGTACTTTTGATACATATGACAATTAAAGCATGAAGTGTCCCAAACACTAACATTTTAAATTTGTGAAGTACTAACCATTATAAATCAATCCCAAAAGGCAAAAGCCATAGTATAATTGACCAAAAGCCAAACAAGAAAAAGAAACCAATAACATTGTTTAGCTATCAAAGTTTGATCAAAATGGAAGCCTTAGTGTGCAGAAAGCTGGGCGACCCGACAACCCGGCCCGACAGATCACCGGACTCCGTCTTCACCTTCTCCCGAAACCACCCGATTCCTCAACTCAAATCCCCAACCGATGTTCGTGTCAGGGTCATCGCCACCAGCTTGAACTTTCTCAACTACTACCAAATTTTCGGCACCTACCAAGTTAAGATTCCTGTTCCTTTCATCCCTGGATCCGACTTCTCTGGCATAGTAGACGCTGTTGGTCCTAAAGTTACCAATTTTAAAGTTGGTGATCGCGTTTCCTCTGTGGCAGTTGCCGGTTCTTTCGCTCAATATGTCATTTCTGAGGAATCCGATTTGTAAGTACTAACATTAAAGGAAACAGTCAGTGTTGGTTTTCTTTAAGTGTTATTTGTAAGTTCTAATTTCTAACCAAGTGTTGATTATTTGGACTGGCAGGTATATGGTACCGGAAGGATGTGACATGATCGCGGCTGCTACAGTATTAATCGCTTATGCTACATCAAACATTGCGCTTATTCACAGGGCGAATATCCAAGCCGGTCAAGTATATACGGTCCCCTGATCAAGATTTTTAACATTCTCTTATTGTTCGTTTAAAATTTCTGACCGTGGTGTTTAATTTGTGATCCAAACTGCAGGTGTTGATGATTCTTGGTGCGGCTGGTGGAGTTGGAGTTTCAGCAGTCGAAATTGCCAAGCTCCGTGGTGCTATTGTCATTGCCGTTGCTAGGTATGCATTATTTGAAAAATAGTGGTGAACCGAATGCTGTAATTTTACTAGGCAGAGAAAAAGTTGTTTCGTTGAGCTAGCGAATAACTAGCTAGAGCTGATTTGTCACAGGGGAGAAGAGAAAGCTGCATTTCTGAAGTCACTTGGAGCAGACCTTGTTATAGATATAAGCAAAGAGAATGTTACGGAAAATGTTAAGGGATTTTTGAAGGCGAGAAAGCTGAGGGGTGTAGATATTCTTTACGACCCTGTAGGTGGAAAGCTATCGAAAGAAAGCATGAAATTGCTCAAGTGGGGAGGGCAAATCGTTGTCATAGGTTTCGCCAGTGGTGAAATTCCTGTTATCCCAACAAATATTGCCCTTGTCAAGGTACTGCTAGAAAAGCATTATAAGCCTGCGTTAGTGTTATATTTTCGCTTTTTAATTACCTGCCTCCTGCTTGTGGTATCTCACATATGTTGATCATTTTGTTTCTATTCGCAGAACTGGACAATTCATGGATTGGATGCAGGAGCGTATAGAATGTACAACCCTGAGTTTCTTAAAAATACAATGAAAGAGATGATGGTGTGGCAGGCGAAGGGCTTGATCAAAGTCCATATATCGCATACATTTAGCCTCTCTGATGTAAGACTTAAATGAAACGTGACATTTGTACTCAGATATATATAAACTAAATATGTGACATTTGGTCTGTAAATATGTATATACCAATGTATGACGATGTAGATTTAAGGCCGTCGTGAGCTGACTGTATTGCCTTCTCTTGTCCTTGACAGGCACATCTGGCTTTTGCAGCCCTCAGGGATAGAAAGGCTATTGGGAAAGTGGTGGTATTGCTGGATGATCCAAAAGCTTCAAGGGGAAAGCTTTAAACTGCTGCATTCGAATACTTGCAATATACCTACAAAGAGTTTATTAACATTTATGGTTCGACTTCGAGATGTATATCTAAACATGTACCAGTAGTATTTTCTATGCAAGTGTTGAATAAAGAATCATCGCTGCGTTTAAAAAATTTACAAAGTTTAGATCGGAACTCAATATATTTAATATGAAATCGTGCTCATCTAATTTTTTAAGTTGAGACTTGCCAAGAAATTTGATAAGTGATAGAAGCGCCATGAATGTCACGATCACTCTCTCCTATATTTGAAAAATCTCAACAAATTTAAAACTAAATCTATCTAGTCGAATTCCTTGAGTTGCAAATTGACAAGAAATTTAAAATTCACAATCAAGCATACTCCATGTATCACTTTAAGTTACACATTTTCACTTTTTGGGACAAATTGAAATTATCAATTTTGGATTGAAATTTTGATACATTGCTTTATACCACTATTAACTACTTTACTTTACTTTACATGTGAGAACGAATTTGGTAAACTCCTTCACCTCCAACCAACAAGTTGAGGGTTCGAGTCACCAGGGGTAAATGGGGAACCATTATTAATCCTCGCTTTGCCGCTTCTAAAAAAAAAAACTACTTTACAGGTATATGAAGTCATGTACACTAGCGTGTATAGTATTTTGTAAATCAGTTTGAATAGTGTACACACACAAACTATGTGTTAAGGTATACTCAATTTTCATTTTTTACAGGTATACTCAATTTTCATTTTTCATCAATTGAAGCACTTAACTTACATTGTGTTAAGGTAATCCTGGAGAGGATAGTATAATAGTATTGGCATCATTTTAAACGATTAGACAGGCAGTTCATTTGGGGGGGGGGGGTGGCGCTGGATATATTGGCATTATTTCTAACAATGTGGCTGAGTTCCAGGCCATCAAATATGGTCTGTGACTAGAGATGCAAATGCAGGTATATACCAAGACTTTGTATTCGAACTGACTTGCAAATTGTGTTTAATGCATGTAGTAGGAGGAGTTTGCTACCAGGGTTGCAGCCGGCTGCTTGAAGAAGTACTTAGGATGTCAGGATAGTTTGAGGATTGCAAGTGGTTTTTGGTCTATCGTGAAGTCAATCAAGATGTGGATGTTTTCGCCAAGCACGGGAGTGAAGAGATGGCACGTGTAAGTGTCACTGTTTTAAGGGTGTTGACATAGGGATTCACCTGTGGGTTCACTCAACCCCTAGATTCTGGAAACAGAGCACTTTGTCGACTTATTTAGCTTTACCTATTCTAACACTAATTGTTCCACAGCTGTAGTTGTTTTACTTGTGCAGAAAGTTTACTTGAACATGGGAATTGTCAGATTACAAGAAGAACGAGACTTATTCAAAGAATGACTCAAAAAGAGCTCAAAAAGAAAATCAAGTCTTAATAGGAAAATGAGTTCTTGAAGAAGAAGTTTATTCCTAATTGAAGACTGAAGTCTAAACACGTCCAGATTCATTCAAGCGTATTTCCTGATGGTATTCGAACTAGACATCCACTGGTATATAAGGAGGACATCGACCACTAGAGAGACGATGACACAACAATTGAGCGTTCGAAGTTTTGCTGAGAGTTCATTGGTTTTTATTGTTTTAGTTTTGTGTCTTTTACACTAGTTTATATTCTAGACTTCTCTAACAGCGTATTAAAGATAGAATAGATAAAAGGGTATTATATATCATCTTATAGGTGACTAGTGTTGTTTTACTAAGATAGAGATTGAGAGTATACAACGTTGTACGAACAAGTTCTTTCTTAGTTGATTTTCTGCCTTGACTGAGTATCAAGCAAGCTTACAAAGCTAAAGTTTCAAACACAGGTTCTTATTTATATTCCGCTGTGCTTTAACTTCTATATATTATCTGTGTTTGTTTACTAATATGCAGGTTACTGTCGATACCTATAGAGGTTGACGTAGGTGTTCACTGAACCCCGTAGTCAATCTTGGTTACTGGATCAGGTAATTTGTATCTAAAGCAAGTTATATCGATCCTATATTCTTTCAGCACGGAAAGTGCATGATATGCTCAAGTACCAGCGCGTCACAAGTGGTGTTGTATTTCTTAGTTTAGACACTCACCATGTGAGTACCTTTCATGTTTGAAATATTTGTCCGAATTGGTTGGCTCTGTTTATAACTAATGATCGTACATTATCCTACCCTCGTTTAGAGGAGTTCAATGTATAGGGGTAGATGTTTTGTTTTGAACACTTGTAATCCTTGATCTGGTTTAATGCAGTTTAATTAGTTTCGAAAAAGAAAAAGGGAAAAAAAACTTACATTGTGTTCATTATGTGGGGTTTTTTTCACGAACTCACGCTTGGGTCATGTCTAATTCGCGAGTTACGTCCAACAGTGGCAACCATCTAAAATATGTCAGTATGTAGGGCTTCTGGTTGATTGCTTAGAGATAAGCTGGCACGTAGATTTTGTTTTGTTATTACACTTCTATTTACTATACAGTTCCTGTTACCGAAGAATGTTACCTGGTAATAGTTATTTATATTCCGCAGGGCATTACCAACTATTTATGTTCTGATTGATGAATAAAGTTACTTCCGAAAAATATTGCGTGTCTCTCTCTTTTCTTCATGATGGCACCAGTTTCTTCTATTTATGACGATCTATCTTCTTCAGTTGTTATTCTGTTTATCCAAGAACGCGGCCCCATCTCCCCTTTCACAAACAATTTTCATTAGAGGACAAATTGAACAGTTCGCCCGTTCCAAAGACAAACTATCACCAACGGTCTTGAGGCCTTATCAAGTTCCTAATTACATATGGCCTCAGAGGACTAGTCCAGCAAGTGACAACGACTATGGCAATCGACTAACGTGTCTTGAAGAGTCCATCAATAACGTTCGGCAGATTCTTCACAAGTTGGAGGAATCCTTGCAATATACCAAAGTTATAGGTGGTCAAGGAGGCACAAACAGATTGGAGGAGCTGGTCATGATGTGCAAAGGAGGAGTTGTTGGCCATACGGATTGGTGCGTGGTAACGTTTTAAATTTTTCGCACTAGATCATCGATCTAAGAAGATCTTAACCATCAAATATCACCGTAACGTGTTACCAAGCTTATGATTATTAACCATTAACTATCAATAACATATATTAACAGGGATTATAAATATAAAATTACAACCCTCTGTTCCATGATAACATAATTACTAACAAGCATGTTTTCAATTCATCTAGAATAGCAAAACTCCATGTTCATATAATTATCATAAATATATGAATCACCATATATCCATAACATGTGAATTCATAAATCATGCAACGGAATAATAATCACATATATATGAAACAATATATGAAAACACACTAAGATCCTAGTTTATGCAATTATAAAATCAAGAATATATACAGTTGTAGTGCAGATTGCAAGTTGTTCGTTTGTGTACTACAAACTTCCAAACAACAAATCAGCAACACAGAAACTCAGCAAATCACTTCTTGAATCCTTCTAGCTACAAGATCACGAACAAAATCATAGTCCTCCAAGGTGGTGATGGAATCGGCCAACAATGGAGGGAGTATATATATTTATTATTTTGTTGAATCGATACCACGATCTTGTTCTTGTTTGTCCCAAACAAACAATAGTGAGAGAGGACTCAAGACAACTAAAAAATGAACAACGAAGAACAAATCTCAAAGCTATGGAGAGCTTGAAGATCTCGACTATGGATGTATATAGGTAGGGTTTTATTTTCTAAGTGTTATGAAGAGAGAAGAGACTTCAGAATTCAAGAGTAGCTAGCAGCTGAAAAACGAAGTTTATTGCTCTCTATTTATAACAGTAGAAATCGACTAGGGGGCCCACATAGCTGATGTCGATCAGTTGATTTTCCTTGGGGCATAAGCATGTCATATCTGGTTGTTTGTATGGATATCAAACATGTACTCAGAGGATATATGGATTATATATCACATAGTAAGTGGGACCTATGTGAAATATCATATATCTCGAACTCTCCCTAGTCGAAGGTCATCTCGGAAAGAGGTCTGAATGACGCGATCGAGACTAGTATACGTTGGTTATACAGCATGTCACCCATTAACCAGAGACGTTAACCGGTGCCATTTTTTTACTTTAGTTACATACCGTCCGTGGTGGTTAAACAACATGTCACCCAGAGAAATTAATGATCTAGTTTACCTACTATAAGTGTTGCTGTTTTACGGAGGTTTACCTAGAGGTTCACTCAACCCCGTATTACTGGAAACAGAGCACTTTATCGTCTTTTATTGTTTTACCTATTCTAACACTAATTGTTCTACAGCTATAGTTGTTTTACTTGTGCAGAAAGTTTATTAGCTTATGGGAATTATCAGAATTAAAGAAGGAAGAGACTTATTCAAGGAAGAACTCTAAAAGGAAATCAAGTTCTAAAAGGACAAGGAGTCTTACATGAAGAAGTCGTTTCCTAATAGAAGACTGAAGATCTAAGCGTCCAGATTCATTCACACGTTTCCTAAAGGATTTCGAACAAGCCTTATCTACCACTATATATATGGAGCATCGACAGAAGAGAGAGAACGACACAAGAGCTGAAAGTTCAATTTATAGAGTTATAGTTTTATTTGTGTCTTTTACACTAGTTTATATTCTAGACTTCTCTAACAACGTATTGAAGGTAGAATAGATAGATTGGTTTCTATATCATCTTATAGGTGACTAGTGTTGTTTTTCTAGGATAGATATTGAGAGTATACAGCGTTGTACGAACAAGATCTTTTCTAGTTGATTTTCTACCTTGACTGGGCATTCGAGCAAGCTTACAAAAGCTGCTTGAAAAATACCAAACACAGGTTCTTCTTTACTTTCCGCTGTGCTTTATATATATATATATATATATATATATATATATATATATATATATATATATATATATATATATATATATATATATATATATATATATATATATATATATATATATATATATATATATATATATATATATATATATATATATATATATATTATCTGTGTTTTTTAAACTGCAGGTTGACGTAGGTGTTCACTGGACCCCATAGGCAATCTCGGACCTATTGGCTGGTAATTTGTATCTAAAGCAAGTTATACCGATCCTACATTTTTTCAATTGGCATCTAGGGCTTGTTACTTTTCTTAAAGTAATTGTTTTAGGTATATACGATGGATCCAGCCAAAGAAGGAAGACTTCAAGATGGTTTATTTTATATTTTTTGGAAGAGGAGGAATACTTCCATGAACGTTTTTATTTTCAAAAGACCATCCAAAAATATTTTTCAAAAGAAGTCTGTCCTAAATTTTTCTCTTCGAAATTTATTTTCTAAACCTTATGCTATTGATTATGCTAACAACTTGCGGGTGCGAGTCAATTTTTGTTTCTTATCTAGCATTGAAGGTATATATCCAAAAGAAGAGAAAAGAACAACAGAAACAAAGGATGCAACTGCTCTGTTTATCTCAATAGGAGATGTTGATGATTTTGGTGATGGAGTTGACCAGCGATGCTGCACAACCCCTACCTCAACACTAGAGCAGATATTTAATTTTGATTATTCTGACATCCATTGTTTCCAGAATGTTGTTTATACAGGACACCCCCTAGAAAGTGCAAACCCCTTGAAAACTCCAACTGGTTCCACTGTGAAAATTAGCAGAGACGGGGTTGAGAAGAGTGTTGACCCAACCCTCTACAGATCCATGATTGGTAGCCTCCTATATCTTTCAGCCTCAAGACCAGATATCATGTATGCAGTATGTGTGTGTGCTAGGTATCAGTTTGATCCCAAAATCACCCACTTGAATGCTGTCAAGAGAATCCTAAGGTATGTTTCTGGAACCATTGACCTTGGTATATGGTATACTAGAGATACTACTTTAAATCTTTGTGGTTTTTATGATTCTGATTGGGCTGGTGATTTAGATGATAGGAAGTCTACTAGTGGAGGATGTTTCTATCTAGGAAATAATTTAGTTTCTTGGTTTAGCAAAAAATAAAACTGTGTTTCTTTGTCAACAGCCGAAGCAGAATATGTTGCAGCTGGTAGTGGGGCTACTCAAATTTTGTGGTTAAAGTCTATGTTATTCGACTATGGTCTTAAGTGTGATTCAGTGTTACTTTTATGTGATAATTTGAGTGCTATTCATTTGTCGCATAACCCTGTACATCATGCTAGGTCTAAGCATATAAATATAGACACCATTTTCTGAGAGAACTTGTTGAGGCTCATGTTTTAGACATAGAACATATAGAAACTACCAACCAACTTGCTGATTTGTTCACAAAGCCATTGGATACTGAGAGATTTCTTAGTCTTAGGAGGAGGTCTCTTGGTCTCTGCACTGTCTGAAAAATAGGGTTGTCCCAGGGGTTGACTTAACACCACAGTCAACACTTGTAGTATGCATGTGGTGCGTGTGTCTGCATTTTCATTTTTTTTTTGTTGTTTGTGTGTCTGTTGCTACATGTATATTTCGCGTCAGTCTATGTACTATGTTGCAATTAAGTTTGTTTGTAAGATTTCTTGAAATGCATGAGAAAAAGGACCTCTTTAAAAATTACTAGTCCCTGTTGACCCTTGTCTTGATCACTTATTGGAAGCCCTCTCCTGGAGCTTGAGTCGCTCAAACTTTTGTGATTGACAAATATAGTCTTTCATATCTAGGAACCTTGAATTTCCTATGAGCATATCTATGCATTATTAACAGGAGAAAGAGAACATTAGGGGCCTTGAATTCTCTAATTGTAGCTAAACAAGTGCCGCAAAGGCCCGAAAGGCAAGGAAGGTAAAACTTGTCTCCGGTTTTCTGACAATCTTTGGGTCTCAAGTCTATGAAGGTTTGGAAAGAAAAAAATGCAAAAAGTTGCATTAAAAATTAATGAACAGCATTTAAAAATATATTTTTGCAAAATTGTCCATGGACATTGCACTGAGATTTAAACAAAGACCAGAGAACAACTTGTTTCAAACGTCTTCAAAATTGAAAAGGGAAAAATACAGGTGAAGCTTTTGATGATTACTGAGTTTCTTGATCGAGTGTTGCCCTGGAGGTTGAACAACACCTTACCCACCACTTCTGGACTGTCTTGCAAAATTATTGTTTTTCAATTTTTTGTGTTAATGTGTTTTTTTAACTTTTTGAGTCTTGGTAAACTCTATGAGTTGTGTCTAGGTGGTGGTGTACATGTAGGTCTGCATTAAGGGGGAGTGCACATATGCATTGGGGATTATAAAGGATCTTGTTTTTAATTAAGTTATTTTATCTATAGACAGATCCTCCATTAGTTTAATTCCTAAAGTTTATTTTGCTATCTTGATTTTGAATCTTTTATAAAATTGTTTTTCATATTTTTGGTATACCATATATCTTGTGCTTTGGTTCTAACCTTTTTACAGATATAAAATTTGGAGCATACCAAAACAATTTTCTGGAGGATCTTGACAGTAATTCATGTGTGCCCAACCTCTTTACCATAGATCCAACCATGTTCTTTCCCACTTTCCCACAGACTCCAAAACTCTTGCTTATCTTGTTGTCTCTCAAAATCGACCAAAGCTAGTGCGTCTGCTACCCCATTCCTACAATTCCTGGTTCTTCTACTACTGATGTTTCTCGTACTTATTATGGTTCTCTCTACCGAGGTTTACTTTTTGATATGGCTACCTTCTAGCTTACTTACTTTGTTAGGATGTTATCGCTCCGGGAAGTTGAGATTGAAATTAAGCGAGCTAGGGTAATAGAACTTTGTTAGGATGATATCTCTCCGGGATGTTGAGATTGACACTACGGCCTGAGTTTCTTTTTGCCGAATCCACACCTCAAGGGGGAGAAGTGCACAGTTCATCATGAAGAAGAAGGGGTTCTGATCAAGGGGGAGAAGATTCACAAGTGGGAGAAGATGCAAAGCCGTGCTAGGTCTGCTTGATGTGATGTGACGATTTGGAATCTAACCTTTTAATTCTTATTTTGGTTTTCCTTGAATTCTTATTCTGAAAATTAATTTAATCCTAAGGCCAAGTAGTATTTCTGCATGTGTTTAAGTACTAAGCTATAGTTAGTTTTGTTGCATTAGTTATGTTTCATTGATCTAACTGTGCAGGTTTAGTGATGTGTAGAATAGGTAAAAAGGGGGAGATTGTAAGTGTTGCTGTTTTACGGAGGTTTACCTAGAGGTTCACTCAACCCCGTATTACTGGAAACAAAGCACTTTATCGTCTTTTATTGTTTTACCTATTCTAACACTAATTGTTCCACAACTGTAGTTGTTTTACTTGTGCAGGAAGTTTATTAGCTTATGGGAATTATCAGAATTCAAGAAGGAAGAGACTTATTCAAGGAAGAACTCTAAAAGGAAATCAAGTTCTAAAAGAACAAGGAGTCTTACATGAAGAAGTCGTTTCCTAATAGAAGACTGAAGATCTAAGCGTCCAGATTCATTCACACGTTTCCTAAAGAATTTCGAACAAGCCTTATCTACCACTATATATATGGAGCATCGACAGAAGAGAGAGAACGACACAAGAGTCGAAAGTTCAGTTTATAGAGTTATAGTGTTATAGTTTTATTTGTGTCTTTTACACTAATTTATATTCTAAACTTCTCTAACAACGTATTGAAGGTAGAATAGATAGATTGGTTTCTATATCATCTTATAGGTGACTAGTGTTGTTTTTCTAGGATAGATATTGAGAGTATACAACGTTGTACGAACAAGATCTTTTCTAGTTGATTTTCTGCCTTGACTGGGCATTCGAGCAAGCTTACAAAAGTTGCTTGAAAAATACCAAACACAGGTTCTTCTTTACTTTCCGCTGTGCTTTATTATATATATATATTATCTGTGTTTGTTAAACTGCAGGTTGACGTAGGTGTTCACTGAACCCCGTAGTCAATCTCGGACCTATTGGCTGGTAATTTGTATCTAAAGCAAGTTATACTGATCCTACATTTTTTTTCACCTACAAAAGTCCTGTAATTGCGATAAAACCTTTGAATATCTTGTACTACCAATTAATTTGCAAACTAGTAAAAGACATCCATGTATTAGTCAGCCAGCCCGCCAGACAGGATATAGATTCCGGTTTCAATTTGATCAGTGATTAGATTCTGTTTGTTCTTTTAAACATTAGTCCAAGTCCAATGTGGGGTGCTTACAACAGATCTACTAGTCATCACATACTCATATGTTATGTAATTAAAATGTGAGTTATAAGAATGTTTAATTAATTAAAACGACAAACTATGATGATGTTCATGTGTTTAAGTCTGGTGTGGGCCCTTTTCATGTCACTAACGGGTCGCACCTGGGTGCTGACTCACAATTATATTTACGATATATAATGTTATTGTAACACAAGTCTAGATTGGGGTGCTCCACAATATGTTACATACAGTGCACATAATTAGAATTACCCGGGACGTCTTGGTTATAGCGACGATTAGAGAAGTGTCTGAATGCCCGCATGATATGTTTTTTCCTCTAACCGTCTTAATACTTGAGAGTTGAGACATTTTATTTTTGGTGATATATTAGCACTCTCGATAAAAAACAAATTCCCGATTTCTATTGGTATCCGCTTTGGCGACTAATGCCGAGTACCGTTAGACCCTTTTTTAGGGTTTGGCTCTTCCAACGGCGTTTTTTACATCCACAAAGTTCGAGCCCGTAACGTTACTTAAGTGAAATCAAGTTTTTTAACACTTGAGCCAATAACCGTTGGTAATTTCGGTCGTTATTATATATGTTAGAGAATTGTGTTTAGCTTGAGATTCTATACACCAAAATATAACTTATTTGACCAAAATGATTTTTTTAATGAAAGCCAAATTAGCACTCATCTCATAAGTTATTTTAATTAGGTGCCGCATTAAAGAAATTATAATTATAGCTTATATGCTTTATAATCCCTATTTTCAGTAATTAAAATCAACTAACCTTTTTTCTATCTCCATTCACCTGAATATTCATTGCCCAACTATTTTATTAAAGGATTTAAATTAATTGCTAAACATAGCCAGAGTGTAAAGGTGACAATAATACGGCATGTATATATATCATACAATGATGAAATGACAACAATAACTGATATTTGTTTGATTAAATTTGTTAAATTTCCTCAAACAATAACATAATGGTACAAAATGTCCCGTAAAATTTAACTACAGGAATATAATTATTATATTTACGTACGAATGATTATTACAAATTAATGACACTTTTAAAATTTTCTATCAAATTAGTGTAACCTAAATACTTTCCTATAATTTAGTGACTATTTTTTTATATATTGGTGATGCTCATAATTTTTGTATTAATAAAATTAACTAAATTTTTAAATTTTGTTAACAAACCACAGGCTAGGCTGGTAGCCTCATTGCATAAGTATATATGATGCAATAAAACTACGAGTGGTTGGTTTCTAATCCGAGCAAACGAAAAAGCAATCAAACTTCCCAACTATGTGATACTGCCAGTTTATACTTATCTTGGTCAAACTATGTGGATTGAGGAATTAAAACGTCGTCTAATACCCCTGGAAAATCACCTAATTACATCTGAGATACTGAAAATTTAATAATTACAAATTCAAAACAAGTAAAAAGTACTTCTATCTTAATTTTGAAAATAACACTGTTTTAGCAAAGTCCAGCAGGATTGGATCATACACGTCTCACTAATATAATATTATTTGTTTTGGGTCTGAGTAAACAACACGGATTTGCATTAAATCACATATAATACATAAAATGACTCGTGCCATATGAAAGTAGTGATCTATTTATATATAGACCAAATAATTTATCTCAACACCTTCCACCCTCTTAATTTATATGAAATGTCGGGTATTGCACTCTCTAAATATAGGTATGTGTCATTTAGAGGGATACGGGTGAGAATAAGAGTGCGTTTCACTTGCAAATCCTTTGTAATCATTATCCTCCTCTAAATAGAAACTATGAAGGTTTGTTTTCGTCTCAAACAATCTAAACTGAAGTAAATTGAACAGGTCAACTGAATTTATTTATAATACTGTATGAAACAATTAATCAAATATAATTTGAAATCAACCAAATATAATGAATGTTATCTGAAAACTAAATTTAAAACAAGGTATTTTTAGACAGACGTAAAATATGACCCAAGTTACCAATATGCCTATTCTATGGGGGTACCATAATGCTATTTTGACTTCTACCATAAACAAACTCACACTATATAATTTGAACTATCCCCAGTTCTGTGCTCTGCACCACTTCACACTTCATAGAGCGGAGATCTGAAGTTCATTCAAATTCAACAAAAGTTACTGACTGTGAAACATTAGATTCAGGTATTTGACTTTGCTTAACATATTCTTCTTCCTTCTCCTAAAATATTAATTTGATTGTAAAACATCTCATTGATTGTAAATTTTTAATGCAGAAGATATGCAGCAAAATGCTAAGAAGACCGATTTTTCGGTAACATTTCCTCAAGCAACTCCAGCTTCAATCTTTCCTCCAAGTGGTAAAACATGTGAATGTTTATTTGTATACAGTGTTGGCTTCTGCATAAATGATCCTGGTAACCATATTTATCTTTGTTATTTTCGTATAATACAGCTTCAGATTATTTTCAATTTGATGATCTGCTGGAACCGGAGGAGAGAGCAGTGAGATACAAAGTACGCGATTTTATGGAGAAAGAAGTAGCTCCTATAATCACAGAGGTATTTTTTTCAACTCCGGCCTAGTCAGCCATTAGTACTTCGAAATTCCAGTGGGGTTCTGATTTTGAGTTTTCGCCTTTGCAGTACTGGGAGAAGGCAGAATTTCCTCTTCATCTTATTCCTAAGTTTGGAACATTGGGTATTGGTGGAGGTACGATCAAGGTACGTTCACATGGTGATTTTCTGTATGTTTCCGGCTTTTTATAAATTGTTGAAACAATCACAATGTAAAAGATTTGGATGACATAAGCTATGTTTCTTAGAACTATGTCGAAAATGTCACCAAAAGTTCCAATTACCTTATTAATCAGGGCTATGGCTGTGCTGGCTTATCTACAACTGCAAATGCCGTCATGGGAGTAGAACTAGCTAGAGTAGATGCAAGTTTCTGCAGTTTTTTCGGTGTCCATACGTACATGGCTACAAGGGCTATTGGTGAGTCATGCCATCCTTTCATTACTTTCCATGTTTGCCTGTTCAGTACTGCTATGTTTATTTACTTACGACGCTTTGTTTATCTGTCAATAACAGCTCTATATGGAAATGAAGAACAGAAGCAGAGGTATATACCGTCGTTGGCAGCATGCAAGAGCATAGCATGTTGGGTAAGGACTAAATTTTTATGCACCGCGCAGTTGTATTATTTCATATTCTTGGCCGGCCTAGATTGTATCGATATGAATCGAGTATGTGTTCATATAGGCTGCAACTGAACCTGAGCATGGAAGCCAAGCCACACCATTCAACACCACGGCAAAGAAGGTTAACGGGGGTTGGATTATTCAAGGTAGAAAGCGTTGGATAGGAAACAGCACTTTCGCGGATGTCTTTGTTGTTTGCGCAAGTAACACTGAAACCAATCAGACCAATGGGTAAAACCTTAATTCTGTGTCTTTTTGCTTCAGTGTCAGAACATTTCACAAATTCATACATAACTCACGGTGCATATACGTACGATACAGGTTTATCGTTAGGAAGGGAGCTCAAGGGCTACAAGTAACCAAAATTGTAAACAAAATTGGCCAAAGAATAGTTCAGAATGGGGATGTTGTCTTTGACAATGTATTTGTTTCTGATGAAGATAGGTTACCGGGAATAAGTTCTTCTCAAGATTTAAACCGGGTATATATACTATTGTTCCTGGTACAGAACCATGATTTTTTCAAACAGTTTTTTCGAACAATTATATTGATATATTACTGGTTTCTGATGCAGCTGCTTGAGGTTACACGTCTCATGGTCTGTTGGCAGATGATTGGAATCGCAGTTGGTGTTTATGATATGTGTCATAGGTATTTGCCCTTATTATTATCGCTTAGAGTTGTAACTGACATGAAACTTGATTGGAATTCGAACTATAAACAAAGAACTGTCATGTATTAATTTCTAATGCGGTTCTTGGCAGGTATGTGAAGGAGAGGGAACAGTTTGGTGCTCCACTCGCAGCGTTCCAGTTGATACAACAGAAACTAGTCCGCATGTTAAGTGATATTCAAGCAATGCTTCTTGTCGGATGGCGATTGTGCAAGATGTACGATTGTGGTAAAATGACATCAGGTCATGCTTCCATGGGCAAGGTACATAAGATAATCAACAAATTACTCCTCATGTCTCCTAAGCTGAACTTTTTGCTTTTCAACTCCTACAAAATATGTAGCTGATTCATGTGATTTTGTTAATGCATTCAGTCATGGATATCGTTAAGGGTACGAGAAGTTTGCGCTCTTGGTCGGGAATTACTTGGTGGAAATGGAATCCTAGTCGACTTCCATGTTGCAAAGGTCTAGCATTTTCGAATGAGTTGCTTAAAAATAATGATACTTAAAACTCATGTTGAATTCTGATGTTATTGTCTCAGGCATTTTGCGACTTGGAAGCTGCACATATATATGAAGGTACTTACGATATTAACGTGTTGATAGTTGGCAAGGAGATTCTTGGAATCAATAGCTTTCTTCCACCTGCTTCAGGCAAACGAAGCCGTCTGTAATATGGTTCTCATATAAACGTTTGTTACCAGAGAGGTTACCTGAAAAGTTGGGAATAAATCAATACTATAGTGATTTAGCATGTTTTGTAACTTCAAAATTCATTGTTCGTGTTGCAACAATTGATATGAGAATTTAGTGTAAACGAAAATAATAATGAGAATTGATGCATAGTTTATATTTACTGTATGTAAAAATTGCATAAGTGGTTTGGAATAGTAATTTTTGATTATAGTAACAAGGAAAGTGCCCAAGAAATTTTAGTATTTTACAACAAACAGGGTAAGGAACAGAGCATTAGACAGGGTATGGAACAGAGTAAAAGAATAGAACAAAAAACAGGGCACAGAACAGAGTATATAAAAGAAAAAGGAATTATTGTTTTTTGGGTAAAACAGAGTTAAAAATAGAACAATTGCTCATCTCACTTTGTAAGTTTTCTAACATCAATTTCGTTTTACAACAACTCATATAACTATGTCATTCAGAAATTGAGCATTTTTTATGAGTGAGAGATCATATGTAGCGTCAGAAATTCAAAAGATGAATTAAGAAAAATAAAGTTCGAGCTAACTCTTGAGTCCTTAAAAATGGATGAATTTAGAATTGAAACTTTAATTCGAGCGCTAAAAATTATAAATTACATTGTAGTGCAGCGGAAATAATTTTGAAGGCTATAAAATTCGTGTAAAGCTACTAGAATTCGGGTGCAACAAACCATGGAACGAAATATCGTTCCGTCTCGTCCGAAAAGACCGATATTTTTCGGTTTTTATATACACTGGCACGGAAACACACATGCCTGTCGGCTGTCCATGGTTCCGACGATTATTCGAATAGTTTCGCACTTCTCGGCCGAAACGCGCCGAATAGCACGAGATATCGGAATGCAGTCTCGTCTATGATCTCCTTACACAAATTTAGGGAAAATAGTTTTCTGAAATAAGTGAAGAAACTAGAATAAGGAATTCGATTTCCATGTATTAGTCGTTGTTTTTTAGATTGATGTCACCTATCTAAAATATTAAATATCAGAGGAATTACCAAGAAAAATAAAACTCACCGCATGTTTAAGTAAGTCATAGTCTGGCTCTGCAGAAGATAAGAGTGGCCGCCAAATAGAACGATGGAAGAAGGTCAGAATTATGGCTTTAATCCCTTAAGATTGCTTGCTTTCTCGGCTCTTAATTCTTATATTGTTATAATTCTAAGTTCTAACTGCTTTGGCCCAAGTCTCAGGCACATTTCTCAGCTCTGTTTTAAGGTATTATTTGTGTGATTTTCCATCTCCTGTTTTAAGGATGGTCTCGTATAAGAACAGAAAAGCCAGTGAATGTAGGAAGCTGAATTAATTTGCTTGGATTATTTTAATCATTTTAATGTTAATGGCAAAGTACTGATCTGCAAAATCAATATCAATGTAGGCCACCAAGCACACAAGATTTTTAATGTGTCTCATGTACTAACTTGTGTAATATTGATACTTGTATTTTTTATTTCGATTATTAAGAGTTTATAACTTACTTTACAATTTTGAAGAATTTATTTATTTTTTAATGTATTTTCGAGACACTTCGAAACTTTTTTGAAACGTCTCGAGACGTCTCACTAAATTGAAAATTCGAAACGTACATCGAAACCGAAAGTTTAATCCATGCAACAAACCAATACAAGTCTTGAAACGAGAAAAGAAAAAATACAAGAAAAAGGCTGAAAAAAAGAATAAAACAGCCATGTGTTATCTTCGGCTCTCCTTTTGCTCCCTCCCTTATCATTGTGGTCTCCAATACTGATCTTATCGTTGTGTGGTTAGTTTTCGTTTTCCTGTTTTAGGTGAAGGTAAGGGAGTTTACGGTATTTTCTGATAATTCACCTTCAATTGCAATTGGAAAGCTTGCTTGGAAATTGGTCACTACATGCTTTGCTGTTTTCATGTTATATTGGCTGATAACCTTCAATACTATAGTGATTAGTTAGTCCTTTTTAGTTTCAATTAAGGTATCTCTTCTCTTATTGTACTGTAGTTGGCTTTTGTGTTCTCCTTTTAGTTTATTCATGCTGCAAAAAGAAAAAAAAAGGCATAAAAAAAATTAAAGAGAGAAAAAAAAAAGGAAATTTAATGAGGACTGCAAAAAAATACAACTGCTAGTCTAAGTTGTGCTCTCTATTAGGGTCTGGTTATATGGTTGTTTAGATTGTTTACTTTATGATTTATTTCCCTCCCTCTATATATGTTCATGAGCTTACCTAGGGGCTGGCAAATGTTTTTGTTCCAGTTGAAGACAAGGATTTGAAGTGAAGTGTGGACAATGCAGTTTGTGAACTTTAGGACAACATGTGTATTGTAGTTTGCTACTACTTGTAGCTAGTTTTTTCTTGTGGCCTTGTAAAATTCTGGTTGTCTCAATTTTGTTGGACTGTATTGGCGTAGTCTTGTTGAAACTCATGGGTAGAACAGGGGAAGGGATTGGCATTCTTGTGTTTGATAGAGGATCAGTGTTTAAGCACACTCTTCCCTATCTTCACCGATGTTTTGCATTCATCCAGATTTTCAGGGTTCTAATAGCATTATAAAGCCTGTTGTTTGTGGTTTAGAGAGAAGCTTCCTCGCCTTTGCACGTTCGTTCATTCTCCTAATCCTCTTTATTTTGTAGATCATGTTAGACTGTTCCAGAGTCAGAACACTAGCATATTGCACATTACTTGTGATTACTTACTAACTTGGTTGTACTGGGTTTACATTGACGTAATACGTTGTAACTTATCAATGTGCAAAAGTATTGGTACCTAAGACTGAGTAGCATAAATCATAATTTTGACAGGTTGGATTTTGCCGCTGTCTTAGCTCTTCTCCTATTTCTAGTTGTCCCATCTTCAGCGAACTACTTGGTCCTATTCCACAACAGACACTTGAACACATCTATCATGGTGGGTGAAGCATCAAAGATGGTCAATCTCTTCCTCTGGTTGTATCTTGTTGGTCTCTTTATGGATAGTAAAGTAGTATTTTGTCTGGTACTGGATTTGCGCAGTTCGTATAAACCTCCATGATTTCTGTACATTTACCTATTTAGTAGTAAGTTGGTATTGTAGAAGGTGCTAGTTGGTAATCCTTGGATGGCATGTATGTAATTTGAGTGGCTAAACACTCTTCTGTATTGTCCCAGTTTATTAATAAAAAGTATCCTATTAAAAAAAAGCCTTGAAACAAGATTCTTAAAAGTAACAAAGGGTGCTAGTGAACTATTACACGTAACTTGGCATGATAAATAATAGTACTGGCCGGTCTTGATCACGGCTTCGGCTAACACTCCCACTCCAGATAGTTCAGCTTCATACATAAAATATGATGTTTTAGCAAGGTCTATCATAACCACTGATTGAACAAGCTCCGGGCACGTGCCATGATTTAGAGTTCTATGGTCATGTCTTTTAAATCTAATTAATCTTGAATTAATGCAATGCAATCTGACATCTATGGTTTGACTTGGTTCTTAATTAAAAGTTGAACTTGGCTTGACTTTGAATTAACAAGACATGAATCTTTGTCTTTTTGCTCACGAGCTCACCTAGTTTCCTAGGTTCAACCCTCGCCTCTGGTGGCCATTCATGGCATGCGTTACTGGGTGGAAGCAAATACCCCCTACTGTGTGTAACTAGCTTGATTGGCATGGTTTAGTGGGTTGGAGTACAAGTACCGCTCTCCTACTATCATAAATCAGTTAAAAGGGGTTACCATAGTATCATACAAGGTTAAAGCAGCAAGTAGGGGTGTACGCGGGCGAGTACATATGATATTTAACAAAAATTCTAGTAGACCCGTCTAAGGTGGGTAGACTAAATTACTAACCGTGGCGGGTGAACATTTTATCTAACTGTTGCGGGCGATTGCCTATTCATGTTGAGGGACGGTTTGGTGAAGGACTGAAGGTCGGGGTAGAGTTTGTAGATGTGATTGATCCCAATTTCGTGGTTGATTGTTTATTTTCCGGGGACAAAATCTATACTATAAGAGTACTCCTGATGGAGACTTTTGGGGGGCTTTTTAAGGGCACAAAGCTCCAATTAAGCTCAGAAATGCCTCCAATTAAGTATTTTTTGGGGATACTAAATGGAAAAGGGGTACTATTCAGTAGCTCTCAATTAAGCCCCATGAATTAATATTTTATTTTTACTTGTTTGATTAATGGACATGGGGCCTTTAGATAAGCATGAATTAAGCTCTAAACCGTTTGAGACTTCAATTTAAAAGAGGCATATCTTGGAACTTTTATGCTTAAAGTTTCAATTAAACCCCAAACCATTTCTAAGTCTATACAAGAAAGCAAGAAAGGGGCTTGGCCCAAAACAAGAAGCGGGGTCGGTTTCTTAGCAATCCACCTTTCTGGTCGCAACTGTTGGGTGTAGGTAGTTGTACCAAAAAAAAAAAAAAAAAAGAGAAAAAGAAACACAAAAAGAGTGAACAGGTGGTAATCTATTTTCACCAATAGTGCTTAAGTTAATTAATATCCTATAGTTTTTAGGCATATTATATTGTGTCTTATTGTATATATTGTATATAGGGGTGTACATAAAATAATTCATTCGTTTTGTCCGCCAATCTAATCATCGGTCACCCATTCGCAATGATTAGAAGTTTCCTAAGAAATCGCCGAGGTTAAATTTTTGGTTACCTGCCAAGAGGCGGGTGCGCCCACCCGACTTTTATATTTCTTTAAAAGTTTTTTTTTCTTCATATTCACTACAAGAAAAACTGGCTTGAGCGACGGATGTCATCCGTCGCTATATGTTAGTGATCCGTCGCTAAAGGTGATTAGCGACGGATTGCCCATAGCTAAATAGGACGTCGCGAAAAGTGGCGTCGCTAAAATAAAAAGCGACGGTTAAACCCATCCGTCGCAAAATAATAGCGACGGATAAACCTATCCGTCTCCCTAGTGGTCGTTGACCATTATGGAGACGGAACAAATTATCCGTCGCTATTATTTTGCGACGGATGGGTTTAACCGTCGCTAAATGGTTGTACGTACAGAAATACTAAAATGTACGAACATAAACATAAAAAACGAGCATCTCAAAATGTACGGAGATGCAATCATACAATGTACGAACATAAACTAAAAATACTAAAACTACTAGCTACTCCTCTGCGTTCTCCTCGGCCTTTGCGTTCTCCACCCCACCCAAAGCTCCAGCATGGTGGTGCGGCTGGATGAGGGGAGGGTCCCGGTTCCAGTACGCCTCCCACAGCGGCCGAGAAGCCGTGTCAATCCATAGGGGCCATTTTCCCTCCTTGCTCCAATCAGTTTTGACTCTCATCATCGTTTGCATGTGGATGCTAGATCCTCGGACCAGGAACGCATTCCACAACTCCTCCATATGAGCATGAGGCATATAGTAGTAGTTCTGCAATATATATTCAATGTATATAAGTGAAATGAAACACAATTTACCTAAATGTTACACTTAATTAGTGAGCGTCGCCTACTCACTAACCTAAGGTTGCGGTCTAACATTATCATGGGCGCCGCCTACCCAACATCATGAATGCGGACGTAAAGTTATTAAATACAAATAAAGTACCTTCGATTCCTCGAAAAACTGCAAGGTCATATTATTAGTTTGGTCCTCTGGTGTGTTCAGTTAAATACAATTAGTTCGCTTAAATATCAGTAAGGCTTACCAATGGGTGCAAACCAATAAAACGCTTACCGATCAACAGTAAACGTATAGTATTAGTTATCACCCAATGTAAGC
This sequence comes from Plantago ovata, assembly GCA_028274465.1. Lineage (NCBI taxonomy): Eukaryota > Viridiplantae > Streptophyta > Magnoliopsida > Lamiales > Plantaginaceae > Plantago > Plantago ovata. The sequence goes on along the minus strand of CM051455.1, from coordinate 39,471,943 downwards.
CTAATCCAACACTTCCAAACTAATATATGTATATCATTATCACACCTATTCATTTAAATGAAAAACAAACTCTTATGTGTGTGTTCAGTCAAATACAATCAGTTCGATTAAATGTCGGGGAGACTTTTCTATGGGACCTAACCAATGTAACGCTCACTGGTCGATAGTAAGCATGTACTATTAGTTAGGGCCCAAGAAAAATCTTACCAACACACAGAAACCGATTATAATAGCATCATCACACTTAATAGCTTATATAACATAATTAAAATAATTAACATTATTAATCTATTAATTAACATAATTATAATTATCAGAACTAAGTAGGCAGAATTTTAATCTTTTTATTAATCAAACTTAATCCAACTTAATTCAAAATTTAACAAAATATTAAGCAAATTTAACATGAATATTATAATAACATGAAAACAGAACTAACTTAAGCAAATTTAACATGCATATTAAGCATGAATAACCAATTTAACATGAATAAGGTATTAACATGAATATTATGATATTCAAATCCATTTAACATGAATATTAACCAAATTACAGTTAAAAATTAGGGTTAATTTGGGAAAAATCAAACCCAACCTTTAGGCAAAATTTATTTACAGATTTAAGAGAACCATTCTAGCTATACAACATATATAATTTAACAATTAACAACTATAAAAATCATATTTAAGCACAAAACATAAAAAGCCCCAAAAATTAGGGTTAGGGTTCTAACCTTTTTTGGGCAAAGATCGAATCGGAGAGGAGTAGAGGATGAGGTGGCTCGTCACTAGGCACAATGGTGACTACTTCTACCAATTTCAACCAAAAATGAGGAATTAGAAAATGAAATTGAAAAATTAGAGAAGCAAAAGAATGAGAGAAAGTAAACTTACAAATTGTATTAAAGAATGGTGGCGGCGACGATGATGACGGCGGACGGTGGTGGGTGGTGGTTAGGGTTTGGGGGAGAAGAGAAATGGGGGAGGAGAATGAGAGAATTCTCTCTCTGTAAGCAGACATGACATCGTCTGCTTTATACAGACATATAGCGACGGATTAGTAATCCGTCGCCATTTTTCAAATTTAATTTATATTTTCCTTTTTTTTTCACAATCAACGACGTATAGCGACGGATAAACTCATCCGTCTCCAATTTAGAGACGGATAAAACTTATCCGTCGCTTCTGGAGACGCGGATTGGATCTCTGAATACACGAACTGAGCTTAGAGCGCAGTTCGTCTCTATCCGTCGCTAAGTGTAGCGATCCGTATCAATTTTTCCGTCGCTAAATGGCTGATTTATTGTAGTGATTATTACTTATTACTAGTATGGTTTTGAGAAACTATATACTTATATTTGAAATACTTTTTTTTTTAACATTAGAAGTTTAGAACTACTTTAGTTTTGGTATGTATTTGTTATAAGTATGAGATTTGAGATTTTATTACATTTGAAACATTGTATACTTGTGTTTATTATTTTGTGTCATGTTTTTATTGTATTTCTCTAATAAACTTTCTATTTAGCACAACTAGACTTGGTCTTGTACCAAACTTGTTGAGCAAATAAGGCATAATGTTTAACATACTAACATTGGTATTGAAGTGAGATTTGGAAAGAGAGACAAAACATTATCTATGTTGTGAGTTATGTCGTCTATCATTTAACACAACATCTGATATGTTAGGTTAAATGTTCTGTAACATAATTCTCAACATATTGTATTTTTTGAGTCCGATTTGCAATAGATTTTTATTCCTACTGATTTTGACCAGGTTCACCATTTTCATCCATCTTCTGATAGTTTTGCTCCTTCTCCTGTCACTCCATCCTGTTCTCCTCCAGTTCATGGCAATGATTTTGTATCTAAATCTTTAGATACTGATACATATTCTCAGATAGAAGAGCAACACATTTCAGAAAATTCACCTATCGATCACTTATCACACAGATCCATGTGATGTTTCACCCGATTCTCACAATGATCATGATAATTCAGTTGAGAGGTTTCTCCAAAGGTTGTTCCTCTTAGGAGATCATCTATATTGGCTCCACCAATCTCTCATACTCCTTTAAGAAGGTCAACTAGAGATAAACAACCTTATTCCAGGATGACAGATTTTTATTGTAACTTGTTAAAGCATGTTACAGTCTCTTATTCTAGAACTAGGTATCCTATTCACAAATATGTTTCTTTTGATCACTTATCGTCTGATGAGAAAACTTATTCTCTAAACATCATGATTCATAGTAATCCTCACACTTATCAAGAAGCATCTCCTCGTCATTCTCATTGGCAACAAGGCATGGATTTGGAACTGCAAGCTCTTAAAGCTAATGGCACTTGGTCAGAAACACTATTTCGTACTGGTCATGGTCCCATGGGTTGTAAGTATGTTTACAAAACCAAGTTGAAGTTAGATGGTTCAATAGATACATTCAAATCTAGACTAGTAGCTAAAGGATATTTACAGAAATATGGTTTGGATTATACAGAGACTTTTAGTCCTGTGGCCAAGCTCACAACTGTGAGAACATTCTTAGCTCTACTATCACTTCATAATTGGGATTGTGCACAAATGGATGTTGCCAATGCCTTTCTTGATGGTGATCTTGATGAAGACATCTATATGGAGCCTCCTCCTGGTTACTTGTTTCATGGGGAGATAGCCCATAAAGCACTCACTTCCAAAGTGAAACCAGTTATGAAGCTTCACAAGTCTCTTTATGGCTTGAAACAAGCATCCAGGCAGTGGAATGCTAAATTCACTGAAATTTTGGTTTCTCTAGGATTCGTGAAATCTGTAGCTGGCTATTCACTCTTTACTAGGCAACATAATAATAATTTCACTGCATTATTGGTTTATGTAGATGATATTATTGTTACTGGTTCATCTAGCAAAGAAATAAGCAAAGTCAAGCAGCAACTTCATTCAAATTTTAACATTAGAGAGTTGGGAGGTGTCAAATACTTTCTAGGTTTGGAGATTAATAGAACCAAAGATGGTCTGAATATCTATCAAGGAAAGTATACTCTTGATCTCTTATCTGAAACTGGACTTACAGATTGTAAGCCAGTGGTCACTCCAATGGAACTTAATACAAAGCTCTATGAAGTTGTTTCACCTGAGAAGAATGAGTTTCACAAATGTGAACTACACAACTGTGAAATTTATAATCTCAGAGAATTGTCTGATAAGGATGAGCTACTTCATGATTCAACTGTTTACAGGAAATTAGTTGGAAAGCTCATCTATCTAAACATCACAAGACCTGATATTTCATACTCAGTTGGAATATTAAGTCCATTCATGGAAAAGCCTACAAAAATACATATGCTTGCTGCTTTAAGAGTAGTAAAGTATCTCAAAAATGCACCATGGCAATGCATTTTCTTTCCAGCTTCAACTAGCACAACTTTGCTAGGATATTGTGATTGAGATTGGGCTTCTTGCCACCTTCACAAGAAGATCTACTACAAGGTACGTACTGTATTTTTCTTGGCAAATCATTAGTAAGTTGGAAAAGCAAGAAACATGCAACTGTTAGTAGATCATCTTCAGAAGCTGAGTATAGAGCTTTGTCATTTACTAGTTGTGAAATCATGTAGTTGAAGTCTTTACTAAAAGACTTTGGCATCATACAAGCTGATCCAGTAGTTCTCTATTATAACAATCAATCAGCTATATATTCACCTCACAAAGAAAGAATGCAGTCTTTCACGAGCGTACTAAACACTTGGAAATCGACTGTCACTTTGTGAGAGAAAGAGTAATGGAAAGAGTCATGCATCAAAGTACAATATATTTCTACAACTCAACATGTTGACTTGCTTGCAGCGGTAAGGAGTTAATTGGGTTACTGAAGGAGAGGTGCAGGGTTCGATCCCCAACGGTGGTGGAGTTATAAGGTTGGTTTAGGTGTGGAGAAATAAGGTGGTTTACGAAGAAATTTGTATAGCATTAGTGTAGAATTAGTCGTAGTATTTGCTGTTTCAAAAAAAAAAAAAAGCCATGGCCAGTAACAAGATGAAGTATTTAATGTCCAAGATGTGCCTAACTAACAGTGATGCACCTCTTCAGGGGGAGTCTCAGAGAAAAAAAGAAGAACAATATAAGTGAAGAACAAGAGTTTGAACTGAAGCCGGATTAGGCCGCTCCAGTCTAGTCCAGAGCGACCTCCTTTGTAATATAGGAGAAAAACGTTATTTATGTAAAAGACGACTCTTGCCTTTTCTTTTCTTTTTGACTCTTCTTTTTCCGCTTAGTATAAGTACTAGAACTCTGTATTGTATACTGTACAATTTCATTCTCTCATGTGTGAAATACACCAGACTTAATTTACTTCCTCTCTCTCTACAATGTTTGCTCTAGCTCATTTCATCTATGGTGGAAACTCTGATAGCACCCAAAGTTAGACTATAGAAGAATTTTTCCACATAGTGATTTAATTTAAATTTAAATTATGCCCGAACTTATTAGGCAAATTATATACTACTATATGTCAGGTCAGGACAGTAGATTGAGAGACTATTTCATGTGGTAGAGAAAACATTAATAATTCAAGCACCCCAAGTTAGACTAATAATCACAGATTAATGTATTCTTTAATCTGAATTAGTCTTCGGTATAATCACAGATTGGATTACTTAATTATTTTTTAATCACAAATAAATAAATATACTAAGTAGACACGACACGTGAGTCCGTGACAACCAAATAAAATTTCCTGGCACATTGGCATTAAGGCCAGCCAAGAAGATCACTCCAAAGAATCACGTAGCGCACACCAACTAAATTTGAAACTTTCGCACTCGTACTGAGGAAGTTCATCACATGCATGAGAAGATAAGAATTACTCGTGTTAGTGTAATGTGTACTATTAATTGAATGTGACTCTAAATTTAAATTACAAAGAAAATAAGAAAATTTATACTCCCTCTCCCTCTCATCCTCGGGTTAAAAAAAGTTATATTTAGTTATGTTAATTATATTTGGACCTCAAATTAATTCTAAAATTTATTGTAGTAAACATTTTAAAAACGAATATTAAAATAGTATATTGAAGACGCTCAAGATCTAGATTCACGAATTTATACGAATTGAGTGGCACCAACGATCTGCAAGGCAACAAGCATCAAATCTAGAGCGGTGAAGTGTCAAGGTGACACTGGTATGGTGCCGACCGAATGGACTCCGACGCTCAAGCTAGTTAGTCTGAATAACGATTACTCCCTTCGTCCATTAGTAATAGTCCCATATTCCACTTTTTGCTATCTATCACTAATGTGTCCATTTCCATTTTGGGAAATAAGTTAGGCATATTTTAATCATAAATAGGCAAAAACGTACAGCCAAAAGTCATTATTGGTGATTCGAGGAAAACTTTAAGGTGTACATAAATCATTAAAATATTGAGAGTTATTTTTTTGACTGAACTCAAAATGGGACTATTAATAATAGATAGAGGAAGTAATGAATAAATGGAGGAAAAATGAGGTCGATTTATCCTTGTTATTGGATCGGTGAGGTGAGATACTAGCTACCACATCTCGGAGAGAATCTTGTCTTCTTGGAGAAGGAATCAGCTGGTGGTGGAAGGATGTCAAGGATGGCTTCACATCAAGGATCAGAAGAGATGGACCCAACTCGTCGTGGAAGGATAGCAGGTGCAGCTTACAGAGCTGTGACAGTGATTTTCGTGAATATTTTGTAGCAGAAGACTATCAACGACAAATTTTGTCGTCGCAAAATTGTTTGTGAAAGTCGCGTGGGCAAAACAACCGCGCGCGATGAAAACAGATTTTGTTGGTAACATATTGCGACAACATTTTTTGTTTGTAAATTGTCCGTATTTCGTTAGTGATAATGCAACCATCAACAAAGCACCACCATTTTCAAAGACAAAATGTTACGTTGGAAAATCCGTCGCAATATCACCGACGAGATATCTGCGTCTACTTTTTTTTTTTTTGGAAAATTCCTACGAAATTATTGTTGGTGCTTTGTTAGAAACGTATGAGCACATAGCAACAAACTCACAAACAAAAAAAATTGTTGGAGAATCACCAAGCAAGCATATTGTTGATATTTTGTTACTACAAGGAAAACCGAATTTAGCGACGGATACAGAGCGATCCGTCGCTATATCCCAGTAGCGACGGATGGTCCATCGCTAAAAAGGACGTCGCAAGAAGTGGCGTCGCTAATTCAGAAAGCGATGGATGAATTTATTCGTCTCTATTTGAAGGACGGATAAAATTAACCGTCTCCGTGTTCGTCGTTGACCAATGTGGGGACGGATAAAATTAACCGTCTCCGTGTTCGTCGTCTGTATATATATATATATAGCGACGGATAAACTTATCCGTCATTAAAATGACGAGACACGTGGCCTCTCCTGACGAAGGGAATTTAGCGATGGATTACGTTCATCCGTCGCTAAGACTGCTGGAATGGTTTTTTTTTATGTTTTTTTTTTGTTTTGTTTGTTTGTGTGTTTTTCCTCCTCAAAATTGATTACGCCTAACAAATATATACGAATGATTGTACGAATATATAAATTTCATTAAAAAAACCTAAAAGTGTACGTACAAACAAACGAAAATGTACAAAGATAAACATAAATTGTACGAACATAAACATAAACAAAAAATGAGAAACAAACTACAATTCCTCCGCGTTCTCCACCCCACCCAAAGCTTCATCATGCAACGCCTGCTGGATTAGGTCTGGACGCCTCCAGTACTCCTCCCACAGCGCCCCGTTGGTCCGGATGAATGTAGTGAACCCATACATTGGACCGAAAGCGCTTCTTCCTGGCAAAGGTAAGCAGACGCCTGTGGATGTGACCCGCCTGGTACTTGAATACATTTCATAACTCCTCCGTATGTGCAGAAGGGATATAGTAGTATTTCTGCAATAAATTGGTTCACTTCAAATAAGTCAAACATTTTCCTAAATGTTACACTTAGTGAGCGTCGCCTACTCAATAACCTAAGGTTGCGGTGTAACAACTTATGGGCGCCGCCTACCCAACATCATGAATGGGAATGTAATGTAAAAAAAAATCAAATTAATAACTAGTGTTGGACGCCGCCTACACATCGTGAACGCAGACATGAATGCGGACGTCCTTCTAACGACTAGCACGAAACAAGTAAATACAAATAAAGTACCTTGAGTTCCTTGAAATAGCGCTGCTTCACGGGAGGAGGAACGTACTCCACTTTTTCACCGCCACCCCCGGCCCAGAAGCCGGAAAAAAATCTTTTTTCATGATCATTGCCGACCTTCGTGAAGCTAAAGCCTGGTGAAACCTGTCACACATTTTAAAAGATTAAAAATGGAGACCCAAAACTATATATAAAAGAATTAAATACCAACTTCTTAAAAACTTACTGAGACCCCTGCACACTGGACAATACTGGCAGGTCGTTGTGAAATGCGAAGACGCCCTGGAGCTGTGCTTGACCATCCCCGTTCATTATGTCTGTATGTATAAAATTTAAGTATGAAACCATAATAATTAGTAACAAAAAAAGAAAGTCTAACTTATCAAAGGCGAATATATACAACTTCTTAAGAATGGTTTTCATGATTATCGAAGTACAAACACACTGTCCCTCAGACACACCGACACTATCTAGTAATGGAAGTGATGGTGTGTCCGAGGGTCAGTGTGCTTTTGTATGTAAACCACACCATACCTATATATATGATTTAAATGATTAACCAGACGTACAGAATGACTGAAATACACCGGTACAGTAACATCAGCATTAGAAATGTTGTTGTTACGGTACCATACAATCATTCACAACACAAGGCCAAGTTGTTATTACTATTATGGTGTGTTCAGTTAAATACAATCAGTTCGCTTAAATATCGGTAAGGCTTATCAATGGATCAAAACCAATAAAACGCTTACTAATCGACAGTAAACGTATACTATTAGTTATGACCCAAGGTATAAGGCTAAACCGACACATCAAAACTAATATACGTATATCATCATCACACTTATTCACCAAGCGAGTTCGTACTGTTTACTCTATGCATACCATATTTAACTAACCAAATTCAGAAAATAAAGTTCATTTATTAATAGGCCTGGCAATGAGAATGACTGAAATAGGCCGATACAGTAACAAAGGCATTAGAAATGTTGTTGTTATGGTATCGGCCTACTACAATCATTCACAACACAAGGCCAAGTTATTACTATTATAGTGTGTTCAGTTACATACAATCAGTTCGCTTAAATGTCGGGGAGGGGGTGGTGTGTGAGATCATACCTACCCCCTCCCAGTTCGGAAAACACTTATCCAAAAAAAAGGTGAAAATTATGTCGGTCGGAATATTTTTTTGGGACCGAATATTTGTTTTGGCGGGTACATACACCATGCACAAATCCCAGGTTGGAAAACATTTAGCCCCCAAAAAACTAAAAATTATGTCGATCGAATAACACCTTGTACGTAGGTAGCTAAACACATTGTTATTTTAAAAGGAATAAAATAGCTCGTAGGATAATTGGAGAATCAATATAAATAAAAACGGTTAGATCTTTTGGTGAAAGATAGAAGTATCAACCTTGGTCACGAGTTCGAATTCTACAGGAGGAGAATCACATTTGTGATGTTTAACTTGGTGTACATGGTTTACATATTGACTTGCACGGCCTATTTTGTGAGCACATGGGGTTTATCATATGATCACATTTCGAAATTCCATATATTTCCTCCGCCGTGCTAATAATGTGTCATTTGACGTTTTAGGGTCGTCTATGATAATAGATTACTCCTTAATATCGTTGAAAAACTATTTGAAATGTCATATTATAAAAGTTCATGTAGTGTACTTTTATACTGTAATTATATTATGTAATCTTTCAGCATAATTTAGGAGTAATTTGTGATTAAGTTAAGTCGACATCAAGTAATTAAAACTGCACATTACAGTGGGATTGACATTACACGATGATTTCAAAATTTTGTGTTTGCCATATGGATCCAGTTTCTGCATTTTATTGTTGGATAATTCTGCAATGTTGTTGAGACATTCCTACTTGTGAGAATCTCTAATCTCAACATAACTAACCTTTGTTTTATGAGATTGTTTTATGAGATATGATTTGTAGTAGTAATAAATTAATATTACATCATAATTTATTTATTTTCATAAGATCAGCGTACGTACTAAATCGAACAATCACATTTCTTAAACATTCGCACATGCTGAAAAGAACAAATGCATGCTTGAGTTCTTATTAAAAACACAGTACTCCATATTAAGAGAAAAAGAAATTTTAAACTTAAAAAACCACATAAAATTGCAATTAAACAATCACAAAACAACTACTAACATTCTCCCAAAGCAAATGCCTCCACTGGGAAAGTCTTGGTGACACCTGCAAGAGCCCTGAAGTGGATCTTTCCAGTTGGTGGATCGTCAACCCTGATCTCGTTAATTGGGACCCAAATCAGCAGCTCCTTGGCCTTAACACCTTCGAGCTTGTTGATCTTACCTTTCTCAAGACATCCAATGACTTCACAAGCATAACTCACATGTTTGCTTATCTTCTTGAACTCGTGGTCAATCTTCTTTTCCTGGTTGATCCACATGTATCCGGTTTCACGGACAAACCCGACTTCTGTCACATTGGCTAGGGGTAGAAGCCCTGATGAAAGACAGAATTCTTCGAGAATGGAAACCATGTATTTGAAGGATTATTCATGACCATGCTTCACAATTGCTCCTTGTCTCTCAGCCATTTTGGTAATTTGGTGCGTTTGGATGTTTGTTATGAGGCTTTAAATGCTTTTGATAGTTGTATGTGTTTGATGTTGTTGGTTGATAATGCACAGGGTATTTATAGGATTTTGTGTAGGATGCTTTTCATTTGCATTGTTGTTTTTTTGAGTGGGAAAAGGTTTTATTTTTTATTTTTTATTTTGTCATTACATTCACATGGCTATGGCATATAATTTGCGTCGTGGTTTATTAAATTGATTATTGCCGGTTTGGCGTTCTAAAAAAAAAAAAAAAAAAAAAAAAAAGTTTCTAGACTATTTGTGAAACTAATCTAGCTGTTAGCTATTACACAACTATGATTAATTAATTATTATTTTTCTCTTCTTTTTCTTTTTAAGTCCCCTATCTCTGACCAAGAGAAAATAATTTCCAATTTAGGATTTTAAATGTTATCTAACACTAGTTGATCAATATTCTGGATTGGATTTTGCTCGAAAAACTACCTGCTAAACGGCCAAAAACAATGTATAGTACGTAAATGTCTAATATATTGAAAAGTGATCTTCTAGCTGATTTATAAAATGACCTTAGATATGTTATTAAAGAACATTAAGAAAATTACAAAAAACAATACCAAGCTTTAGTAAGAATATCAACTATTCAGTGGGTCAAAGTTCATGACTTGCCATGGATCGCCTCTTCTCAACCTGCTTCAAGAACTCAAGTAGTTTTAGTAAGAATTGTGCCTGGTGATATGCGAGTTAGTCCTGATCAAGCTGTTGCGGAAGATGTTGATGCTAATGTTGATGGGAATATTGACTCAACATTAGGTATGCTTGTGGAAGGAACATCCTAGTCTACTGAAATACCAAGGTGATGAGAACTTGGTATTTACCAGTTCGCATCACAGTTTATGACGACGCGCCAACACGTCCCGACTTGGTTGGCAAGTTAGTATTAGTTAGGAAATAATACGTTAAGATCTTCTGAGATCCTGGCGTATCTCTTTAATAAGGTATATTAGGTTAGGCTAGGTTAGGATAAGAAAGGATCATGAATATTCCATGGATATCCTATTCTATACTTATCAGTTAGTATATTTCAATATCTTTCATTATTATATTTTCAAAGTTCTTTGTATTTCCTCCACTATATAAGTGGCTCAACATTCATTAATAAACACGTATGATGATTATGTGAATTATGCCTAGAGTGAGTAACTCTGCAAGAAGTCCTGAACATGGCGATTCTTCCATGATTATGGAGCTACCAAGGTCACTTGGTGCCGACCGGATCGGTTATATCCGAAGACCTCTAGCGATGGAGCCGCTCAAGATGTTGAGCACCGCACGAATCGGTCAAATCCGTACGAGGTTCCATCAATTGGCATCAGAGCAGAAGATCTTTCCAAGGAGCTTGGACCACCGCCAACACCCACCATGCGCCCTGCTACCAAATCTGGAAAGGAGGAGCGAAGGAAACTCCTGCGACATCTAGACAAGTTGGATGGAGAGCTTGAAGAACTCTCGAGGATGGTGAAGAAGCGAAGGAGTACGGGAAGGGAGGAGGAGAAACGGCCGCCAATGGCCGGTTCTCCACCACAAGCACGCCGCAAGACGCGTAACCGCGAGTAGGCAACGCGCTACCCGGAGCCACGCACCGTAGCGTGCAACACGAAGAGATCGATCGAATCGGCCGATCCGTTGTTGTCGCCGATCGGCGACCCCACCACCTAGGGGGAGGCCATCGCCGCAAGGAAGAGATCAAGGGAGAAGAGAAGGTGGAACAGCGGGTTGAACCAACCCCATCTCCATCAATTTGATCGTCGTCACCACCACTAGTGAAGCCCAAAGCGGAGAAGGAAGAGAAGGTAGAAGAAGGGATGGAGCAGCGGCATGTCAATCCACCGCCATCACTTCCCCATCACCCCCATTATCGATCATCACGTGACGGAAGGAATTGGGAGCAGCGGCCTCCAAGGCCTGCTCTCCACCACGGGAAAAGAAGGAAGCACGGAGCTTGCCGTCCATGGTGAAGTTGGAAGAAAACGGGGAGGATATGGAACCGCAGATCAACCTGATCCCGTTACCACCAACCTACCCAATTCAATCATCACCATCACTGAACCACCGCATGCCACCACTACCAATCCACCAACCGCCACCACAATGTGAAGCGGAGAAGAGAGGGAGAGGAGAAGAGCGGCTAAGATTCTTTGCACCACCACTTCGCCAACGCCCGGAGAAGACAATAATGGGGGTGAAGTGCATGGAGGTGGAAGAAGTGTGGTATTTACTACAACCACCATTAATTCATATGTGGGAGAATGAAGAGGCACATCATCGCTCGAGTGCTATAGCGATGCAAGTTTTGGATCAAGCTTGAGGACAAGGTCGATTTAAAGGGGGATGGTATGATGAGACATTGGTATTTACCAGTTCGCATCATGGTTTATGACGACGTTCCAACACGTCCCGACTTGGTTGGCAAGTTAGTATTAGTTAGGAAAGGATATGTTAAGATCTTCTGAGATCCTGGCGTATCTCTTTAATAAGGTAGGCTAGGTTAGGATAAGGAAGGATCATGAATATTCTCTGGATATCATGTTCTATACTTATCAGTTAGTATCTTTCCGTGTTCTTTGTATTTCCTCCACTATATAAGTGGTTCATCATTTCATTAATAAACAAGTATGATGATTATGTGAATTATGCCTAGAGTGAGTAACTCTGCAAGAAGTCCTGAACAAGGCGGTTCATCCACGATTATGGAGCTACCAAGGTCGCTTGGTGCCGACCGGATTGGTTATATCCGAAGATCTCCAGCGATGGAGCCGCTCAAGATGTCGAGCACCGCACGGATTGGTCAAATCCGTACAAGGTTACATCACAAGGCCTCCAGGTCTCTCAATGGTGGAATACAAGCTTATGGTGATCATTAACAGTTGAAGAAGGAAATTACTGAAAGAGTAAAAGAGAAGAACAAGATGGTGGACAAGTTGACTCCTGTTGGGCAAGCTTATCTCCTTTCTGTCATAGAAACGGGGAGATAGGCTGAAATTTGAACAACTTTTGATTTTTAAAACATTTTTATTTGCTTATGGTCTGTACTAGTTAGGATATTTTAACTCTGTTTATATATGGTACTTGTTATGATTGTTGTTAGTAAAACGTCTATTTTAGACTTTGATTGATCTTGCCTGCAACAAGGGGGTATCATTTTTCATGAACTAATTTTCCTTGTAGGAAAATAGCTAGGCACGGTATAGAGTTGTTTCAAGTATGTAAAAGTGGAAATATGGGGAAAAGAATTAAGTAAAATCTGCAAAGTCAAGTGATGATACTCTTTAGTTATTTTATTAACCTTGCTAGCTCACATGGTGATACTATCCAACAAACAATCCCCTTTGATAAAATTGCAGGTAAGTTTGTGACTAAGCAATTGAGTTACAAACTAGATTACAACTATTTAAAGAGACTAGACTTTTTTGAGAAGGATTAGAGAAGGAGAGTAGAGATTGGTGTGTTTTGCAACACTACATATAAAGGTATTTATAGTTGCAAGTTGATGCTTTATGAACATACACGACAATTTTAAACAAATAGAGTTATTATGAAAACACAGAACTTTTGGTTTGAAATGGTATCTTCCAGATCGGACTTTGCCTACCTAGAAAAAGGTGAAGATCCTCACCTCAACCCTAGATCTGAGGCCCCGGCCCAGCTCCTAACATGTCCAATCGAGCAACGTATAGCTCATATTCCAGTCCAAAACTATGGGTTCCCCTCAAGGGGGCAAACCTTTTACCAAACAAGAATATCTTAAGGAACTTGTTCCTTCACAAACTGAGCCATGTGGGAAGCTACTATTTCTGTATTCCAAGTATTTATCTTCTATAACTTAAGCAGCAACACTTTCAGCACTAATTATTCTTTTCCGCCATTTAAAGAATTTAGAATTATGATTTAATTATATTCTACTACTTTAGAGATTGAATACGTTCAAAAAAATTATATTTTCAACATGATGGGTAAATTTTATTATTATTATTTAGTGGGGAGTCATAAGGTGGCCGAGTGGTTAGATTAGTTGTTGGAGTAGGAATAGAGTAGTTACATTTAATGTTTCTGTAAAATAATGAGCAAGAAGTGTGAAAAAATGGTTGAGTATTATTAATTTGATACATGAGTTACAAAGGAATTACAAGAATTAATATACAAAGGAGCTACAAGAATCACACAATAATTACATAACAAATCCAATAATGACCATCCACAAATCTTGGGATTGCTCTTGTTTTACTTCATAGCATTAATCTTCATTAGCACCATAATATTGTGCCATTGATACCACAATATTGTAACAGTTTCCAAAAAAAAAAAAAAAAAAAAAAAACAACTAATTATTATTCTACTTTGGATTGTATTAAGATTGTTTACGTTCCAGAAAACTATGTTTTCAACATGAGGGGTAAATTTGATTTGGTTGCAAAATTATGTATAAATCAATCTTGGTTTTAGCTAAGATTCTCAATTTCACCATTTTGAGCTATTTCACCACTTAGTTTTGTAAAACAGGAATAGACATTCTGGAATTCAAATTTATGAGACAATTAAGTTTTGAATGGGATGTACATAAGTAAAGTTCTTGCTTATTCAATTGAACATATTCCACTGACGTGGGAACAAATATTCGTACATGTATATTGAAAGAAACAAAATCGAGCAAGCTATAGGTAAATGCTCGGATATTTATCAAGTACAAAATATAAGTATAAAATAAAAACAAAGCATAACAGCATAAGTCGCGAACAATCGCATGTCAACAACTAACATTCTCCCAATGCAAATGCCTCCACTGGGAAAGTCTTGGTGACGCCTGCAAGAGCCCTGAAATGAATCTTTCCGGTTGGTGGATCATCAACCCTGATCTCGTTAATTGGGACCCAAATCAGCAGCTCCTTGGCCTTGACACCTTCGAGCTTGTTGATCTTACCTTTCTCAAGACATCCGATGACCTCACAAGCATAACTGACATGTTTGCTTATCTTCTTGAACTCATGGTCGATCTTCTTTTCCTGGTTGATCCACATGTAACCAGTTTCACGGACAAACCCGACTTCTGTCACATTGGCTAGAGGTAGAAGCCCTGATGGAAGACAGAATTCTTCGAGAATGGAAACCATATATTTGAAGGACTCTTCATGACCATGTTTCACAGTTGCTCCTTGTCTCTCGGCCATTTAAGTAACTTGGTGGGTTTTAATGTTTGTTCTTGAGGTTTTAAATGCTTTTGATAGTTGTATATGTGTTTGATGTTATTGGTTGATAATGCACAGGGTATATATAGGATTTTGTGTAGGATGCCTTTCATTTGCATTGTTGTTATTTTGAGTGGGAAAAGGTTTTTTTCTTAATTTTTTTTTTAATTTTTTGTCATTACATTCACATGGCTATGGCATATAATTTGCCTCGTGGTTTATTAAATTGATGATTATTGTCGGTTTGGCGTTCTACAAAAAAACGTTTCTAGACTATTTGTGAAACTAATCTAGCTGTTAGCTATTACACAACTATGATTAATTATTATTTTTTCTCTTCTTTTGTTTTTTAAGCCCCCTGCCTCTGACCAAGAGAAAATAATTTCCAATTTAGGATTTAAAATTTTATCTAATACTAGTTGATCAATATTCTCGATTGGATTTTGCTCGAAAAACTACCTGTTAAACGGCCAATAAAAAAAATGTATAGTACGTAAATGTCTAATATATTGAAAAGTGATCTTCTAGCTAATTTATAAAATGACTTTAGATAGGTTATTAAAAAACATTAGGAAAATTAAAAACAAACATTGCCAAGCTTTAGTAAGAATATCAACTACTGAGTGGGTCAAAGTTCAATGACTTGCCATGGATAGCCTCTTCTCAACCTGCTTCAAAAACTCAAGTAGTTTTAGTAAGAACTGTGCCTGGTGATATGCGAGTTAGTCCTGATCAAGCTGTTGCGGAAGATGTTGAGGGGAATATTGACTCAACATTGGGTATGCTTATGGAAGGAACCTCCTAGTCTACTTGAAATACCAAGGCCTCCATGTATCTCAATGGTGGAATACAAGCTTGTGGTGATCATTAACAGTTTGAAGAAGGAAATCGCTGAAAGAGTTAAAGAGAAGAACAAGATGGTGGACAAGTTGACTCCTGTTGGGCTAGCTTATCTCCTTTCATAGAAAGGGGGAGATAGGCTGAAATTTAAACAACTTTTGATTTTTGAAACATTTTTATTTTCTTATGCTTTGTACTGGTTAGGATATTTTAACTCTGTTTATATATGGTACTTGTTATGATTGTTGTTAGTAAAATGTCTATTTTAGACTTTGATTGATCTTGCCTGCAACAAGGGGGTATCATTTTTCATAAACTAATTTTCCTTGTAGGAAAATAGCTAGGTACGGTATAGAGCTGTTTCAAGTATGTAAAACTGGAAATATGGGGAAAAGAATCAAGTAAAATTTACAAAGTCGAGTGATGACACTCTTTACTTATTACGTTATTCACCCTGCTAGCTCATATTGTGATACTATCCAACCAACAGTCTCCGTTGATAAAATTGCAGGTGAGTTTGTAACTAAGCAATTGAGTTACAAACTCGAGTAGATTACAACTATTTAGAGAGACTAGACTTTGCAAGTTGATGCTTTATGAACATACACGACAATTTCAAACAAATAGAGTTATTGTGAATAAACACACAACTTTTCATTTGAAATGGTATCTGCCAGATTGGACTTTGCCTAGCTAGAAAAAGGTGAAGACCCTCACCTCAACCCTAGATCTTAGGCCCCGTCCCACCTCCTAATATGTCCAATCTAGCAACGTATAGCTCATATTCCCGTCGAAAACTATGGGTTCCCCTCAAGGGGGCAAACCTTTTACCAAACTAGAATATCTTAAGGAACTTGTTCCTTCACAAATTGAGCCATGTGGGGCAGCTACTATTTCTATATTCCAAGTATTCATCTTCTATAACTTAAGGCAACAACACTTTGAAGAGAATTCAACCACACTAGAATGGATGGTGCAAAGTCCTCCAGCTGCTTTTCATACTTTTGGAGAACTTCCTGCTATCATAGAGACCAAAAACTCAGTCTAAGTTAAAGAAAAGAAGAAAGATTCCTAAAAGCCCTAGGTAGGAAGGGGGAAAAAGTAGGAGGATCATAGGTCTGGAGAAAGCCATTAAGAAGGCCGACGAGTCGTTCACTTCTTTAAAAATGGAACAAAAACGAAAAGGGAGTGGAAGTCTTTCTCATAATTTCTTTTTTTTTTTTTTTGCAATTCTCTCATGAGCTTATTTTATCAGCATTAATTATTCTTCTCCGCCATTTAAAGAATTTTAGTAATTATGATTTAATTATATTATACTACTACTTTATAGATTGAATACATGCAAAAAAATTATGTTTTCAACATGAGGGGTAAATTTTATTATTATTTTTTAGTGGAGAGTCATAACTCATAAGGTGGCCGAGTGCTAAGGGTAGGAGTTGGAGTAGGAATAGAATAGTTAAATTTAATGTTTCCCAATAGAGAAAAATTATTTTGAAGAAGGTCATTGCGGAAAATTAAATAACTAACATTCTCAGTTTCACCACCTAGTTTTGGAGAAGGTCATTTCGAAAAATCAATCGGCATTCATTGGTGAGAGATACATTCTTGATGGGGTGGTCATAGCTAATGCAATTGTAGATGAAACTTTAAAAAAGAAGAATAAGATCTTCGTCTTTAAAATTGATTTTGAAAAAGCATATGATTCGGTGAGGTGAGACTTTCTTTTTGACATGTATTGGGGTTTGGTGAAATACGGATTAGTTGGGTTAAGGAGTGTGTGTCTAGTGTGAGTACCTCTGTTCTTGTCAATGTGAGTCCTACTAAAGAGTTTTCGGTGGGGCGGGGGTTGCGTCAAAGGGATCCTCTATCTCCGTCTCTTTATTTAGTGGTGACGGAGGGTTTAAGTAGGATGATTATTAGAAGGGAAGGTTACTTGGGGTTGTTTAAACCGGTTGTAGTTGGCAAAGATAAAGTTCCGGTGTCACATTTGCAATTCGTGGATGATACAATTTTTTTTGGGGAATGGAGTGATGAGAATTTTTCGACTTTAAAGTGTGTTCTTAGATCTTTTGAACTTTTGTCCGGGCTTAAAATTAACTTTGGAAAAAGCAATCTTTATGAGTTTGGTGTGTCGGATAGTGAGGTTTTGTATGGGTCGGATTACCTTAATTGTGAGATTGGTTCTTTGCCTTTTCATTATTTGGGTTTACCGGTGGGAGGTAGGGCGAAAGGTAGTTGTATGTGGGAGAAGGTGAAAGGGAGAGTTGAGAATCGCTTGGGTGTATGGGAAAACAAATTTCTATCTTTTGGGGGTAGGTTGGTCCTAGCTAGATCGGTGCTCGATGCTCTTCCTTTTACTACCTATCTTGTTTCAAAATTCCAAGGAAGGTGGCTAAAGAGATTGTAGGCTTACAACGGAACTTTGTTTGGGGTGGGGGCTTGGATAAAAATAAAAGGAAAATTTCTTGGGTTAAGTGGGGAAGGGTTTGTGAATCTAAAGAAGAGGGAGGGTTGGGGTTAAAGAACATCGTGAACTTTAATTTGGCATTTCTTGGTAAATGGATGTGGAAGCTTGTTCATGGAGGGAATAGTCTTTGGGTGAAAGTACTTGAGTCTAGATATGGAAATGTTTTGGAATGTTTGGACTTAATTAGGAGGGGGGGGAAGAAAAAGCAATTGGTCCGAATGGTGGAATAATTTGGTTTTGGGTGCTCTAAACAAAAATTGGTTTTGCTAATAATTGCATTAAATCCATTGGTGATGGTAAAACAACAAGCTTTTGGGGTGAGAAATGTGGCAAATTTGGGAATGTCTTAAACAATTGTATCCAAGATTGTTTTGACTTGAAATGAGAAAGATTGTTCCATCCATGATAGAGTATTATGTTGTGGTGATAGTGTTACCTTTGCGTGGTCTTGGAGTAGGCCGCTTAGGGATAGAGAGAAAGCTTGGGTTGAAAGTATAGAGTTGTAGTTGAAAGATTTGAGTCTTCGAGAAAATGTTGATGATGGGTGGGTGTGGTTGGGTTTTGATGCAAATATTTACACTACTAAAGATGGTTACCCTAAATTGAATGTGAAAGAGGAGGAAAACATAACGAAAAAATGGGCGAAGGTGGTGTGGAATAATCATGTACCCGAAAAGGTAAATGCATTTGTGTGGAAAGCCATCCATGATCAAATTCCCACCAAACAAAACCTTGAGTTGAGAGGTGTGTTTATGAGTATGTGTAAGTGTCACTATTTCAAGGGTGTTGACATAGGTGTTCACCTATAGGTTCACTCAACCCCTAGATTCTGGAAACAGAGCACTTAGCCGACTTATTTAGTTTTACCTATTCTAACACTAATTGTTCCACAGCTGTAGTTGTTTGTCTTGTGTAGGAAGTTGAATTGTACAAGGGATTGTCAAATGTCAAGAAGGCTTAAAGAAGGAAGAGACTTATTCGAAGAAGAACTAAAAAAAGGAAATCAAGTCTTAAAAGGAAAGGAAGTTCTTGAAGAAGAAGTTGATTCCTAATAGAACACTGTAACCAATTCACGTTCACATTCATCAAGACGTGTTTCCTGATTAAAGTCGACAAGGCTTTTCGCCACTATATAAGCAAGGCATCGACAGATAAAAAACTCACGACGCAAAATAGAGAAATTCAGTTTCCTGAGAGTTCATAGGTTTTTATTGTTTTCATAGTTGTGTCTTTTACACTAGTTTATATTCTAGACTTCTCTAACAACGTATTGAAGGTAGAATATATAGAGTGAGATCTTCTATCATCTCATAGGTGACTAGTGTTATTTTACTAAGATAGAGATTCAGAGTTATACGAACAAGATCTTTCTTAGTTGATTTTCTGCCTTGACTGGGCATCAAGCAAGCCAACAAAGCTGCTTGAATATTTTCAGACATAGGTTCTTCTTTATATTCCGATGTGCTTTAACTTTATTATATTATCTGTGTTTGTTGTTTACTAATCTGCAGGTTTCTGACGAATATCTGTAGAGATTGACCTAGGTGTTCACTGAACCCGTTAGTCAATCTTGGACCGTCTGACGTGTTAAAAGTACTTAAAGCAAGTTATATCGATCCTAAATTATTTCAGTATGGAAGATAGGTTGTGTAAAATATGTGGGTGGGAGGGGTTGGAGAATACTAATCATGTTTTTTGTGAGTGTTTGTTTGCTAAAAAAGTGTGGATTTTGGTGTATAAATGGGTTTGGGTGGCTTGTAATGTGGGCTTTAATTTGGTAAATTCTCTTGATGGTCATTTGCTTGTGAAGGTGAAGTGTCCGAAAAAGTATTGGGTTGCTTTTTGGTGTGCTACTATTTGGAATCTTTGGCTTGCTTGTAATGCTTGTTTGTATCAAAAGGAGATTTTAACCGAGTTTTAAGTTTTCGAGAAAGTTATGATTATAATATGGAATTGGTTCAGTGGCAATGGGCTTGCAAAATTATAAACAATTTCACTCTTGGGTTCTTGAGCCTTTGTCTTGTTTATCCAGGGCATAAGTGTGGTTTTAGGTTATTTTTGAACAGGTGTGCTGGATGCGGTTCGGATTCTGGAGACACGAAGGGTCAGCGCTGGTTGTTTGTTTGAAATCTGGAGTTATGGGATGTTTTTCTTGAGGTCAGCATGTTTGGATTATTTTGCGGGATGAGCAGAGCCACAGGAAATGTATATATTCATAAGATGGCGAGGAATGGGCTGGTGTGTTTGCAAAAGATTGCGGTTGGAGCTATGAATGCATGAGGATCAGGGAGTATTTATACTTAATTCAGTTCTTTTGATATGAGGTTCAGTACTAATATTATATATGTGCAGGCTTGATGTTTTGGCGGTGGGAATAAGGGGAGCTTTATAGGACCGTATCAGGGAGGTCACTTGTTTTGACCAGGAGCATATATGTTGAGTTGATGTGGGATGGTAAGGTTTAGCTTGTGAACTTACCTTGTTAAATGTGATGTTGTTAATTGTTTTAATGTTGATGATCTTAATGGTTGATTTGAGCGGCTTTTGCTCCCTGGTATGATTGTTTTATTTGGCTTCTTGGTCTCTTGCGATGGACTGAGTGTCCGATTCTTAATTTCTTATCGTCGGTTGAATTATTTGGCTTGGATCACACGACCGGTCTTTGGTTGTGGCCTTTCCATTAATTTACTCGAAGTTGATAAGGGAACGGCCGGGTAGCACAATGTTTGTTGTCTAGAGATTCTGGTTTTGAGGTTGTTTTCGGTTGTTTGGTCTCTTAAGTCCTGTTGGAGAGTCCGTGCTTTAAATTTCTGCGTTTGAGCACTCTCATTGGTGTCGGATTACATGTCCCGGTTTGGTATGTGCACGGCACTTTGTGTGCTCAAATGTAGTAGTACGGGTTGCACTTTGATTGGGTAGCTTATGAGCCGCCTCACTTGTTTTAAGTTTGTCGGAGCCTTTGGTTATATATCTCTTGGTGCTGCTAATGGACTTAATTGGTGTGATGGCTTGTTGGCCGAGAAGGTTTGTTTGTACAGGGTGTGGTGATTGCTCGGGTGGTACTTGGTCGATAACATCTGGAGTACTCTTGCTAGTGTGAAGGCCGCGTCTATTCCGTGATTGTCCCGTGACCCTTAGGAGAACATCATCCTTCGTTTTCTCACTAAGTCCCCTAGACTTGCAACGAAGGGCATTTCCTCTCCTTCGATCTTGACCATGAGTTGGTGGTACAACTTGCAATCCTCCCAGATCTCGGCCTCTTGCTAGTGAGATTGATAGACTAGACGAGGGAGACCAAGTTTTGTCACGATCATAACGGTATGGAGGTATGCATTTGTGAAGGTATATGGCTTTTTACTTAGATGCTACCCCGGATCACATCATTAAATTTCTTGCCACTTGTTCGAAAGGATATAGGATGTAGGAGGTTGGCCGGGGTAACATCTCTGTTCTCTGTTGAGGAATTGACAGTTCTGTGGATCTTTGATTTGGTTGGGAATTTGTGTGAAAGCAAGACTATTTTCTGTGGATATATCGGTCTTAGAGCAAGTCATGTGGGAATGGTTTATTTTATATACTAATGGATGTTTTGTGGGGTCTGATTTGATTTGTATTGCAAATGTAATGAGGGTATGTAATCTGGTGATGGATTTCGAGTTGTATGGGGTATATTTACATTGTTTTTTTTTAAACGGTAAATATTACAAATACTACTACACTAATGCTATATAACTTTTCTAAACCACCTTATCTCTCCATACCTAAACCAAACCGCTGGGAATCGAACCGTGCACATCTCCTTCACTAGCCCAACTCCTTACCGCTGCACCACCTTATGTCTCCGGTATATTTACGTTGTTATCCGGAGCCTGTTCCGTGTATTGAGTTGTATTCGTTTTTTAGCATTTCTTATGCTCTCTGATTATTAAAATATTTTTGTTGCTTAAAAAGAAAACCACCTAATTTTGTAAAACAGGAATAGACAATCGGGAATTCAAATTTATGAGACAATTAAGTTTGGATGTATATAGGTAAAAATCTTGCTTATTCCATCGAACATATTCCAACGAACGTGGGAACAAATATTCGTACATGTATATTGAAAGAAACAAAATCGAGCAAGCTATAGGTAAATGCTCGGATATTTATCAAGTACAAAATATAAGTATAAAATAAAAACAAAGCATAACAGGCTAACAGAATAAGTCGTGAACAATCACATGTCAACAACTAACATTCTCCCCAGGAGGCAAATGCCTCCACTGGGAAAGTCTTGGTGACACCTGCAAGAGCCCTGAAGTGAATCTTTCCGGTTGGTGGATCATCAACCCTTATCTCGTTAATTAGGACCCAAATCAGCAGCTCCTTGGCCTTAACACCTTCCAGCTTGTTGATCTTACCTTTCTCCAGACATCCAATCACCTCACAAGCATAACTCACATGCTTGCTTATCTTCTTGAACTCGTGGTCGATCTTCTTTTCCTGGTTGATCCACATGTAACCGGTTTCGCGGACAAACCCGACTTCTGTCACATTGGCTTGAGGTAGAAGCCCTGATGGAAGACAGAATTGTTCGAGAATGGAAACCATGTATTTGAAGGACTCTTCATGACCATGCTTCACATTGCTCCTTGTCTCACGGCCATTTTTGGTAATTTGGTGTGTTATGGGATGTTTGTTATTGAGGTTTTAAATGCTTTTTATAATAGTTGGATGCGTTTCATTTGCATTGTTGTTAAATTAGGTGGGGAAATTGATTTTTTTTTTTAATTTCGTATTACTTTCATATGGCTATGGCATATAATTTGCCTCGTGGTTTATTAAATTGGTTATTGGTTTGGCGTTGTACGTACAATAGAATATTTGGGATGCTAGTTGTGCTAGGGGACAATTGGTTATCGGATTGCCTCGTGGTTTATTAAATTGGTTATTTGCAAAATATACTAATCAATGACAAAGGAGTTAAAACAAGGTGCATAAGAAATGCCCATCAACGAAAACCCTCAAATCCAAAACATGTAAAGAATATTAGACCAGAGCAAACCTCATAACTGTTATGACCGTAATGATATTTTACTCCCCCCTCGTCTAGTATGTTCATCTTACTATTAAGAGGACAAGGTCTTGGGGGTTACGAATTGTACCACCAATTCTAGCCAAATCCAAAGGAGTGTGATATCTTCCGTAACAAGTCTAGGGACGTAAGAAGTCTAGAGGACAATTTATCTATTTACGAGAAGTTAATACTACACAATTAAGAAAATAGTCCCATTGCTCATTTCAATTTTCGGTTTAGCTAGAATGTTGGTACATTACCACAATTGCGCATCCTGATTAAAAGAACTACTATGATTGTCTGTGTGCATGTATTCGGAGAGGAATTGAAATTTACACAAAAGTGTAATATTTTGGGGCTAGAGAAAAAGGTGAATATTCGGCCTATGGTTGGCCCTGTACAATGGAGGGAACTGATTATGCATAACAAAGCATCTCCCAAAGCGCAATTCTGCCTCTGGCTTGCTCTTTGGCAGAGACTTGCTACTAAAAGTCGGTTACAACGGTTCCATTCGCTGCCTGATCTTCATTTTGTTTTCTGCTGTACTGGGGATGAAGATATAGATCATTTGCTATTTAATTGCCCTAAAATTAATAAGGGATGGTCTGCTCTTTTACGATGGTATGGTGTCCCAGTTCTAGCAGGGTGTTGGAATAATGCAGTTGCGCGCTTGATTCCATTGGTGAAAGGCAAAAGTCCTAAGAAACGAGTTTTCAAGGCGCTAGTTGCTGAATTTGTGTACGGAGTGTGGATTGAACGCAATCTTCGAATCTTTCAAGATAAACACTGCCATCTAGAACATGTGCTGAGAGAGAGTATTTTCCGAGCAGTTGGACGGTGCTTGGCTGATCCTAAACAGGCCCATTTTTGCAGCTTGCTGGGTGCATACCTACGAGTTTAATTTTGATACAACTTAGATTTACTGTGTAGGTTTGGTGATTTAATTCTGTACGTCTGATTTCTGTATTGGGTGATGAGCTTTAATGCTTTACTAGAATAAAACTATCTTTGTTCCCAAAAAAAAAAAAAAAATTTGAAATTTACGGCAAAAGTGTAACGTTAACGGCCAAGGAAATTTTAAATCATTTGTAGTTGAGTGACAATTTAAGACATCGCATACACAAAAAGTTACAAATTTAATTTCTAAAATGATTGATTATTTGCTATTATAGAAAATTAGAAATGATTTAATGTGTGATTTTATATAGTAATAACGAATTTGTCCAACTTGGGTCACTTTAGAGCCGTTCACACTTTCACACTTACATTTTTAACCTGTAACTTGATCCACCTTAATTTAGCACAGTGTTATATAGTAATAAAAATACGTCAATGAGAAAGGGTATATTGTATATTATCTTCTTAAAAAATGGTTTGTTTAATTAGTGAGGATGATCACATGATAATATTCACTCTGAGGTCTTCGTTATCTAGAAACATTGGTCATAATATAGGGTCGGATTAACTAGTAAATTACTAAGATCTTACGTCTAGAACTACCGGTTGGAGGCTTTGCAAGATACAAAAAGACATGGAAAGTGATGACGAATTTTTTTGAAAAAGACTAGGCTTGTGGGTAAATAAGTTCCTCTCACTTGGTTCTCGTTTGGTTCTCACAGAGGCAGTCCTCAATGGACTAATTGGCAAAAATGGTCCATAAGTTTAGATGTTTTGGCATCTGCAGTATATGGTTTCATGGTCATGGCAAATGTAGTTCAAAAATTTTAAAAGTTGACAATTTTGGTCCAAAAGTTTGTAAAAGTTGGCAAATATGGTCATTTTGCGTTGACTTTGCTTATTTGGACGTTTTTTCAACTACTATTTCATCTATCTAGTGCCAAATTGTCATCCATCTAGTGCCAACAAGGTAAAATTATTAATAAAAAACAAGTTTAAATTTAATATTTTAATTAAAAAAAAAAAAGAAAAATTAAAACTTAGTTTTAAAAAATGAAAAAATATGGTGGCCCACACAATAAATAATATGTATACCGCTCATCACCAGGATCATCAGCTCTCTTTGCCTGGATTGAATACCGAAAATTCCCACATCTTCAAAATCAACGTCCTCATATTCCCACGTCACTTGTGTTTCTTAATTGATTACCACGATGCCGATGAAAACCAATGGGTAACATAGATCTCACTGTTTTGGCCAATTAATAGCCAAAAGCACAAGAGACCTCACTGTTTTTGCCAATTTAGTTTTCAATTTTGGTCAATTAGTAGCCAAAAGTAGAAGTGATCTCACTGTTTTGTTTTATATCATATGTGCCTTATTAAAAGAGTTGGAAAGCATGAGTATCCATGGGTAAAGAAATTCTCGTATGTAATTGATCTCAAAAATATTGATCATGATCTCATAAATAAGTCCCATGATTTCGAAAATAAATGTCATGATTTTAAATCTATGTTCAACATAATCTTAATAAGACTCATGATCTCAAAAATTAGTCCCATGATCTTAAATTTATATTCAACATGATCTTAAAAAGTCCCATGATATCATGAATAAGTCCCATAATCTCAGAAATAAGTACCAAAATCTTAGGAATAAGTCCCTTGAAACACACAAAAAAAACTCATGATTTCAGAAATAAGTTTCATGATCTTAACAATATTGTCCATGATCTCAACAATATTGACCATGATCCTAAGAATAAGCCCGATGATCTCAATTATATATGTTGATGGGTAAATCACTAAGTCCTTCTAATGCGTTCTAGTCCGCGGTTCTCTTGACTTTAGCCTCCTTCCATAGCAAGTAAAGTCCTGAAATAAAACTTGAGGGGGAGGTTAGTAACGGTTTTCCGGTTTGTCTAGTGATCAAACCGGATAATCGACTTTACGTTAGAGGGTTGAAAGTCACTCTAGTGTATGTAGTATGAAAGTGGATAAGATATTGATTACCTTTAGGGGTGAATAGTGTCCCCTATTTATAGTGTTTCTCAAATGGTGATAAAGCTGAGATTGCGCCAAGTGTAAGGCCTTGATTGAATATCAAAGGCTAAAAACCCATTAGTTTGCTTAATGGGCCTAGCCCACGTACCAAATTAGGGTTTCCACAAGGCTAAGTTGGTAACTTTACGTTTTATGGAACATTCTAGGATTTCATCCCGTCTTTGTATTCGACATAGAGTCCGATATACGGTCCAACTAGAATATCCGAGACCCACTGGTGATACGAACTATAGATGACTTGTATAAGTTCTTCTTACAGTCCGATACATAGGTGTCTCGCTTGACTAGTCAGATACTAAGAAGTGTGTCGGACACTTTTCCTGGAGGTATCCTGACTTAACTGTCTCGCTCGGTACGTCCGATATAAAGAAGTGTGTCGGACACTTAGATTTTGACCGTGGTCTTTGGAAACATACTACTCGTGCGGAATGTCGGACCATGGTCTCGAGTAGAATTTGCTTGAGGGCGACCACATTAGTCGGACGAGGGCACATGTGTCGGACATCTGTGCCCTATACGTCGGACTTGTGTCACGTTAAGTCGTCTCCTGGTTCGTACAGCGAATCGGACATATTTCAACATTAACAATATACCCCCATAATCTCAATAATATTGTCCATGGTCTCAACAATATTGACAATTATTTTAGGGATAAGTCCGATGATCTCAACAATATTGATCATGATTTTAGGAATAAGTCCGATGATCTCAATAACATACCCCATGATCTCAACAATATTGTTCATGATCTTAACAAATATTGTCCATGACCTCAACAATATTGACCATGATTTTAGAAATAAGTATGATGATCTCAACAATGTTCTTCTTTCTTTTTTTTTTCACCAAAGGACAAAAGCTAATTAAGCAACTTGGATTTTTTTCACCATCTTCATTCTCCATTTTTGTTTCCACACCAGCACTGGCACCTCGATCTGCAATTTCGATGGCAAGTACACCTCGGTACTATATTGAAACCCAAAGAACTCAAGGCCTGACACTCAGCCTTCAGCCCAGACTTCACCATGAAATTCAGCTCCTCCACCCAACCAGGATTTGAAGGCGCGTGCTTCGAATTCGGAAAATCCGAGTCGGCGGTTTCACGGCGGCGCTTCCTCTTATTGTGGGCCATTTTGGGGGTCAGAGAATTGTTGTGCTATTGGCAGAACGAGATCGCAGGAAAGAGAGTCTATGTTTTAATAACCAGGTTGAGTCGGACGGTCGGACCGGTAAAACCGAAGCTCAACAGTCTGAAGCCGCTATTTAAACTCTAAAAAACCGAAGTCCCTAAAACCTGGAAAAATGGCAAAATCGATGAATTGGAAAGCGGTTGGACCGAAGGTTGAGCCATTTTTTGGTAAAATTGTAAAAAAAAAAAATAAAAAAATTGCAAAATCTTTTCATCTATATCTTGATCGAATATGGATCTTCACCAAGCCATTTTACTTGATTGGTGATCATTTAATCTTATTTAGTGTGATTTTGGATGGAAATATGAATAATAACATAGTATAAATATATTAGTATGAGTATATTATATATATATATATATATATATATATATATATATATATATATATATATATATATATATATATATATATATATATATATGTATATATATATTAACATTATAATGGTACACCAGCTCAACCGGCTCACAAAACGGTTCAATAGGTCTGACCTCGCTTAAACCTTTTTTGGGGGGTGTCCAGCTCAACCTCCGCCTCCGTTTTTTAAAACAGAGAGAGTATAGAGAGAAGAAAGAGAGAGAAAGTAAGTAAGGATCAATATGTCTATTGGATTAAAAGAAAAAGAATGGTAATTTGCGAAAGGACCTCATATTTATAGATAATTACACTTCTACCATCAAAATTGTTAATGATAATAACATGCTACTGGTAAATTGTGTAATGGTACGGTCTTTTACAGAGATCGCCTTTCCTAGGAATTTGTGTTTAGTTGGTTTTAATTATGATATTTTTAAGTGTGTGGGCCACCATATTTTTCAATTTCTTAAATTAAGTTTTAATTTTCTTTTTCTTTTTTAATTATAATTTTACATTTAGACTTGTTTTTAATTAATAATATTACCTTATTGGCACGAGATAGATGATAATGTGGCACTAGATAGATGATATGGGAGCTGTGAAAACGTCCAAATAAGTAAAGTAAACATAAAATGACAATAATTGCCAACTTTTACAAAGGTTTGGACCAAAATTACCAACTTTTAAAAATTATGGACTATATTTTACCATGACCACCAAACCATGTACTGCATATGCCAAAACCGCTAAACTTATGGACCATTTTTGCCATTTGCTCATCCTGAATGCCCTACCTCTTTACCATTTTTTCATCCTCTACTTTTTAAGGCTCCGTTGGGATGATAAATGAATTGATAGGATTACAAAGAAAATTTCTTTTCGGGGGAAGTTTGGAAGAGCATAAAAGGAGAATATCTTGGGAAAAAGTGTGTGAAACTAAAGAAGAGTGAGGACTTGGGATACAAGATCTCAAATCTTTCAACTTAACTCTTCTTGGAAAATGGTCATGGAGAGAAGGGGGGGTGGGGGAGCTTCGGTTAAAAGTTATAGAATCTAAATATGAAAGTTGGAGAGAAACTGTGGAGGTTCTTTCAAGAGGAAGACCAAATTTAAGAATTTGGTCGGAATGGTAGAGAAACATAGTGGTGTCGATCCGCGAAAGTGCAAAGGGTTGTGAGAAGTTGATAAGAGATGGTCAAAACACACTCATTTGGGAAGAAAAATGGGGTGGGAGGGAGAATACTTTGAAAGCATCTTTCCTAAGAACCTATAGTTTGGATGTGAAAAATGATTATCGTGTGAATGACAAAATTCCGACTCAAACAAACAGTATGGCAGGGGCGAAGTCAGGATTGTTTTTGCCCCGTGCTGTATTTAACTCATGAAATGATATAAATTAATTATTTAATTAAAAATTATATATATGAAATGTGAAATTCTTTGAAGGAGAATGCGTTTTCTAAACTTAGAACATCATAATATCACATGTTTTGGAATTGATTTTTCTAATATTTAGAAAGAAACAAAGTTTGTTCGGAGATGTTTCTCAAATATATAATGCAACTGAATAAATATTAGATATTTAATTCTTTCTTCTGTACAAAACATCAAAACATAACTTTTTCTGATCGATAAAATTGTTCACGTTTTTTGGGCCGCAATTTTCCACTCCGTGGGAAAGGGTAGGTCGTAGGTAGGGGATCCTTGTTTGGAAAAAATTTGACCCCACCACCCCCCACCTTCTTCCTGATGTGAAAATTATTAATTGTGGCCCGGGGAGGAGGTGGTGTGTGGGATCATACCTACCCCCTCCCGGGTTGGAAAACACTTATCCCAGAAAAAGGTGAACATTATGTCGGTTGGAATTTTTTTTTGGCGGGTACCTACACCACCTCCACCCCTCCCCACACAGTTTGAAAATTTTCAATCCATACTTACACCTCCCAGGTTGGAAAACTTTTAGCCCTAAAAATACTAAAATTATGTCGATCGAAAAACTATTTGTATGTAGGTAGCTAAACACATTGTTATTTTAAAAGGAATAAAATAGCTTGTGTGATAATTGGAGAATCAATATAAATGGAAAGGGTTAGATGAGTTGGTGAAAGATAGAAATATCAACCCCTTGGTCAAGAGTTCAAATTCTACAGGAGGAGAATCGCATTTGTGCTGTTTAACTTGGTGCACATGGTTTGCATATTGACTTGAAGGGGCTATTGTGTGAGCACGTGGGGTTTATCAAATTATCACATTTCGAAATTTCATATATTTCCTCCGCCGCACTAACAATGTGTCATTTGACGTTTTAGGGTCGTCTATGATCAAATATTACTCATAAATGTCGTTGAAAAACTATGTCAAACATCATATCACAAAGGGGGCTATTATATTTGGTACCCCTGCTATTTTCAGCTATTACAGATTACTCCACCTATATTTTTATTACGTATACCTCCCCTACTATATAAACGTAATTACAGATTAACCCACAACTTTGACTTTCGACGCTCTAAGCCCTGGAAATGACCTTTTTGCCCCTGCCGGAATTTCTAATTCTGAATTAATCCAAACAACATGAAAGTTTCTTTTATTATAAATTTACCCCAATATTTTAATTTCTACAATATTAACACAAACTATTTAGAAATTAACCCACATAATTTAACTATACTTCAAAATAGTATAAAAAATTATTTTAAAACAAAACCCCTACAAAAATTGAATTTCAAAAATGAGTCCCAAATTTTATTTTATTTTATTTTATTTTTTTCTTTATTAAAGAAAAATAAATAAATACTAAATGAAAAAAAAGAAAAAAAACAGTGGGGAAGAAGATGTACAATTCCGATCACGATTCCGATCGGAGCTGTGTACAGAGCTCCGATTCTGTACAGCTTCGATCGGAACTTTCCAGTTCCGATCGGAATGGAATAGCTCCGATCGGAACATTCCGATCCGATCGGAACTGGAATGTTCCGATCGGAGCTGATTTCATTTATTTTTTTCTTTAATGTTTTCTTAAAAATAAAGAAAAGGTAAAAGTAAAAAAGTAAAAAAGGAAAAGCAGAAAAAAGAAAAAAAGAAAAGGGGTTAAGGGCGTGTTTGGTTGTCTCAATTTTGAGACTTAGCGGTGACCGGAGTCAACACCGGAGTAGCGGCTTGACGAGGATGTAATTGTTTGGGAAAGATGGACTAGGGTGAAAAGTGGGTGTTTAGTGGTGGTGGTGTATGTAATTTTGTCTATTACAAAAGTTCATGCAGTGTACTTTGATTATATTATTATTATTATTTTTCGAAACGACAAATATTACAACTACTATTACACTACAACCTATAGCACCTTATATCTCCATGCAGTGTACTCTGATATTGTAATTATATTATGTAGTCTTTCGGTATAGTTTAGGAGTAACTTGTGATTAAGTTAAGTCGACATCAAGTAATTAAAACGGCACATTACAGTGGGATTGACATTACATGATCATTTCGAAATTTTGTGTTTGCGATATGGATCCAGTTTCTGCATTTTATTGTTGGATGATTCTGCAATGTTGTTGAGACATTCCTACTTGTGAGAATCTCTAATCTCAACATAACTGACCTTTGTTTTATGATATGTAGTAGTAATAAATAGTACATCATAAAAAAAAAAACAACATTTTGATAAGATCACCGTACGTACTAATTCGAACAATCACATTTCTTAAACATTCTTACATGCCGAAAAGAACAAATGCACGCTTGAGTTCTTATTAAAAACACAGTACTCCATATTAAGAGAAAAAGGAAATTTCAAGCTTAAAAAAACACATAAAATTGCAATTAAACAATCACAAAACAACTACTAACAATCTCCCAAAGCAAATGCATCCACGGGGAAAGTCTTGGTGACACCTGCAAGAGCCCTGAAGTGGATCTTTCCAGTTGGTGGATCATCAACCCTGATCTCGTTAATTGAGACCCAAATCAGCAGCTCCTTGGCCTTAACACCTTCGAGCTTGTTGATCTTACCTTTCTCCAGACATCCAATCACTTCACAAGCATAACTCACATGTTTGCTTATCTTCTTGAACTCGTGGTCAATCTTCTTTTCCTGGTTGATCCACATGTAACCGGTTTCGCGGACAAACCCGACTTCTGTCACATTGGCTAGAGGTAGAAGCCCTGATGGAAGACAGAATTCTTCGAGTATGGAAACCATGTATTTGAAGGACTCTTCATGACCATGCTTCACAATTGCTCCTTGTCTCTCGGCCATTTTGGTAATTTGGTGTGTTTGGATGTTGTTATGAGGCTTTAAATGCTTTTGATAGTTGTATGTGTTTGATATTTTTGGTCGATAATGCACAGGTATTTATAGGATTTTGTGTAGGATGCTTTTCATTTGCATTGTTGTTTTTTTGAGTGGGAAAAGGGATTCTTTTTCGTCATTACTTTCACATGGCTATGGCATATAATTTGCCTCGTGGTTTATTAAATTCGTATCGGTTTGGCGTTCTACAATAGAAAATTTCTTGGATGCTAGATTTGCTAGGTAAAAGACACAATTAAGAAAATAGTCCAATTGCTCATTTCAATTTTGTGTTTAGCTAGAATATTGTTGGTACATTCAATTGCCCGTTTCAATATAACCAAAATTGCGCATATATAGTGATGAAAAAAACTACTATTTTTTTATTTTTTTTAAACGGTTAAAAATTTATTTTATTAACACTCACAACAAAAGGTTCGATTACAAGTAAACAACAAGGTGCATAAGTAAGGCACACCGAATGAAAACCTTACGAAACAAAAAACCCAGCGAGTCAAGAGTAAAAAAGAACTACTATGATTGTGTGTTTGCATGTATTTTGGAGAGGAATTGAAATTTACGAAAAAAGTGTAACATTATGCGGATAGAGAAAAAGGTGAAATTTACGTCAAAAGTGTAAGGTTAAGGGGCTAAGAATTTCCAAATCTTTTGTAGTAGAGTGACAAATTAAAATATTACGAGTTTGATTTTTAAAATGACGATTATTTGCTTCTTATAGAAAATGATCTAATGTGTGATTTTATTAATTAATAACGAATTTGTCCAACTTGGATCACTTTTGAGCCGTTCACACTTTCACACTTCACATTTTGAATCTGTAACTTGATCCAACTTTAGTGCAGTGTGATATAATAAAAATACGTCCATGACAAAGGGTGCATGATATTGTTTATTATCTTGTTAAAAAATGGTTTGTTTAATTAGTGAGGATGATCAAATGATAATATTCAGACTTCAAGTCTTCGTTATCTAGAAACATTAGTCATAATATATAGCCGGATTGTTTGGTAAATTACTAAGATCTTATGTCTTCAATTATCAAATAAGATGGAAACTGTCAAACGGAAAAACCAAGTGGCAAGTTAAAACATCTCGGATCCAAGTAGTTAAGGGGCTAATTATTTACTCTATAGTAATCTAAGAATTTATGAGAATTTCGAGAATTATCAATAAAACACTTGTTCAATAATTGTAAAAATTAGGACGGAAACTTACATTACTTTCGGTCGTTGATTTCAAGGGAAAGGCCACTCCAGTGACTCAGCAGATAGATTCAATGTTCCATAAATCTATGCGGGTACCTCTTAGGTTCTTACATTACTTTCTGTCGTTGATTTTGTCGGACATATGGATCGAAAATACATATAAAATAATTTGTACAAAATGTCATGAGTTACAAATGTCAACATGATGCAACAACCTTCTAGAAGGTCTTGAGAGGTTGAACTAGCCAAACCTTGGTTCAGTTAACATTTCATGTTAAGGGTCGCACGCATCCACTTGTACACAAAGTACTCTAGTTTCGTGTATCGATCTGATAAGAATTGTACTCAACTTATCTAGCTACACAACTTGAACACCAAGTAGTAACTAGTAAGTTATAAACCAGAGACTCAATTTATCTCAAGCAATGTGAGATACACCCACTGAACCTTTCAACTTTAAGCACTTCCTTCTCACTAACCCAAATTTCATTATGGGCATCCAAAATATCCATTCGAAGCTCTTAAGGAGTAGCTTTCGGATATATATTAATTTATCTTAATTATTCAATAACTAATAAATGGTCTCCATATAAATAAACCAAGAAAGGTATTATTTATTTATCATTTTTCTTCATACTTTTCCAACAACCCCTCACATGAAGAAAACCTTCGTGGCACAATCCAACGATTCATACCTGCATAGGATAGCCTTCTAGCCGTCCCTTGTGAATATACACATTCTTTACTACCTAACAGTAGACGCGATGTCCTTGAACTGATCTGCCGTTTGTCTAAATGATAGTGCATACTACACATATACCTCTCTAGCATCATTCCGCTCTCATGGTTGTGTTCATTTTGCCCGTGAAACACCGTTTTTGATTCTGCAAGAGTTTACAAGAATTTGGGATCTAATTCTTGTTTAAGCGGCCCTCACTTCACTCTAACATAGGTGATTCTTTACCACATGTAATTGTATTACTAGTAGGAATCATTAAAACCCTTGCGATTAACCTCTTTACCTTGTCACTGTATAGGTGAACCCCCACATTGAACTCCTTGAAGCAATTAGGTTGTCCCTTTGAACCTAGATCTTGGGATGTCCAGTCAACTAGGTTGGATTTTTCTTTCGCATCAACAGTTGGTCTTCAAAAAAAAATCCCATTGCAGCAGAAGACTTTGCCACCATCTCATGACATAACACTATACTTAGTGTCACCACAAGAACGGGATTATTTACCGACGGATGGTATCCGTCGGTATATGGGTACCGATCCGTCGATAACGTCTTACCGACGGATCGGTAACTACTTACCGACGGATAAACAGCCCGTCGCTATTTTATCCGTCGGTAAAGCATTTACCGTCGTTTCTTATTCGTCGCTAAATTTAGCGACGAATAATACCGACGGACTGACGAATATGGGCGTTGACCAGCCCTTATCTGTCTGACCGACGGATGACTTTATCCGTCGGTGACGTTTACCGACGGATAACGTTTTCCGTCGGTATACTTACCGACGGATAAAGTTATCCGTTGGTATATTTTTTTTTCTTAAAAATTTTTTTTATTACTTTTCTTGATAATTGTACAACAACCTGTTTAATAATATAAATTTACGTACTAAAAATTAAAAATCATTAAATTTGAATTGAAAATAAAATTCAATAAAATTCGATTCTTCAAAATAGAAAAACGTTTACTACAAATGTAAATGTGAAAGTTTTACTACAAATGCCCAACTAAAATGTAGAAATCTAGGGACGACGACCACTGGAAGCCGAAGGAGCATGAGAACTGCCTTGCAAACCCGCACTCCCCGCCGTACCAGGGCTCCCCTCCCCGGTCTGAAACACAGCTCCCTCTGCGAACGGGTCCATGTCAATGGGATGCTTCTCCAGAATCTTCTTCAGCACCAAATTCTGCGTCTCCACCTGACACAAGTAATGATCGATGTAGTTAAGAATATGAAAGATAGATGCAAGCAATGTAAATGAGCATACAAGTGGTTATACATCTACATGACATATCAACATAATATTAGCATACAAATGAATATACCTGAGACACAAGTGTGTCCTGAATGCTCTTCATCCTAGCATTCTCGGCCCTAAGTGCTGCCATCTCCTCAGCCATTCGAGAATCTGTGCTGGAGGTAGAACCGGATGAGCGCTGCAATGATTCAGCTGCAAGAGAACGTCCCAAGTTCCCTAAGCCATAGATCGACCACTTAGGGCCAGGAGGGTTCACCTCGAGGAAGGCAGCGTTCTCTTCCTCCATCGTAAGTATGTCACCCTTCTCTTCCATCTTAACCAAGTAAAAAGCCTCAACCTCCTCCTACAAGCAGTTAAGCAATACATGAGTTGATATATTACAATACATATAGAAACTTTTTAAAAAGAAATACAGTACAAGTAACTCAAAGTACTCATTTATGTACTTACATTCAGTTTCTTGGCTTTCTTGCATGTCCACTCGCCGTTCTTGAACTTGGCATTTCTCACCATGGTCAAGTACGACAAGCATCCTTGTCCAGTGAGCCTCTGTTCATTTTGCAAAGTAATAAGTGTCAGTGTTTACAATAAAATTTTAAGAATATTGAAAGTGACTGGAGTAAAGCACAAGTTAACTTACTGCATTGAGGTCACGAGTGGCCTGAGACTGTGTGCCGAGATGGTGCTTCGAATAGTCCTCGTCTTCACCGGAGCTGCTTCTGTCCGCCCGTGCTCGATTCTTCTTGTTCTGATCTGCTAGGTCCTCAGCATCCTGTGTCTTCCAGTAAGCCAACCACAGAGGCCACTCGCTTTCGTGGATGAATCTAGGCCTCACTCGAGACTCCTTAAGGTCGTGGACCTTGTCTCGGTAACAACGAGAACCAACAGTGTTGAAAACAAACCAAAGCTCCTTCAATAGCACGTTTGGCAAGTAGTAGTGTTTCTAACCACCAAAACAACCAATTTAGAACGACACAACAATCAATACAACAAGAACAAGATCAACGTAAGCACAATGGTGACTAACATATCACCCAAATATAGTGGCTAACATACCACTCACATTGCCCTAAAAAAACAACTAACACATGGTGACTAACATATCACCCAAATATAGTGGCTAACATACCACTCACGTAAATTTAGAATAAAAATAAAACAACGTTTACTAAACATTTAAGATTGTTACAATACCCGCAGCTCATCGAAGTAGAAGCCAATGACATGGTCAGGCAGCCTTGACCACTTCTCCCCACCACGGTCCTCAGATGGTGTTGGAGCGATGAACCTGGAGTTGATGATGTCACCGATCTTCGAATGGGCAGATGCAGGGTAAACCCTATTATGATTGTTAAATACAAATAAGAATGAATAAGCATAATAAAGTATACGTAATATGTCACAAGTTAAACAATAAACTAAACAACAGAAAAGTGTACTTACGCAGCTTTCCCGTTAGGGAACAGAACAGGCTTCCCCTTATACATGGCACCCAGGGTCGGCGTCTCGTATGGACAACCATCAGCAGGTAGGTTCGCAAATGGGTCAAACTTAGACTTCTTCTTCCTAGTTGACGATGAGGAGCTACTCCCCTCCGATAATCCAATGATGGGTGGAACTACACCCTGCTCGTACCCTGGGGCTCCAGGAACTCGTAACTCGGGTGGAATGTAGTTGCACCTAGGTTTCGGCATCTGCAAATAAAACAATATCAAGGTTAGTATGATGATATGAAATATGCACGTACAGTATAAAGCATTATCAATATAAAGCATTATCATCTCTAGCCTAGCATTGTCAACAACAACCATATGAACATCATCTCTAACCTAACATCATCATCATATCATCATCTCGAACCCATTTTCACTTTATTTCAAAACCCCCAAATTGAGCTACAAGTCTCGATTTTCATAAATTACTCTATTTTATCGTATTCAACTACAAAATTAACCTTATATAAGTACATAACCTAGTTATGGAACATTAAATTCGATTAAATACAAAACTAAAAAAAGCCCTAAATTGATCTAAGTCTCGATTTTAATTAACAAACTCAAATTAACATAACCCAAAACTAACATTCAACTATAACAACTAATATCTACTTAATACTAACATACATTTCCATAATTTTAGAAATCCCCAAATTAATAAAATTCCAAAATCGATTCATTACTCAATTTTAACAATAATCAACTACACATTAAGCAAAATATACTTGTATCAACTACTATGTAACATACATTTGACAATTTAACCAACAATTGGATAATTCCCAAATTAAAAATCAAATAAGGGTTAAAGTTCATACCTTTGATTTTGCACAAATTGACCAAAAAAAATTCGAATTGAAGGTTGTTCCTTGTTCCTTGTGCAATAAGCTTCAATTTGCTACCAAAATGGATGAAAATGGTGAAGTTTTGAATGAGAAATGGAGATGAGAAGATAGAAAAACGAGAAGAAGAAGTAAGGAGAAGCAGAAAAATGGCGTTCTGCAACTCCTTCGCCGCCGGTATATTAGAGCTTACCGACGGATAAGCTTATCCGTCGGTAAGCTTAATTTTATTTTTTATTTTTACTTTAGTTTTAATATTTAGCGACGGATAAGTTATCCGTCGATAAAATACCGACGGATAGAAATCTTTTAGCGACGGATGACGAACAAAGTGGTCAACTTTGTTCGTTATCCGTCATCCGTCGCTAAGAGACACCGATCCGTCGGTATTTACCGACGGATAAAATCCGTCATTTTATCCGTCGGTAAATGACGGATTTTTTGTAGTGTGTACGGATCCGCTTTATTATCTTTAGACCTCACAAGTCTAACGAGATAATATCAGTCATGAGAATTTTTGTAACGGGCTTATGCCTAGAATTACCGTTATACAAATTACTTTGAGCTCTACCAAATTACAAGATTGGTTGCAACAATGCAAACTTGCCATTTGGCACACGTTTAGGCCAATCATGGAAGACTCTCAATTATATGCATAGCAACTCGGCTTTCTTTGCACATGAGTCCAACAAAAGGGACTTTACTTCCATCATGGATCCTTCTATAACATCTTATTTATAGAATTTTCAAGAAATTTATCACCATCAAAAGTGAAGACAATATCCATTAGTTGATTTACAATTCTTGAAATTCATGATCCAGTTTGCATCTACCCATCGTTATAGCACACTTGATATTTTGAACACTTTAGCCCACAATCCTGATACAACCTCAAGTACTTCGGTAATTCTCGTTATATTCTTTCACGACTAACGTCGGAATTTTTCACATGTCAGCTAAGTTTACTTACAACGAGGGCCAAACTATGCCTTGTGCTATTCTTCAAGTCCAATAGGCTTTCACCTTTTCTATAGTAGTAAACATGAGATACTCCTCGGACAATGTTCTTAGCAAGAACAACTTTTAACCAATGATGTTCTAGTCACTTCAAGTCCATCTTTGTTAAAATTATCCATAATCTCGACCACATGGTGAGGTTAGCTTAACATCAACCCATCGGTTGTTCATAGAATCTCAATCCCAAGGATTGCTTCAATTAGACCGAAGTCCTTCATATCAAATATGGATCTCAACATATCATTTGTAGATTTGATCATCTTGTCACTACTTCTAATGATAAACATGTTGTCTACATAAAGATATAAAATGACATAGCCATTTTTCAACACTTTCATGTAAATGTACTTATCATTTTCATAAATAACAAACTCACTTTCCATCATGACATTATAAAATTTCATATGCCATTATTTTGGTTCAGGCCATACAAAGACTTCACCATTTGCAACCCTTCATTTCAAGTTCACGTATAAGAAAAGTCTATAGTCTTACCATACAAATCTCTTCTTCTAAATTATCATTTAGAGAAGTCGTCTATACATTCAATTCAATTGCGCAAATAGCAATTATCTTTCGTATGGATGTCACTCTTGACACAATAAAATTGAGTCACTATGGTCTCAATCATCTTTAGCGGTTATCACTTTGTATTTATCAATAATTCAACTTGTTTCAATTTTCCTTGAAAGACATGCAAGCTAGTAGTGTTCTTCCTTGAGGAAGACCCATTCGTTTTTTGAGTATAATTTTCTCAAAATTGAATTACTTTCACTATTGATAGCTTCTTACAATAAAGTTCTCAACCAAGGTCTCAACCTTTCCGTAACTTTGAGGTTCACTTTCTAGCATGTAAGTCAAGAACTTAGGGTCAAACCAATATTCCAATTCTTGATTATTTGCTACATTTTATTCTAATCATGTATGTCACACCATGTGACCATTTAGAAAGCTACTTGTAACATCTTCTAATTTCATGGAGACACATCCACCAAGAATGAAATTTTATACATTATCATATTCTTGTATACATCTATATAATCTTAAATTTCACCACAAAGAATTGATAAACAATATTATTATATGCATGTCCAAAGAGAATGCAGTCAACAATTCCAAGTCCTTACCTTAACCTTTATAGGAAAAGAAACCACACATCCCTACAATCACAAAAGTGTATCTCAAAGGGATTTTCTTTTTCATGCCTTGGCATGTAGCTTACCCCCACATTTCTCGAATTATGGGAGAAGTATGGCATTTCATAATTCTTTCAAAACATTATTTATGCTACTAAGCGCACAAACATAACAAAGTGGCGAATCAATTTCCAAACCACGATTACTCCTACCACTTAACCTTCTTGTTAAGATCCTTAACATCCGTCTTATAGAGAAAAACTTCTCCATAATTTAGTTTTTACTCTTTAGAAGATAACCGTAGTGTAATCATCGGTGATCATCTACAAAAGTGATAATCCTTTTTACAACCACATATATTAAACCACACCCACATGTATGATTTAGTTTTCTTTCCAACATAATGAAAAGAATGATTCGTCAATATCATACATTCACATGTCTGAATCAAATATAGTTATTCCACTTCTCCTTTCAAACACATTAAAAGGAATTTGACAACTTTTCTTTGCCACATACTTCACACTTGGATGTGATATCTATGTGCAATGATATTGAACACTTCAAGTTAATCATTTAACTCAAAATAATTAACATGTCCAACCTCCCATTTCCAAAAGCATCAAGCAAGTACATAGCTTTTTCCATTAGCTTTGGTGTTAGCAACCATCACATGATTGAATTACAACGACCGGAACTAAAATCGAAATGAGAAGGTGCCTGCCAATGCGAGTCGGTGTTGGGACTCCAGTACGTAAGGTGGGCCGGCTGGGCGGGGTGCCCCAGACACTGCTTCCTGGCTCCTTTCTCCCTAACCATGCACAATCGAGAATATATCCTTGGCCAACATAGACACCATTCATGGTCAAAGTGACCTTTTAAGACTCGAACAAAATACATATTTCATACTTAATTAGGAGAGAATAAGTTCTTCCTAATCTTATAGACATACAATACTTTGTCAAAACCAACTTGAGCCAAGATGTCATTTCTAAAATCATTTTTCCATGACCCTGATGCCATAGGAACCACAATTCTCTATGTACCCATGTTTTCCAACAATCTCAATTTCGTCCAATTGAGAAAATATAGTTTTGTCAAACGACACATGACTAGTAGCACTAGTACTAATGAACCACCTCTTGGTGTTCAACCTCAAAAGGTTCACCTTATGTACACCAATACATAGGTTTCACAATCCCATGGTATTTGCCATTCCAATGTTAAACTCACACTCGAGAGCTACACAAGCCTCTACACAAGATCCAACGTGATCAAGTTATCATAATTTGTTGAGAATTCACAAGCCATCTTGATGTATCAACAAATTCTCAAATGGTATAATAATTAACATAACCAAATTGTCACTTCTTATTTGGAACTCACAAGAATACTTTAACAAGAATTCCACAACATGAACTAAAGTTTAAAAGAAACTCTTCCAACTAGTTACAACAACAAAAGTCCACTAAAACGTAATCTCCTGCCTTGTAATTCCAAAAAGGATTTTGCAATAACAACAACAAACAACAAAAGCAATACCAAAATCAATTTACATGGCAATTACAACATGCATACTAGATTCTCTTAGTTTCACAAGAAACTACACCTAAATATTACAAGATTACGTTTGAAAAACTTTTAAACACATTATACCAAATGATTCATGCTCAAACCAATCAACCATATCATCAAGACTTGTAAACGAACTCTAAACAAAAGACAAAAGAGAATTACTTACTTGACTTCCATTCAAGTATTTTTCTCAACCTTTGTGTTTGCCTATTGAGATTAGAGTGACATGATCCTTACACCATGGATCAAATCAATCTTCCATAAGTCATCCTCTACCTCTTGAACATTCACCAATTCCTTTCCCTTTCATTTAGTATTACAACCCAATAAAGGTCCTCGATGAAGATCTACTTGTTGGTGAATAAACGATTTCCAAAACTTTCCTACGAATGAGACTCATCAAGTTAACATCTCCAATATCATATGAGTATAAACTCAAATCCAAACCGATAAAAGAATACTCCAAATGTATAGCGGTAATGGATTCTTTAGCCATTTCCTATCAAAGAAAAACAAACAACTTAGTATCTTCGAATCAACAAAGGAATAATCCACTCAAATCCAAGGATAAGAGAAAATTAAGATTATTTTGCTTTAAGATTGTCGGACATACTGATAAAAAATACATATAAAATAACTTGTACAAAATAGAAAAAGAAAAATAAGATAGAAAATAAGCAAATGAAGATTGAGTCTATAGCCTGAAACGGGCCGCATGGCAGTCGAGTTCTGTGGTTCTTGAATAAAAACTTGTAGAGAAAGTTGGATCGAGGCCTGAACTAACGCAGTCTCCTTAATGCAAATACGCCCTCTCACTATGGTGCTCGAGACGTTGAGCGTTTACTTCCCAGGATACAACGATTTTCGAGATTACTAGTCGCACAAGCTAGCAACCCCCAGCAAACGAGAACTAACGCTTGGATTATACGCAAGGGGAGAAGAAGAGAGAATATAATTGGGTGGGTTTTTCTCTATATCTTCATCATCTAACTTGAGACCTATTTATATGTGAGAATGGAGTATGTAACTCCCATGTCCACAAGTGCATTTCATGTCATCATAAGTGTCCATCGTTACAAAATATATTTGTAACTTATGGATGACAACAAATGTCATGTTGAATATTTGTAACTCCCATGAGTTACAAATGTCAACATGATGCAACAACCTTCTAGAAGGTCTTGAGAGGTTGGCCTAGCAAAACCTTGGTTCAGTTCACGTTCCATGTTCAAGGGTCGCGTGCATCCACTTGTACACAAAGTCGTCTAGTTTCATGTACCAATTTTATCATGTTTGTACTCAGTTTATCTAGCTACACAACTTGAACACCAAGTAGTAACTAGTAAGTTATAAATTAGAGACTCCACTTTATCTCAAACAATGTGGGACACACCCACTCAACCTTCTAACTTTAAGCACTTACTTCTCACTAACTCAAAGTCCATTATGGGCATCCAAAATATCATTTCGAAGCTCTTACAGAGTAGCTTTCGGATATATATTACTTTATCTTAATTATTCAATAATTAAGAAATGGTCTCTATATAAATAAACCACAAAATGTATTATTTATTTATCATTTTTCATCATACTTTTCCAACAGATTTAAATTCTTAACATAATTGTGAGGGTGAGGAAAGTATGGGAGTGTTTGTTGAAGCGCAAAACTTGTGCATAGAGTAAAATGAAGTGGTTACTTGTGTTACATATTTAAATACTCATAAGTCGGAAATGAGTGACTCATTGGAAACTAAGTATACTAGTGTTGTTCAATCCTCCCAAATAAGTACCTTGGCTGTGAACAAGGAGAGAAACCCGATAAGTGGTTCGAGATGCACTAAGGTGATATGCCACTACTAGTGGGTAGTCAATTGTATTACGAGTTCCCACACTAGTTGGTCAAACCAACAAGACAGCTTGATAATGGGCAACAATTGTTTGGACACAACTCATTGGAGGAGAGGGTATTGCAAGAGAGGTTACATTAATTATGGCTTGGATGTATGCAAGATACTACGGTTGTTAATCATGCGATGAATCGAGTGTCATATTCGTAGCAGAGTCAGGACACATCATGAAGATCTCCAACCAATTCAGAGTATTGCACAAATACCCATGCCATCGGATTCCAACTCAAGCTATATACCAAAAACATCTATATCAATATGATAGACATATCCCATCTGAAAATGGCTCTATTCCATATGCTACCCTTCTTATGTCCTCTAGATGACATAGGATATAAAAGGAGTGAATTCACTCGAACGGAGTGAATATTTTTTTATTAATTTATGTGCGATTTTATTTATTTTTCCATATACTGCCCTTATTATGCCATCTAGATGAAGTGTATGATAGTGTTTAATATGAGTGCAATGCTGACGTGGCGCTATATAGTGTTTGATAGATTTATAGATAGTCTAAGGAACACCCATTCAATACTAAAGTACAAAAAGAACAAAAGAACAAAAGAATAGAAACACAACCCCTTTTTAGGATGGAGGAACATTTTTGATAAAGTACGTCATGGGTTTACCAATTTTTATCCTACGTCGAACATCACTAGTTACAGGGTTCCTAAAATGAGATCCTATCTCATATTTGACCTTATAACACAAAAAATAAACAAGACACTTCAGGTCTCCTAAAAATTCTGCGACCACATAGATTCACCCCTATTCTTGGAGAATTTGTAAACTTATTCTCATATTTTTACTCCCCCAAATTCTTGGATCCACATAAATCAAGTGGTTTGTAACTACTTTGCATATTTTTTTATTGTTTTACTGTGTTTTACATATGAAATAGGAAGGTGTTGGGAATTGGGAGTCCTGAGTTTATCCAATATAGGGATAGGGAGGTTTTAGTATTTAGGAAATGAGATTAGGATACATTTTAGAATCAAAACTGTGAGAGTCGTGTAAAGATTGCTTTAACATCTCGTCATGCCTCAGAGTCCTTTGTATTGGCAAGGTATATTTCCTTTTTTTGTTTTCTGTTTATATGTTTTTTATTTTGTTTTCTTTTCATATTTATTTCATATTCTTTCTTGTTTTCTTTTTCAAATTATTCATTTATCCTCAAAAGTAAATGTGCAAACGTTTTGTACCTTTAATAAATTTCGTGGGCCAGCCATATATATAAATTCATCATTTATGCATGAAATAATTAAGAAATTACATGGTAATATAATTATAACTTTTTATTCAGGTAAACACATGCATGACTCTGTTACAAATAGCAACTGATCATGATCAAGGATATATCGTACTAATACAAAAGCCAAATTCGAGCTATGTATAAACTCGAATATTTATGAAGGACAAACACAC
This sequence comes from Plantago ovata, assembly GCA_028274465.1. NCBI lineage: Eukaryota > Viridiplantae > Streptophyta > Magnoliopsida > Lamiales > Plantaginaceae > Plantago > Plantago ovata. Next base: position 39,427,140 of record CM051455.1, on the reverse strand, counting down.
GTACATATATAATTAAAATGCGATCATAATTATTAATTAGCATGAAGCAAAAACCTCAATCGGATGAGTCTTAGTGATTCCTGCAAATGTCTTCAAGTGAACCTTTCCATCTTCAACTTTGATTTCATTGACTGGAACCCAGATCATCATCTCCTTGGCCTTAACACCTTCCAATTTCTTGATCTTACATTTCTCAAGGGAACTGGTCATCTCACAATCGTAACTTACAATATCCTTGGATATCTTGTTAACGTGCTCGATTTTCTTTTCCTGGTTGATCCACATGTAACCAGTTTCGCGCACAAACCCAACTTCAGTCACGTTCTCCAAGGGAAGAAGTCCCAATGGGAGCTCAAACTCCTCCAGAAGTGATACCGCAAATTTGAAGCCCTCTTCATGACCCTTCTTCACGATTGCTCCTACCCTCTCGGCCATTTTCTTCTTGTTTTATGTGTTTATGTTTTTAATACTTTTAAGTGTGTTTGATTTCTGTAATTTTCGTGATCGTTGATGAGGTATTTATAGAATATATTTGAGTGTGCACAAAAATTAAGTAGCTTTTCATTTTTCTTTGTACAAGAGTCCTGTAATGTGTCATACTACATTGTTAGACAAATTCAAGTCTTTGGTTTGAAACTTTGAAACTAAAACTTGAAATAAGAAAAAACTTTAAGATTAGATAATTAATTTGGTCAAGAAGTGGGAACTTGGGTACTTCACACTCCCACGTCTGGAAGACAAGAGATGAATAAGTATTACTTTCTCCATTTCTTTAGTTAATTCCTAAGGGGACTGTTCATCGCGATCACGTATAACTTTTAAATTAAACTGTATCAATATAAATTAAAAGTTGATTATGAAAATATACTTCATTTAATTTCATAATATAATTTTATTATATTTTTCTCTAATATAATTTAGGAGTTATACGTGATCAAAGGTCGCGGTGAACAGTTGCCTTATGAAGTAACTAAAGAAATGGAGGAAGTACTAGATATGGAGACTTCTTTGGGGCTTATTTAAGGTTTTAATTTCAAAAGAAATCCCAAAAAAACCTCAAAAGTAGGCTTATTTGGGGCTGGCTACTAAATAGTAGTACATGCCAAAGGGCTACTAATTAGTAGCGGCAAAATTTTAATTTTGGTACTCCAAAATGGTACTTCGCCAATTTAGGTACTCCAGAATATCATCGTCCAATTTAGGTACTTCAGAATAACACCATATCCAATTTAGGTACTCCGGTCAATTTTCCGATTGGTCAAACCGGAAAACACAATTTTGACTTAAAAAAATAAAATGGAAATTAAATTCAGGACACGTGGCGTAATTCTATTGGTTCTCGCTTATTTTTAGAAAAAAACTTTTAATTATGTTTTAAAATTGTAAAAAAAATTTAAAAAATATAAAATCATTTCAAAATTATTAATAAATATTAAAAAATGAAAAAATAAATAAATATTTTAATGAAAAATCTAAAAAATAATATTAATATATAAAAATGGGAAAAAAACCAAATTTTGAAAAACAAAAATTGCAATTTTGTTTTTTTTAAATTTAGAAAAATTACTAGAATATACTTTTTTTAAACAAAATATATTTTTTAATTTACCGGGTGTTAAAATCTCAATTTCCATTAAAATTTTACAAACTACACAAATATAAAATATACAAGAAAAAGGAATAAATATCACTAACTTCATTACATATTACTGCCAATGGTTCACCAAAAGAAGAAGATTAACATGCCGAAAGGCCATTTTTTTTTTTTTGAAACGATAAAAAAAGTTCATTAATCGTAAAGAGAGCATAAGAAATGTTAAATGTTTTCTTACAAAAACCTATTAAATCTAGAACCAGTCGGACCCAAAAAGTGGCCAAACATGGTGATACAACACCAAAACTCTGCCTAACCAAAGCTTGGGACAAGGACAAAACATTACTAAGGCGCTAATAAAGGTAAACAACCAGAGGGATCAATAAGGGTAGCCAATAAGTCCTTGCAATGATCTTTCAAAACTTGACCAATATTTGTTTTTTCATTTTTATACATTGAATATTTAAAAAAAAAATTAATTATTTTTTATTTAAATATTTTTAAAAAATATTTAAAATAACATTTTTCATTTTTTTTATTTTTTAATATTTATTAATAATTTTAAAATATTTTTATATTTTTTGATATTTTTTACAATTTTAAAACATAATTAAAAAATTTTAAAACAAAAAGTAAGTGAGAACCAATAGAAACACGCCAAAATTGAATTTCCATTTTTTTTAAAAGTTAAAATTGTGTTTTTCGGTTTGACCAATCAGAAAATTGACCCGGAATACCTAAATTGGATATGGTGTTATTGTGGAGTATCTAAATTGGACGATGACATTTTGGAGTACCTAAATTGGCGAGGTACCATTCTGGCGTACCAAAAATAAAATTTTGCCAATTAGTAGCCCAAGTTAATTTAAATCCCTAATATGGAACCCACAAGAAAAACTCCAAATAATATATACTACATATGAAACATGTAGAGTAACATGTGACATATGGGACCCCAATAAACATCAAATAAGCCCTAAACTATTGGAGACTTCATTTGAGAGGATTTGTTTGGGGCTTTTAATGTTTAGAAACTCCCATTTCAGCCTCAACCATAAGGAATGCTCTTAAATATCTTCCTACTTTCCTTACATTACAAATTCCCTAACTCCAAAAATGAAAATTTTACAGACCACTATTAATTCGTTATTATCATCTCTCTTCTTCTTTACAACTAATCTATCAGACTATCATTTTCTTCATGAGCTATGGTGATTTGTTGAACTATATATCTAGCTAGGTACCCATAAAGTAGTTAGCAACAAGTACCAATTTGGTCTTAAAGTATGTTCTCTTCTCTTCTTCACATGCTGATATGAACAACCTAGATGACAAAGATAATCAATTTTGATTAGACAACCTAAATATCTCAGTTGATGTCTTCTAATTTTTGTATGTGATTTGCATGTTATTGGAATTTTGTAGAAATACTATTTACTACCCAACAAAATCTTGCGTGAGTTGTGGAACGTCTTCAACAAGCATGGATCATATCAGTACAGGCAACTGATCAATGACATTAAAGAGAAGAGGAAGAAGCCAGAAGGTATTGATGTGGATGAGCGGAAGGAGTGGCTGGATTATTGGGGCGACAAGTGGATCATTGATACTATCGAAAAGAACAAGGATAACAAAAATACTATTCCTCCAGATGGCACAGGGGTATCCAGGCATTTCTGCGGCACAAAGTCACAAGCTACTCGTCGCATCCAATCGGTTAGAATATATCTACCTATATTTGTCCACATATTTATACACGTGCCTGTTTCAGTACTACCATGCATTATACTCATTATATGCGCGTTTCTATGGTCTTCAGATCTTTCGGGGCAAGGAGCTTACTGTGAGGCCAAGTGCAAGAATGGCGTGTGGGTGAATGATGATACCAAGGACACAGCGGTATGTTCATACTTGGAGATTCATATGTGTATTTTATAATTAATCAACAACATTATTGTGACTCATGTTATGCACTTTACTATTGTAGAAGGCGGTGGAGGCGATTATTGGCGACCAGGATCTCACAATTGAAGAGCAAAACAAGATATTTCGATCTACAGGTGAATCCTCCAAACAACAAGGGGAGTATCTATGGTTTGGGTAGTGTGGGCCGGACAATCGCTATTGTTGGTGGATACACATCTACTTCTTCCCAGAGCTCTAGACAGGCCTCACAACAGTTTTAGGAGAATACTCAGGAGGAGTTAGCTCAGACTCAGGCCAAGAACGTTGTACTCGAGGAGAAGCAGGCTGTGATGGATGCAGAGTTGGCTTCTCAGCGTGAAATGATGGCAAAGCTGATGTCAATGATGGGTGACAAGTTCCAGACTCCTTCTTAGACGTACTTTGATACATTCCCTTTCATTCTGACTGTTTTGCATTTTATTCTATGCACTTTGTTATGGATGTTAGTTGTTATTTATAGCTTATGGACATATAAACTCGTAACTTATTAGGGATGTTATAATTTTGCAGTTTTCGAACCATTATTGAGTTTTCTTAATAATTTATCATTTTCGGGTTCCCATATTAACATTGTATATTGTTATTTTATTGCCTTGAACATCTTGTTAATATATAGATGAAAAAATATTTAATTTTTTTTTTAAAAAATGTTAAAAATTTAGTGACGGATAAATCATATCCGTCACTGAAGTTGTTGACTCGAGTCAACTAAATAAGTGATGGATAAATCTTATCCATCACTAAAGTTGTTGAATCCAGTCAACTAAATTAGTGACGGATAAACCTTATCAGTCACTGAAGTTGTTGACTCCAACCAACTAAATCAGTTACGGATAAAATGTATCCGTCACTAAAATTTATTTTTTAAATATTTTTTTGGTCAACCTTTTATCCGTCGTTAATCCGTCACTAATCCGTCACTAATTAGTGACGGGTTATCTTATCTGTCACTATATCTTAGTGACGCTCAATATAGTGACGGCTTCCCTTATCCGTCACTGGACGGTTTAGTGACGAATCGGTTATGTTTAGTGACGGACTAAACATGAAAATTTTTGTAGTGTTAGTTCCCTAAACTAGTTTCGTATGGATATGTCATCTCCGCAGTCTTGGCTAGAGTTTATTGTAAACTCGTCATCTTCGAAGTCTTGGCTCTTCGCTAGTGAAGTGACATACTGGACGCAAAGGGTACCATGACTAATTCCGTTCCACTACTATTATTGGGTGATTATCATTGTTCTATATATGTTCCTTTTATTTTTTGGGTGAATACTTGCATCTTTTACTTGTGCAAATCATATGCACCACTCATTGTAATTGTTTCTCTTATTAATAAATTTTGTTGTTTCAAAAATAAAAAAATTTAAAAAAAGGGAAAAAAACTATATCACTCTCTTCCTCTTCAAGTTTTCATTTGTACTATACCTTAACACTAATGATTGGTGTTGGGTCCGTGTAGGACTATCATTATATGTTTGCTTAGTTATATAAACTAGATACCTGAGATATTCTGCCTCCTTGGTCTTAGTTAGAGTTCGCTTGTGCACTCGTCACCTTTGGACCCTCGGCTCCCCGCTTGTGGGGTGATATACTAGGCGATACTGGTACTGTCAAGTGTAATCTCATCCATAACGAGTATTGAGTTTGGTACAAGTGAGGTTTTGACGAAAAAGATTTTGATGTTTCCATTGCCATTTTTTCTTTTTATTTTGGTGCAAATCTTATGAAAATGTAGTTTTTGTAATTCGATGTGTTTGAAAAAAATTTACCGTTTCTGAAAAAAAAAAAAAACAAAAACCAAAAGCCTACTCTATCAATCTCACTATTCTTGAATATTATTCCTTAAATTGCATACGTTTTACCACCTGAAAGGTTGTGATGAAATGGAGAAAATATAACGTTGATGATATATGGATAGCCCGTCGGGTCTTTACCAATCCTATCATAACGCGACCGCCCCGAACCCGTGAGGGTGCGTATGGCTGATCTAAGGATGTATGTTACTACTACAATCTAGACATCTCGAAGAGGATGCCAAGTAAGAGATAAAGGGTATATGTGTAGATATTGACTGTCAAATTTCTTGAGGACTTTTGTTTTACAAAACAAAACGGTTAAGGCTCTGTCATGAAGAGAACAATGTCTTCAATTCCCAATGAAATGTTTGTAACTTTGTGACCGGATCATGATAACTACGTAGACTCATATGACCAGATTTCGATTTATTAGTGGAAGACTATACTAATTTATTAATTAAAAAGTCTATATCTTCAACTTAAAAATTGAGTAATTGGTTTTAAATTGAAATTATTAAAAATTACAAATAAATCTTTTCTTTATTTATTTTTAATTATAATTTATTTCTATTTTTTTGAATCACGTTCGAGTACCTGACTAGAAACTGTGTGACAAAATTTCTTTCTAGAAGTGTCATTTGATATAGTAAAATTTAGAGGTATGAAATACAAGAATTACAATCAATATCTCGAATGTTGTCAGCTAACCGCATATCTTGGCTGCATTAGATTAAATAATAGTAAGGGCCAGCTGCCCAAGTTGGACGAATGAGAGAAACATTTAAAAGTGCCGATCCATCATTCTCAAATGGTTGGTATTTAATTTATATTTTAAATGTGAAATATTATAACCATGCCATAAACATCCTACACAATCTTATAACTCCACATCTAAACCAACTTATGTGTCTGTCAGAGATTGAACTACTAGCACCTCGCCTTCTCACCACTTCAGTCCCTGCCACATCCGTTTTTCTTTGATGGTTTACGTTTGATTTTAAAATAGGTTTTGAAGAGGTTGATATAATCTGTGTCATATTTGATTTAGTTGTAGGACATATAATAAAAGATAATTTTTTTCTAAAATAAAATAAAAAACAATCTAAAAAATGATGGTGGTACTTGATTTTGGTAGATGATGAAGTTTTGAATTATCTACCGTCTTGGTTTGATGGCATATACTCTCGGTCATGTGTGTATGCGGCTAAGAGTGGTAGATACTGTATTCTTTTTAATTTTTTTTTACGAAGCAGTACTTTTATTTCCTTAGTTCAAGCTGTATATAGCTTATAGCTTGGTTTGGAGCCAATCCCACAAGTCGGGTGGTCTCACCATACATATCAGAACTAAACATGCTCGAGAGCCAAGCCGGCAAAACGTCCCAACTCCAACTAACTACCGGATGCTCAGAAGTGGATTGGTGTGCTACTACTTCGTGCCGAAATCTACTACTTGCAACTTTTGATAAGAGATCTGATGTAGTATTCCCTTCTCGATAGATGCCCTGGATATAGATTGTCTCAAAGTTTGGTGTGATGCTAAGGATATCAGTCGCAATGCTCCAAGCTGCTCGAGGTGGAGCCAATTTTCTGCAAAGTACATTCAAAGCATACTGAGAATCTGTTCTGATTACAAGATGCTTAATTTTAAGATGCAAAGCAGCCATCACCCCTGTTCTAATTGCCCAGAGTTCAGCAGTGTGATTATCACACTTGCCAATAAAAGTAGTTTTGGCTTGTATGAATTGTCTTTGTGCAGAGTTAATCATACAACCAATTCCTCCATCTCCAGTTTCTAAAATAGAGGATCCATCTGTATATAAACAGTATACATGTGGTGGAGGTGGACTGAAACTACATATGACTTGTTGTTTTTCCTGCTGAGTTACTGCAGGCACAGACTTGTATAATTTTCGAGCAATGGCCACCATATTGGCTTGAGTGAAACTGGTATCTGTAAACAAAGCCAAGTTCATGTGCCTCCAGATAACCCCACATCCAATAACAAGTTGTAACTGTGCCTGGGAATTCAGAGGGAGAGAAAACAGTGCTTGGCCAAAACTATAACAATTATCAAAGTGAATAGGAGGCAGTGAACAAGCTCTGAACCAAGCAAAAAGTGGACAGTGGAAAAGGATATGTGATACAGTTTCCTCTGTCTGTTGACATAAGGCGCATTAAGGATTATCAACTGTATTTTGCTTATGTAAATAAGCTCTAGTTGGTAACTTTTCATGTGTTGCCAACCAAGCAAAAAACATGTGCCTAGGAATGACTTGAAGCTCCCAAATGCGGCCCCAAGGCCAAGTAGGTTCATGTGTCTCTTGATGTATCAGATTCAAATAAGCATTTTTAATAGAGAAAATACCATTGACACTCCCTTTCCACACAATTTGGTCATGCTGTTGAGTAATAGGTAAAGGGGTACCCTGGATAATTTCTATTTATGTCCTGTGGCACTATATGTAACACCCTAACACCTTCGTACGTAATTAAACGCACTTAGGTGTAAGAAGCGCGCGAAAATATTTTAAAACCATAGACTCTTTTCAGGGACTTTACTTATGCAAGTGAAAAGACATTTTTCCAAGCTTTATGTACGTGAGCAGAAGCAACACTTATTTTCAAACATTCGTGGAAGCGTTAAACTTAAGGAATTTCACTATTTAAAAGTCACAATAACAGCAAAACGTAACTACACTTTCGAGGAGATGGTCCTCTCTTAGAGACCCACAATGACCTATATGAGATGCAGATGATGAGCCTGTACCAAGGAGTGAAACCGGCCAGCCAACCTTTGATCTAAAACTTAACTTCTATCAGTTAAGCCCTTTCTTTGTCTTCTTCTTCGATAATTATAAAAAGATAACATCGCAATTTGATGAGTTGCGGCTCAATAAGCATAATCAAGTAACATGCCATTCAACGGCTTGTAAGGTACTAGATAACACGTTAATTAACAACTTGTAAGATAATCACAGAACAACCATTTCATCACATATACTTCTTATTCATCTTCTCTTTCTTCTCTTTCAATACATACACTTCACCTTCATCTTTCATTTCTTATTTGTGCCAGTACAGGTCACTTATCTTGTAAGCACATCATATGTGAGCTCTTCTTATTATAGAAGTTCATTTTTTTCTTCAGCGCACATAACTCCAATTCATAGCACATCGATATCAATCAACAGATGCACGTGCTTAGCCATTTTTTAAATCTGTTATGGGTCTGCTATAACCAGGAGTATCATGATCACAATACCTACATACTATTCAACGCCTACATACTATTCGAGCTCTATAGGTGCCCCCGAAGTTCCTACATACTATTTGAGCTCTATTCATACTGGAGCTAATTTGTCTCCAAGTGGTTGTACGGTACTCTGTATCCAGTTTTACTAGAGATTTTGTTTTTTTTTTAAAAACAGAATCAAGGTCATAAGCAGCCATAACAGAGTCCTCTTATCTCTTATGAATGCATATCATGCCCAAAGTATATATCTCAAGTACTATTACTCATCAATATGATTTACTCTATGACTTGATCATCATATTTTTCTTGTAAATAAATTATTCTAATTAAAACTTAATTTTCATTATCGATAATTAATTAATTCTTAAGAGGGTTAAAAAGGTTTGGGATGTTACAGAGCTAACAAATACCAGTTCCAAGTATGATCAGCCTGGATAACATCTTGTACCTTAAGGTTGTGCAGATGTGCAGGAACATTGACAGATAGATGAGCTAATGAACAAGAGCCACACCAATCATCAAACCAAAAGGAAATCTTATCCCCGGCTCCTATACACCAAGCAATTTGCATCTTGAAATCATCAATATGTTTAATTAAACCCTTACAAAACCAACTTGAATTGGCTGTACGTTGGCTAACCACAGAGTGGAATCCTGGAAATATTTAGCTTTCTACGGTAAAGCCCACAATGAATCAGGCTCCTTCAACAGTCTCCAAAGAAGTTTGAACTGAAAAGCTTTGTTTAATAAGAACAAGTTTGTAATGCCCAAACCTCCTTTGTTCTTAGGTGTACAAACTAACTTCCATTTTACTTTTGGGCCTAACCTGTCGTTCTTTAGTTGGACTCCACAAAAATCTCCTATTAAGACTAACTATCCTATCCAGCACATTATGAGGCACATTCAAAACTGACATGTGATAACTAGGAATAGAGGTAATTACACTCTGGATTAAAATCAATCTCCCAGCATAAGATAAATACCTATTGTACTAGACATCTATCCTTGCTAACACTTTATCAATTAGATTGTTAAAAAGCCTGAGTTTTATATCTGCCAAAAATAAAAGGTATACCTAAATACTTATCCAGTGGTAGATACTGTATTGATTAAGAGCCATGAATCCAGTGTACTTGATGGAGGTATATTGTGGAAATTAGAACTTTTGGGGCGTTTGATGAATAGCAGAGGTATGGACATGCTATATTGAATTGCGAGGCCTGGTTTCATTTTCATAGTACTCGGTTATATTTGCACCTGATAATCTGGAGTTTATTCTGAGTTGTAAATATTTTTGAAGTATTTCTATGCTCTCATTTTAATAAAATATTTTTTACTGCTTAAAAAAAATCTAAAAAACTAAACAGAAATATAATAGGTAAACAATTAAAGAAACCCATAACTATAAATTATTGTGACTAGCTCACATCTTTTAAACAATACCGTTAGATGCATGATAAAAAAATTTAAAAGTTACGAATTCCTCAGAAACCTTATAGTTTTACAATTTATTTTTGTTAACTTTTTTATGCCCGGATTGTCCTCAAATTAATAATAAATCATTGCGAAAAAAATTATATCGTGAAAGTATAATTCTTATATTTGTATAATATAACTTTTAAAATTAATTTTTTCGTAATCAATTATAAAGTGTAAAACCGGACATCGAAAGATCAACAAAACAAAGTGTAAAACTATAAATTTTTCGGAGGAAGTATGACCCAGCATAACTTAGTCATTGGGGAAATCATTTCAATAGCACCCAATATTAGACTACACATGGCGTCCTTTCATTGCAAACTGACAAGGTAAAAAACAAAAAAAAAAAGTCCTCACATGGGAAAGTGTAAAACTATAAATTTTTCGGAGGAGGAGGAAGTATGACCCAGCATAACTTAGTCATTTGGGAAATCATTTCAATAGCACCCAATATTAGACTACACATGGCGTCCTTTCATTACAAACTGACAAGGTAAAAAACAAAAAAACAAAAAGTCCTCACATGGGAGAGAGTTGAGTTGAAATTATACTATTATTAATGTAATTTATTAAATGTACGGATTAATAAATTAAATCACTTTTTTAAATAACAATGACACCATACATAATTACTAGTAGAATTTATGCAGCACCCGTTGTGTGTTACTGCGTGCTATATAAATGGAGTGAAAATTTTAAAAATAATATATTAAAATGAATCGAATAATAATTATACTATATAGAAATATATACGAATGATAATTAACAAATAACGAATTGAGTAGTTGAACTTAATTGAAACGATGTCCTATAATTGTATATAGTTTTTGTACTAATGAAATTGATAGTTTGAATGGAACGATATTAGACGTACGAAATATTCCTCGGATGAGTTAAAAACCATCTGATACATCTTTCGGCTCTGGAAACAGTAAACTTCGATATCTGCAATGTAACTTTTGCATGTTAATTGGTGTTCTTCATCAGTTGAATATGATGTCTTGTGCGTTATGTCGATGCTGCAATATTGATGATTTTCAAATTTCAAGTGGTCATGTATTCTCAGGTTCTCTATCCTCAGAGCAAAATTGCGCCTGCATTTCTTCACATAATCAAGTCCTGACGACATACTTTTTATTTTGTTAATTGTTTCCCATCCTTGTCCTCTGTGCTTCGGATTTAGTGTCAATAGAGGTTTTAGTATTTAAGAAATGAGATTAGGATACATTTTAGGATCAAAATCATGAGAGTCCCGTAAAGAATGCTTTAACATCCCTTATGTGGGTCGTCATGCCTCAGTGTCCTTTGTATTGGCAAGTATATTTCCTTTTTTTGTTTTCTCTTTATATGCTTTATTTTGTTTTCTTTTCATATTTATTTCATATTCTTTCTTGTTTTCTTTTTCAAATTATTGATTTATCCTCAAAAGTAAATGTGCAAACGTTTTATACCTTTAATAAATTTCGTGGGCCAGCCACATATATAAACTCATCATTTATGCATGAAATAATTAAGAAATTACATGGTAATATAATTATAACTTTTTATTCAGGTAAACACATGCATGACTCTGATACAAATAGCAACTGATCATGATCAAGGATATATCGTACTAATACGAAAGCCAAATTCGAGCTATGTATAAACTCGAATATTTATTAAGGATAAACATACGTACGTACATATATAATTAAAATGCGATCATAATTATTAATGATGATCACTATTAATTAGCATGAAGCAAAAACCTCAATGGGATGAGTCTTAGTGATTCCTGCAAATGTCTTCAAGTGAACCTTTCCATCTTCAACTTTGATTTCATTGACTGGAACCCAGATCATCATCTCCTTGGCCTTAACACCTTCCAATTTCTTGATCTTACATTTCTCAAGGGAACTGGTCATCTCACAATCGTAACTTACAATATCCTTGGATATCTTGTTAACGTGCTCGATTTTCTTTTCCTGGTTGATCCACATGTAACCAGTTTCGCGCACAAACCCAACTTCAGTCACGTTCTCCAAGGGAAGAAGTCCCAATGGGAGCTCAAACTCCTCCAGAAGTGATACCGCAAATTTGAAGCCCTCTTCGTGACCCATCTTCACGATTGCTCCTACTCTCTCGGCCATTTTCTTCTTGTTTTAAGTGTTTGTGTTTATAATCCTTTTAAGTGTGTTTGATTGCAGTAATTTTCATGTTCATTGATGGGGCATATTTATAGAATATATTTGAGTGTGGCACAGTAATTAAGTAGCTTTTCAGTTTTCTTTGTACAAGAGTCCTGTAATGTGTCATATTAGATAAATTTCAAGTCTTTGGTTTGAAACATTGAAACTAAAACTTGAAACAGGAAAAGAGTTTAAGAGTAGATAATTTGGTCAAGAAGTGGGAACTTGGGTATGTACTCTCACACACATCTAGAAGAGAGGAAAATAATATTAGTTTTTTGGGCCGGCCAATATCATATATTTTCACAATTTCATTACAAACTTCCCAACTTCATAAATGAAAATTATCCTAGTTTTATTAGTTATCTCTCATTTTTTACCACTAAGTTATCACTGTCATTATTATCTTACCACCTGCAAAGTTGTAATAAAATAGAGAAAATATAACATTGATGATACCGGTCTTTACCAATTCTATCATAATACGACTGCCCCGACCCCGTGTGGGTACGGATGGCTGATCTATAGACATATGTCTCTACCACAATCTAGACATCTCGAAGTGGAAGACAAGTAAAATAAAGGGTATATGAGTAGACATTGACTTCACACGTCCTGAGGCGTTTCTTTTTACAAAATCAATCATGTGCATGAGGACTCTGGCATGAGCTCAACAAGATGTTTTGTAACTTTGTTACCCAAACTTGTTAACTGCGCCAACTCATAGCAGGGGCGGCTCAAGCTTGGCCTGTGCGAGCAGCCTACCCGCACAGGACCTCAAAAAATTTGGGGCCTCAATTTTATTTTATGTACGTAAAGAAACGTGTTTATGTCAAAATTTCACAAAATATTATTGTCACAGTGATCAAATTTGGTGGTTTAAGTATCATGCTTTTCATTAGGTCCTTGGTTTGACACCTATGTTAAACTTTTGTGTTTTTTTTTTCTAAATCCACTGTTTTGTTATACGATTGTTTGAGGTCTATTTTTTTTAACCCACCATTTTATTATACAGGCCTATCGTACGGGTTCGAACAGGGCCTCCAAATGTCAGAGCCGCCCCTGATTGATAGGATCAGGTTTTGATTTATTGGTGGTACGGTACAAATTTATTAATTCTAAATTCTTTATCTTCAACTTATAATTAATTTGAGCGATTAGTTTTAAATAGAACTTTCTACAAATTGCAAACAACTATTCTTTCTAGAAGTAGTGATATGATATAGTACTTCTAGTAAATTTAGAGGTATGAAATGTACAAGAATGACACAATCCATGTAATTATTAGATTAAATAATACAGTAGTAAGGCGGCCATGAAGCTACTCAAGTTGGACGAATGAGAGCAACATTTAAAACTGCCTATCTCATATCTCAAATGTTATCCGGTTAATTTTACCCTCATCCTTTCTCTTTGATGGTTTACATTTTTCATTTTAAAAACCAACTTTTAAGGAAGGAGATTGGTATAATGTTTGCATATGTGATGTTTGATTTAGTTGTAAGATATATAATAAAATTTGGTTATAAATACTTTTTAAAAATATATCATAAATTATTTTTAAAAAAACAGACAAAAAATTAATACGTTATCAATTAAAAAACAGGTAAGTATAAATTTATGTGACAAGTTCATATTTAAAGTATACTGTTAGATGCATGAATAAAATATTTTAAGAGTATACTACTATATGTATGTCAGGGCGCAAGATGACCCATGATATAACTCAAGTTATTTGGGAAATCATTTCAATAGCACCCCAATTTAGACTTACATATGCATACTCCATTAATAAACAATGGGCATAAACAATTTTGACGGAGTAATATTTCCGAAATTCATTCAATACACACATGAGCGTCTTTTCATAAAAAAGTACAAACTGACATGGTAAACAAAAAAAAAAAAATCTCACATGGGAGACAATTGAGTTTACATTATACTATGATTAATGTTATTAAAGATACTTTGTGTTACTAAAATAAAATATGTTCATTCTCGTCCTTGTTCGTCTGTATGCGAATTAAGGCGGTCCGGAATCTCTTGAGACTTAAGTATCTGCATGAATGCCTTCCGACGTGAGTAACAATATATCAAGTACATCGCTCCCTCGTGTACGTTTCTACATCCGGATCTATGCACCTCTAGACACTTAAACTCCGTAACCAAGAGTCTAGGCCAGGGTACTTTACTACTTTCATGAGCTATGGGGATATGACATGGAGGATTGTGTCGAGCTAAGTACTGAGATAGAAAATTTGCTCAAGAAGGGGAATCCATCCAGGAGCGAAGGCCGTGACGACCCCCAAGATATCAGGATTGTCATGAGGAAGAATGCGGGTGATCATGACACCAGAAATTAACTAGTAAAGGATGTTACAAGGCTGATGGATATTCCCCACGGAAAGGGAAATGGGGCTCGGAAGGATGAAAGCGTATCTCGGAATGGGAAGAGGAATGCTATGCATGATCTCCGTAGGCCCAGAAGGAGGAACTTGTGACAAAGAGAGGGCTGATACGACATATCATATGTTAGTTGTAGAAACGGGAAACAACAGTTCAAGGGCGAAGGGAGTGAATCCTATTACTTTTGATGACAGTGAAATTCCCACATAAAAACTTCGGGTACACGGGAATTGAGGAACTCGACGTGCCATTAGTTCTGGCCTTAGAGATTGCGTCCTTCAGAGTGCAAAAGGTCCTTATAGATACATGAAGCTCCGTTAATGTGTTAGTGCATTGGAGCAGATAAAGGTAGATAACAGAAAAATAGTCTGAGCAGTAAGTTCACTCACTAGATTTGGAGGAAAAGAAATCATGACCATCGGAAATATTGAATTGCGAGTGCCAATGGGAAAGGATCTCAAGGGCATGACTATGCCAAGGTTGTCCATTGGGAAGGCAAGAGGTAGTCATGGATTTAGGATGTTCCATGATAAGAGACTTGTTGGTACATCCTCGGAGGCGTAGGTGAAAAGAAGAAGGAAATGTTGAAGGGTACAACACCCATCAAAGAGAAGTTTCGAAGAAAACATCAAAGATGATGTTTTGTCTATATAAGAGGGAGAATGAAATGTAATGACCTACGTCAGAATCTTACATTTGTGGCACTAAGTAATTAAGAGGAAGAAGTAAAGTAGTTATAAGATCTCTATTACAGTTGTTGTTCGAAGCTCATCTTTGCTTTTAAGAGGCGTTTTCTAGATCCAATTGTGTTGGGGAGAGTAGGAAAGATCTAAGGTTTCGAAATCCTGACTCCTAAATTTCCTCTTTGGTTTGCGGTGCAAACTGTTTCTATTTGATTTTTGCTTTCTCTTTGGTATCTTTCTTATGATTCGAAAGGAAATGAATAAGGAATATTTGTGATGGACATACAATAGGATATTAGAATGGTGTTAGTGACTGATTTGATTTTATAAGGGTAGCTTGTTCAGCAGTGGAAAGGAAACAATCATACCAAGTGCTTTCCTTAGTTTGCACATATCAATTTTTTTCCTTCGCGTGAGGAAAGGAAGGTCCAGATACTTGTATTTTCTTATATTTAAAGTAACCCCTAATTCAGCGGTTAGCTGCCTTTGCAAGTATTTTGGCGTATTACGAGAGAAAATGATACTAGATTGTTTTCTAGGAAATGGCTTGACCAGAACAATTTTGATAGAGTCGTGTGTAATACCATTTATATAGAACATATATTTGCTTTGCTAAATAACATGCAATTGTCGGCAAAGTAAACAATCGGGATGATTGGACCATTCGTACTAAATTTTAGAGGAGTTATTAATGGTCTGGGATGAACTAAAAGTTTATTTTCAGTTTTTTAAAAATAATTCCTTTAACAAGCGTCAAAGGTAGTTGTGCCGACGGACACTATTGTTACCACGCACCTAGTGGTGTACCTTTTCCAAATTGAGGCATAAAACCGTACCGTCACAATAAGGGGTTACTTTTTCTTTTTATTATTCTTTTGAATCCGGAAATTGCAAGGAAGTCTCGTCAATCGTGCAAATTAGCGTATATGTAAGGGCTTGCATATAAATTATCCGAAAGTAGAAATTAGAAACAGAGTCGAGAACAAGAAGCCCCCAAATTTCTCACAACCTTACAAACGACTTCTCAAATCAACCGAAACTACAGGAGACACACCCAAAATGGAAGCTCGAACCGGAAAGGAAAGCAGCTCCTTCGAACCATGGAATCAGCTGGACGACAAGATCGTCCTGGTGACAGGGTCATCATCTGGCCTAGGTGTAGAGTTCTGTTCCGAATTAGCCAAAGCCGGATGCAGACTCATCGCTGCCGCTCGACGGGTAGACAAACTCAAGGAGCTTTGCGACTCGATCAACACCGAATATCCATCTTCGCGACCTGATCGGATACGAGCTGTGGCGTTGGAGCTTGATGTTACGGCGAGTGAGCCTGTTCTGGAGGCTCAGGTGCAAAAGGCCTGGGACATTTTCGGAAAGATCGATGTTTTGATCAATAACGCTGGTGTTAGAGGTAACTTTACTCAGCCCTAATCTTTCCTGATGTAAATATTCCGCCTGTTCTAGTTGTTCGATTTAGTAAAGGTGGTCAATCAGTTTCAAGTTTGATTACGAATTAATCTAATGTAAATGAAGTCGGTCTTTAATTCAGTTCGATTAAATTCATTTGAGTTCACTTCAAGTTTGGTTTTAATTGAAATTACTTTAAATAAATTGAGTTATTTGATCTACGAATTGACTCGGTTGAACTAGGGAGGTGACTGGGCCTGACTTCTAGGTTCGCGTTTCAAAACATAGCTTACAATTTTTTAATTGGTTTTGGGTTATATTCTGTTTGATGTAGTTTGGAAAGTTTTTGGTCTTTGGTTCTTCTAGTCAAAATTGAAAGCTGAATTCGACTATTGTATGATGCAGAACGGATTCACGGTCCTCTCGATCTGACGAAAGAAGAATGGGACAAAGTTATCGCAACGAATCAAACCGGATCATATCTTATGTCGAAAATTGTAGGCAAGCATATGCGGGACTCCAAGCAGGGCGGATCGATCATTAACATCTCCTCCCTTACGGGGCTTAATCGTGTTCAGTTCTACGGTGGCCATGCCTACGCGGCCTCAAAGACCTCTCTCAACGCCATCACTAAGGTTAACATTCTAGTCTGTATATTTTCTCCAAATTTTATAAAAATGTTCTATAAGTTGATTAGTATTGTGAAAATTTTCAGGTCACGGCACTAGAATTCGGACCTTATAACATCAGAGTTAACACTATAGCGCCTGGGATATTTCCATCACAGATTACTCAAGGACTTTTAGATAAGCCTAAGATGGGAAATATTTTGGGAAAGGTTGTTGTACTTCCTAATTACGAAGGAAATCCCTATCCAGGGTTGACATCAATGGCGCGATACCTAATTCACGACTCTTCTAAGTATGTGACGGGGAATGTGTTCATAGTCGATGCAGGAGCAACATTACCCGGCCTACCGCTTAGGTCTTCTCTTTGAAGTTTCTTGCAAGGGTTCTAAGGATACACTTTCGTAATGACCAAGTGTGTACTAGATGTGTATTATTTTTTCGAATAAGTTGTAACATTATTCAGTTTCGGAGAAGTTATTGAACACAATAAAGTACAGTGTTTTTGTATTTACTTTCAATAGATAGCCATGTGTAAAAAGTAGATGTGGGTCTCGGTGAAGAGTGAGAAAGGGAAGTCCCATGGACCGTCCCCATCGTCCAACAAACCGTAGGGCAGTATCGCTATAACGTTTTTTATACATCCATCAATAATAAGAAACTTGATTTCAAGTTTCAAGTTCTAAATACTCTTACTTGCATCCAACAAAATTTTCTATTGTTTCTAAAATCAAAATCACTTCATGACAAACAATTCCACTAAAACTTGAAACAATTCACAAAAATTTAACATCTGCTATAGTTAATTTAGTATTTTAATATTTTACTTTCATAAAGAGAAAAAGCATTTTACACACATTGCTTTTTTTTTTTTAATTAATAATAAGTTAAATTTATGTGGCTTTCATATTTCCATTAACGAATAAGTACAATTGCCAATCACTTCCTTTATGCTAGTTTGAGACCAAACACATACTCCCTCCCTCTCACAGTTTGTATCATTTTTTTTTCACAGAAAATAATGAAAAAAGTTAAATATGAAGTTATATTGCTTTTACGTACTTTATTGAGAATTTGTGGCCACTAAAATGTGTTGATAAAATATATTAAAATTATCATAACATCGTCCAAATATCGCAAAGAATTAAAATTATGCAACTCTAACAAGACACTCAAAATGGAAAAATGATGCAGTGCTCGGACCGAGGGAGTATGGGCTAACTTCAGATTACAAGCCATTCTCACCGGTGTTTGTATAATCTCCGACCCAACATGCGGCCCAAGGGGCTGATACTGCAACAACTTCATATTGTGGCTTTCTTTCCCAGACTGCATACACTGTATTTGTAAAATTAATCTACTTTAATTAATAGTGCCTTTGTACTTTTTCCCTTGTGAATTGTGATGCCTTCATGGCTTCATTACCCGATTGACTTCCCCATTCCACTTGTCCAGATTGTGTTGCGCACATTCATCCAGTTTATAATTTATTTGTAACCCCTAACAGTTCATTTTATGGATTCAGCACGGGTCCAGGAGTAGATACCAGTCCGTGTTCGAGTCCTGTCCAATAAATGGGTGTGAGGTAACTGAATTCGAACCGACCGGACCTGAGGGACATAATTGTTTTTTACCACGTGATAGTGAAAATGAAATTGAAGGATTTATATTTAAGCTAATTTATTTACTTCAGCACCCCAACGTAGAATGTACACAATGTAGGGCTGTGTGATAGTCATCACGTTTATTAAAATAAAATTAATAATTATGATGGGCTTACGCCTAATTAATTAAATCAAGTTGTAATATTAGTACTCTCCCGATCCATTCAACGTACGTCTGCCACGTCCATGTGGACATATACTAGCTAATCAAGTGTAGGGCTTTATGTCTTATCCTAATCAGAATCTAAAGTATAACTTCAGCATGTCAAATTTGACATGAGAAAAGAAAGTCCAACTCCTAGTGTGAGTAACCTCCAAAACCAAAAATTATTAGGCATGTCATGTTTATTAGGAGTGTGCAAATAAACCGAACCTTGAAATCCAATTTGAAAAATTCGATAATTCACTCCGAACAGATTCAATACGACACTTTTGCATGGTATATATTAGGTTTCGAATTTTGGATCGAATCGAATTGAATCCACTTGTTATCGGTTTCAATTAATCTCGCATGCAAAAAAGATCAATAAATTTTTTTAAAAATGCTCCATTTAACCTTTCACCAGTCCACACCAAAATGATAAATTATATTTTTAAAACGTTATGGAGTTATCCAAACATTTTGGTGGACTAACTTACACTTTTTTTAAGTGAATAAATAGCCAACACATATAAGACTATTTTGGTCACATACTCTTACCATAAAGAAATATCAGAAATGGAGTCTCCATTCAGGGCGGATATACTGAGAGGCAAGGTGGCTCTCCTGACAGGAGGTGGGTCGGGAATCGGGTTCGAAATATCCACCCAACTCGGTAAACATGGCGCTTCCATCGCCATCATGGGCCGTCGCAAGAACGTCCTTGACAAGGCAGTTGCAGCCCTTCAATCTCACGGCATATCCGTAAGAATTTTCCCATCCGACCATATTTATAATGTTCACAATACTCGAACTTGAGTTGAGACAGTAAAGTTTCATGTTTGTTCAGGCAGCTGGATTCCAAGGTGATGTTAGAAAACGAGAAGATGCGCGGCGAGTTATCGAAGCTACGGTAAAGCAGTTCGGAAAACTCGACATTCTGGTGAATAATGCCGCTGGGAATTTTCTTGTTGCAGCTGAAGATCTCTCTCCAAATGGCTTCAAGACAGGTGTTTATTATTGTTGCTCCTTTTATGTTTTTAATCATTTATTGATTGACAAAGTGGCGTAAATATTTATGACACTTGTTTTGTGATGTGTATGGACCTTTTGTGACATTTTGAAGGAAGATTTCGTTCTCATATTTTATTTAACTTGATGTGTAATTAAAATCCCAACAATTCGCAGTGATGGATATTGACACTGTTGGCACATACACAATGTGTCACGAAGCACTGAATTATCTCAAAAAGGACGCACCAGGAAAATCTCCTTCATCGTTGGGAGGATTTATACTCAACATAAGTGCAACTTTTCACTACACCGCAGCTTGGTATCAAGTCCATCTTTGTGCCGCAAAGGTTTGTCCCATCTTAATTACGAAATTACATTTTTATATCTGTCGGTATTACTCTATCACCCTTTATTAAAGACCCATGTTTACTTTTTGTCCATTTTTCTTCCTCCAGGCAGGTGTTGATGCCATTACTAGATCATTAGCCCTCGAATGGGGTGCAGATTATGATATTAGAGTTAACGGGATAGCTCCAGGACCTATAGGAGGTACTGCCGGCATGAGTAAACTTCTACTTTCGGAAAAGGCTAAAGAATACGAGCCTCTTTTTCGGGTTGGTGAGAAGTGGGACATTGCCATGGCTGCTGTTTACCTTGCCTCTGATGCTGGTAATTAGTTTAAAGCTTAGTCTTATATTAATTTATAATACCAGTTGAAAAATGGTTATAAGTTAACTAAGGCGACTTGGTGATTTTTTTCATTTGTAGGGAAGTATGTAAATGGAGCTACATTGCCAGTGGATGGAGGGCTCTGGTTAAGCAAACCTCGTCATCTGTCGAAAGATGGAGTGAAGCAGCTATCGCGAACAATTGAGAAAAGGTCACGTGCTGCACCAAGTGGTGTCCCAACCAGCAAACTTTAGGCTACTTAGTAACTCAAGAACAAGAGTTATATGGATTCAAGTCCTAGTTAGCTAGTTGAGCTGCACATCAATGGGATACCAAGTATGTATGAATGAGGAATCACACAAGTTAATAAAGCAGTTTTTTGCTACAGTTTATGAGTTTTTTGCGTCAGCTATTAATGAGATGCTATTGTGGCACTTTTACCGCCCACACTTGTAATTTGTCAAAATTATATCTCTGCATACCATCTTGAATATGTGCAAAATGAAAGTATATATGTCCTAGAGACAACCAACATTAAGGACGATATGTACTTTACCGCATTCAGCTTATTGGTATTTATTTATGTTACATTATTTAAGCATACATAAATACAATTGGCATTACATTTACTGAATAGATTATTTGGTTGTTTGAATTATTCTGTAAGATGTTCCCAAGGATTAAAGATAATCACCAAGTTAGTGGGAGCTTGCGTGTCAGAACTTAAGTCCTAAAATTAACCACTAGTTGATAGTCATTGAGATATGGGATATCAATGATGCGATAGAGACTAGCATGTGTTGCATCAGATCCTTCGAGGATGTAGTAGTTCTCACTGCTGCGAATGGCTTGGTTATTCATGATGGACACATGGACACTGAGAGTGTTGGCATACCCAGCCGAGAAACCATTTGGTAAATTCTATTTAAGTGTCTATGGGAGTATCGGATTGTAGGGTGATGTAATAGTCCTCAGACTTGAGGTCAATACTACATCATATGTGGAATAATATACTTTGACCATGCGCAACGCTTGCACTCTTAAAGTAGGGTAGATACGACATGCGTTGGGTATATTAGGAAGCATATGGTGTGAGTGATTGGACCAAGATCAGGATTCATTCCTCCTAATAGATTCAAGGAAAGAATACTCTACATCTCATATTTAGTGCGATCATTAGTCAGTGGCCACTGCAAAGATATATGTCAAAATGGTGTTTGGACATAATCATCTAGATCGACTAAGAAGATTGAGAGACAATGGATGAGTTATTGGAATAGACACTAATCCATATTCTAGACTCATTCGAGTATTTGAGAATGAAAGGACCGTATAATCAAAGTACTCTACATCACAGGCAGTTTGTATCTCCTCAACAAACGTTCCTTACATATTAGTATTGTCTAGTGACGATTGTCTAGGAATATTCACTGAGACCTTGATTTGATCATTGCATGATATGTGAGGGCCTATGGGTCATATACAACTAGGTGATGATTCTCCTGATTAAGCATTAGGGTAAATTAAATGTCAATTGAATTGATAACATTTGATTTACTATTGTCAAGGATATTTCATTTGATGGAAATCATTAATTAAGTTAAAATTAGATTTATAACTTAATTCATATATTAAATAAATATCAATTGGATTGGTAAATATTTAATTTAATATTATTGAGAATGATTCTATTTGATAGTAACAACTAATTAGTTAAGTTGAATTGGATTCAATGGATTAATTTATACTTTAGAAAGTAAATTAATTAAATTAGATTTAATTAATAAAAGAAGAAAAGAATAATTAGATTAAATTGGATTTAATTAATTAAAAGTTAGAATGTGCATTTGAACCAATTTAGAATGAGGTTCAAGTGTTAAAATCCCAAAAGAAAAGGATTGCTAGTGATGGCTTCGAACCCATGACCTCTAGCTTATTAGCTTGCACACACACCGACTGGGTAAAGCCCATGTACACTAACTTATGCGTTTTACACGCATATATCCAGCATAGGCGGCTGGGTGATTTTAGTTAGTAAAATCAGAAAGATACTTGTGGTACTAGGTTGTTGCTAAGATCTCTCCTTCTCTCTAGGGTTTCTACACGGTTGTATTCGTTCTAACTTCTTTCTTTTCTTCTTTGATTAATTCTCTTTTATTATGATCTTTGAGATTTCTTTGTTTTGCTTAATGTAGATTTTGAATATGAATTTCCTAACATCCATGGAGAATTCATCACCGGAGAATTGAACTACGTTTGGCTTGATCCTGAGGGTACGTAGACAGCTTAGAATTGTTCTAAGTTCAGTCATATTCTTTAGAAGATCATCATTAATTGTTCTTTGAAGAACAAATTTATGTAATGGAAGTTGGAAGCTGGACAACGGATAAGTTATTTATATGGAGCATGTTAAATAATCATTCAATCAACGATCCATGTAGGAAAATTTTTGAATTCCGCTGCATTAACCTTAGAGGTAATTTCCTACAATTACTAACACAAAATAACGAAATGCTATGTAACTAAAAAGTCTGATTATTTAACACTCAAAACCGTATATTGAATGTCCGAATGTGATCTGATACTTAAGCAGCACAACACAAATTAGTCAAGGAATCTCAAGGTGAATGATTAAATGAATTAGTACAAATACGAACTACGTATACGTTTCTATAGCTTTTCTCCCGTATTTTGGTTGACGGACTTCTCATCTACATATACAAAATAAGCTAGAAGTCAATTTGGAACGAAAGAGTTTGAGTGGAGCCGAGTTCAAGTTTACCATAGAAATGAAAAAGGAAATATGCAGTACATGAACTAGCCATACAGATCGAGTTAACAGAGTTTCTATTATGGACCAAGCTTTAACAAATTTTGGCTGCACGACTTACATATAAACATAGTATAGTTTGTTCGATAATTAAACCAAGTGGAATACGTAGTACTCCCTCCATTTTTATTTATAAGTAGTTTTAGCATTTTGAATTCTTCCTTAAATATAAGTAGTTTTAGCTTTTATTATATTATTTTACTCTTTCCCATATACTTTTCCTTACTTTTAATAGTATTAAAAATGCATATCTTCATTTTTATCTCTATCTCTTTTTTATTAAAATAAGAAAAGTTACATAGATTTTATAACATTAATAAGTGAAATAATAAAATAATAAAAATTAATCATTTCCTTAATAACTGTGAAAACACCTAAAACTACTTATAATAAAAAATGAAGGAAGTAGTAAATATTCGACTTACATAACAACACTAGTAGTTTGAACCCATAGACATAGTTATACATTTTATTTCGTATATTTATTCATTAATCATTGACCTTGTTTATTTGTTCGAGTAAGTTTAATCATTCTTATTCTTTTTTTTTTGATGAAGATCATTCTTATTCTTTGAAGTCCAATAAGTACTGCTCTATTTTTAATTAATGATTCTTTAACGGCTTAGGCATCCTTTTCTTGACTTTTCAACCTGGAGGACTGAAAGAAGAGCTTCCATGCTCTGTAACAAAACTTGCTTTCTTTTATTATTATTTTTTCAATAATGATTTTAATTTTGAAGTATTTTGAGGTTAGGGTAGAAAATAACAAACCCTCCTCAATTATCATTGAAATTCATAAAACCCCCTTAATTATCTAAATTACATCAAATTTCCTCATTTTATATTAAATGTTGTGTCCCTGAACATCATTCCGTCAGTTTAGATGTACACGGCGGTAAACTAAAATTCTGAAGCCGTATGTACATCATTTAATATGCAAACTGTTCCTAATTACTATGCTAACAATGAATCTAGAACTATATAAAATAATGAGTATACAAAAGTTGTAACTTTTGTCATTTGTGTATTTGTGTATGGTATGTTACTACTTTTTTTATCTTGCAACTTTGTTTTTGTAAGAATGTGAATCGATGCCTTCTCATTAATCACCAAGGATATATATATACAACTAAATCCATTATTTTAGGCTATATTTTAGGACAGATATACATTCATAATACATTTCTAATCCATTCCTATCTCTACATTGTTTTTTGTTTTTGTTTTTGGAGTTTAGAATACTGGATACATATCAAGTAAACTAATCCTTAAAGTAAATAAAATAAAGTGTTAAAAATTAAATCTTTTAACTTTTTACTTTTAACCATTAATTTTGTTGATAAATATTTAATTAGTTATTATTTTTGTCGTTCAAATGAATTTTTAAAATTTTTTTTTAGGGTGTACAAAGAATTATAATCCTCCGTTTTGTTTATTAGTATCTTTTTTTTTTTTAACAAGATAGTAGCTTTTATTCAACAAAATAATAATTACATATTAAAACTTAATATTATGAAAATATAATTATTACAATTTCGTAATACAATGTCTTTTGATTATTTTTCTGTTAGGAGTTGGATTAAATATTAAAGGGTTTATATCACTTTAGGGGCTAGTTAGGACACCTAATAACAGAATAGGCTCCATTAGACCAACAATTACATATTAGGCCATAATATGGGTTTTTTGTGTTGACCAACACATAACAATGCCATCAGCTCATTTTGTACAAAACAAACAAGGCCTTAACTCAATAGTAAGGTGAGACCTAAAATGTAATTGTATTTGAACACTAACTTTATTATTTTCCGATTATATTTTTGTTTTCTTTCTTTTCCTTTATTCTTTTTTTTCCTTCTTTATGTCAACAATAACTTGTTTCCTACAAAATGTTATTTAAAAAAAAAATCAAAATTTTAAATGTAGAATTATTGTAAATACTAAATTATTATAAATCATACACCAACAAAATTTGTATTTCAAAACATGTCCCCTCATTATTTTCAAAAAAAAGATCAATATTTTTTCTTTTTTCTTTTTCCTTTTTCCTTTTATATTTTTCTTTTTTTAATTTCTTTTTCTTTTTTCTCTTCTTCTTCTCCAAAAGCTCCGGTAGAGGAGCTTTGTGAAACTCCGATTATAGTTGTAAGCTCCAGATCGAAGCTGTGCAAGCTCCGATCTGGAGCTTACACGCTCCAGCTCCTATAGTCGAAGCATTGCAAGCTCCGAGCAGGAGTTGTGCATGCTCTAGTCGATGCCTTGCAAAGCTCCGGTGTCGGAGCTTTTGAAGAAAGAAAAAGGAAAAAAAAAATATATATAAAAGGAAAAAGAATAAAGAACAAATATTGATTTTGTTTAAAAAATAATGTTGGGACATGTTTTGAAATATAGGGTTTGATTTAGAATAATTTTGTATTTATAATATATTTATATTTCAAAATTTTCATTTGTTTTTTAAAATAAAATTTGATAGGAAAAAATAGCTTTATTGTTGATAAAAAGAAAAAGAAAAAAAAAAGAACGCAAAAATAAAAAGAGAATGTGTGTTGAAATACAATTACATTTTGAGCCTCTTGGTAAGGCTTGTTTGGTTTTTCACAAATGGAAATTTGGATAGGCGAATTAAGCCTGGTTTGGTCAAATTCGACCCCTAATCTGTAATTAAAAATCTAATGGGGCCTATTTTGTTATTAGGTGTTCTAATTGACCCCTAAAAAAATGGGGCCCAATATTAAATCATATTGGCCCTTAAAACGACAACAAAACAAAGTTTTAGAAATTAAACCATGATGGAGGAAGTAATAAAATTAAATCCATGTTCAACTTTAATTTCTAATTATATAGCTCAAACTTTTATAGAAGGCCCTTTATATTTAATAATAAATGGTATTACATTTATATGAAAATCACATATGTTGCCCAGTAAAATAATATGTCCACTTAAAACTGATGCGTGATGAGAAAAGAGAAACGGAAAACAAAAGAAAAGGATGGATAAAAATTGAAAAACAATTAAAAGTGAAAGAAAAACAAAAAAGTTATCAAGACCAAGAGTACAAAAAATAGAGCACATTGTACTAGCACTAAGCCACTTAAACAAACATTTAATTACATGGATTTGTCCTGATTACTAGTACCGCCTTCATGAAAGGCGCGTATGCCACAAACTCTGTCAGTTTGGACGGCAAGGGGGCATGACGCAATGTTAGTATTAACTGAAGGTGTTTGGCGC
Source organism: Plantago ovata (assembly GCA_028274465.1). Classification (NCBI taxonomy): domain Eukaryota; kingdom Viridiplantae; phylum Streptophyta; class Magnoliopsida; order Lamiales; family Plantaginaceae; genus Plantago; species Plantago ovata. Next base: position 39,400,216 of record CM051455.1, on the reverse strand, counting down.
AATTTAGATAATTGAGGGGATTCATGCCTCTTAATGATAATTGAGGGGTGTTTATCCTATTTAGTCGATTATGTTTAAAATAAATTTGGTTACTTTATCTTCAGCTTTGGAATTTTAATTTCACACTAAGGTTCTGTTTTCTTCGTCTGAACTGAACTGAATGAATCTAAACTGAACTTATTTGTAGTACAAAAACTATTAGGCAAATTTGAACTGAACTGAACTGAATGCATCTGAATTGAACTGATCTGGACTGGACTTAAAACAATCAATTTTCAGACGAAGAGAACATAGCCTGAGCGAATGGGAGAAAAAATGTTCCACCTCGGTTCCTTGCGAGAAACAAATGCAGCTCCAAGTCACGTATTTTGGCGATTTTAGAAACTATAATGGCAGTTACCTAAAAAAGAAGAATGTATAATGTAAAATGTTTTTTTATTTGAAAAATGCAAAGCAAATGGCAATCCGTTATATGACAAAAAATGACCTTCGCCCAATGAGGACAATAGCCAGTACGTTATATGATATGTGAAACTTGTGGACCTGCTGCAATGAAGTTATATCCAATCTTGCAGCATTCAATATAGGGTCAAATTGCAAATCTTCTGGTGTTATCTCAACAACTGTTTCCGAATGTAGTCAGGAAAAGGTAATTGTCTTCATTAGGAAATCAATTTCTATTCGAATTCCTTTAGATTTAGCTGCAAATTGAAGTCTATATAAAGAGGTGATTACTGCATGCTCATACCAGATTTGGAGACATAACAACACGGCATTGAAGGCTTGTTCGACTACTTCGACAAGTGATATATTATAGATTATAGGTTCTAGCTCTGAGAGATAGATTTGTTCTTGTTTCTTGCATACTGTTAGGGACTTGTGATTGGCGTTCATATAATATATTGAAGGTGGTTGATCTCCGTGGACGTAGGTTATTCAGAACCGAACCACGTTAAACTCTTGTGTCTTTCTTGCTTATCGTTCTTGCTCTGTTTTCTGGTTTTGGTTGCTTGGTTGTGTGTTTGATTGGTGCAGCTGATCTTGGTGGTTTAGTTGTGTCGTGAGCTTTTGTGATTAGGTAGAATCGACTATTATTGATACGAACTCAATAATTGGCGCCGTCTGTGGGAAGAAGAGTCGAAGGAATTTACCAGGAGAATTCAAAGCTTGATATAAGCAATGTCGTCAACTAAAATCGAGATTGAGAAGCTCACTAAACACACAGATTTCAGCCTGTGGAAACTGAGGGTTAAGACCTTGTTATCGGATTATGGAGCTGACGATGCTCTGTTGGGGGGATAACGGTCTTAAGGAGATAGAAGACGATGCAAATTAAGAAGAAGGAAATCAAGAAGAAGGCATTCAATACACTAATTCACTCATTGAGCGACGAATCATTGAGGGAGGTTATCAAGTGTACTGGTGCAAAAGAAATCTGGGATAAACTTGAAAAAGTTTATATGGGGAAATCATCAGCCCAGATGATGTATCTCAAGCAGAAGTTTCTTGGTTTTAGGATGGATGAAGGTAGGCCGATTCTGGAGCAGTTAGATTGACAAGATCACAACACACTTGGAGAATGTTGGTGATAATACTACAGACGCAGACAAAGCTATGGTGTTGCTCAACTCCCTTCCCAACTCCTATGAGAACTTTAGAGATTCGTTGATGTTTGGTAATGTTGAACTAACTTTGAATTTGGTAAGAGAATCATTGAAGACTAGGGAGTTCCATAAGCAGAAGAATCTGCAGGAAGGTGGACATTCGGCTGAGAGTCTTGTTATGAAGTACCATGGTTCCAGGAAGGGTTCTTCAAGGGAAAGATTACCAAAGGAGAAATATAAGAAGTAAGAGAGTAAGAGGTCATCAGATTCTGTGGAGAATAGGAGGTGCTACCACTGTCACAATAAGGGAAATCTCAAGAAGGATTGCCCTGTGTGGAACAACAGGAAGCCAAAGCAATCTGGGGGAGATGCAGGAACAGTGGACATTGCACAGGCTACACAATCGTTTGACATCTCAGAGGTACTTACAGTCTCTACTTCTAATATAGACTTATCCTGGATTCTTGATTCTGGGTGCTCTTTTCACATTAGTCCGGTTAAAGAATGGTTTACAAACTTCAAATATGGAAAAGGTGGAACTGTACTTTTAGGGAACAATCAATCATGCATGGTCAAAGGCATTGATGATGTTAAATTGAAGTTGCATGATGGAACTGTTAGATTGTTAACTGATGTAAGGTACATACCTATACCTGATTTGAGGAGGAATCTAATCTCACTTGGTCCATTTGATGCTATGGGATATTCATGGAGTTGTAGTCATGGTGTTCTGCGGGTTATGCACGGGGTTCAGGGGGTGTTGGGTAAACACCTCAAACAACCTTGCTGGGAGGTGTTAAGAAGAATGGTCTATACTATTTATTTGGTAACATAGTAGCTGGAGAAAGTGCAGCTGTTCATGGGAATGACAACACATATCTATGGCACAAGAGGCTTGGCCATCTTGGAGAGAAAGGATTGAAGGAACTTACCAAGTAGAGATTACTTGGAGGAGACAAGTTCACTAAGTTACCATTCTGTGAGACATGTGTGATGGGAAAGGCGCACAAGACCAGTTTCAACACAGGGAAGCATACTACTAAAGCTAATTTGGATTATGTGCATTCAGATTTATGGGGACCATCCAGGACACTCACTCAAGGTGGAGGTAAATATTTCATCTCATTCATAGATGATTATTCAAGGAAAGTCTGGGTTTATATTCTGAAGTCTAAGGATCAAGCATTTAATCAGTTCAAGGAATGGTTAGCTGAGGTAGAGAATCAATCAAGAAGATCATTGAAGTATCTCAGGATTGATAATGGATTGGAGTTCTTATCTACTGAGTTTACTAATTTCTGTAAGGAGACGGGTATTACTAGACACAGAACAGTTGCAGGTACACCACAGAAGAATGGAGTTGCGGAAAGAATGAATAAAACTCTATTGGAGAGAGCCAGGTGTATGTTACTGAGTTCTGGGGTAAGCAAAGGTTTCTGGGGAGAAGCTATATAGCAGCAATACTTAGTCCAGTTGTGTCTTTGGAGTTTAAGACGCCGGATCAAGTATGGACTGGAACAACTGGGGACTATTCAAAACTCAAGGTGTATGGTTGCTTGGCTTTAGCACATATCAAGCAAGATAAGTTGGAAGCTAGAGCATTGAGGTGTATCTTTATTGGTTACCCAGAGGGGGTTAAAGGATATAAGCTTTGGTGCATAGAACCTGGAAAGGGAAAGTGTATTATAAGCAGGGATGTCCAGTTTAATGAAGATGTGTTACCTCAGAAGGACAAGCAGGCAGGTGTTGACAAAGGGGGTTCACCCAACCCCGCACTCAACCTCGACTCTGCAGAAAATACCAGAATTGAGTTAGAAGATGAGAGAGTTCACTCTTAGGTGGAGCCCACAGTGGAGGATAATGTTGCGGATGCTGATCCTATATTACCAGTGAATGAGGAGTCTAGTAGTAGCTCAGAGTCAGATGGTGATGATCGACTTGATGAGGAAGTTGGTGAAACTTCAAACTATCAGCTTGCAAGAGAAAGAAGTAAAAGGGAGCAGAGGAAAGCACCAGATATGTATGGTTTTGGCAGGGTTAGCAAGACATATCTTGCTCATGCTCTTAGTACTGCGGAAAAAGGTGTGGATTCATCTGAACCACAGAGTTATCAGGAAGCAATGTCATGTTCTGAAAGTGCAAAGTGGATTGGAGCTAGCTATTCATGAAGAGCTAATGTCACTTGAGAAGAATGGTACATGGAAAGTTGTGAAAGTTCCTGATGTACAGAAGCTTGTCAACTGTAAATGGATCTTCAAGAAAAAGGTGGATCTCAAGGGTACAAAATACATAAGGTACAAGGCTAGATTGGTTGCTAGAGGATTTACTCAAAGAGAAGGAGTGGACTACAATGAGATTCTCACTAGTGGTTAGGCACACATCTATAAGGGTAATCTTAGCTCTTGCTACTCAGTATGACATGTTTCTTCACCAAATGGATGTGAAAACTGCGTTTATACATGGAGAATTGGAAGAAGAGATATACATGACAGTACCAGAGGGAGTTGTTGTTGACAAGAGGCATAAGAGAGCATGTTTGCTGAAGAAATCATTATATGGTCTTAAGCAGAGTCCAAGACAGTGGTACTTAAAGTTTGATAGCTACATGTCGGAGATTGAATTTGTAAGGAGTGCTTATGACAGTTGCATATATCAGTCTGGGCAGCAAGCTGCTAAGAGAGTTTACTTACTCTTATATGTGGATGATATGTTGATTACTAGCAGGTCAATGGAGGAGATTGAAACACTTAAAGGGAAGTTGCGGGAAGAATTTGAGATGAAGGATCTTGGGGATGAAGAATCTGAAAGTCTATCACAGGGTATGTGTTTACTTTGTTTGGCATGGCAGTTAGTTGGAAGGCAAGTCAGCAGTCTGTGGTTGCATTATCTACAACAGAGGCGGAGTTCATGGCTATCACTGAAGGAGTTAATGAAGCTATATGGTTGGGTGGATTATTGAATGAGTTGGGTGTCCAACAGGATCATGTGAATATTCACTGTGACAATCGAAGTGTTATTATGTTGACTAAGCATCATGTATATCATGAAAGTACAAAACACATTGATGTAAGGTTTTTCTTCATCAGAGATATCATTGCCAAGGGAGTTGTGAAGATAAAGAAGATTCATACATCGTTGAATGCTTCGAATGCTATGACTAAAGCGCTTCCAAGACCAAAGTTCAGGTTTTGCCTGAAACTTGTGGGTGTCAAGACTTTGAGGGGGTCATCCTAACCGCAGGGATGGAATGGGGAGGCATCTTAACCTTAGAGGTGCATACGGGGAGGCATCTTAACCTTAGAGGTGCATATGGGGGCGTATCTTAACCTTAGAGGTACATGGGGGTGTGTCTTAACATTAGAGATGCAAAGGGGTGTGTCCTAACTTCAGGGATACAGAGGTCGTTTGGTGTTGAGCTAAAGGTGGAGATATGTGAGGTGTTATCTCAACAGCTGTTTCCGAATGCAGTCAGGAAAAGCTAATTGTCTCCATTAAAAAATCAATTCCTATTCGAATTCCTTTAGGTTTAGCTGCAAATTGAAGGCTATATAAAGGGGTGATTACTGCATGCTCATACCAGATTTGGAGATATAACAACACGGCATTGAAGGCTTGTTCGACTACTTCGACAAGTGATATATTATAGATTATAGGTTCTAGCTTTGAGAGACAGATTTGTTCTTGTTTCTTGCATACTGTTAGGGACTTGTAATTGGCATTCATATAATATATTGAAGCTGGTTAATCTCCGTGGACGTAGGTTATTCAGAACCGAACCACGTTAAACTCTTGTGTCTTTCTTGCTTATCGTTCTTACTCTGTTTTCTAGTTTTGGTTGCTTGATTGTGTGTTTGATTGGTGCAGCTGATCTTGGTGGTTTAGTTGTGTTGTGAGCTTTTGTGATTAGGTAGAATCGACTATTGTTGATACGAACTCAACACTTATGAGGTTAAGACTTGTAACTCGGTGATCGCCAGAGCACGCAACACCATACCAAATGCAGTAATCTATGTCGGGGCGGGGGTCCAATTGGCGGAGAGTATATGACCAGATTTAGTATAAGATAGGATCGAAAGGCAATTATATATATTAAGGCTGCATGCATGATCAGTTCTAACATGCTTGGTTTCATCAAAGATTCAGATTGAGCTTTATAGTTTATAATGTACATGTTCGTTGATCTGTGTGGCAAGTTAAAACCATCTCACTCATTTTGAGTGATTGAAAGGTACTAATGTCATATTCGTCATCGTGGAAAAATGGCAAATTATGATCGGACTAGAAAGTAACATTTGTGGCAGTTCATTGAGATTAGAAAGTAGTAGAATTAAGGAGTAGATGAATATAGATCTGATATTGTTGTCTTGTATGATTGAATCAATCTCTGTAATCCAGTGAATAAACATTGCGCTCCAATTTTCTGAAATGTACATTCTCTCCATGATTATTAATTGGGCTATGGTTACAGAGTTACTCTATGACAAGCATAAAAGCAGATAGCGAAATAAAATCAATACTGCATTAGACTGAATTCCAAAGTCCAGCGCATTATTCCTTACAGATCTTTGTAAGATAGACAGATACGTATGTAATCAGATTGTAACTGTTGAAAGGCGAAAGCCATGTTTCAGACAAGCTTCCCATACTGTGTCGATATCCAACATGGAGCTCCCACATTCGTGCTTGCCCAAACCTTCTAACGCATGCACAATTCCAGCTACTCTTGAGGCACTCATTACTCTTCTAGGTAGCCAATTCTGTAGACAAAGTTCAAGTGCATGAAGATTAGTTAAATGATGACACCAGAAGAACAAGTACCGATTATGAGACAAATGGTGTAGATTTTGTTTATGTACCTCACAAGAGTGCAGATTCTTGAGGGAGGCTGGAGCCTCCATAGAGGGAGTTAGAGCGTAGATGCAGTCATGCTCACGCACTTTCTTTGGAATGACCTGGGAGAATGGAATGAAAAGAGTTCCTTTCGGAGCCTTGAGTTGTTCTTCTGTTGTCACATCGTCACCAACCATCCATACCTTCTCTCCATAAGAGTTGGAGAGAACCACCTCACTTTGAGATACTTCAGATAGCTTAATGCTCTCGTGCTCATACAACGTAGACACCTGATGTAGAACTTGGAATTAGTGATTGATGTAAACAAATACAAGAAAACAGATTGTTTATCACGTGAATACCTTAATACCCTTGTTGCATAATGCAGAAACAATGGCATAAGAAACTTTGGAGGGGCGGCCTCTAAAAAGAACTTCGGTTGTGCCTTTAGGGATGCTGTTGATCACAATAGCAACCACCAAGCTACTTCCATCTACTACTTTGACCTTTAGCTTAGGGTTACTTCCAATATAAAGCTCACCGTTTCTGTTAAGTTCTTCACTCTGTAAAGATACATATTGAAAAATGAGCTCAATGACTAGTCTATAAGAATTGAATTTTAAATCTGGTTTTAAATATACCTGGTTCAATAGGCCTAAACTCAGAACCTTAACACCCTTTGCATCAGCATCCATAATGGCTTGTCCGATTAAGCCATTGATTCCTTTTCTTTGCGACTTGATGGAGTACTATATATGGACATAAACAGATTCTCATCAGTGTTAGATACGTTGAATGGTATAAGTACTCTTTTATTTAGTTCCTTCTACAGCAGAGGGGAATTGTACCTGTGCACTGTATCTTGGAACAACCCAAGATTGCAACTTGAGTTTATCAAGTAAATTTGTCTCCATGACGAATGTTCGTCCGAACAAGAAATTTAGCACCATATGGATAAAGCTCAGAGGCCACATGTACCATAATTTGGAGTTATGTGGTCGTGAGGCAAAATATGCGATTCCAACACGGAGATGGAATACTGAATCAGGTGTTGTCAAATGTGTCAAATGCACTACATCAGCTGACTCTTCACCCCTCTTTAGTGACTCCTCGTGTAAGGAATCTGATTTCGAGTCCATGGTACCGTGAATCCAGTCGTAGAATGGCATGAACAACGAGAAATTTGTTCTGAATTGAGTATGATGCAGAGAGTGAAACCTGTTTACCAAAACACCATGAAACTATGTTATGGGACATCTATAAATAGTATCATCAGACTGAGTTCAGTAACTTGAATCAACAAATATTTTCGCTTGACTCTGTACAATCAAGTTCGCTACATAAATGCTAGAAAAAAAATATATAAACTTACGATGGTGTATAGATCAAGTATTTGAGAGGAGGGAAAACAGAAAAGAGCCAGTTTGGAATGAACTCGAAGTTGCAGTGACCCAATAAATTCACGAAATTGAAAATGAGCAAGTATCCGTAGAGAGAAATCAGGGACGCTGTTCCAGTGAGAACCGTTACAAGTGCTGGAATTCCAAACATCATCAGATATATTAGATTCTCCCCGAATGGATGTACAAGGCCTGCGTTTTTCAAAAGAAAAAACAAAATGTTAGTAACAATTTGGAGTAATGAATGACTGTAATCAATGTGCGTATGATAAGATAATGGCCTAATATTCCATTAAGTGTTGCATAAAACATTTTTGTGATACTTTTACGACGTTCTGAACTTTGTATTCATTAGAGTGTTGCATAGGAATCAGTTATCAGATTGTATATTAACTTACCATCGTTGGGATCTGTAGCAATGAAGGTATGGTGGTGAGAATGATATCTGGAGTAGAGGTAATGGTGGTGCAAGGCTCTGTGGAACCAATAGTAAATGTACTCAAGAGGACCAATGTGAACCAATAGTGTGATAATTGCACCATCCAATCTCCACAAAGGCAGATATGATGCCTGTGGTATGACATTGCTAACAACGTAGAAAAACACTCCAATTAACAGTACTTGATCGTCCCTGCAATATCGACATTCATAGTCATTTATCCGATTGAAATTAAGCATCACAAATAGGAAATTGTATATACTATTTGTAAAAGTCTTCGTAAGATTAAATATTTACAAATTAGCTTCATGATACATGGATTCGGAATGAAACAATTGAACATAAATAATAGAATAAAAAAGTGTGTTTCATTGTGCGAAAAATAGACCCTTTTTGTGACATTAATACACAGCTTTGTGACACTTTTGTCATGCCGGAATTTCGAGGGTTCAATTAGTCCTCTTTTGCTTGACTGTTTATCTTTTAATGGTCAAGGTCAAACTACTTTCTAGCGTATCAGGTGATTTTGACCCACTTCTGTACGGTAGCACATTATCTGGCACAAAAACATGTATGTCCTCTATTTTTTTAAACAAAGTTTAAGGTTTCTTTTTTATTTTCTATATTATTATACTCTTGTATAAAAATAAATTTTAATATTTCTCTATTATATTCATTAAACATAAAACAAATTTCACTTTGAATAAGTTTTTTAATTGTATATTATAATATCGTACTAAATGAGTATAAAATATATACTTTCTCTATGGTTGGGTTTTATTTAATCAGTATTAATTAGGTTCATAATATGTAAGTTAATTGAATTACTAGCGTGTCTACAAATAAAAATGTAAAATAAAAGTCTGTCAAAAATACAAATGGAACAGAGATGAAGATGAAAAACGTGTAGAAACCAATGGACCAATTCGAGAGAAGAGTACAAACCAGGTATTTTCTCTATCAACTTGCTCAAACTCAACATTGCGATGAACAATCTGGTTCTTCCCCTTCCCAGTATAATACCGCGAAACGGATGTCCATGCTAGGCATGTAATAACCTGGCCGATCAGGAACGGGATAATCATCAAATTGGTGTAATCTCTCTCATTTTCCGGTTTCGTGGCTATGTACAGACTCTGCATCACCCCTGGAGCCAGGATCAGATACTGCAAATCGACACGAATCTAACGGTTAGTACTGTCACTAATGAGAAGAATGACACTACTTTGTAGTGAAATGTGAATAATATACCTTGTAACTTCCAAGGTTCTTCCATGGAAAGTCTGTTAGAAAACCAGGTGTTGAAGCCATTGTAATTAGTAGTACACTTGTGTGGTTGTATTGTATGTTGTACTGAATGATGTTAGCGGATGGGGTTTTAGATAATTATATATAGAGATTGTCTCAGCCCCCCAAAGTGGTATAGGAGATTATAAATAAATTATTTTCCAACGAAATTTACAAAGACACCACGTGACAAATACACAATTTATTAAAAGTAATAGGAGTATTATATGTTTGTGTTTCAGGCGTCAGATATTGACTCTCTTTACATCATACTCCCTCCGTCCCAGAACAGTTGCACCATTTTGCCATTTTGGGTGTCCCGTTAGAGTTGCACCATTTCATTTATTTGTCATATTTGGACATGGTTATAATAATTTTATATTTCATCAACACATTTTTGTGGCCACAAATCCTCCATAAAGTAAAAGAAACATCCACTATCAATATAACTCAGTATTTAAATCTTCTCCTTATTTTCTGTGTCCAAAAGCAAATGGTGCAACTGCTTTGGGACGGAGTGAGTATATCTACTATGGAAATTTGCACCCGTGTCCAGGTACGCAGGCAGGGGCGTAGCTCCGCAACCCCCACCACCCTAAAAAAAAATTATACTCCGTATGTAATAATTATCATTTATTAAATTTTTATATGTAATTTTTCAGATTTTTCAAATTTTCATATGTAATTTTACAATTTTTCAAGTTTTTCTGTCCCCAACTTTTAAAAAAAAATCATACTCCATCCGTTCTCTCTAAAGCTTCCTGTTTGCTATTGCCAGAACAATTTTTAAAAAATAACTAAAAATAGTAAAGAGTTCGAAAAAGTTTGTAAGGGTTATAAACTTCAACTTTAAGTAATTACGTATGTAAAATCACCATTTATAATTTTATTATAAATTCTTATGTATTTTTAATTAGTATTTAAAAATTATTCTGACAATAGCAAACAAGAAATTTATGGAGAGATCGGGGGAGTATAATATATAAGTTTAGCTATTTCAAGGGCGTTGATATAAGTGTTCAACCACTATATTCTGGAAGATCAATAAAACATAACATATGCACATAACTAACTAGGAGTATAACTTAAGTCTTAAACACATGCAAAATCCTACTTAGCCTTAGATTAAATTAATTGTCATAATTTAGATTAAGCACAAGCAATTAAAGACTTCAAGGAACATACTCCTTGGCAAATAAAAAAGAGATTGTTCAAAAGGAAAAACTAAAATAAGAAGCAAAAGGTTAGATTTCAAATCTTCACATCACTTCAAGCATATTTTGCCGGTTGTGGACCATCTTCCCCTTATCATCATCCCTACTTCTCTTCCTTGATCCCATGTTCACTTCTCCCCTTGAACTGTGGTATGGACAAAATGATACTCAGTTCTCAGCCTCTTCAAAGTATCCAACTCAACTTGTTTCAAAGAAATCAACTTGTCATAGTCATGAAGCGGAGAGATAGCATTGCCAGACAGGAAACCTCCCTTGAGAGTAGCATAATCAACACCAAAAGAAGCAGCAGTGGAAGATTAAGAAACAACAGAAATAGCAGCTAGCCTCAAAGGGTGTTGGATCAACCCCTGGATGAACCACTTCTGGAGTCCATGGCAGATCATTCCCAACATTGGTTAGATAGAACTGCTGAATAGTAAAAGTTCCTGGATATTTAACCAACTTGCCCTGCTTGGTGAACTTGTGACCACCTTTTGTAAGGATCCCACAAATCAATGTAGGATAGGGAAGGAACGCATTCTTACCCTTCTTCTTGACATCATCCATATTCCTTAAGATCCAGAGTCCCAAATTGATTGGCAGCCCTTGCTTGAGCTTATATAATAAGCAAGCCATCTCTCTAGATATATATATCTGACTCCTGTTTGAGGAAGCAATCTAGTTCTTGATGCAGATTCCATGCAACACAGTCAGAAACGGGGTCAACTTGGAGACAGGAGGCTTATTCTTCTTAATCCAGACAGTGATTTGACCATCAGTAAGAGTAGAAATAACCTTGTCCATTTCATGAAAAAAAAATAAAAAATAACATGATCTTTAACCTTATGAACACCAAGAAAAGCATTAATTACCTCAGTAGGATGATCATCGTCAGAAACGTGTTTCGACTAACAGCAGTAAAACTCCCAGACAGCCTTAGCACTATAAGCCTTCAAATCCCTGACTGCACACCTGGCCATTGCAGTCCCTCAACAAAATCAAGAATATTCTGCTCTTGAAAAGAAGATTCGTTCATCAACCAAACACTCAGTAATCAAAGATCGACACTCATACAAAGGCCAATCATCTTCATCTTTCTTCCCATAAAAGGCCACTTTATTATAATATATAAAAGGCCATAAAAGGCCTTTTCCTTTTATTCCAGTAAAAAGCCAAATTAATATATAATTTCTTTCCTTCTAATCTCAATTCTTGGCACCATCCTGCTCAGGATCTTTTAGCCCAGGATATTTTTTAAATCATTAAAACAAGAAATACCTTTGTGATTAAAAAATCTATTTATATATACAACTATATATATTCTTAAATATTAATTAGTGATACGTGCCTAGGGTCGTAATCGTTACAGAGGTTATAAATCAAGTATCTTTGCTTTTCACTTGAGCTTCCAACTAAGCATCCTATTCTCAATAAGAATTTCATTTGATCTAAAAACTTGAAGTTGTAGACAGGTATTGCATTTCTTTGTTAAAATATATATTGGCGGTTCACACCATTGTCGGTTGAATGTCGTCACATCACTCATCAGAGGCATAATTGATACATACTTCCTCCATATCACACAACAGTTACACCATTCTATTTTTAGCATAGAAAATAAGGAGAAGATATAGTTATTGAGTTATAAGGAGAAGATATAGTTATTAATAATTTGTGGCCACTAAAATGTGTTGATGAGATATAAAATTATTATAAACCTTGTGCAAATATGACAAAAAAAATGAAATGGTTCAACTCTAACGGGACGTCCAAAATGGCAAAATGTTGCAACTGTTCTGGGAAGATAGGAGTATATAAGTTGGATAACTTTATCAACTAACAAGGTCTTTAAGGTGTTATAATGTATCATGGTATCAGAGCCATCTGGCTCGCGCCCACTTGGGTTCGAATCTTCTTGGAGACAAACTCCACTCCATATTAATTTGCACTCGACTGGCCTCCCAAATAGGTTGAAATTGACCACGAGTGCGGGGAGATTGGAGAATTAATATAAATAATTATATTTCGTTCTTCCCCAACATCTTAATTTTTTGGGAGAAATGAAATTCTATCATAATATCATAGCCAAAATAACTAGATTTCGTACCTCACCAAGAGCTCGAGTTTTCGAGAGATTTAAAATTCTATCAATTGTTCATAACATACTTCCTAATTTATTTTAAGAGAGAAAAAAACATAGTTCATTATTAATTTTTTCGTATTGGAGAACAGAGATCTACTTGGATGATAATTTTTTCGAAGTAATAATATAATATTATTCACTCTTAGAACAGAAGACAACAAAGATTATATTGTTGGTGGAATGTAACTAATCTATAAGACAACAAAAGGTAGACAATGGTGGGTGCGTACTAGTACTAGTACGTAATAATTTAAGTATGACCCTCGTACGCATAGAGTGGAGGATTGAATATAACATTTGATGGAGTTATTATAACATTAATGTTGGCATAGGGTGTAGCTAGCTAGGAACGTGAACAATGTAAAGCACGTTTTTTCTTGGTCCTAAAGGTGTTCTGGACCATGATCGCGTTCTCCTCCACTCATATCCAGTGGCCGAGCTCTTTGATTTCAGAAGTGCATTACTTCAACACCCCTTATTATTAGATTGCTTAATTAATTACGTATGGACCCTAATGGATCAAACAATTATGTCCACCCACATGTTGTATCATGCTAATTAATACATCTGAGCCCACGAACTTAAATTTTCACGAATAAAAACCTAAAAATTACTATTTTGCCCCTACTGAAATATTTGGTTTTTATTTGGACCAAACAAACTTTAATTTTGATATATTATAAATTTTCCTCAAATGTTTTTAAGTTTACCAAATTAACACTAAATAATTCAACATGATATACATAACTTTTTAACATTTCAAAATAATCTCAAATTTTATAGCAAAGTAACCCTAAACAAAATTTTTATTTCAAAATAATTTCAAAATAAAAATTAAATAAAATAACTTTACAAAAAGTACACACACACAACGGAGCGTTGGTTGGAGCTGTTCTACGATCAAAGCTTTTATATAGCTCCCGAGCTGTAATGGTGCTCCGATCGGAGTTAACCGAAGCTCCGGTGCTAGAATTATTATTCCGGTATCGGAGTATAAGAGTAAAAAAAAAGTAAAAGATTAACGGAAAAAAGAAAAGAAAAGAAGAGAGAAAAGGAATAAGAAAATAAAATGATAATTAAGGCCTTGTTTGGTTTAGCATTAATGAATAGTGGTAGATGTTTTGGACTTAATGTAATACTTTGATTTATTAGCGCATTTAGATGTAGAAATCTTATTTAGCAGATGAGAGGTATATGTAATTATATGGTGTTTTAAGTGAGGTGTTGATTTGGTTTAAACTTTAAAGACACTCTGGACTGGACTATTTTGGCAGTTTTTCATCCGTTTAAAAAACAAATTAAAATTTTAAGTACTGTAACTAAAAGCACGTTCGCAAAAAGGGAAATAGAAACGAGCACACTTCTCCGCTCCGCACCCTATAATAGACTACTTATAATTCTTTAACAATGTACATGTACAACATAATAACTACTAATTGCGCGCAGTATTAAACTGTTAAATATATTATCAGATGTATGATCAAATAAATTAAAAATACTCCAAGATTAATTTGGTGTTGAACACATGCATGTTTGTTCATCCTATTTCGCACCGAAACTAGGGATGGAAATTTGAGCCACCTGGCCCGGGCCTGACCCGATATATCGGGCCCAGGCCCGACCAAGAGCAGCCCATGGGCTAGGCTTGGGCTTATAGTTAGGCCCATGGGCCCGGACCCAAGCCTAACATCTTGGCCCGTAGGCCCATGAATATATATAGCATTTATGTTTTATATATATAAATATGTATTTATAACTATTGAATCTATAATTTATACACTTGTAATATTAAATGATATTGTATTTTATATGTTTAGAATAATTTTCTATACTTATAACATTTTCAAATGATATACAATCATTTTATATATAGTATATTATATAATTTATTAGTTAATTTTGATATTACTAAATAAAAATTATTGGAAATATATTTTTATTACTAAATAAATGGAAGAAACAAATAAAATTTTAAATACGTAAGGCCCGGCCCATGACGGGCCCGGGCATGGGCCTAATGTTCAGGCCCGTCCCGGCCCAGACGGGCCTGGGCTTAATGCTAGGTTTCCCGGGCCCGATCCCCGAAACGGCTCAACCAACACACGACCATCACCAGATGTTTTTCATGAAGACAGGACCACCTAGTCACCTATTACCAAAACTCCATCGACACTTAAGCGGGAAAATTAAATACAGTGTCAGTAGTGCAGGTCCACCACAACAACAACTGAACAACATATTGCTAATTGTACAACACTAAACGAAAAACTAGATTAATTTAAAGACACAAAATAGCGTCACTATATATATGGGTCTACAGTGACGCTTTTACGTATAGTGACTGTAGGGGTATTTTTCTAGTAGGTCGACAAACGGTTTTAAGTTGGTCACCAATCCTCCTTAGTACGTTGACAAGGATGTTTTCCTTAAGTCACTTTCATAACCATAAGCACAAGTTTTCTTCTGTAAGTACAATGATCTTTTTAAGTACATGTAAAGATCTTCTTAAATACCTGAAAAAAGTAAATGCATGTGTGGAAGTGTGATTATGTCGGTTTGTCGTGTGGTCAAACCGGATATAGACTTTACTTAAAGGAGTTTGGTAGCCTTCCTTGTCTAGGTGTAGTAGGTGGAGAATGTTAGTAATTGTAGGAAATTACCTCTAAGGTTAATGCAGCGGAATTTGAAAATTTTTCCTACATGGATCATCGATTGAATAATTATTTAACATGCTCCACATAAATAACATACCCGTTATCCAGCTTCCATTAATCATTGATCTAATCATTCGATTATCTTCTAAAGATTGTGACTGAACTCAGAACAATTCTAAGCTGCCTACGTACCCTCAGGATCAAGTCAAACGTAGTTCAATTCTTCGTTGATGAATTCTCCATGGATGCTAGGAAATCCATATTCAAAATCTACATTAAGCAAAATAAGAAATCTCAAAGATCATAATAAAATGAGAATTTATCAAAGAAGAAAAGAAAGAAGTTAGAACGAATACAACCGTGGAAGAAATCCAAAAGAGGAGGAGACCTCTAAGCCACACTCAGCAACAACACGTAAAAAAACCCTTACTAACTAATCTCAGCCGCCGACCGATGGATATATCTGTATAAAACGCATAACCTAGTCTACATGGGCCTAGCCCAGTCGGCTGGTATACTAGTTAATGAGCTGGAGGTCTTGGGTTCGAAACCCACTACTATCAATCCTTTTCTTTTGGACTTTTAACACTTGAGCACTTGAGCCTCATTCTAAATTGGTTCAAATGCATATTCTAACTTTAATTAATTAAATCCAATTTAATCTAATTATTCTTTTCTTCTTTTATTAATTAAATCTAATTTAATTAATTTACTTTCTAAAAGTATAAATTAATTAAGTACATTGAATTCAATTCAACTTAATTAATTAATTCTATCACATAGAACATTCTCAACAATATTAAATTAAATATTTATCAATCCAATTGATATTTTATTTAATATAGTAATTAAATCATAAATCCAATTTTAACTTAATTAATGATTTCCATCAAATTCAATGTCATTGACAATAGTAAATCAAATCTTATCAATCCAATTGACATTTAATTTACCCTAATGCTTAATCGGGAGAATCGTCACCTAGTTGTATATGACTCATAGGCCCTCACATATTAGGCAATGATCAAATCAAGGTCTCAGTGAATATTCCTAGACAATCGTCACTAGACAATACTAATATGTAAGAAACGTTTGTTGAGAAGATACAAACTGCCTGTGATGTAGAGTACTTTGATGATACGGTCCTTTCATTCTCGAATACTCGAATGAGTCTAGAATATGGATTAGTGTCTATTCCAATAACTCATCCATTGTCTCTCAATCTTCTCAGTCGATCTAGATGATTATGTCCAAACACCATTTTGACATATATCTTTGCAGTGGCCACTGACTTATGATCGCACTAAATATGAGATGTAGAGTATTCTCTCCTTGAATCTATTCGGAGGAATGAATCCTGATCTTGGTCCAATCACTCACACCATATGCTTCCTAATATACCCAACGCATGCCGTATCTACCCTACTTTAAGAGTGCAAGCGTTGCGCATGGTCAAAGTATATTATTCCACATATGATGTAGTATTGACCTCAAGTCTGAGGACTATTACATCACCCTACAATCCGATACTCCCATAGACACTTAAATAGAATTTACCAAATGGTTTCTCGGTTGGGTATGCCAACACTCTCCAAAGTGTCCATGTGTTCATCATGAATAACCAAGCTATTCGCAGCAGTGAGAACTACTACATCCTCGAAGGATCTGATGCAACACATGCTAGTCTCTATCGCATCATTGATATCCCATATCTCAATGACCATCAACTAGTGGTTAATTTTAGGACTTAAGTTCTGACACGCAAGCTCCCACTAACTTGGTGATTATCTTTAGTCCTTGGGAACATCTTACAGAATAATTCAAACAACCAAATAATCTATCCAGTAAATGTAATGCCAATTGTATTTATGTATGCTTAAATAAATGTAACATAAATTAATACCAATAAGCTGAATGCGGTAAAGTACATATCGTCCTTAATATTGGTTGTCTCTAGGACATATATACTTTCAGAGAATAGTTAATACTCGTTACCTGGATTTAGGGATTAGAGCCATTTAATTTATAGGCATTAATTGGTCCTTCTTAAGTCGGTCCAATCTCCTCGTGACATATGTCGTCTTCTGGTCCCTCCACGTGTCTCTAGTAGACCCAACGTTGACATTAATGGATTTATAGCCCAGACCCATCTTGGTGTATCTCCAAGTATATTCCAGAACATTCTTCTAGACTCCACTCCACCCTTGCTTACTTCCTCCGTGGTTGTCCCCTAGTCTTCTCATTGGTACATTAAAATATATGATGAGACGTGATTTTCCATAGGGAGATAGGATAAGCGATGACCTAAAACTCGCCTCCCAGAACCTAGGTGGCAAGAGCTAAAGGGCTCCTTCTGCGTTCTATCCGAGATGTTGGTCTGTTGGCAAGCTACTTCTCCGCTTCACTGAAACCTTGGTGTCTGACTCCTCTCCCCTGGTTGTGAGCTTGTCCTCGTTCGTACGGCTCCGGCGGATATCTTCCTATGTGTATGGGGGGAGGGGGTGTGTGCAGTATTCTCGGCTTGTCGTATGCTCAAACCGGTGAGTAAGTCTTTACTTGAAGGTGGTTGAAGGCCTACCTTGTTAACATAATCGGAGTGTGTGTGTAAAACAGTAGACAGTAAATATAACTAAGACAAAGGATATTTCTCCAAGATTATCTCTTGTTGTTGCCTTAAGTTCTTCCCACCAAGAAGACTCAAAGTTGTACCTATAGAGTGAAGTTCTTAAGAGTGTTGCCCTAATGTGTTTTCCACCTTAACTTTCTCTTCGGAACTACTCCTTTTACAGACCTTAGAGGAGCACATGTCGTTGCCACCACAACAGTTTGCCAAGTGTCCACACACATATGTGGTTGGTAGGCTTAACCTTAACAGTCGTGGACGTGGCCCAATGATCGTGCAAGGATAAATATATGCCATTGTTCTTATCCACTTGTAATGAGCATTTAGCTGTGGGTAGCATATCCGATGCTAGTATCGTGGTCCCCCATATACTTTAGTATTAGACCTCGAATGTTGCAAGCCAGAAGCATGTGACTCTGCAGTCCCCGGCATGCGCCGTTATGGTCCTGGCTCTTATAACCTTTACAGGCTATTTCCCATAGGCTCTATGTCCCGGAGAGTATTAGGAATCCGGAGGTTCATGGTTCCGGATGTGCCAATTTACTAGAGGGATCGACATCTTGGTATACTGACACTCACATCGGAACACACTCACGCGGTCTCTTAATCTTCTGGAGAGTACGGATCGCCTTAATTCACATGTTGACGAACTAGGACGAGACTGGACATATTTTACTAACATCAATAGATAGTGCTTGGTAGATAAGGATCTTGAGGCTCTGAATATTGAGATACGGAGAGTCTAACCTCTGATAAACAACCGCTCTCTAGATTTCCTCTCTGCTCGCTACTCTCCGTCCGTAACTCAACAACGCCTTTTCCTCCTGACCTTCCTATTTCCCGGTAGGTGATTTTGGGGTCTTTATAAAATTACCTTGATAGTAAGGACCATCAAGGTATGGAAGACAACAACTTTAAGATAAAGATGACTGAGATACAGAGAACGTCCAAATAAAGCCCTCAACGTGTAGTTCTTCAACAGTAGAGCTTCTTAGTTCGTCTTAGAGCTTGTAATACAGACTAAACATATTTTCATATATTTTCATATCAATAGTGACGCTTTTCCTAAATGTCTCTTAGATGGGTGTGGTAATATGTCCATGAGCTATTGTGACCCTTTTCATCGTTAAAATAGCATCGTTCCCACAGATAGATAAGGACATACTTCAAAGTGTCCAAATAGCATGGCTCTCAATATATAGCTAGCTGTATATAGTCATCCTTTTCTGTGTCTCTAAAAATGGTTGATTGTCTTTCAAAAAGCGTCACTAATTAAATGTTTCTTTAGTGACAATTATAGGTGTCCCGACATGTTTTGAATGCATAATGATACCATATATATACAGTCATACTACTAAAATCTATGCTAATATTATGAATAACCATTCATCCATTTTTAGAGCCACAAAAAGATAAGAAATTTACTACAAAGACCCAAATACAGGTCCATAATCAGAAAAACATTTTCAATACTACAAATTATCTTTGATAAATTGCAATTGACAATTCATATGAATTTATATTGTTGAACTATGGGTACAGTGCATGTGTATGACCGTAATGCTATTCATTGTATTGTTGTTTCCCTAAGAAATGAGACAGAAACCTAGTCTTCTTTACAATAGATTTGCCTCATATATTTTTATACCTATTTGTAAACAATCCCATTAGTATCCTAATATGGTTATGTCCAAATAAAGACACTTGAAACCATATTAAACAACATAATTGATGATAATCGATTTGATTTGGACAATTTGAGTTAGGGCTCATCGCCATTATCGCTCATCGGAACTTTTCGGATTGATTTGGGGCTTGGAGCTCTTTTGACGACCTGTAATGTTTTTCTAGAGAAGGGTATTATTTTCAATCCTTTTGAGCATATTTGAAAAAGAGTAGTTAAAGTTACCATTAAGTATAAAGATGGCACCGAAAAATAGACTGGTGTCTCAATAGGCTTATAGTGTCTAATTATGTGCATTGTTTTGTGGTGGTACAATTTGGTTTCACACTCATCCAAAAAGACGCAGCAATTTTTCAGAGAGATAAAAAGTTTACGGCAAATATTAAACTTCGGAATATAAATTTACTAAATGTTAGAAATTTATTGTAAATTACATAAAGTATCTATAAATTTATAATTTTACAAATTAACCCAATACTTTTAAAATCATCACAATTCCACCTTAAATAAATCAAGCCCCTAAATCAATAACCTAATCAACATATTTCAATTCAATTTGAAGAACACACCAAGAGATATCATCAAACTCATTTCGCACCTTGATTTGTAAATTTGTAATAAAGTATCTATAAATTTATAAATCTCTTGTAAATTTAGGGGCTTTATAAAACTCATTTCACACCTTGATTTGTAAATTTGTAATAAAGTATCATCAAACTCATTTCACACCTTGATTTGTAAATTTGTAATAAAGTATCTATAAATTTATAAATCTACCAAAAAAATTTATAAATTTATAATAAATATCTATAAATTTATAAATTTACAAATTTTATTTTACTATTTTTTCTATTTTCTTTATATATATATATATATATATATATAGATATATATATATATATATATATATATATATATATATATATATATATAGATATATATATATATATATATATATATATATATATATATATATATATATACACACACCATACAAATTTTATTTTACTATTTTTTCTATTTTCTTTATATATATATATATATATATAAACACACACACACACTAGCAGCAGCCCGTTGGGCTGCTGCTACTGGGCTGCCCTATTTTTTTTTATTTTTTTATTTTTTTTAGTTTGAATTTAAATGTTAATTTTTGGAACACTTGAATTTAGTATCAAATTTATCAATTTTTGGAAGTTCTGAAGTATCATTTGATCATTTTTTGTTCAAGTGATCATTTCATGTTAATAATTTATATTTATGAGTGTATTTGTTTTAGGGAGTGTCTGTGGTAAAGTAGAATTGATGAATTTAGTATACTTGCAATTGTTTATGATAATTTGTATGAATTTAGTAAGTTTGGGATTTATTTGTAATACTTATAAAATAAGAGTCATTCTGTAAATTACAAATAAATTTCCAACGTTTAGTAAAATTGCTACTACGTTTAATAACCCCCGAAGTTTACACGTAACGCAACATAGGGGTTTTTACTCTTGTACTGGCCAACCTAATGTTTTTTTCTTTTTTTTTGTTTTTCTTTTTCATTATTTTTTTCACTTAGTTTTTGCTCCTTTTCCGCTCAACATTTTAGCGACTCTTTTATTTCCCTTTTATTTTCTAAATTTCTCTTTTTATATTTTTATCATATCATATTTAAAAAAGTATGAAATACACTTTGTTGAATAGACCATTACATAATTTTTATTGAACACACTTAACTAGACGAAACTATAGCCATCTACAACGACTTGGCTCAGAAATTTGACACCCAAGTAGGGGTGACATTTTATGTAATATTTTATGTTTGTATAACTTTTAATTTCCGCAAGTGTGCTTTTTATTTTAAAATTGGAATTGAAGCACCGCGCTAAGCGCGGGCACCACGGTGCCCATAATGTGTGTTATGGTATAATGTTAACCTTATTTTAATAATTCAAAATCACTCTTATAATTTGAAGGCTTAGGGTCGTAGAACTATTTAAACTACCCAAAAAAAAAAACAAAAACAAATATTGGTGCAAAGACAAAACTTAATCGCAACCAATCCCGCATAAAAAAACAAATATTGATGCAAAGACAAAACTTAATCGCAGCCAATCCCGCATAAAAAAGTCTCCATAAAAAATGAGTTAAAGACCAGGTATGGTCATGAAAGTAATATCTTATAAGCTCAATTTTACCTAATCAATCAATAAAACCAATATACAGTAGACTCGACATCTCGAACCAACACATTGTTCCTAATATTTTAAATATTTCTCCATTTTCCAATTTGTTAATAAACAGTTTCTGAATATATTTTGATGTGTCAAGCCAAATCTTGTTAATACAAAAGTTTTCACATCTTTAAACTTATAAATTATGATGAAGACTTGGAATCTTTACATATTTGAGCCTTAAATATTGAACACCCCATCTTCACTGATCACTGGTATACAGTATACTACCGAATGCCCATCACTCTCTATAAATTGAAAAATCCTCGCCATTAGGATTGGATGCGTCGACAGCAGCACATATATTATGTTTGCACTTCTTCATACTAAATGTTGAGGTTTCGCAGCTGCCCATCATTGTATTCGGTATTCCTAACCAGGACGGTCCGTCAAAATCACCCTAACTTTGACTCATTTCACAGTTTTATTTAACCAATTAAAGTAGAAATGATGGTGGTTTAACTTTCCTAGCTTAAATGCAGCTGCAACTAAACTAACATTATGTTTCTAAAATTCCTTATTTTCTAAAACATTGCAAAATTCATAGCGTTAAAGTATAGCTAGTAAGAACAGGTTGAATTGACCTACATGAACTATTTTAGCAGCAACAATCAATATACCATTCAAACATGTAGAGTTCTACAAATGAAGAATTTACGCTGAACAATCAGAGTACTATACAAACATGTTTATTTCATCTACTGAGCAATTTGAGAAGTAATAGTAACTTGATCGGATCGGCAAAACACTAAAGGGATTAATCTTAACAGAAATATCCACACAATCATGAATCAGTACATAATCACGATCTCAAAGCATTGGCTTCAGCAAACAAACCACCTCATATATATAACAACTTTCTTCTGCCCCCACCTTCTCGTAAGCACAGCAATGCATGTCCACCCTAACTGAAAAATGCATCATCAATCACATGAAGCACCGACTTACCATTTTACCATCATGTAACACCTCCGCAGACATCATCAAGAGTAGGTGTGTCACTCTGCACAATGGCCGCTTGTCTTTGCTGAGGAAAAGAGAGGTTGATGCAGCTGGAGATTGAAAAGTGTTTGCCTGCTTTTATTTATTCATGAAACTTTATTCAATATGGTTTATAGAACAGACTTACAGAAATGCCGCTTTGATTATGAATATAAATTTCTCAAACACTGACACACATCATAAACTTTTACAACTCTACAGACTACAAATTAACAATGGCAAACAGTGCACGGAGGCGAAGTTAATAGTAGATTTCACAAAAAGCAGAGATGAGAGGAAACTAAAACATGAAACCACCTCCTTTGTCCATTTCAAAAACTAACTTTCACCTCCTTTGTTACATATTCAATAGCAATTACAATTTCATCTGAAAAATACGAGTCAAGTATCATTAGAACATAGTTCAACTTCAACACATCAATGTATACTTTCTGGTCTGTTGTGTTGAATAACCAAAGGAAAATGGGATTTCAATTCACAGAAGACACAGAAGATCAAGCCTTGAAACTCGAAAGAAAGTTGAATTACCTGCTTCCTCTGCACTAAGCGCTCAAATGAGTATGCATAAATAGCAAAAACAGGACATCATGTTCCTCGAGAGCATTACTTTCTGATCTGTTGTGTGCTTTATAATTTGAAACACTGAATAATATCATTTCTGCTGTCACTGCAACAGGATTGCTCCTATCAGAGCTTCCATTGTGAACTCAATGATCATCAGTCTGAAAACCTTAATAGTAATGAAGCAAGTCAACCAATTGAGCAAAAACTTTCCTCTGCTCATGCTTGTAGAGAGATTAAATGACATTTGGGGGGAACATCAACATCAGCAACAAGAGACCGCTGGACTAATTTGGACAGAAACTATAGTGTGAATAAGACACAACAGTACCGAGTACCACTGGCACAACTCACAAAGCAATCAACAACAGGATTATTGGCAAACTTAATTACATTCATCAATAGGAAAAGTATTAAAGTAATCATCGGTCTAATATTCTGCCATTCTCCAAAGAAATAATTATTTGAAACCAACAAATTCATATATAAACAAAATCATATATAAAAGCAAACCTCCCTCCCATGTACGTGTTTTGGTTGAAGGAACTAAAAACTATAGTTGTACAATTTTTTGTTCTGAAGCGCCTTTATTTTCCTACTTATACATCATGAAACAATTTATATCTAAGGTATTATCATTAGTACATACAACCTTAATTAATTACTTGATGTTGATGATAACCATGCACAACCTAGAATTCAGAATACAAATCAAAACACTGCCACGAAAAAAAAAGGTAAAGAAAAACAGAAAAGAACGTAAAATTCCAAAAACCAGATGAAGGCCATCATACCTGATCCTGGGTAGATGAAAGATAAATTCATGAATAACGCAAACATCTTATGAGATGGGAGAAGAGACCGTCATAGAAATTTGATGATACATTCCCCAATTCAGCAGAGGACAACTGAGTTTATTATTTAGAATCAAAATGAATCAATTCAAGAAAATAATATGGGTGACAGACGGGTTAACATTCTCTATGGGTCGAAGGTTATTTTTCGGGAAGGATGATGAATATGTATGTATATTGGGAAGAGAAGCGTCTGTTTATCAATCATTGTGTTTCTACGCAATTGAATAGAGGCGACGAGCGAGAAATTTGTTTAAACAAGAAAACAAACGAACCGGATGAGTTTCCAATTAAACCAGATTGACAATTGAACCAGAAAATCAGACAACCACATACCACCAAAATTAAATCAACCGAACCGCACTACCAAAAAAAAAGTAAGAATTGAACCGGACAACCACAAAAACTATCTCTTATTATATTGTTCAATAAATTGTAATAATTTTAACTTTGAATTTCTCATAATATTTACTCCAAAGTATTTTAAGTTACAATTCATATGATATCTTTAGATTAAATGAATATAGAAATGATAAAATAAATTAAAAGGAGGGGATCAAAGGGTAAAATGTTGAAGGATTTGGAGACTAAGTTAGTGAAATGCTTATACGACATAGTTACGGTTCAAAGTGGGGAGCAACGGTTGGAAATGGTGTAACTATTTGACAGTATATAAGCTTTTTCATGAATAATTTGCACCTTATTTTTAGAAATCCATCTAAAATCTAGATGAATTCTAGAGTTAAGCGTGTTTCATTTTGAAACAATTCTATAATTTTTTTTTTTTTAGCAAGTCTATAATGGGTGACATACTGGGAAGTTTTGCTTGTATTTTTTTTTTCTTTAAACACCAAAACAATATTACTAATATTGTTTCCGGTGTACACATGAGTGAAGACAAAATGTGCGGAAAATAACACATATTGTTTTGTGACTATCATATAATTAATTTCGACAGCAGTATAGAAGTTACCGCGCCAGCTCAAATTGCCGTCCATTAATATTTTAATCATTGTTTTTATTATTATGTGAATTCGTTATTTTATTATTACCAACGGTCTTAATCGATGTGCTGAACGCAGCAGGTAGAACACAAAGTTTGACGAGAGTGGGAGTTGACAATCATTTAAGCTTAAATAAAAGCCTAATCAAGCAGAGTGTTGTACTCATCAAGCATGTCACAGATTGGGGAGGAGGGACCATTGATATAATACATAATAAAATTTGATAATACATATTGGATCGTTCGGGATCAGTTTGGATTCTTATTGATTTGAAAAATACTTGTATGCGTGTTGTTGCTACCCACGTGCTGTATTATTATGTTTTTTAGGGTAAGTACAAGCTAGTAATTTTTCTAATAATGTTTATCAAATTAGTAATATTTGAAAATTTTCCTCTTTCAGTAGGCTTGACAAACTTAGTGAGCATGTCATATGCATACCTTGTGTGACTTATGAATATCCCATCACTTGCTTGACTTGTAATCCCAATAAATAATTCAATTATTCATCATACTAATTTCAAATTTGATTTTCATGAGATTGGCAAAGTGTTCACAAAGTTACTTGTCCTTAGAACCAAATATAAGGTCAGCCAAATATATTTGTACTAAGAGTAGTTTCCCTCATGATTCAATGTGATGATAGTTTTGTCAGCTTCTCCTTTCTTAAAATCATTATTCTTCATTAGAAATAGGACTAGGGTATCGTTCCAAGCTCTAGGTGCTTGTTTTAACCCATACAAAGTTTTTATTAAGCTTGTAGACCATTATACTTTCTAAGGAAAACTTCGAAGCCTAGTGGTTGTTCTGCGTACATGGACTTCCTCAGCAATTTCACCATTGACGGAATGCACTTTTTTTACATCCATTTCAAAAACTTTGAAATCCATGTGAGCTACAATGGCTATAAATATTTTGATTGTATCCAATCTTGCAACTGGAGCATATTACACAAACCCAATCTTGCATTGGAGCATATTGCACGGACCGAATCTTGGTCTTTTAGTGCATCATCAATGATCTTTGGTTCAATCTCAGAGATGAAGGTCCGGGCAGAGACCAAAGATATTGTGCGACTGATCCTGCCGAACAACTCAAAACAACCATAGAGACAACTAGCTTTCTCAACAAGTGCTCTTGTGATCATTCTTCCTTCACTTGGTGATCCTATTATTTTAGAAGGTCGATGATCTCTTCTTACTTTCCTGATTGCACAAGTGTCATGGATATTCCTTTTTGACTGATGCTTTTCAACATTTCTAGTTGTGTTGTCAACTGAGTCAAGAGGTTGAGTTGATTCACCAACTCTTTTTGATACTCTTTCAGTGCCTGGGCTTTCCGAAGCATATATTTCTGAAGACTCTAGTTTAGAATCCTCATGATGACGAGTTAGGCCTTTGTGGAGTTCCAAGAGTAAATTTCTCATCATGTCATAGAATCATTTGGTTGTTACTCTATCTTGGTGGTCCTCTTCGCTAGATCGATCTTCAAGTTAATGACAGGTTTGTTAGTAATTGGTTCATAAAGTTTTTGATCGGATAGTTCCCTTGACAATTCCTCGAACCTTTATTAGATGTCATCTTCTATGGGCTATTCCTTTTGTCCTACATAGAATACAACAAGAACAGATTCTTCAATCTTTTGTGTCCGTTTGTTGTAAAGTTTTTAGCCATTGCTATTCTGAGAGTAGCTTAGGAATACAACCTTATCTGCCTTTGGTTGTAATATTCCGAGCCTTTATTTTCCATTAATATATATATTCTGAACAAAACATTTACAACGAAACACTCTTAAATGTTCAATCTTAAGGGGTTTTCCAAACTACTATGGAGTTTTAATTGTCGTGGATATTTTCTTATCAAACATCTGTTCTGACTATAGCATGATGTATTTACAACTTCCACCCAATACACTTCACTCTTATTTGTCTAGTGCGCTTCAATTCGGGTTTATCCCTTGTATTCTTATACTAGGACTTGCGTCGCACGCTACACGTGCGAAGCGTTCTATCATTTTTTGTTAATGTTCACTCAATCTTTGCATGGATAGGGTATGTACCCATGCATTTATAATATTCACAATATTTTAATTGTAATGTAATCATCATTAACTAAGTTATTAAATAATTATTTGAGCAAGCATACAAAACGATATGCTATAACTATTTGATATTTTATCTCTTTCCAATGTAAGAGTTTTGAAATTAGCGTGCGTGCGAAACGTTCTCCTTGTTATAATTTTTTTTGTTAATGTTCACTCAATATTTGCACGTTACACAAGCGTTCTCCTTGTTATAATTTGTTTTGTTAATGTTCACTAAATCTTTGCATATATAGGGTATGTACGTACTCATGCAAATATCCACAATGTTTTAATTGTAATGTAACCATCATTAATTAAATTATTAAATAATTATTTGAGCAAGTATTGTACAAAATCATATGCTATAACTATTTGATATTATATTTATATTTTCAATGTGAAAATCTTTGAAATTAGCGTAATATAATACCGTTAGAGATGTGGACCTATTTATAATACTGCATTAGAAAAATACCTATTTGTAATGGGTGATTACTTTTAGCACTTATATGTAATTTTTCTTTTTTCATAAAAAAATAAAGGAGAAAAAAGTGCTAAATTGGAGAAAAATTAAGAATTGAGAGAGTGAGCTACAATCTCTTCTTATTCGCTTATTATTAGATGCTAATGCTAATTTGACTCTTCTGGACTTCTATAAATTTACCATTTGTATAAAAAAAAAAAAAAAAAAAAAAAAAAACCATAGAACAATAAAAATTGATATTAATACTCTTAAGGCTCGCTCTGGGTTCAGAAAGTTGTCAATTATTCTTTAAAAAATTCTTTGTATTTTAGAATATTAATATAATTGATTTCGAATTGATCTTAAGGCAATATTTTAATACTATGATGATCAGGTCCGTTATTATCATTGCGTGTGCCTTGGAAACTCACCATGTTACTCTCTCTGTACGTACTTAATTTCACATTATAAAATGGACCATGACTTCAATGCCAGGAAAGTACTGTAATTAATATCAATTTCTATTTTCCACAATTTTTCTCATGTGTTCATATATGATGAGATGTCACATATTTTAGTCTATACACTTCAATCTACCAAGTATTTGGCTGGTCTTGAACTGGTCTTTAAATATCAGTTGCATATCAGATCACAAACAAAACACTATCTATCCATTGAGCATTCATAGCTTTCTCTGAAGTTCAATGGCTACATTAACCCTAACCGAAACCCGAGCAAAAGTGCTTCCGCACACAAAGCCTCCGTTCACCGTTGGTGATCTCAAGAAAGCAATCCCACCACACTGCTTCAAAAGATCCGTCGTCAAATCCTTCTCATACGTCGTGTATGATTTTGCCATCCTTTACTCCTTCTACTATGTAGCCTCAAACTACTTCCACCTTCTACCTCAGTCACTCGCTTATGTTGCCTGGCCAATCTACTGGTTCTGTCAAGCAGCAGTAATGTTTGGTGTCTGGATCATTGCCCATGAATGTGGCCACCGTGCATTCAGTGATTATGCTTGGCTTGATAACACTATGGGCATGATCCTACACACCGCTCTCCTTGTTCCATACTTCTCTTGGAGAATAAGCCACCGTAGACACCATGCAAACACCGGATCAATGGAGCACGATGAAGTGTACGTTCCTAAGCTCAAATACCAAACCCCATGGTTCTTCAAGTACCTAGACAATCCCCCTGGCCGCGCTATCAAGATCATAGTCCTATTTGTTGCAGGTTGGCATATGTATGTCATGTTTAACTTCCTTGGAAGGAAATACGAGGGATTCCCCACACACTTTAGCCCTTACAGCCCAATCTTTTTGCCAAAAGAGCGCCCACTAGTCTTGTTCTCCAATGCTGGCCTTATTGCTTTCAGTTACGGGCTTTACAGCTTAGCAAAGGTTAATGGATTTACATGGCTAGTATCTCATTATATTATCCCATTTCTAATGATGAAAGTCATCCTTATTATGGTAACTTTCATGCATCACACTCATCCATCATTGCCACACTACGACTCCTCCGAATGGGACTGGCTACGAGGGGCATTGTCGACCGTTGACAGGGATTACGGTATTCTGAACCATGTTTTCCACAGAATCACTGACACACATGTTCTACACCACTTGTTCTCTACCATTCCACACTATCACGCTGAAGAGGCAACAAATGCGATTAAACCCATACTAGGCGAGTACTATAACTTCGATGGAACTCCTATATTGAAGGCCATCTACAGAGAAGCTAAGGAGTGCGTGTATGTTGAACCTGAGGCCAAGAGCAAAGGTGTTTATTGGTACAAGCAAAAGCTTTAGTTTCTCACTGTCATTCATTTTACATAAATGTCAATTTGTAATAATGATCTCGTACGAATGTTCTGAAACGTATAATTATTTGTATCACTAGTTTAATTGCAGAACAATTTGAACTTCTGATTAGCATTTGATATTCACCACGCCTTCTTAAACTAACAAAATTCGACAATTCTCATCAATCAATCAAAACCACACATTAGGAATATGTTGGACGTTTCTACGGTCTTACGTTACTAGTATCAATTATCTTTTACGCAACGGAATATATATATTTTTTAGACACCAAAGCACTACAAGTACAAGACTCAAATGCTATTCCTATAGCTCACACAAAGATTGATGAGACCTTGGGTAGACCGACTCAAGTCTCAGAGTCCAAGCCCGTAGTTATCTTAGTCAAATAGATTAGGATTAAGGTTATCTCTAAAGATTCTTCATATCTATTTAGTAAAGATAGTTAGTTAGTTATCAGTTAGTATCTTTCAATATCTTTTCATTATTATCTTTTCATATTATTTGAATTTACTCCACTATATATGTGGCTCAGTATTTTATTAATAAATATTGGATGATTATGAGAAAATATGCATAGAAATGGTTATGGAGCTACCTAAGTCGTTAGGTGTCGTTCTCGGATCGGCAATATCCGATGTCCTCCAGCAATGTACATGGTTACATCATTTGGTATCGGAACATAAAATCCTTCCACGGCGTCCTGGACCACCGCCAACACCTCCCGCACCTTGCGATGAACTCTGGAAAGGGGAGTAGGAAACTCCTTTGAGATCTCGACAATCTAGATGGAGAGCTTGAAGAACTATGAATGATGGTGAAGAAGCGAAAGGAGAAGGGAGCACGCCAATCGACACACCACTAAGGAAATGTGACGCGCCAAACAGCGCACCCCGGGAGGAGCCTGTTGCGGCTGCACATGACTGAAGGATCGACTATCTCGACCGATTTAGTATGGCGAGAG
The DNA here is from genome assembly GCA_028274465.1 of Plantago ovata. Lineage (NCBI taxonomy): Eukaryota > Viridiplantae > Streptophyta > Magnoliopsida > Lamiales > Plantaginaceae > Plantago > Plantago ovata. The sequence continues at coordinate 39,369,358 of CM051455.1, read as the reverse complement.
AGGATATGGAGGTGGATCAGGAGCAGTGGCGGCAACACTAGCCACTACCCACCCATCACCACCACAAAGAGAGTGAAGAAGAGGAGGTGCAACACCACCATCTTCACCCAAATTCACCATCACAAGCGCTGGATCTGAGAAGAAAGAAGAAGAGGAGGTAGAAGGGAAAATCTAACCAGCACCGCCACCATGCATCTCAAGCTGGAAAAAGGAAGAGAGAAGAAGCCGCTCAACCACGGCCAATCGGCCACCGCCGCACCGCCCAAAGCTATGGGAGACGGGAGAGGAAATCGAAGTGGAAGGCATGGAGGAACCGTGGCTGAACCGCAACCAACCACCACCACCATTTCCATCGATACCACCTCCAATTGACAACTCACAACCAGCTCCACCAATTCATCCACCAACCAGATCGGACAAAGGAGAAGAGGTTGAGGAAGGTCATAGGCGGAAAGGCCCTATCCACCACCAACGCCGCTTTGCGATTCCATTATTAAAGAGTTCTAGATTACATCACCAAACGGAGAAGAGGGGAAAAGGAGCAAAGGGAGAGGAAAAGGCGAGGCACCACCAGCAAGGAAGATGACGATCCTTGTGTACAAGGTCGATTTCTAGGGGAAGGTATCGATGAGACCTGGGGTAGACAGTCCAAGCCCGTAGTTATCTTAGTCAAGTAGGTTAGGGTTAGGGTTAGGGTTAGAAATATTGTAGGATTTTTTAAGATCCTGCGTATCTATTTAGTAAATATAGTTGATTACTAATAAGGTGAGGTTGAGTAATATCCTCTAGATATTCTCTTCTATACTTATCGGTTAGTATTTTTAAATATTGTATTATTATTAACTTTCTATATTATTTGTATTTCCTCCACAGGTGGCTTAGTCTTTAATTAATAAACAATGGATAATTATAAGATATATGCTTACAGTTGATTTCTCTACCAGGATTACTCGAGCTGCTGCTCTCCTTCTCTTAACTTACTATTGTTTTGTTCTCCTTATTCACTCTTGATTTCTCTTCCTATACTAATGTCGGTTGTCTAAGCTAGCTAGAAAATTCTTAATGCTCAAGTTTGCAGTGTTAAGACATGTTTTATGTGGTAATTATTGTTTGAGATGATTCGATTGCCATGGTTTGTATCCAAGCCGCAGGATTGGCTAGTTTATCTTGGAACACAATTTAACTTAGAGTCCATTTCGGTTTTTGTTGGGGAAAATCGAATCATCGATTCATACCTTTCAACTGTTGGTAAGTTTGACATATTAGTAGAAGATTGAGAGGATCGAAATGGAGTTCCTAGGATTAACTCTTACTGTAGATGGGGTATTAAACAAACATTCTTGTTTTATTTATATGTAGTGGCGACAATATTCATTTGTAAAATGCAATCCTTATACTTATAGTTGGGGCTTAATTGGAAGAATTTTAACATATAAACTTAAAACATGTCCCTCTCAAATGATGTCTTCAATGGTTTGTGGCTAATTTAAGGCTTTTTTTAAATGGGGCCCTATAGGCATATTACTCCATATTATTAGAGATTTTAATGTGAGTCCCATAGTTGGGCTTAAATAAGGGCTACTAATTAGTAGTCCATTGTCATGGGCTACTAAATAGTAACCCGATAAAAGCCCCATTGGAGGCATTTTGAGGCTTAATTGAGGCTTTAAATCTCAATTAAGTCCCAAAAAGCCTTCATAAGAAGTGCTCTTAGTTTTTTTTTCTCTTTTTCGAAAACATGAGATATATTAAAACAAAGCAGATGTCTTAGGTTACGAACAGAATTCACAGAATGTAGAATTAAAATTAGATTCATTCAAATAGGAAAAATGTCCCAAACAAAATGGAGAGAAACACTTATTAGGTGATTCCTTCCAAAAGTTATTTTTCAGCCTTCATTTACTAGAGTAGATTTGTTAGTTTCTCTAAATACGAACTTGACTTGGATAATTTCCATGGCTTCCAGCATGTCAGATGCGTTGTTCAAAAGCATGTCAGATGACTTGGATATTCCTACCGTGTATGCACTAAAAATTATATAAAAGCGTTATGTGAATAAATAAATTTTTTTGTCCTAAAAAATCAAAATTAAAATACCATAGTGCTATTATGGGGACCGAACCTTATGAATGAAGGGCTCGATAATATTCCAACCATTGCCAAGTTTGAAATTCATTTAAAGCTTTTGAACATAGAGTAGTGTAATCTCTGTAGGTTTTTTTTTTTTTTAATTTTTTTTAAAGCCAATTTTGCTACCGAACAGTAGAGATATCGGTGATACTGGCGGAGCCCTTATAATGCTTTCAAGCAAGTGGAGCAAAGAAGCAGAGTCGTCCGTGTTCATTCATATCCGTACCGTTTAGCTCAACTTGATTAGTCCCATCACTGTATTTGGTCAATTCAAAACCTAAAACCAAACTTAATTTTTACTTTTTGATGTTTTATTATCAATTGGTTTATTATTTTCATTTCTATCACAAACTCGCCTCTATGTTCGAGCCAAGCGAGTAGATCACGAATAAAAATATTATTGTTCAAGCTTGGGTCTGAATTTTAGTTCAACTTAAACATACTAAACTCACTTTGGAATATTATTGAAACTCAGTTCGACTCAAGTTGCTCCATACTCGGCACCATACTATTCCAACTCATCAAAACCTGTTAATTTAAGTTCGATAAATCAATCATATATTTTCAGTTGCTTCGTGTAATATATTCGTTGAACATAATGGATCGCAAATACATATAAATAACTTGTACAAAATAGGAAATGTAAAGAAATAAAGGAAGATGAAACTGTCTTCAAACAACAACAAAGCGGGCAGCTTGAGAACACCGAAGCGGGCCGCTTGAGAAGGCTTGTTGGCTCCTGGAAACTGAAGCGAGCCTCTTGGTAGGGGAGGAAGCGGACCGTTTGGCAGAGGTCAGGCAGGCCGCTTGATGTCTGTCCAACATCTTGTTTTCTGTTTCGTCTTCTATGAACTTGTAGACACAAAAGATGAATCGAGAATGTTTCCTTAAAACAAAATACGCCCTCTCACTATGGTGCTAGAGACTTTGAGCGTCTACTTCCCAAGATACAACGATTCCAAGATTACTAGCCGCACAAGCTAGCAACCCCCAACGAGCAAGAATTGTTGCGTAGGTATGTTTTATGAGGATGTAGAAGAAATGGTTTTACAGATGTTTCAGATATATATCTTCCATAGTGTTGGAGACTCTATTTATAAGTGAGGAGAAGCTTTACACATTCACAAGTGTAACTCCCTAGCAACAAATGCTAACATAAATGCTCACCATTACTCCTAGCAACAAATTCTATTTGATGAAAAATAAAATAGGAGTTATTGTTCAATATTTGTAACTTACTAGCTGTTACCAACTTGGAGATGAAGTCAAAAAGACTCCTGGAGGTTTAACAGAATCGGTGCAAAACAAGACTCTAGAACCTGCTCGTTTTGACTCAAACCGATTCACCTTTTGTACCTCATATCGTGCACTAGTTATTCAACTTGAACACCAAGTCCAAGCTCTAGTCTTATAAACTAGTCATGACTTGTGCATATTCACAATGTGGGACAAAACTCATTAAACTTCCAACTTTGAGCTATTGTTTCTCACTAACCCAAACTTCATTTCGGACGTATAATATATCAAATCGAAGCTCTCACTCAGTAGCTTACGACTATATATTCCATTACTTCAATTACCGAATAATTAAGAAATATCTCCACGTAAATATGACATCATAATGCATTATTTACATCATTATTTTCTTCGTATTACCAACAATATTTTTAGTTAAATTATACTCAACTGCACACAACTGGTGTAATTAGAAAGAAACTTCGACCGTCTCCTTCCCGGAAATTTGACATCTACTTTTAAAAAATCATTTTTTACCTGACATCAAATATTACGAACTTGACTTGAATTCTGATTGATCTGATTTTAAATACATAATAAATTATATACTTCTTATAATATCAATTGTAGGATTTAAATACTTTTTATAATGATTCACGTCTAGTCTCGCCATGTGTTCCGAATAAGTTGTTAAACATGTAATAAAATAAAAACCATAACTTCAATGTGAGGAAAATATTATCTGTTCCAAATTATTTATGTAGTCACTACTCACACTTAGTCTATGCGTTTACACAGGACATATGACATAATTTAGTTGTTTCTTCAGCCAACCAAAGCTTTTGGCTAGTCTATAAATATCATGTTCCATTTGTTTGCATTTCAGATCACAGAAAAATATCAATCATTACTCCAATCCAAATTTCTAGCTAGCTTTCTTTGAAGTTCAATGGCTACATTAACCCTAACCAAAACCCGAGCCAAAGTGCTTCAGCACACAAAGCCTCCATTCACCGTCGGTGATCTCAAGAAAGCGATCCCACCACACTGCTTCAAAAGATCCGTCCTCAAATCCTTCTCATACGTTGTGTATGATTTTGCCATCCTTTACTCCTTCTACTATGTCGCCTCAAACTACTTCCACCTTCTCCCCCAGTCTCTCGCCTATGTTGCCTGGCCAATCTACTGGTTCTGCCAGGCAGCAGTTATGTTTGGTGTCTGGATCATTGCCCATGAATGTGGCCACCGTGCATTCAGTGATTATGCTTGGCTTGATAACACTATGGGCATGATCCTACACACCGCTCTCCTTGTTCCATACTTCTCTTGGAGAATAAGCCACCGTAGACACCATGCAAACACCGGATCAATGGAGCACGACGAAGTGTACGTTCCTAAGCTCAAATACCAAACCCCATGGTTCTTCAAGTACCTAGACAATCCCCCTGGCCGCGCTATCAAAATCATAGTCCTGTTTGTTGCAGGTTGGCATATGTATGTCATGTTTAACTTCCTTGGAAGGAAATACGAGGGATTCCCCACACACTTTAGCCCTTACAGCCCAATCTTTTTGCCAAAAGAGCGCCCACTAGTCTTGTTCTCCAATGCTGGCCTTATTGCTTTCAGTTACGGGCTTTACAGCTTAGCAAAGGTTAATGGATTTACATGGCTAGTATCTCATTATATTATCCCATTTCTAATGATGAAAGTCATCCTTATTATGGTAACTTTCATGCATCACACTCATCCATCATTGCCACACTACGACTCCTCCGAATGGGACTGGCTACGAGGGGCATTGTCGACCGTTGACAGGGATTACGGTATTCTGAACCATGTTTTCCACAGAATCACTGACACACATGTTCTACACCACTTGTTCTCTACCATTCCGCACTATCACGCTGAAGAGGCAACAAATGCGATTAAACCCATACTAGGCGAGTACTATAACTTCGACGGAACTCCTATATTGAAGGCCATCTACAGAGAAGCTAAGGAGTGTGTGTATGTTGAACCTGAGGCCAAGAGCAAAGGTGTCTATTGGTACAAGCAAAAGCTTTAGGTTTCGATGAAGAAGCTAGCTAGCTAATCAGTTGAAGCTGGCATTAATAATGAAAGTTCAAGCTTTAGATTAATTTAGAGTGCTCTCATTGTTGCTTCTGTATCAAGTCTATTTCTGAATGTATTCCTAATTGGGGTTATATATAAAACTAAGTACAGTGTTTTATGAATGCGTCCTCTCTCTTTCCCAATCTATCTTATTGAAATGTCACGTTACATTTATAATTCGTGCTAGATCCTCTAATTATTTACTAGTTAGTACCTCATAATTAAACAATAAGATATTATTTCAAAATCATGATTTTTTTTTTAAATTTCTACCTTTATAGTCATTTAGACTTTTAAAATTACAACTCAAACCAAATGCACTGGCGGAGTGGTGAAGGAGAGGTGCAGAGGGTAGTGGTTTAAGTGTGGAGGTATAAGGGTGTGGTATATGATGTATGTATATGAATAGTTGTAATATTTGTCGTTTAAAAGAAAATCCAATCTAACTACTATAATGGATATTCTTCTAGAATGGAGTAAAATTTATCTCATCATCACTAATAGAAAAAAAATGGATTTGGTGCCGCCACAAAAGAATCGATCTCTAAGCTTTGTGCTGAATACTCAATATATGTTTGTCTTGGTATCCAAAAATATGGTGATGCTTGTTGATATGGTGAATATGGTGATGCTTGTCGATATTTTTTAAAAGCGTTAATATGGCGATGCTTGTCTTGATATCCAAAAGTATGGTGATGCTTGTTGATATGGTGAATATGGTGATGCTTTCCATAATATTTTACAAGCGTAAATATGGTAATGATGTTTTTCTTGATATCCGATAATATGGTAATATATGGTGATGCTTGTCATAATATTTTCAGCTAGTTTCAACCATTACACATCTAGAAGAAGAACCAACGGCAAGAGGAGTTGTAGAAGGCAGACGGGGAGCAGTGGAGAATGACGATGAGCGGTGGACATTGGGTTTTTCTCTCTACAAACACGTTTCTCTTTCTAGAATTGATTTTTGATGTGGAAATAATGAGCTGAAATTTATTTTCAGTATTAAATAAGCCTATATATTGTATGGCATGGATAAGATTTTTGACCCGGTTTTGACCCGGTTTCTAATTTTTTATTGGGTTGGGGTTGTTTAGAAAATAGATATTGTATTAGTGTAATTTTATAATTACGAAAAGTTGATCTCTTAGATCTCTTTCTACTCAGTTTAGTTTTTCATGAGAATTACTCTTAATTTTGGTAAAATTGAGATTCAATTAGACTCACTCTATGTTGTATATGTCATTAACAGGGAGGTGGAACCAATGTGGACATCATCGTCTCATCCAGCAAATTAGGAAGCAACTCGATCGAAGCCATAGAGAACTGGCCTGGCAGCTTAGGTTTGTTCATCGGTAATGTAATAACGTGGCGGAATTCTATCTAAACTTGGCAGCAGCGGTTTTGTTCTGGACAACAATAGTGTTGTAAAAATCCCATACCTCCCCCGAAGATTAGCATTCTTTCTTTGCTATTGGAAGTCAACTTTGGTGGATTCACGTTGGTCACACTGCAGTACTTTGATGGTGGCGCGCCTAGTTCGTCTTTTTCTCACCTTGTTAGCTAGCTTGTTTCTTTTTTTTTTCCGCTTTTGGTGTTGTACTCGATCTTTGGATATTGTATCACGAGTATGTTTTATACTCGAGGTTTCTTATTTATTAAATAAAAGTTTACCCGTTTCAAAGAAGAAAGTAGGAGGTAGGATTTGGGTTGTTTGCCCAGTGTGGTTGCAACTTGGAAATGTATCTGTGCCAGGACTTGACAAATTGGTACCCAATATCGAAATAGGATAGCCTTGCGGTACCACGAAGCTCTACTCCTCTCTTAGCTTAATGAAATTGGTTTTGTTGTGTTCCAAAAAATAATAGGGTCCATTTTATTTTTCATTTCTTATTACAATCATGATGAATGCAGAATACAATATTTAATTTTAGTCGACAACGACTTGGCAATATTTTAAGGATTCAATTAAGCGACAAAAGAAGCTCAGTTCATAGAAATTGACCAGACCAAATATAGAAATTGAAGATGCCTAATCTACCACGATAGGTTAACATAATTAAACACATAAAGGGAGTATAAAATATGGAAATCATCTAGAAGGGAAATTACGTAGAAAATTGGCAATAATAAAGTCGGTCTGAGTTTCCATGCAGCTGTCACACAGATAATGTACACATGGTCTTTTCGATATTTAACTTAACTTATTTCAAGTCTGATTATTGATGATAGATGAAAACATTTAGACGTAGCTTGTTTTGGATATAGCCTGATGATTTTTCCCTGTTATCCTGATTGTTAATTCAATGGATCAAATTCAGGTGTTGAATTTGATGTTTATGGTATACTTTACGCTTCCGTCCGGTCCGTATTAGTTGGTATCATTTAAGTTTATCTGGAACAACCTTGAGGTTTCTTCCCTGTTATCCTGATCATTTAGCCTTATGATTTTTCCCTGTTATCCTGATTGTTAATTCAATGGATCAAACTCAAGTGTTGAATTTGATATTTATGGTATACTTTACGCTTCCGCCCCGTACGTATTAGTTGGTATCATTTAGGTTTAGTATGGAATAACCTTCTGGTTTCTATCTCCAGAATAAGCCCAAAAGTATAACAGACCCATAATTACTAACTACACCAATATCATTGTTGGAGAATGAATATAAATGACAACATTTCGTTCCTTCCCAACAGCTTAATCTTTTGGTAGAGTTGAAATTTTATCAATTCATTTTATTGCATTTTCTATTTATTCAAATTTCTACCCGATTATGTTGTTATTAGTGTTATTATGCGAATCGAGCCTTATCGAGTACTCGGCTTGGATCGGCTCGATAAGGTTTTCGAGCCGAGCTCGAGCCTATACTTAGGCTTATTCCACTAACGAGCTAGGCTCGGCTCGCGAGAACTCGGTAAGGCTCGTTAAGGCTCAATATTATGTAGATTATTAGTAGTATTAGTATTATAAGTTAGTATGATTTAAGTTTGAGATTATTGGCTTGAATTGCTTATATTTGTATTTTGTTACTTTAATCATTTCATCATTTGAGAGTTGATTGTAATGCATAATCTTGAATTTGTTTATATTTTATTTAATATTTTAATATATTTTTCAAGGTATTTTAACAAACGAGCCGAGCACGAGCCAAATGAACTGAGCTTGAGCCTGAAATTAAACTCGCTTCGTTAAACGAGTTGAGCTGCTCGTTAACAAACGAGCCGAGCCGAGCCTCAGCAATGCTCAGCTGGGCTCGGCTCGGCTCGTTTTATGCAACTATAAGTTGCTTTGTAAATGCTGCATGGAAAATTTCTCTATTGAACATTTTCATCCAAAGTAGATCAAGCTTGTGTACACAAAATAGTGTATAGTTATTCCTGACATATATCTATATATATATATATAAGTATTTATTGACCACTACATGAATACTATGCCAAATAAATGAGTTGACAATTAATAATAAAGAAAAGACAAGTACATGCATGAGAAGTTCTTGGAAGAATCATTAAACTGAAACATTGAATTAACTAAGGCTTATAGTTGAACCAGTAAACGCCTTTCCTGTCTTCATTTTCATCTGGTTCCACGTAACTGCATTGAGATATCTCCCTCCAGACGGCCTTCAACGGCGGCGTTGTGTCATACTGATAGTACTCTCCGGCTATAGGCATCATTGCCCTGGTTGCTTCTTTGGCGTAGTAATGCGGAATTCTTGGGAACAAATGGTGTATAACATGCGTATCGGTCAAGTTATGGAATATGTAATTGAAGAACGCTCCGTAATCTCTGTCCACAGTGGTTAAAGAACCGCGAAGCCAATCCCAATCTGAAGAATCATAGCGCGGCAAAGAAGGGCTAGTGTGGTTTAGGTAAGTGATCGCAACAATGATGGCGTTCATCATGAACCACGGGGCAATGTATGAAATAAGCATCCATGCAAGTGAAGATGATTGAGCTAGGCGATAGAGCCCGTACGTCATGGTGAGAACTCCAGCATCAGTTATCATAATTAGAACACGTTCGCTATTTGAAAACATAGGACTACCGGGGTAAAAGTGGGAGGCGAACTCCTTGTACTTTCTCCCAAAAACGTTGAAAGATAAGTACAATTGGTACCCTAGAAGTAACCAGAGAAGGGTTTTTAAGGCTGGGGTTTCATCAACGAACTTGGCAATCCAGCTCCTATCATGTTTCCGTGGTGGGACGTGAACCTCATCACGGTCTAGTAAACCTGAATTGATGTGGTGGCGCCGGTGGCTTATTTTGAAGGAGAAGTATGGTACTAGTAGTATGGAATGCACGAATAGACCAACAACGTCATCTGCCACCTGGTTGCCGGTAAAGGCACCATGACCACATTCGTGGCCAAGGATCCATAGGGCCATCATCGCGCAACCTTGGAAAAAGATGTAAACTGACCATGCAAGGTAATTAAAAGGGTGAGGGATGTAATGGAAATAATTGGCGGCAACATAGTAGAAGATCCCGACGAAGAAGAGGTCTTGGAAGAGGTAGTAAAAAGAACGGATGAGGGATTGTTCGAAACAATGAGGTGGAATTGCTCTCTTTATTTCTCCTAGAGTAAACGTGGTCTTATTTACCGGAGCGCGATAAGTTGCAGATTGTCCTCCGGCACCCATTGGAGTTGCAAAATGCCTGTATAAGCAAAACATTAGAAACTTAGAATTCTGACTAAATGTGATTGAACAAAACAATAAGAAAAATCTCAGTTAATTTCTTACCGATCAATCAAGAAGTACTTCAAATGTAAGCGTAGTTATTAATGTTGTGTGTGAAGATGCAAAATTATGGCCTTGCTAGTACGTGTTTGTGTTGATTTATAGGTAGAGAGAATGGGAAGTTTGAAATCTAAGTATATTATGTGAACACATGGCCCTTATGGTCATATATTATTATATGGAGATGGTTTCCAGACTAATAGGGTGAATTATTATACACAAGACCACACTATACTAACAACATATTTATTGATCTGCAGTCGAATTTCCAAGTAATAGTTCTTTAAGATCCAAATAATTTATTCATTATTTCCACGAACCCTAAATATAAAATACTCAATATGAATTAAATTAAGGAACTGATGATCTTCCCCTTGATTTCCTCCATTTGATTGACACTCTTTCTTTCTTTTTTTTTCCTGGCATGTGCGCTAGATAATTCATCTTAAGTTATCATTATGGCGGGGCATGAATTTAAAGTTATCATAACTCTCCAGAAAACTTAAATTATTAAATTGTTAGGGAGAGATAGAATCTAATCATTTAATTATATTAATTCTCCAACACTCCTCCATGTTATAGGGAGAAATGGAATCTAGTCATTTATATTAATTCTCCAACACTCTTCGTACTCGTGGTCGATTTCAACCTCTTTGGGGAGGCCAATCGAGTGGAAATTTAATATGGGACGGAGTTTGTCTCCGGGAAGATTCGAACCCAAATGGGCGTGAGCTAGATGGCTCTGTCACCATGATAGAATTCCAACTGTTCCAAAAACTTAAATTGTTGGGGAGGAACGGAATCTAGTTATTTATATTAATTCTCCAACAATCACGGTTTACGTACGTAAGGTTTAGATTAGACTCGGAAGTCAACTTAGCTTGAATTATTTAATCGGAGGTTTTAGGAGAAAATTGCAACCCAAAACTCAATGTTACCCATGAATTTGGCCTTTTTTTACAAACATGGTTCTAGAAACTATATTTGTATAAATAATAGATATGATTTTTCAACAAATGAGTTATTACTATCTATATAATAATGCTACAAGCAATTGAAATAAGTTAGAATTTAATTGATCAATCCAGGTTGAATCTAATTCGCTCATCTTATATATTATTCAATTTCAATTTGTTGCGTACATGTGTCATTCCTTAAGAATAGGTGTGGGGTTCGATTCCCGTCACCGTAATTTACTTTCTCTATTCTTAGAGCATTCACATCAATTTTTCTAAAAGAGGCTTTTTGCTTAAATGCCATAACAATGATTCTTCAAATTACTAGACCAGAATTTAAAACCATAACAAATTATCTTAGAGCAATATTAACATATACTGTATATACACTTATAACAGTAACAAGTAGAAGCATGTTGGACAAGCTAAATACCATAACTCTGATGCTTAATACTATAACACCAACTTTTAGAGGTGAGCTTTTAGAACCATAGTAAAGGGCTTTAAATCTATAACATATGCGCTTAAAATAAACAATACATGCGTGTAAAATAATAACAATCAAAAACATGTTACACAAGCTAAATACATAACAATGATGCTTAATATTACTATAACACCAGATTTTAAAACCATAATAAAAGGTGTTAAATTATAACACATGCGCTTAAAACAAAAATAAGCTGAAAAATGCTAGACAATCTAAATATCATAATGTTGATGCTTAAAACCATAACAATATATTTTAAAACTATAACAATGATTTTTAAGACTATGACAAAATAGATACATGCAACACAAGCTAAAAATAGAAATATTGATGTATAAAAGCATAAACAAGGATATTAAAATTAGAACATATACACTTATAAAATAATAACTAGCATAAAAATGCTAGACAAACTAAATAGCATAGCAATTTCATGCTTAAAATTGTCATACTAAATTTTGAAACCGTACAAACCTTTCTTATACCAAAATCAAGCCATATATCTACCCTCGTGTACATTCTTGACCATCCTGATTACTTACATGAGAGTCTTCCTTATCAAAAAATAAGTAATAAATTTGGGGTGGTTAAACGTCGTAATTATTTTACTAAACTCTGGAAATTTATTTGTAATTTTCAAAAATATCCCTATTGTACAAATATTACAAATTAACCCCAAACATAATGAATTTAAAGAAAGTACCACAATATTAAAAATGAATTTCAAACAACAAGAATCATCCAACACTTTTGAGACTAGATTGTTCCCTCCATTACTGTAAATTCTTTTGTTATTTTTTTTTTATTAAAAGTGTTTAAATTCAATAATCGGAGCAGCGGTGCCACCCAATCAATACCACTGTTTTTAAACTTTCAATTTAAACAAATGGGAGCTGGTAATTAAGGAACAGCAAGCTGCGAGCCTGCTGTAAACAATACCAGGCTCGCAGCATGCTGTTCATTGTTTACAGCAGGTTGTGAGCCTGCTTCCTTTTTCCTTCCAATTTTATCAAATTGGATGATAAAATTGGAAGCTCACCAACAGCTACTTTTGAAAGGTAATTTGGGCCGTTTCATTTTCTTGATCCATTTAGTAGAGTATTATTTCAGTCAAATATGCCACTACATATATGGATTAAACTACGTATAGATTTTCTTATTTGGATTTCTTTTGATCAGAAGCCCTTGCGTTGATAATTTTTTTTTTAAACGGCAAATATTACATCTACTCCTACACTAATGCTATACAAGGTTCCTAAACCATTTTATTTTTCCATACCTAAACCAACCTTATAACTCCGTCACCGTCGGAGATCGAACCCTACACCTTTCCTTTACTAGCCCAACTCCTTATCGATGCAGCACCTTATGACTCCCCTTGCGCCCATAATTTTGACGCAGGTACAAACAAAATGGATCATTGTTTGCAGCAGGTCATTGCCAAATGCCAATAGATTTTGTTTGTATCATAATGACCTGCTACCCTTGCCCCCATGATAGGTCAAATTCTTTCTCAAGCTACAATTTTGTTTTTAGCAATTACCAATGACAAGTACCAAGAGTACACGTACCTAATTAAATTACTATGTAGTGTACCAAAATTCATGAAGCAATGATAGAAAGAAAAAAAAAGGTAAAATAAAGACTAGTCTGATGCACAGCAGGTTGCAAGCCTACTGTTCATCATATCCACAAGCCTGCTGTAAACAATGAACAACAGGCTCGTAGCCTGCTGTCCTTCCCCGTATTTTTTTTTTTAAGTTTTAAAAGTAGTCGATTATGATATGAAGTCCATCTACAGAAAATGAAAACATAGAATATCGAATTTGAAGTTTAAGTAGGAGTTTAGTGATAGTTTGAAAAGTTTATGGTTGGTTTCTCAATTATAAAATTAAAAGAATCTTTTGTAAATTACAAATAATTTCCAACATTTAATAAATTAGTAAATTGATGTTACAACATTTAACATTTCTCATAAAATTTTAGCAAAACATATACCAACAAAAAAAACCAATTACATTTAGCAAAACATATACCAACCAAATTCCAAGCGATTTAGCTCTTAACAGTGCAAGTGCAGCAACACTAAATAAAGATAATAACCTCAGCTCTAATAAGTAAACTTGCTATAATATCAACAAAATAGTAACTAACTCTCAATCAGATGTTAAAATTCAGTAAAACTGACGGAGTGAAAACCCTAGAGTGTTATCCCCAAATAAATTATCGAATCAGATATCTAAAACAGAGAAACTGCCGTAGTACTCACTAGATCAGGAATCCGGTAACGAATTGATCAGAGAAACTGACAGAATATCTAATCAAGGTCGGAGTTCTTCATGGAGGTCCATCTAATCTAAGGTGATCGGGTGGCATCGACTACAGAACCATGACTATCTCGACTCCAACGATGAGCTGGCCAAAGGAAGCTAGCCACAGGAGGACCATTGCTGAGCGAATCAGAGAAGGGATGACCGACGGATTTGTCATAGAAGAGGCGAATTTGGAGAATGTGGAGGATATGGATCTGTACGATTGATCGATGATGGAGACACTAGAAGAGAGAGAAAGAAGAGTACAGTATACGGAGAAAGAATTTTCTAAATATAAATGTTTGGTATTTTGATGAAAACCGGCATTTCGTAATATTTAGAAAATGCCTATCTTTTAGTATACTTAATATTTGTTTTTCAGAATTGGACATTTTACATATAAATGAATATCGAATGACAAATATAATTTAATAAGAGAAAATTACAAAAACAAATTGAAAACAAGGGTGACATAACAGTTTAAGCCTCAATTTCCATGAGTATCAGGTTTTGTCTCGTCTCCACTGATTTCCGTTTCTGATCAGTGTTTATTTGTAGATTTACTGGTTCGAGCTCATAATCGTGATCTGTTTTTCGTTAGGTTTGTTGAGGTTTCATGTTGATTAATATCTCGGCGACGTATGTTAGGTTTTTGTTGTGATTTGTTTCAGGTATAGTTAGGAAATGAGGATTTTATGTTGAATTTTGATGAGCAGTGTGTTGATTGAGTGGCTAGCTAGCTGAAAATTTCGAATTGATTGATGCCAGGGATTTTTTTGCTTACGTTTATTGAGATTTCATGTTAGGTTAGTATCAAGGCGATGTGTGGTAGTTTTTGCGGTGATTAGTCCATGGGCTTCAAAACTTCGAAGGCTATAAGAGGATTTAGATCGAATATAGATGGGACTGATATATGATCAAGTCGGCAAGGGTTCTGTGACATATATACTGGTCCGGATAATTAATTGAGAGGACTTTTGTTCGATCGACAAAGCTGAGATTGCCGTTTGTTGCTACTCGTGGTATGAGTTGAGATGTAAGGGTGATTAATTCTCAAGTATCACATCCTTTTATCACCTACCGTAGTGATATTATTTCATGTATAGTACATGTATTTGAAATTGGAATTGTACGTGTTAATGAGTTTATAAGGTTAGATGTTGAAGTTAATTACAATTAGTACTTTGTGTGTTTATGGATTAAGGTTTCTCGCATAGTGAGGAAATGAGGATTTATGTGGAATTTTGTTGAGCAGTGTGTTGATTGAATTGGTTGATGGCAGGGAGCTGAACTGATGGGCAAGCATGGGATTAATGTTCCGAAAGGTGTTGCGGTTGGTTCGCTAGATGAAGTGAAGAAGGCAATTCGCGATGTGTTCCCTAACGAAAATGAGGTTATTGTGGTTTCTGAAAGTGACGATGGGAAGATGTGTGCCCTTGTATTGTGATGCAGGTGGTTGTGAAGTCACAAATCCTTGCTGGTGGCAGAGGGTTGGGAATGTTTAGAAGTTGTCTCAAGGGTGGTGGTTCATATTGTGAAGTCGGTAATGCAGTTGATATAAAAGCTAGGGTTGTTATCTGCTGGGACACTCACTGCACATTAAATTGATATATGTTTTATTGACCAACCTGATGGCAATACAGTTCCTTTTTCTTATATTACTCGATGTGCGCTGGTTCACCACATGTTTGACTTAATCTGTTCAGATGTGCCAAAATAACCTATGGAGTCGGAAATTCGAGTTTGTAGAGTCTTATGGTTGGTCATTGGTATTTGTTGAATTCTCCATGAACGTAGTAAGACTAGGTAGTGAATGATATGCTCAAAGAAATACTTGCTAGACATTAAATCAACTTTTTTTGAAACTAAGTTGTAAAATTAATTTCTTTTTTTTTAAACCAATTTTTTTCTAAAACTAAGTCGTGAAATTAACTTTTTTGTGAAACTAATTTTTTTTGTAAATTAAGTTGTGAAACCAACTTTTTACTGAAATTAAGTCGTGAAACTAACTTTTTTTGTGAAACTAATTTTTTTCTGAAACTAAGTCGTGAAACTAACTTTTTTCTGAAACTAAGTCGTGAAACTAATTTTTTTTGTGAAACCAACTTTTTTAGAAACTAAGTCGTGAAACTAACATTTTATTTTTTTTGTGAAACCAACATTTTTCTGAAACTAAGTCGTGAGACTAACTTTTATTGTGAAACTAAGTCGTGAAACTAACTTTTTTTGTGAAACCAACTTTTTTCTGAATCTAAGTCGTGAAACTTACTTTTTTCGGAAATTAATTTTCATCATAAAAATATAATGGACTAATATGGAATAATGTTAGAGGGTTGGATTTAGTTGATAGATTGTTAGAAATATAAAATGGACTAATATGTAATGATGTTAGAGAGATGGATTTAGTTGATATACGATTAGAAAATGAAATTTTACATCCACTACCCCTACTAGACACTCTAATTACGTCTAACCCTCTCTTAGTCAATCTATTACATATGGGTCCAAAATCAGCTTCTTCCCTTGACCAAACTAAATGGAAATTTAGACCAAACATGGCCTTAGCATTTTAATTGCAACTAGGCCCTTTGTTTCTCCTTTTTAATTTCATTCCTCTCCCTTCTTTGTTCTTTCTTCTTCCTTCCTTTTTTTTTCTTTCCTCTTCCCTTCTTCAGAACAGTGGCCGGAGTTGTGACTTGCTCTGATGAATCGGAGCAGTGCTGCTCCGATTTGATAGGAGCTTTATTACAGCTCAGATCGATCGGAGCTGTGACTAGCTCCGATCGATCGAAGCTATGACTAGCTCCGATCAGATTGGAGTTGCACAACTCTCATCTGATCGGTGCTGTTACCTTCTCCGATCACATCGGAGCTGCACAGCTCCGATTTGATCGGAGCTGTGGCGGCAGAGCAAATCGGAGCTATGCAGCTCCGATTTGCTGTTTTTTTCTTTTTTAAAAATATTTTTTTAATTTTTTTGAGTGATATTTTAAAACAAAAAATTTATTAGGGCTTAATTGCAATAAAATTTGGGATAAATTTGGAATTTAAAGAAGTTATATGCTTTACGTTGAATTATTAAGTGTCAAATTGGTAAAATTAAAACAATTTGAGGCTAATGTGTAATTAATGAAAATTGAAGTTGTTTGGTCAAAGTCAGAATTCAATATTTGACCAAGGGTAAAAATGTCTTTATATTGATTTAATTCAGCAAAAGTCAAATTCGTGGGTTTAGGTGTAATTAAATCTATCTAACAAGGGTGCTGGATGTAATTGTTTGGCTAACGAGGGTCTATCTGTAATAAAACGAACTAACAAGGGTAGTATATGTAAGAAGCTCATTAGAAAAATAGACTAATATCAATATGTAATGATGTTAGAGAGTGAGACATAGGCTCTGTTATCTTCGTCTGAATAGAACTGCTCTGAACTGAACTGAACTGAACTGAATGGATCTGAACTGAATTTATTTGTAGTACAAAATACTATTAAGCAAATCTGAACTGAACTGAACTGAACTTAATGCATCTGAACTGATCTGAACTGAATTTAAAATAATTAATTTTCAGACGAAAAGAACATAGCCTTAGTTGATATATTGTTAGAGAGTTGTCTTTAGTTGTTATGTTTTATTATTTTTAGCTTTATGTAATTTTCCGATTTAATAACTACTCATAACATATAGCACTCCAGGTAGGACTTGACTGTCAATTATGATTGATTTTTTTTTCCGGCTAAAATTTGTACAACTAAGTACTAAGACGACAAAATTGTATTTGTTAAAACAGAGGGATAATTAATTGTTTTCATAGTCAACCTAGTGAAGAGAATTAGTTATATATAGTACTTGGGATAATTAATTTTATCCACAAGGGGAGAGAAGTTACCGTAGGTATCAAAGCACGAATAGCCCAAAACTCAAAAGGAGCGCGGTTGGTTGGTTTGGTCATTCAAAATATAAGAGTCATTATAGAGAGAGACATCAACCATGTTTCAGATACACTCCAAGTAAAAGACTACCTTTACCCGACTCTTTATTGTCTACTTGTTGTAATATATCAAGTAAAAAAAAATTAAAGGTCATAAGGTAAATACATCATAAGGAAATAATTATGCATAAAAAAGAATAAGATAAATAAATGAGTGGAACATGATACCACTTGTATTCCACGTTAATTACTGTATATTGCTTCTGACAGTATAACCAACCATCCACATTAAAACAGGGGATATAAAATGAAATATTTCCTGTCATTTTCTGCAGTGTCACAATAATTAGTTGAAAATTAGTTTGATTGATAAACTTGACTTTATTTAACGTTTAGCACTTAAGCAGCTACTTATCTTTCAACTTAAGGGTGCTGACAAGTAATGCTTCGTGATCATCCTTAACTCTTAAGAGTGTTTATAAGTGATTGCTTCAATCGATTCTGGGGTCCTACCTTAAATATAGATACAATTATAACTTACGTATATAAACAAAAGGTTATTTTAAAACTTTAAAGAGAACTAGTAATTGTCCGTGACAACTAGTTTATGACCTTTATTATATATAATTAAAAGACAACAAAAGTACATAAAAAAGCATGGTCAACACAATTTAAGATTTTATTACGTGATCGTATGATATCGAATAAATAAAGAAAAAAGAAGGAAAAGACCTAAAGGGTTCAAGTAATTAAAAGTAATATTTAAAAGCAATAACCTACGAAAGAAAAAGAAGAGATTAATTCACATTGGGTTGAGCGTTGACCAGAGAGGTCACATGCCAGTGTTCGAGTTTGAAAATATGACTTATACACCACATCATAGGTGGACCCCCCGCCCCCATTTTAAGAAAACATTATGTATTTTACCCATATATAATATATTTCGATCCTAACTCGCTCAATACCCACCTAATTAATTCTATTCAGGTTCGAGACGAACCCGTGATCATGGCTAGCAAAACTGGCACAAACCCTCTACGATCTGGAATTGAAGTCTAACGTGGAATATCACGGTCAACTACTTAACCTTTGACCAGATATTTGGTCTGAGATCAACTAAAAAATTTCACCTCAAGCACTTCGTCTGAAATTACCCGAATTAAAGTTGATCGAAATTCATTCCATCCGAAGTAAATTTAACCCGAATTCATCCAATCTGAATTTATCCGAATTAAATTTAAGGAATATATAACTCATTTCATTTATAAGAAAATTTTCATCTATCACTAACCTCCAATAAAAATTTTGTATCACTACTAATTTATAGCTTTTCATTAGGCAAAATTTCATAACACTACAAGAAAACAGCCAAATAGAGACGGATTAATAGCGACGGGATGCGATCCATCGCAAAATAGCGACGGATCGGTGATTTTAGCGACGGATACAAATCTGACTGGTAATTAGCGACGGATAATTCCATCCGTCGCGAAATTTACGACGGATCGGTTTATCCGTCGCTAAATTTAGAGACGGATGGACTTATCCGTCGCTATATGAGTTGACCATTGTTTAATTAATAGAAAAGAAAAATCATTAAATAATATATAGCAACGGATCGGTTTATCGACGGATCGATGGACTTATACGTCGCTAAAGGAAATCGCGATCTGCGTATAAAGAAGACGACGTCTTCTTCTCTTCTTCATTCTCTCCTCATTCTCTTCTCCCCCAAATCATCGCGTAAACCCTAGCCACCGGCCGTCCACCGTCGACCACCCACCACCGTCCACCGTCATCATCGGAGACGCACCACCTTCCACCGCCACCATTCATTAATCCAATCGGTAAGTTTCCTTCCTCTCATTCTTTTCTTTTGCTTCTCTAGTTTTTCAATTTCATTTCCTAATTCCTCCTTTTTGGTTGAAATTGGTAGAATTAGCCACCACCGTGCCATAGTGACGAGCCACCTCCTCCTCTTCTCCTCTCCTCTTCTCCGATTCGATCTCTGTCACAAAAGGTTAGAACCCTAACCCTAATCTTTGGGGCTTTTTGCCTAAACCTAAACCGAAGCTTCGATTTGATTTGTCATAAATTAACCCTAATTTTTAAGTGTAATTTGGTTAATATTCATGTAATATTCATGTTAAATAGAATTTTGATATTCATGCTTAATATTCATGTTAAATTTGCTCAAGTTAGTTCTGTTCATATTCATGTTATTATTATGTTAATTATTTTAATTATGTTATTTTGTTAATTTAATTACACTACAAGGAAAACTGATTTTAGCGACGGACGCCATCCGTCGCTATAGGTTAGCGATCCGTCGCTAAACACCAATAGCGACGGAAAGTCCGTCGCTAAATAGGACGTCGCGAAAAGTGGTGTCGCTAAAAAATTAAAGAGACGGTTAATATTATTCGTCGCTATATGTAGCGACATAGCGACGGTCGAGTTTATCCGTCACTATATTGTTGTTGACCAACATAGAGACGGATGACTTTATCCGTATCTATAAATAGCGACGGATTATGTTATCCGTCGCTAAAGCTAAGGGACACGTGTCATTCCCTTGCGAGGGGAATTTGGCGACGTATAAACTAATCCGTCGCTAACTTCTCTGTTTTTTTTTTTTTTTAAATTGATTGTTTGTTTTACTGAATTTATGTGAAAAATTGTTATTTTAACTCAAAATTGAGTACGACTAACAAAATATATACGATTGATTCATTTTACGATAATCGAAATTTCAATAAAAAAATTAAAAGTGTACGTACAAAGAAACTAAAAGGTACGAAGATAATCATTAAAATAAACGAGAATCCTAAAATGTACGGATAAGGAATAACAATCCTAAAAAGCACTAATCCTACGGGCTCTCCACTAACCAACCGACCCCTTCAGCCGTCAACGCCCCATCCCTATGTGCATGCTCACGGGTCACATGGTTCTGCCACGATTCCAGCCACAGATCCCGATGCTCCGGATTGAGGTACCGAACCCATTCTTTATGCCGAAAGTACATTTCCTTGGCATAATAAATCGAATGCATGTGAATCTAATTTTCCGCCCGGATGTTGAATACCCTCAATATCTCCTCCGCATTGGCAAGAGGGACATAGTAGTATTTATGCAACACAACAATCCCACAAAAAATCCCACATCAGTGCCCCACAAGAACAAATAATGTGCGTACACATATGCACAGTAAAGGCAATGCCCCAAGAATAGATACTATAGGCAATGCCCCAAGAATAGATACTATAGGCAATGCCCCAAGAATAGATAATATAGGCAATGCCCCAAGAATCCAATATAGAAATATTCAAGTAAAGATAGTAAAGTACCTGGAATTCTTCCCAAAGGTGCTCCTTCACGGGTCGAGGAACCGTAGCCCACCTTTCTCCGCCACTCCCAGGAGGCGTAAAGAACTCTCTTTTCATGAGCATTGTAATCCTTCTAGAAGCTATAGTAGGTTGAAACCTGTCACACAATTTGAAAGATTAAAAGTTGTTGTACCGACAACTATATATACAAGAAAAATTAAATACCAATTTATTAAGAACTTACTTAGATCCGTTGGTGGACAATACTGGAAGCCCATTGATCCGTCGAGGGCCGCCCGGTTGCTGTGCTTGATCCATGGAAACTAATATACATATAGCATCATTACAATCAAATACAAAACACTAAAATACAAACTCTTAATGTGTTTAGACAAATACAAGATGTGTTTAGACAAATACAAGATGTTTTTAGACAAATCCGTCGTTATATGTGAACACGAAAGGATGTCTGGATCTTTAGGATCTTGAAATCTCCATCTTTAGTTACTGACTAAAGATGGAGACTTCAAACTCCTAAACATCCAAACACATTTCTTGCTCACATACTACATTATGTATATACAACTTATTAAGAATAAAGGGTTTACATGATTACGATATTGAAGTAAACTTTGAGAATGGCTGAAATACGCTGGTACAGTAACAACGGCTTTAGAAATATTGTTGTTACGGTACCAGCGTACTACAATCATTCACAAGCCCAGGCCTACCATACCATTCATCAATCTATATATATGGAAGTGATGGTGTGTCCGAAGGACAGTGTGTTTGTATTTTTTATGCATATACGTATATCATCATCACACTTTATAAAATGATTAGATATTACCAAAAATCTTTTAATTTCGAAAATCCTAAAAGTCATTACATAAATGTATGCCTCATAAATTTTTCCTATACATGAATGTGGCTACATGAATGTGTACATTAATACATTAACAATAAAGTGTATTTGTCCTTTAGAATTCCCAACACCAACTATAAGAAGTCACCTAATTTTAACATATTCTCACACAATCAAATATGGAAAACCCTAACAAATTCAGATTTGAATAAACACCCCCCACATTCCCCCCCACCTTCTCCCCCGCCACAAATTGATCCCGAAATGTTGGCTGAAATGGAGGAAGCTATCCAAGAGGCATTTCTTCCATCTCCCCCCAAATCTCCTACTCCTCCCCTTGTGAGCACAAGGAGGTTGAGCACTTAGAAGACCAAGGAGTCTTCTGCAAGATATGTCAACAACAACTTTTGGAACCAAAATATGTCATCGACTGGTCGCTCCTACATGAGGAGTCAAGCTCCGAGGACGAGGACGAGGGGATGAAGAGTGACTAGAATTGAGTTATGTAAACTATATTGTTAATAAAAATTCTAACTTTTTATATTTTCTATCTTTCTAATATGTGTTCATTGCAGTCACATATTCTTTTTTTCTTATTCAGTTAATTAATCATTTTTTCCTTTTTGCTTATTGAGTTAATTATTAAGCATTTCCAAAATTGAGTTAAACTAAGTACATAATAACATAAAAGAAAAAAAGAAAAAACAAAAAAATAAAAAATAAGGGTTAGGCAGATTAAACAAAATTCACTTGATGTACTATCTAAATTAACAAATTCAATCAAGAAACCCTAAACCCTAAATTAAAATTAACATACCCTAAATTAAAATTAATAAACTGACAGTTAGAAATCCTAACCTTTCAAATGGGGAAGAGAGGGAGAAAGTAAGTGGTGGTGGTCCGGCGCGGTGGCGGTGGTGGTCCGGCGGTGGAGGTGCCTTGCTCCTCGTACCCTAGCCTCCAATAAACATAGAACAAATTCAATCAAAATCAACATCAAAATCAAAATCACTATCAAAATGAAAAATACCCAAAATTTAGGGTTTATGTTAATTACCTCAAACTGTTGAAAAAACCTTCAAATTGATTAGGGATCGAACTCCTTGTTGGATAGGCTTCGATTTGAGCTAAAATTTGCTTGAATTGGTTGAGTTTGGAGATGGATCGAGCGAAGAAGAAGAAACAGAAACGAGAGAAACAAACAATGGAGAAACAGAGAAATGAGGAAGAAGAAAGGTCGATCGTCTGTATATCGCAACTTAGCGACGGATGAGTTCATCCTTCGCTATATGTTTATTTATTTACTTATTTTCCTTTTTTCCTTCATAAAAAATAGCCTGGTCAACATATTTAGCGACGGATAAAGTTATCCGTCGCTATTATAGAGACGAATAAATCATATCCGTCGCTAATTAGAACACGAACTGGATGTTTCGTGGCACGACCTGAGCTTAGAACGCAGTTCGTGTTCATTCGTCGCTACACTCACCGATCCATCGCTAAATAGCGACGGATGCTATCCGTCGCTATTATTCCGTCGCTAAATGGTTGTTTTCTTGTAGTACTTTATGGTGTGATGATGTTAAAACCGAATTCATCAAAGATTGGATTTTGTGTTAATATGATTTATGTTTGTAGAACTAGACTGAATTTTGAATTTCTCGCGGGCTATTGTTAGCTAATTGTTGTTGATTGTGTTTCCTTTAGCTTGTGATGTGTGAATGAGGCAATGCTTCCAGTTTCTTGACTTGTAGTGGTCTTGATTATTGCTCGGGTATCATATATGCGGTTTTTTGGGGGCAGCTATGGTTCAAGTTTCTTGAGTTTGATTAAAGTAAAGACAAGGTGAACGATTGTATGTAGCATATGTTAACATGGACTCTTTCTGAGTTTAATTAGTATCTGATTTTGTTGGTTTATTAATTTTATCAATGTAGGTAATGAGTCTGACTGGTGACGTTAAAGGAAAAGTTGCGGTGATGGTGGATGACATGATCGACACAACAAGTAATTTTCTATCTAATTTAACCTGAATTCTCTTCATTCTGCCCTATGTTGTCTTAAACTAATTTAGCATAGTACATAGTGTACGGTATAAACCAGGAAAGATGGCAATAAAAAACATGAATTGTATATGCCCCTGCCCCTGAGTCCTTATTTATCCCTATTAGATTTTGAGCATTGTGGTAGTGAAACTTGTTGGACACTAGGGATGAAGTTGCAACTTAAACTGTGAAATGTGTTGTGGGATTGTGTGTTTTTTTATGTTATGGTTGGAGTTGTAAGTGTTTCTAATGAGCTTTTGAATATACACAACTTAAACTTTCTAACTATCAAAAAAAAAAAAAAAAGTCTATGGCCTCTTGTCCCTAAAAATC
Organism: Plantago ovata; assembly: GCA_028274465.1. Taxonomy (NCBI): domain Eukaryota; kingdom Viridiplantae; phylum Streptophyta; class Magnoliopsida; order Lamiales; family Plantaginaceae; genus Plantago; species Plantago ovata. The sequence continues at coordinate 39,344,875 of CM051455.1, read as the reverse complement.
CTTCATGTTTGCGTAATACTTTTTGGTGTTATGTTATGTGAAGTATTTACTTCCATTCCATTTCCAGTGTTAATGAGTATCCATTACTATGGGTGTTTGGTCTAGTGGTATGATTCTCGCTAAATGCGAGAGGTCGCGAGTTCGATTCTCGCAGCACCCCTTATTGCATTTAAAAAATTATATTTTTATATTTTATTATATTGTAGGTGAATTAAATAAATTAAAAGAAACATAATTTTTTTTTATATAAAAAATCAGATTTAGAGACGGATGAGCTTATCCGTCTCTAAATTTAGAGACGGATAAGCTTATCCGTCGCTAAAGTGAAGAAACCATGGGTTGCCCGGTCAACGCTAAATTTGCAACGGATAAGTTTATCCGTCTCTAAATTTAGAGACGGAACAGCTCATCCGTCGCTTTTTGGATTGGCGACACCACTTTTCGCGACGTCCTATTTAGCAACGAGCCATCCGTCGCTAATGGTATATAGCGATGGATCGCTCCGTATAGCGACGGATGCCATCCGTCGCTAAATCTTGTTTTTCTTGTAGTGTAAACTACCCCCACTGTTGCACCTGATTACGTTTCTTTCCCTGCTAGTTCAACAATTACATCTAACCCCATTTTACCAAAAAATGTTGACCAACTTACAAATCTTAACCTTTTATTCTCTCCCCAAACATGCCCTTACCAATATTATTCTTTTACACTTTTCTTTTTTCATTTATCTTTTTCTTTTTCTTTTTTCTACTTTTTCTTTTTCTTTTTCATTTTTTTTCCATTAATCTTCTTCTTCAAGCTCTAAACTCCGGTACCGGTGATGTCCAACCGGAGCTGCTCTGGTCGGACAGTAACAGCTCCGCCGGAGCTGTTTTACAACACCGATTGGGGCTGAAACATCCCCAATCGAAGCTGTAAATATCTGCGGTTGGAGCTATTTATAGCTCCTGCCGGAGCTGTCAGCTCCGACTTGAGCTGCCAGCTCCAGTCGGAGGTCCGATCGAAGCTACAGTAGCTCCGATCAAGTTTTATTCTTTTTTTTCTATTTTTGTTTGTTTTTTTAATTTTGATTAGTTTTTTGGGATTATTATTATTATTTATTTTTGCTTTAATATTTTTGGGGCTGGTATTGAGATATAAAATGCGTAGGGACTTGTTCATAAAAATATTTTTGATGAATTTGAAATTTAAAAAATTATGTAGGTTAATTTTGTAAAAAAAGAAATTTTAGAGTCAAATGTGCAATAAAGGAAAGTTTATTGTGTTTGGATGTTGATGAAATTTGAATTTTGAATGAGGGCAAATTTGTCATTTCCAGGCCTTACTTCGCCGAAAGTCAAGGCCGTGGGGTTAGATGTAATTGTTTTTCACTAACGAGGGGAAATATGTTATTGTTGAACTAATAGGGGAAGATTCGTAATTGATGAAACTAACAGGGGGTCTGTATGAAAATTATCCTTTTCATTATAATAATAATTTTACTTTTCATTTATCCAGTCAACCTGAACCCGAATTGACGTATATACCCGATTCAAATGGATCTGATCGAAAATGGTCTATAATTTTCATTTCGAAGCATCACTCCAATCCGATTAAGACAAAAAATTCAATCATATCCAAACCGATCCGAACAGCATGATCTGTATCTGATATAAAAATCCATTTTTCCAGGTCGTGGGTGAAGACACATACCTGAGTACTTGACAATCATATACCAAACCAACATGTTAATTAATTGCCAAAAAAATTATTTCAACAAAAAAAAAAAAAAATGTGAACACTACCCATTACCCCACCCTTAACTCCGATACTTATAACTGAAGATCAAAACATGGAACACCCAACCAACACCCCTCCCCCAAACATGCACACCCAATCAACCCGTTATTAATTGCTAAGAAGTTATTTCACCGAAACATGTGAACACCCCTTATCCCGTGCGGAAGAAGAAAAAGAAAACTTTTCAATTAATTAAAGTGTGAACACCCCCCCCCCCCCTCCTCCCTCAATTCCAACACTTACAAAGAAAGTGTTTCACTAAAACATAACCCCTCCCCGCACACCTTTAAAAAAATCACCATAACATGTGAATACCAACATTACACAACCAAGCAGCCATCCACCCGTCACCCCAACCCCGCAGGAATATGAATACTGATTTTGTTCGACTATGACCTACTCAATACTCGCTTAAGATAAATGATTTTTAAATTGCATACAAATATGATCTCATTATATGTCCATGCATGTAGACTCATATGTCCCAAACAAATCTGATTGAACCATCAATTAATTATAACAACCCTTACCCGGTTACCTCATCCTCCCCTCCCAAATTAAAAAGGAACAAAATAAATAATTAAGGTATTTCACTGAAGCACATGAACACGTTCCCCTCCCAACATGATGAGAAAAATGATTGTTTCTGATATTCTTACACGCACGTTACATAATTAATATAATTATTCTATTTGAGTTCAGGTATAAAATCTACCTAAATCGTCCTTTATTTCAATGAGAGAAAGTTTATAGGTAACCATGCATACTTATTTCAATTTCTTCTCCACTATACACTCATGCTATGAAATTTTCAATTTTCGTCCTTATTTGTATAAATTCGTAAAAGATACTCCTTGAAATACAATTGGTGTTGCAAGTTAACCATTGTTTATGTTATTCTCGAATAATTCCATTGAATTTTCTTAACGTCTATTATTTCTGCATGATGTGAAACTTATATTTTTCGTCCATTTTGTAATATATAGATATTTGTGCAGGACAATCAATTGAGAACATTCCTTAAAACAGTTCGGAAATAACTCATGGAACAATTGAAAAATATATTATCTAAATTATCTTATAATAATCATGTCGATTTATTTCAATTTTTAACCCTAAATATTCCAATGATGTTGAGTTCATTATTTCATTTCTTTAAAAAAATAAAAAATTGCAAATATACAAATTACCTAATTTTTTATCGAAGAGTCACGCAATTTTTTTTTTTTTTACCTTTAATATGCACATTATGTTAATTATGTTACCCCTAATTTATTTTCATGTATATGATTATGTGCAATAATGTATCTACATGGTAGGGTTGCAAATAATTAGGGACGTACATATATGCTTTTTTTTTTTAATTTTTTTTGTCGTTTTAGAAATTTCACACATATTATTATGGTAGAAACCTATTAATAGTATATTATGGTAGAAACCTATTAATAGTAATCTATACAAAAGTCATTGCTAAAAGGGTATTAGTAGTAGTATAATGTTGTTTGGGTCAGTTAAATCTAGGTGATGTTTTAGAAACTTATCATTTATCCAACATCACGTTCAACAATTCATCTTAGGTACCAATATCATTTATCCAACATCACGTTCAACAATTCATGTTCTCCAAATCACCATTTTGAAATATTCTCCATCTTCATTTCAATCTTTAGGTTTCAACCGGTTCTCGATCTGCAAGGTATAATTCGTCTTTGATTCTTTTGCATCCCGTGTTTACATAGTAGTTCTCGAAATCAAATTGAACTTTTCAGGTACCAATCAACACTACAAGAAAAACTGAGTTTAGTGACGCTCACATGCGTCACTAAACAGCTCCCCATGGGTCGCTAAACCCATTTGCGACGCTTTAGCGACGCATAGAAATTGCTTCGCTAAACGGCTGGTTGCTAAATAGCGAGGCGACGCTAGCGACCCAAATTAGCGACGCACCATGAGTTATGGGACGCTAATTAGCGACCCATTCTATGCGTCGCTAAATTGCTGGAGATTTTATTAAAAACAAATTCTCCTCTCCTCCTCCACCTTGTGTTTCCTGGGTTTTGAACCTATGACAACCTTACCCAACACCTTACTAACCCAACACCCTTACCACTCGGCTACCAATACTTGTGATAATTCTAGTTCAAATTTTAGATAATATATAGTTATTGCTCTTCACAATCACTTCTATATGTTTATATTTATACACCGGTTACATCTTTATACGGTTTGAGATATCTATATTACTAAGTGGACTATCTAAGCAATAGGTCACTAAATTTTAATTTGTTTTTTATTTATTTCTTAACGGTTGAGTTACTTAGAGACTAATAGTTTATTTTTGAATGGTTGGGGTTACTTAGTTACGAACTTCAGTTTTGGTGTTATTTTATATTCTTTGTGCACTCCTTATTTCTTAAGTGTTTTTTTCTTTTAGTTTTGTAAAATAGTGTCACATTTTCATGTTTTGATGTTTTTTTCTTTTAGTTTTGTGATTTTGAGCTTAAAACGCCGCATTTTAAATGCAAAGTGATGTTGTTGAAGTTTCTCGATCTCCGTGGATATGTTTGTGAGTGACCGTAGTTCAATTTAAGTCAAGAATTGTATTTAGGAAAACTTAGCCTTACCTTAGAAGCACATATTCAGAAGTTCGGACGAATGTTTTGGAGTCGTTCAAGTGTGCAAGATTAGTCCAGTCTAGCCATTTTTGCCATAACTCCTTCATACGATATTGAATCGACCACAAACCAACGTCCACGCGTAGATAACTCAAAGAGATATCCAGCGGTAGGTTATGCGCACAATTTCGATAACAGATGAACCCTATAGATCCAATTGAATGTGAGGAGACCTACTTGAAAATTATGCAGTTTTAGCGACCCATAGCTCATGGGTCGCTATTTAGCGACGCATAGGCCTATGGGTTGCTAAATTTAGCGACCAATGGCTCATGGGTCGCTAAATTAGCGACCCATAGCCTTGGGTCGCTAAATTAGCGATCCATAGGCCATGGGTCGCAATTGTTTTTATTTTATTTTTATAAATTCATTTCTCATGTTTCTCTTTTTTTTTTTCAATTTTTTATATTTATTTTTTTAATCTGGCCCATAATTTAGTGACCCATAGGCCTATGGGTCGCTAAATTGCGACCCATAGGCCATGGGTCGAAATTTAGCAACCCATAGCCATTGGTCTCTAAATTTAGAGACGCATGGTTATGCGTCACTAAATAGCGTCATTAAATTCAGTTTTTGTTGTAGTGCAAAATTTAACAAACTAAGAAAAGAACAAGATCAAATCAGGTACCCAATTCTTTTACTCTTTAATTTCGGGTTCAAAATCTCTTGTTTATCTAAAGATTGATCAATGATTACCTCTTTTTTAATTGTCTATTTAATTTTTCCGTTTGCTTCTTTTATTTGTAATGACCTTTGTTGTACTTGATTCAAAAAAAATTATATAATTTATATTGCAGGTTGATTGATACTTCTGTTGGAAACTTGTTAGATCCATGTTGTCCGAAACTGAAATTTGATTTGGCCGTGTTGAAATAGGCAAAACTTAGAGAAGATCAATATAATTGATAGTTGTGTCTCGAGTTGAAGAATATTCAGACGTTCATTCCATTGGCATCAAGGAGTATTAAGCGATCATGGAAAAGAGTTTGTTCAATTAGTTTTAAGCAACAACCGATGATGACAATCTAATGTTATGGTTATTGTTTTGAGGCTTGGACATATTGAATGTATTGTTAATCAGTTGTTCTGGGTATGAAAGAATGACTATTGCCTTTAAGGTTTTCTTTTCGGGACATATGAACGGTGTGCATATAAAACGTGTTTTTTTTTACTCATTTGGAATATCGCGTTTGCGTCATTGATATCCACGTGATTAAACATAACTGAGTAGAGTACACTACACAACATGTAATTGTACATGGAGTGGTGTCAAACATCAGTTCATGATATATAAAGCGTACATTGGGTAGAAATCTTGGTACGTGTTTTATGTAAGGTTACTCAATTTGAACTTACGTAATGCAATACATGAATGAACTTTAGTGGTACATAATTTCTGATACATAATTCCAGTTCGGGTACATAAATTTGTCAGAGTATGAAATTAATTACCACGTTTTTTGTATTTGGTACATGAGTTAACAATATGATGTATAAGTCATGGTGCATGGTTTCTATTAGTGAACAAATGTTATTGTGTTGTACATGCACTAACCGTCTTTGTACCTGATTTTATTACTGTGGTACATGTTTTCGAGGGGAGTGCATGTATAATTTTCGAGGAGAGCTAAATGCAGGTACATGATTTCAATTACTAGTAAACTAATATCGTGCATGAAACTGGTACATGTTTTCAAGGGCAGTGATGTATAATTTTCGCTGGGAGATACATGATTTCAATTACTAGTAAACTAATATCGTCCATGAAACTAAGTAACTAACCTAAGAAGAATGGAAAATGGTGGATTTAATTTAGTCAAATTGAGGTGACGAGCAAATTGTTAAGTGGCAAAATTTTAATTTGGATTTAATAATGGAAATACAATTAATTTCATTAGTTTCTTACTTAGCATAAATAACTTTGTGCAATGATATCGAAGCAAAATTCACGGACAATAAAGTACTTAACCAAAATAAACCAAATTATCTTTATTATTGTTTTATTAGATAATCAACATAATTTTATTATGAAGGAAGAGGGGTAATCTTGTCCTGCCAAAATTACTTATATGTAAATAAATTCAATTTTTGTTACTTGGATTTAATAAAGTTTGATTTATTGTATTAATTATGTAACCAAGAATATTGATAGCATTAATTTGTAATTGAGTTGGAAAAACATCATTAGAATGTAATTTTCCGATATTCTTTTGATAGTGGTAAATATATGGAACAAAGATAGATAAAAACCTATTAATGTAATCATTATACTCATCATTATACCTAAACTAAAATAACAACTATTAGTAAAGAGAAAATTTTCTAAAACTACAATTAAGAAAAGATAGGAGGGAGTAGTTTTTAAAAATTTTAAAATGATGGGAGGACTAACAATGATTGTTTGTGGATACTTTTAACTTTTATTTAATTAATCATGTGTCAAAATTAGAGTGTTTAGTTGTATTTTACCTTGGGGCATGGGCTAAAATCAATGTCATAACATAAATTATTGCACTCAGATTAGGGGTTATTAGGAGGCTTTTAACATATAACCCCCAAACAGACCCCTTTTCAAATGAAGTCGGTTTTGGATTTAATTTGAGCTTATCAGTGGGTCTCATATTACTTCATATATAAATCCCTTCCATATGGAGTTGTGTTTTCTTTTGAGTTTCATATTTTGGCTTAAATTAAGATTTTTAACTTTAATTAATTCCCTTTATAGCCTCTATAAGAAATGCTCTTAATCAAATTGTGCTAGAATGTGGTCTAAAAAAGACATTAGTAATTTTTTTTTGAAATTATCACTCACATTACCATTCTTTTGTATCTATTAATTTATTTATATTATATACAAATAGAGACACTAAAATCCTAATCAAATTACATGAAAATAAATTACCCATTTTGATTTCTTAATTACTTATCATATTTTCATTTTGTACTTTTCATTATAAGTTTCTCGTACAAAAAAATTTATTATAAAAATCGTCATACAAATATCTTTACAACTTTACCACTTCACATTGCATTTTTATTAATGATAATCCAATAATATCACATTCAAACTACTTTTTTTTTATTTGCTTAAATAATACCTCATACACATTACTTTATTTATTCTTTAGTACTCAAATAATGCCCGCTTATATCATTTTTTAAAGGGAAATTTTCAGAATGAACCCCTGTTAGTGCACCTCATTTCATTTTTCCCCCTACTAGTTCAACTATTACGTTTTACCCCAATCGAGTTGACCAAGTCCAAATTTTTCTGAAAATGTGGCTAGCCAAACACTCCCTTAACTTATTTTATTTTCTTTTTCCTTTTTCCTTTCATGTTTTAATTTTAATTTCTTTTTACTTTTATTATTTTCTTATTCTTTTTTTTTTTTTTTAAGTCCTCTTCTCCAGCTCCGGCACCGAAATTTTTTCCGGAGCTGCCGAAAAGTACAGCTCCGGTTGGAGCTTTTACAGCTCCAATCGGAGCTGTTATTACAACTCCGATTGGAGCTGTTAAAAGCTCCGATTTGGAGCTTTAACAGCTCCGGTCGGAGCTGTTAAAAGCTCCGATTTGGAGCTTTCAAAAGCTCCGATTCGGAGCTTTAAACAAAAGCTCCGATTCGGAGCTTTAAACAGCTCCGATTGGAGCTGTCAAAAGCTCCGATTGGAGCTTTCGAACAGCTCCGATGAGCTGTATATTTGTTTTTTTTTTGTTTTTTTTAATTTGTTTTTTTTCCTTTTATAAATAATATGGAGTGAAATATGAATCAATAATTGTGTATGGATCATTTTGTTATAATATTTAAGAACATTTTGAGATTTAGATAACTAATGGGGGTTAATTTAAATAATTTATAGTCAATTTTGTAAAATAGAAAAATTTAGAGTCAAATATGTAATAAAATAGAATTGAAGTTGTTTGGTTTTTTTTGAAAACTAAAACTTAGATGAGGGTAAAATGGTACATTTCAGGCCTTAATTCGCTAAAAGTCAAGGTCGTGGGTTAAAATGTAATTGATTTGCACTAACAGGCGGTAATGCGTAGTTGTTGAACTAGTAGGGGCCAATGTGTAATTGATGAAACTAGCAGGAGATCTTGATGCAAATTACCCTTTTTTAAATTAGTCCCTCTATGGTAATAATTTGACAATATAAATTTGTTAGTTACCCTATGCCCCAATTTTAACTTATCATTTCTTCTTTTTTCTGAATGTCAACTTGTCGTGAAAAATCATTTTTATTTAGGGTTTAATTGGGCTTTTTAGCCTCCATAAGGAGTGTTCTTAATCAAATTCTGCTATGAATGTGGTCTATAAAAGAAATATACTACCTTTATTTATTTTAGGCATACTTTTTCACACTTCTATCACTAATTTCCTCATTCTACCTTATATTGTCTAAATTATTCTAATTATTTATATAGTTTACTCTTAAACTCTTATTCAACTCACTGAAGTGTTGAGTTTCAGACAATGGGAATACATATATAGGATATAGGAGTACACTTTTTCTTTTTCGATTTTTTTGAAAAATTTAAAGAAGATAACTTCATATTGCCCCTATCCCCTGCTAGATCACTATTTTGCATCTGCATCCCTTTTTAGCCAACAATTACATTCAGGTTCAAAAATTAGATTTTAGCTGACCAATTTATTGGTCACTATTCATTACCTACAAACCAAACATGACCTTAATAATTCCCTTTATTTCTTTCACCCTTTTTTTAATCTGTTAATTTTTTTCTTTCTTTCTTTCTTTTTTTTTTTTTTCTTTTTTGTATCTTCTTCCTTCCTCTTTTTCACGGGTACCAGAATACTAGAGCTCCGAATCAGAGTTGTATTAAAGTTTCGATCGGAACTCCATCTCCTTTAATTAATTTATTAAAAAAAAACTTTTCTCATATTTTAGGGTTTATTTTGCAAGGTAAAGTTTGTTGGGGTTTGTTTTACAATATAATTTGAGACTATTTTGAAATTTTAAAAATATTTGTGTATTATGTTGAATTATTTAATGTGAATTTTATAAAATTAAAAATATTTGAGTTAAATGTATATTTAATCAAAATTGGAGCTGTTTAGGTAGTTTGAAAATCCAACATTTCGAGGAGGGCAAAAACATACATTCCAACTTTCAATTAGCTAAAACTCAAGATCGTGGTCCGGGATGTAATTACATCAATCGAGTGAGGTAGTCAGATGCAATATCAAATCTAGCGAGAACCCACATGTAATGAGTGAGTCTAATAAAGGGTTCGAATCAAAATGACCGAAATTTAAAATTCTATATAGTAAGAAATAGTCATGAATAATATTTCTAACTTGTGCATTCTCTTCTTTTTCTATAGTCGTAATCAATATTAAAAGAAGAATATCAAAATCAGAGCATTTTAAATTTTATCTCCACCTATCATTTTCAATTAAATAATTTTTGAAAATATTATACAAATGCTTAACATTTATAAATTTTACATAGTGTGTCACATAATTGTAATATTCAACTAAAGGTAACTTCATGCAACTTAAATAACATTGCAAGTGGTATATCGTTTTACTCATATAAAAATCCACTTTAATGTATATAGGGATTACTCATAAATTAGAATAGACGAGATGTATGTACGATAATGTTTTATTTGTAAATAAATATATATGATTTATTTTCATAATATAATTTTATTATATTTATTTTTGTACTTTAATTTAAAAATAAATGTTCATCAAAATTACAAAGATAAATAATTTTATAAAGTTTTCTAGCGGGTCGGTGGGAGTATATAGCATGCCTCGCAATTCTATCCCTTAAAATGAACCTTGTCCCCAAGGTTCGTCTATGTCGCTTCTTACGTGAGCGAAGACGTCGTCCTTCACATGGTCTTCTAGTCTAGCAAACCAGTGTCCCTTCTGCGTGAAGTCCACGCATCTTCCCCTACATGGTGGCCATGTAGGTCTTCAGCTCCAACGCCTTCTATGTTGTATCCTCTGGTAACCGGTTGATGCCCCCCAGATCTTTGTCCATTGCAGTGTAGCGTCTCTGTAGAGTACAGAGCAACCAGTACCCGACCATAGCGGCTAACACCTTGGGGGTGTTATGTGGGTTAACATGCTCCATTCCAAGTGGCGATGGCTTTCCATGGCTTAGGGTTACAGGAACCCTAGCCCCTTCAACCGTTCTTGGATCTATAGGTTACGGAGACACCAAGCCCCTTCCTTGGAGCATTGTTGGTAATTAGTATGCCGAGTACAGGGGTGTGGTTTCGTTCCGGTTGGAACCACACGAACCCCCTATGTCTACCCTTGGTTAATGGGCTCGATGTTTCGATCGTAGGAACCCTCAAGTGGTGTGGGCACACCCCCTAGACCAATAACATTAGGGTTGATACTTTTCCAATTGCTTATGCGACTCGTTTTTATTCCCCAGTCGGAGTGTTGCTGGTGAACCTGCAGTTGGAACCGTAATTAACGGACACTATCGGTCCATAGTAATTTGGATTCTTTCCCTCCAACAACTTGGGTGATGATTGCAATTTTGCAAGCACCACTAAAGTTGTCGAGCCCATGTTGATTATTGTTAGGAAACTTGTAATTTTGATGAGGTGCTAAATTAAGTAAAGTCCAGTAACTAGTACTCTTAAGGTCCATAGGTTTTTAGAATTTTAAAGGACATTGTAAAAGAGTAACGTTTGCTGAAAGACTTAGTGTAGGTACTAGTTAGGTTCTTAAGCTTGCTGATGATGTACTTTTTTGTAAAAAGAATCTATTGAAGACCTAGAACCGCTCAGAAAGTTGAAGACTTGAAGATTGAAGACTTAGAAGATTTATGAGAAAGGTATCTACAAAGGCACAAATTGGTCAGAAAGTAATAGAGCTCAACAACCAGTTAGTTTAAGTGAAAATCTATATGACATAGTAGGTTGAGCATGCTGAACTGAGTTTGAATGCTGCCTGCCAATACATGTGACCTGCATTGCTGATCACTTTGCATTTCTGGCTCCAACGTTCACATTTGAATTACAAGAGCAATAAATGCTAAGCACGCGTACTGAAGACTGGGGACAAAGAAGACGCTGCTGATCGTACTGACAACACAACAAGATAGTGACATCTCATCGCTAAGTCCTAGAATTCAAAATTCAAACGGCACCATTGAGACACTATAAAAATAGAAGGCCTTAGGCTGAGTAGAAGGGAGTGTCAACAACGTGATCAAACATTCACTTGTGCTTACAAACCTTCAAACTCTCTCTACTCTAAATTGCCTATTGATTCGTTTCAAGACTTAAGCTTGAAACCAAAATTATTTGTGAAGAAGTAAAATACAAAAACTAAGAACTTAGTTAAGTGTTCTTTCCTCTAAACAAGAACAAGTCTTGACACCAAGAAACAACAAACTTGTTTACTGCAAAGTATTGCTAAGTTGAGTTTCTCAGATTACTTGTGTTAATTGAAAAGTTAATCTCAGTAATCTCATCCCAAACCTATCTAACTGATAAAAACCACTTTATAGGCGTGTTTGTCAGGGGGATTCATCAGGCATAGTTTTGCTGATTAAGTGTCCTAAGTTTGGTGGAGAACAAGGTCACTGTTATCTAGTTAGGTCGGAAACAAAACAAGGGTGATTTAGTTTATGGGAATTCTAGTGTTTAGGTGTTGTAAGGAAAATCATCATCTGACATAGTGAATTAAGTCCTAGAAAGGATAAAGTGGATTACTTGAGGGATTACGCCACCCTCAGATGCCATTATAAAAGTGTTTGTGTGATTTATTTTTACTGCAGTTTACTTTCAGCAAGTTATTTGTTTTCATTGCTTTATTTGTTTACTTGATGAGGTAGATTTCTGCCAAAGCAATTATTGTAAAAAGTCTTCCGCACTCTGAATTTTAAAGTACCAGGAATCTCATTACTGAAAAGTAATAAGTCCTTGCTGAGAAAGTTTTTAAGCACGAAAAAATTCTAAAAGACTATTCACCCCCCCTCTAGTGTTTTACTTGTTGTCTAAAGGGACCAACAATTACTTCCTTGACAAGGGTTGCAAGTCTGTTTCCTAGGTCTAAAGTATCAGAGCCAAGTTTCGGCTCATGTACCTTTTTGAAATTTCAGGACCAAATTTGGCTGAAAACGAATCGGGTCGGTATGACTAGACCTCTGCTCTACCGGGTTGTGGTTAACATGTGCGACACGTGCCCATATCTTTCTTGTTGCCATCGTGACGGCAACGGGCAAGGATAGGAGGTGGGGTTCATGTTGGACTGAAACTCTTCCTTATACCCATTAAAAGTCATGTGAATGTGTGGGTTAGCCAAGACAACAACTTGAGACTCAATCTCCTCCATTGGCGCGTATAGTGTACGTGGGATCCCATCGCATGGTGGCGTGACTTTCACGACCACTCTCCCTTGATGATTGGGGCTGAAAACCATGGGGCCATGGTTGTGTCTTTGCGCTTATTGCTGCAACCCAATCCGGATCTCCCCCTTTCCCTTCTCTGCCCTGACTGCTTTCGCTAACCGACGTTGGAGTTGCTATAGCAGATCCCTGTGGCGATCTTTCGTGCGATGCTAGAAGGTTGGGACGGATGCATTCTGTTGGCCATCCCTTTCTACTACTGCTGCTTCCGATCGTGCCCATGCCATAGGCACGGTCCCTCCCCACCTTCTGCTTAGTTTCAGAAGTTAGTTTCACAAAAAAAAAAAAATTGTTTCACGAGTTGGTTTTACAAGATAGTTTCAGAAAAGAAAAAAACGTTTGTTTCACAATGTAGTTTCAGAAACAGTTAGTTTCGCAAGTTAATTTCAGGAAAAAAAATTAGTTTCACAAGTTAGTTTCAGGTAAAAGTTAGTTTCATGCCTAGAACATTTGGTTGCACACTTAAAAGAGTTGGTTTCATGCCTAAAAAAAGTTTATTTCAAGGGACAACATTTTGGTTTCACGCTAAAAGAGTTGATTTTAGGGACAATAACTTGGTTTCACACATAACATAGTTGATTTCGGGGAAAACAACAGTACAAGACGAAACCAAGGTAAACTGAAAAATGAATACGAATAAGGTGAAAATTGAATTCTGAATTTCTCATTTCTTAACTGTAGCTTAACCTATTGGAGACTATTTTACCAAATCCCCGAAAATAGAAACAGGAGTTGAAAGACTTCCAATCAGAAATCAATCTTCAATCACATAATTAATGAGCAGGCGAACAAGTAACATCGAATTTAACAAGCAACAAAATACAAAATTAGAGCCTACAGCAAAATGCAAAAGTCTAACCTGATTCAAAACAAATTCATCACAGAACCAAAAGCTATAAGTTACCTGAAGATAGCTCGAATTCATAGGCAGATTATTACCTGAAGATAGTTCGATTCGAACTTGGATAATCAACTGCTGAGACCGGTGATACCGCAACTCGTACCAGCACGTTGTCATATCGTTGTTGAAACCGAGCTTAGCTCACTATTGTACTGTATTGGACTGAAAAAAGAAGAAAAGGGATTGATCGATCAAGCCGGAGAAGAGAGATAAGGTTGAGAAGATAGGTTGAGGAGATGAGCGGTTAAAATTAGATTGCACTAATTTGATATATTTTTTGAGACGTAGATTAATATGTAATGTTTAATTCGAAAAAGACTAAAGTGTAATGTAAACCAACTTGACTTGTTTCTTTAATTTTCTCTCTTTTTCTAGAAATAAGATGTGATTTTCATTTAACAAAAATAAAAGAGCATCAGTTACATAATTCGCAATTCTGTTAGGCGCCTAGGCCCTATCGCGAACATGAAATGCTACATGCAAGCCAATAAACTACTTCATTACAAGTGCGAGCTACAAAACTAAAAATAGTATGGTCCATAATTATTAAACAAATATAGCAATAAGCTTCAACCCTAATGAATTTTAATTAGCTATATCCAACATAGCACGTCCAATTGTCCAACAAGTAAACTGGTAACATTAAGCCCATATTTAGTAGCCCGCCTCAATTTAATTATCGGTCCATAAAGTAACTAACAATTTTTTCCACGATTTTTCTGTCCATAAAACAATATCTAATGAAATCCAACCTGTCAAATTTATAGCCCATTTCATTTTTCAGCTCAAAATAAAATCTTAATACCTAGTCTACTCCATAAAACTCATACAAAAAAATAAGGACTTTTCTACTGTCGGACAAGTTTCCGTCCTGCCTGACCCAATAAAAATATTACACGTCATTCACCTTCGCCTATAAATTGTGAAACAATTTATTAAATTTATTTTTTTATATGATATATAAATTGACCTAAATAACCTTCAATTAAATAGTAATTAAAAATATTAAAATATAAAAAATAAAACATATTAAAAAATATTATGATTGCTATATTATTTTTTGGGGACTCGGGCTTGTAACAGGTCGCGTCGGGCCCGGCCCGAGCACATACTCGGGCTTAGTCAAGTTTGGTAATATCATTATGTACGATTCGAACCCAAACCATTCAAATGAAAGTCAAAGAACTTAACCATTAAGAAGTATAGTACGCACTTGGTTTATTTGGTGATGATATTATAAATAGAAGGGAATATTACGTCTGGACCCCCTACTAGATGACCTCTTTTCATCTGAAGGACCATCTTGCGTTTTATTACATCCAAGTCCATTTGGCCGTTCCGACGTTGACCAACCAATTTCCAGATCTTCTCTCTCATACAACCAAACATGGCCTTATATTTTACTTATTAATTTTCACTTTTTTTTTCTTTTTTTTTTCCTTTTCTATTTTTCTTCCCTTCTTCTTCTCCAAGCCCACTACCGGATTCCGGTACGGTATTGGACTTGATGGGAGCATGTAAGCTCCCAAATCGGAGCTTAGTCCGATCCGGGAGCTTTCATCGGGGCTTCTGTAAGCTCCGATCGGGAGCTGTAAGCTTCTACAGCTCCCAATTGCAGCTTACATAAGCTCCCGACCGGAGCTTACAGAAGCTCCGATCGATTGGGAGCTTCTGTAAGCTCCGATCTGGGAGCTGTGGCTCCCAGATCGGGAGCTGCTCCCGGAGGGAGACAGCTCCGGTCACCGGTGATAATTCCGGTGACCGGAGCTGTGAAGAAGAAAGATGGAAAAGAAAAAAAAATTAAAAAAATAATTCTATTTATGTTAAAATAAATTTGGGTTGTATTGTAAATAAAAAAAAATTGGAATTGATTTATAATAAATTTTTAGGGGTATTTTGAAATTTGCATATATTATATGGTTTAATTTTGCATTACTTACTGTCATTTTTGTAAAATAGAAAATATTAGAGATTATTGTGCAATAAATATTAAATGAATTTGTTTGGGTGAGAGAATAATCAGATTTTCCGGCAAGGGTAAAATTGTCTTTTCCATGTTTTAGTTCGCCGGAAGTCAAGATCGTGGACCTGGATGTAATTAAAATCCATCTAATTGGAGGCTATATATAATTGATGAACTAATGGTCCGTTACATGTAATTAGGACATCTAAGAGGGGTACTATATGTAATTTGCCCTAAATAGAAGTAATACTAGAGTCTTAGTGATACTCCTTGTATCATGATTGGGGTATACGTATACCCCTCTTACTCTTGTACAACATTTGAGTTTAATGAAATTTTTTTGTTGTTTCAAAAATAAATAAATAAATAAATAGAAGTATTACATTTTGAATAATCAAAACATTTTAATTTGTTAATTTGCATTTCAATGTATTATTATTTTTTAAATTATTATTATTATTATTATTATTATTATTATTATTATTATTATTATTATTATTATTATTATTATTATAAAGTGAAATTAAATAAATAAAAAACAACGAATGTTCACACAAAATTAGTGGGCAGCCAAGAAACAAGCTGTGTTCCCACTCCCTTAGCAATAGCAAAACTAATCCTAGGGAAAATATGATGAGCAGCACACGCTCCAGTATCCTGAGCCAAAGCGAAATCCCAGACTCTAACAATCAAATCCACATCATCAACATCCAACTCCCCAAGTGTCGAGAAAGAGAAACGAAGGAATCCATACCCCTTAGCTACACACAAGTCCCAATACTTCGCACACTTGCGCTTGGCAGCATTAGCAACCGCATGTCCAGGCACAAAATCCACCAACCCAGACCGGGTCAAGGGGATAGACCCGGTCAGATCCACACAAACATCCCGCCCCCTATCCCAAGCACAAATGAGCAAGTCTGCGGGATGGAAGGACCTGTCACTCCTGTGGCTCAAACCAATATCCACTTCTTTACCTGCAGAGATGCCAGATCGAAAACAGACATCCAATAGAGTGTCACGAACGAGGTTATATCGGTGTTTGATACCCACCACCCCAGCACACGACACCGCATGTTCACCAAACAAATCCCCATAAAAAACTCGAGAGCAAGAAGAGCAGGGTATGGACATCGGAAACAAAGCAACACCAAGTCGATAACCCAGTACACGCCTGTAAGTCCTCCCGTTCATAGTCTGCCCCAAACACAAAATAGGAACTACACGCAACCATTCAGAAGAATGGGCACCTCGTTGAGACTTCCAAAGAGCTACCTGATGAGGAGATAAAGAGAAAACAGATTCCGCAGAAGCAGCAACTTTCGTGAAATATATATCTGCCAGTCTCTTCATAAGTCTGGGGGCAGCGATCTCACTGTGGTTACTCAAAAGGTTAGAACTTGTGGTTTGAACAAACAAAGATAATGCACCATCAAAAGCGGGTCCACGAGAAGTGCTACCAGAGGAACACAAGAGCTTAGCCTGCAAACCAACAGACTGAAGGTGATTATTATTATTATTATTTTATTTTTTATTTATTTATTTTTTTTATAATAAAACTTGACTTTTATTAAACACAAAATTGGAAGGGAGTCGAGAGACAAGCTGTGCTCCCACCCCTTTCTGTATACAAAAACTAAGTCTAGAAAAAATAAAAACACCACTCCTGACATCATTAGAATAACTAACAGACAAGCGCTTGAGGCGCGAAAGAGTAAAAAAGGCCTCCTCGTCGAGCTCCCAAAAGTATAGAAGGCAAAACGGATGAAAGAGTAGCCATGCTCTGCACACTTAGAAGAATAGATGAAAGAGTAGTCATGCTCTGCACACTTAGAATAATTCTTCTTCTTCTTCTTCTTCTTCTTCTTCTTCTTCTTATTATTATTATTATTATTATTATTATTATTATTTAATTTTTTTTAGTGGAATTCAATAAATAAAAAACAATGAAAGTTTACACAAAATTAGAGGGCAGCCGAGAAAAAAGTTATGCCCCCACTCCCTTAGCAATAGCAAAACTAATCCTAGGGAAAATATTATGAGCAGCACGTGCCCCAGCATCCTGAGTCAAAGCAAAATCCTGGATTCTAACAAGCCAATCCATAGCCTCAGCACCCAACTCCCCAAGTGACGAGAAAGAGAAAGGAAGAAATCCATATCCCTTAGCCGCACACAAGTCCCGATACTTCGCACACTTGCGCTCGGCAGCATCAGCAACCGCATGTCCAGGCACAAAGTCCACCAACCCAGACCGGGTCAAGGGGGAAGACTCGGCCAAATCCACACAAACATCCTGCCCTCTATCCCAAGCGTAAAGGAGCAAGTCTGCAGGACGGAGGGACCTGTCACTCCCGTCCCTCAAACCAATATCCACCTCCTTACCAGCAGAGATGCCGGATCGATAACAGACATCCAAGAGAGTGTCGCGAACAAGGTTATGTCGGTGCTTTATACCCACCACCCCAGCATACGACACCGCATGATCACCAAACAAATCCGTATAAAAAACCCGAGAGCAAGCAGAGCAGGGCACGGACACCGGAAACAAAGCAACACCAAGCCGATAACCCAGTACACACTTGTAAGTCCTTCCATAAATAGTCTGCCCCAGACCCGAAATAGGAACAACCCGCAACCAATCAGAAGAATGGGCACCTCGCTGAGACATCCAAAGAGCTACCTGACGGGGAGATAAGGAGAAAACAGAGTCTGCAGAAGCAGCAACGTTCGTGAAATATATATCTGTCAGTCTCTTCATAAGTCTGGGGGCAGCGATCTTACTGGGGTTACTCAAAATATCAGAACCTGTGGTCTTAGCAAACAAAAATAGAGGACCATCAAAAGCAGGTCCAAGAGAAGTGATACCATAAGGACACAAGAGCTTAGCCTGCAAACCAGCAGACTTAAGGTGAGAAGCAACGAAGGCATAATGGCGAACATCCGTAGTAGTATAAACACCGAGCCCCCCAAAATAAAAGGGCAAAGTAGCAAGCCGCCACTGCCAATCACCAAAACCGGGACCCGACGCCGTAACAATACGCTCCAAGGAGGATCTGAGAGCCCGATCAAAAGAAAGCTGAGCCGACTGAAAGAAACCTAGAGGGAAAGTACGCAAAGCAAAATAGAGCTTCGAAATACTCGTACAAGCACGAAGCAGCAACAACTCACACTGCGGATCGTTAAGCTTCGCGACAGAGTCCATGATGGTCTTATTCACCCTCTTCACCACAAGCTCACTATTTAAATCGGGACACACACTGACCGAGCCACCAAGGACTTTGACCCCTCGAAGAGGCCTGGCAATAGAAGGAGGAAAAACACCAGGAACCCTACTCCTCGGATTTTCCACCGGCCAAAAAATCTCAGTTCTGTGAACATTGAGGTGAAGTCCAGAACGCGGCTTGTCCTCCAAGATCATCTCTAAGAACTTTCCCACAACTAAGGTATCTCCGACAATGGTGCCATCATCTAAATACCAAGCCTGCAAGGATAAGTCAAACAATCCCTGATCTTACAAACCAGCGGGTGTAAAACCAAAGCAAAGAGAAGAAGACCCAAAGGATCGCCCTGCTGGACCCCCTAACCAGACCATAGAATGTGCCCCCATAGTACAACCTAGCCGGAGTGGAATAACAGAACTCAACCCAACGGGAAAGAACGGGGCAATGACGACGAACCTCAAGCAACAAGACCTCACGATCAACCATGTTGAAAGCATTTTGAAAGTCAACCAACAACATGTTCAAGCCCGCCTCTCTGCCTTTCTCCTCTACAAACCGACTCAAAGCATGAAGAATAACCTCACCTCCATAGGGCACCCCAACACCAAACTGGAGACCGTCAAAATACCCAGATAAAGATGGGCCAACCAAAACAGCACCTACCTTAGAGACCAGACGACGCCAAACAGTACCCACAACAATAGGACGGATGCCACCCCCCAGCTTAACAAGCGGAGTGAGGGGAGCACTAGCAATATACTCCCCCAAAACACGCGGGCACTCAAGAAAAGATTAACCACCCGAGTGATAGAGGTAATCAAATCCTCAGAGAGAGCAACCGCATCACCGCTCAGACAATCCAATAAGTGCTGAGCACGCAGACCATCTTTACCACAAGACGTTCCACGTGGGAAACTACGAATCATATCTCGAACGGTAGTACTGGAGGCATAGAGGGGACAAAGACCAGCAGGTAACGAAGGCAAAGAAGGGGAAGGAGCAGCATGGTGTTTTTTCTTCAAAGCCTCCATAGTGTCAACAGAGTAAGGAGCAACACCAGAGGAAGAAAGAACCCGAACAGCTGAGGAATAATGCCCATCACTGACCTTCCTGAGACCTGCCGAATATTGACTTCACCCAAATCTAAATCCGACCCCTAACGAAAGGAAGGCGAATCCGTAACCAAAGTGTCACGAAGCAGCTGTAAACTACCCCCAACTACTTCCCAAGTACGGAAGGTAAAAGTGATACACTCCTCCTGACGCTTACGCCTAACAACTGCCCTACACTCAAGACTACTCCTCGGAGATAAAGTCTTGAGCGTACAAAGAGGTAGCGCGAGCAAGCGAACCCAACAAGAAAGGTCATCTGGAGAAGAAACCACAAATCCAAAGCCCCCTTTAAAACCCGCGAAAACCCAGGCGACACTTAGGAGGGATCGACTTGACAGTACACAACCCCTTCGACAACAAAGCATCAAGAGAAGCCAGCGAAAAACCATGAGCCTCAGGCACACCAGCACTGGCAGGCGAAGAAACTGGAGCGGAGGGTACATGCAAGTCAAAGAAAGTGAAGCGAACCACACCATCACCACAAAGAGGAGGTTCCACAACAATACCACTGCCATGTCTACACCGAGCACTAACAGTATGAGTAGTAAGACAAACCCCACACATCCAAATACCCATCCGCCTGAAAGTGGCCTCATCAGCACACAGATAAACAACCCGAATAGTACCAAGAGCATTACGTGTAACAAATTGTGCCTCACCACGGAAATGACGATCTCGCATGTGCGTAATTAAAGAACTACGAGTAAGACCATTTCCACTTCTCCTTACAATCGCATAGCCCGACAAACGGACAATGGAATCGTAAAACCTCGGGCATGATCAACAAAAAATACACCAAACCCAAGGCAGAAGCTGAACGTGGAAAACTCAGCACTGAGCAAACAATCACAGGCAGAAGCTTGAAACCAACCAGTAAACACCAACAAACAAAAAGCTCACAGACTGCCAAACAAAGAAGAAACGTGCAGTGCCTCCACAGAAAACCAAACAAACACCGGGGCCCAAAACACCAACAGAAAAACAGAGGCCGAAGAAAGAGAAAGAAACCCACAAACAAACACAAATCACGAAAAGACCAGAAACAGCAAAACGGAGAAGGCAAGCAGTGCCACGAACCTGAAAGCCTAGCTAGAACCCCCAAACTGCCCAGAAAACCCGTAACGGCGTGAAGAAGACAAGGGCCGATTGCCCAGAATCACGGCCAAAAAAAACATAGCACGATCAGAGAGGAAAAGGGACGAAATTACCTGTGAAATCGAACCGAAACAAACTAGAGCAACACTGAAAAATCATCCCTGAGAAAAGATGATCAGAGAGGGCCAAAAAAACCGAAGCGAAAGGCGGCGGCCGACATCGAAGGAGGCTACGATACTATTATTATTATTATTATTATTATTATTATTATTATTATTATTATTATTATTTTTTATTTTTTTTGAAGTATAATTTATTATTATTATTATTATTATTATTTTTCTTATTATTATTATTATTATTATTATAAAAAAACAAAGAAAGTTTACACAAAATTAGAGGGGAGCCGAAAAACAATTTGTGCCCCACTCCCTTAGCAATAGCAAAACTATTATTATTATTATTATTATTATTATCATTATCATCATCTATGCTGTAATTAGTACGTACTTGCATATAATGTGTAGATTAATCGTTACGCCAGGTGAATTTTTGAATTGCGGATTAAATATTGATTTTATAGGATATAATTATAATAACTACAGTAGGAATATCAACTTGTTAATAGCCTTGTGGTTAAGTTGCTAGATATTTAGCTGGATGTCTCAGATTCAATTCCAAACTATGACAATATTAACTTTAACTAGTATTTTCAAATTTCTTGATAAATAATATAAATAATTAAATATAATAGTATAATAAATCACCCAATAAAAAAATTAAAATTATAAAAATATTTCTTAGGGCAAAATCATATTTGTTTAGGGCAAAATTGTCATTTTATAAAATAATAATATTTTTTATTATATTTTATTAATTAAAATATTAATAAGGCGAGAAGTCGAAGACAAGGCGAAAGGGCGATCGCCTAAAACATTTTGGCGAAAAGTTTTGAACTGTTTGATCAAAGATCTAATGGCTTAGATTAATTTGTCTGATGTCAGGCAGTGCGAAACTTGTCTGACCGTAGAAGATCTCATAAAATACATGGCTAATTGTACTTTCCATTCTCCTTAAATTAAATTTCATTTTTGAAACTTAAGTCCACTCATTCGAACATAATGATGAACATATAAAAAATTGGATATTTCGTAAAGATACGCGGTTTTATAGGTAAAGAACGGCACACCCTCTTGCACAAAGAGTTTGTCAGAAATCGGTCTTAGATGTTGTCGGTTTGGGGAAGAGGGTTTGGAGGAAGAAACCAACCTTTATTCTCAGCCACCTATTTTTGTCTATTCCCTTCTTAAAGGGAATAAGACTTAAGAGTTTTTCATTTTGTTATTTCGCATTTGACTTCTTTACAGTATCAAAAAAGAAAAAGAAAAAACAGCATACCTAATCATAATGGTGAGTGGAGCGAGTCGTGTATCCACTTGCTGACCGCACCAAATGCTGTTCTCCTTGCTTTCAAGGCCGCCATCACAACTCCCTAACCACGGATGGGATGGATCGATGAAGTTTAGGTTAGCACCACTCTACAATATGACCTTGACGAGCATTTACCCTAGCTCACCTTCGCAGACCACTGTCTTCTAATCTCTATGCATGCATCCTCAACAAGTTGAAATAAACGATGTTGTTTTTATCTGACTCCTACTCAATTCGTTTTTCAGTTGTGGTTAAGATCTGTGCCTTCGTATTCTTGCAAACATGATTGAAACTGTACGTAATTCTTAATTATCACCAAGTCACTACAAGAAAACCAACCTTTTTATGATGTGACTTTGCCAGTAAAATTGATCGGCGAGCTAGGTTGCATTTGCTGTTTAAATGATGTGCATAACGAAAAACATGTTATAGCCTTATTTTTGTTGCATAATAGGACCATTTCAATGACACCTTTCCCATTCTCATTGGCAACGTTGCATTATACTTCCTCTGTTTGACCACAAAGTTTCTAAGGAGACTATTCATCGCGATTTTTGACCAGTTATAACTCTTAAATTACATTAAAGAAAAATATAATAAAAAATTATATTATGAAATTAAATGGAGTATATTTTCATAACTTTTAATTTATATTGATACAGTTTCATTTAAAAGATATACGTGGTCAAAGATCGCGATAAATTGTCCCCTTAGGAACTTTGTAATGAAACGGAGGAAGTATACTGCAAATGTGCGAGTATTACAATAAAATTATAAGTCAGAGTTTCATCATTGCCTGGGTGAGATCCAACGTTAGGAGCAAAACAACTATACAATCCTTTAGCATCACTTAGGCCTTCTCCAACATAGTAGCAACTAGGGTGTTGAGCTCCTAGTTACTACTCCAACGGAAACTCATTGAACTCAACTATTGTTTTTTTTTTTTTTTCATTTACTTGTTTTATTTTTTCTTCTCTTCATTCAATATTGCAAAGTGATGCCTATTGTAAAATTCATATACTATTTTATTTGTACATGTCTTTTTTTATTATTATTATATATTTATATTAAATGCATAAATAAAAATATAAAATACAATTTGGAAAAGTAGACATCTACAATAGTTACTACTCCAACAGAAGCTCATTGAGCTCAACTGTTGAGCTTTAGCTCAAGTGTTGAGCTCAAGCTCAACTATTGTTTATATTTTTTTTTCATTTACTTGTTTTATTTTTTCTTCTCTTCATTCAATATTGCAAAGTGATGCCTATTGTAAAATCCATATACAA
The DNA here is from genome assembly GCA_028274465.1 of Plantago ovata. Classification (NCBI taxonomy): domain Eukaryota; kingdom Viridiplantae; phylum Streptophyta; class Magnoliopsida; order Lamiales; family Plantaginaceae; genus Plantago; species Plantago ovata. Next base: position 39,321,006 of record CM051455.1, on the reverse strand, counting down.
TTTTATTTGTACATGTCTTTTTTTATTATTATTATATATTTATATTAAATGCATAAATAAAAATATAAAATACAATCTGTAAAAGTAGACATCTACAATAGTAAATTTATTATACTATTTTTTTATTTAAGAATTTATTGTAGTATTTATTACATTTCGAAATATTTTATAATTAATATGATGTTATAAAATGAATGAATAATGAATTTTGACAAAAAACAATGAAAAAAAGGGGATGAAATAAAATAATAATAAAATAAATGAAAGTAAGGGAATCAGTGGGACCAACTGTTGGAGAATGTTAGAAGAGATGGGGATTAAGTTAGTGGAATGCTGACGTGGCGCAGTTGAGCTCCACTTTTGGGATCAACTGTTGGAGAAGGCCTTATTATTGGAATATTTCTGATGAAAACTTGGGACCAGCTCGAGGGTTTATGCGGCAACTCCTAAATCCTAATGGAGGAATTGATCCGGTTGACACCTTTTAATTGAGAGGGAAATGAAGGTTAATTTAAGAGGTATTTTAATATTTGATAAAGTTTTAAATTAGCTGTAAATGTAATGGTAATTTAGAAAAAGGGGTGGATTCTATAAATAGAGTGCCAGATAGTCCGACTTTTAGTAGAGTAATTCTTTTTCTTTTTTGGCACGACAAATATTACAACTACTCTTACACTAGTGTAATACAATATCCTAAACCACCTTATATCCATAGTATCTAAACTACCTTATGTCTCATGTCTCCGGTAGGGATCGAACCATATATCTCTACGTCACCATTAATCCCACCACTCGACCACATTATAACTCCCAGTAAGTAATGATAAGTCAGTATCCATATACTATCGGTACGTGTTCACAGTTTGGTGCAGCAGGTTCTCAACCTGATGTTTAGTAGTGAATTTGGGGAATTGATTTTTGATTTTGTAGTATAAATTTACACTTCAAAATCACATTTGAATAAAAAATACTCCTAAAAAATCCACTCCCAAACACTCTGATGATCACATGGTAAAACTATAGTAAATAGCTAGTCTACTTTTTGTTAAATCACGATGCATGAACCCGTATAATATGGGGTACGTTCTATATATATCAAGAAACGTACTAGTGCTACTTAATTTATTTCTTAATTAATTATGGCTTAGCTAACTAGCTGTTAAAGAAAGAAAAGTAGTACATTCCAAATTATCGGCTTGTTTGGCTCTCTACTAGAGAGTCCTCTCGTACTGTAAAGAGGACTTTATACGTTTGGCTCTCAATTATACTGGCCTCTCGTACTATTCATACTATTCCTTAAGCATTTCTTCATTTTCATCTCCCCTTTCTCTCTCTAGGGACAGATTTCTCTGTCCACTCTCTACCACTTTCTTACTGTCGGAACCATTCCGGCCTATTTTCCGGTCAACTCCGGCGTCATATGATGAAATAAATTACATGGGTGTGATCGTCTCGCTCCGATCTACAACCCTATCGGAGCCGATTTTCGATTAGGTTCCGACGGAATTTTCCGGCGACGGTCCGGCGGCTTCGAATCGGTTTTTTAAGGTACTTTTCCTCCTCCTATCACTTAATCTTTCCGATTTGGGTGGAAAATCGTTGATGTTAATTGATTTGAAATTAGGGTTTCGTTTTCTTATGTTTCGGTTCCTTTTGCTTGGCTTTGATGTTTCGGTTCCCTTTTGCTTGGCTTTCATGTTTCGAGTTTGCAGTCAATTGTTACTCGTACTGACATCTTCTTATGTAAGTTTAACAGTTTGAATCGTCCTTTATTTTCCCCATTTTTTTTGGCAATAACGAGCCGTTTGGTCTACGATTTGTTGTCTGGTGTATGAGATTTTTGGTTTGTGTGTTCAAGTCGAGTTGATGTTAACTTACTAGCAGTTTGATGGTTTTTGCTTTTACTAGTAGTCGGCATGTTAAATGCGTAAACTACTGTGATTGTATGTTTAGATGATTTTGAAACAATTTTTGGAAAATAATAGAACTAGTAGTTGTTGATTGAGCTCAATTATTTTTCTTCTTGCGTCTGATTTTTCTTCTTGCATCGCGTTGTTAGTCTTAATTCAGGTTGATAGACTCTGTTCAAGTTTGCTAATTATCTAACAATATGTAGAAGAAAATTACGCAGATCTTAATTCATTCATAATTTATTTTCTAACAGTATGTCGAAATAAAATTAAAAGCAAGGTTCATTCATAATTTATTTTCTAACAGTATGTCGAAATAAAAGTAAAAGCAAGGAATAACTCTCTCTCTCTGATTTGTATTTTGAGTTTCAGTTTCATTAGCCCCGTCATGTTCATCTCATTATATGATATCTAAATTTGTTATTCATTTTCCGGTTGAAACTCCTCCGGACCTCGAGAGAGAAAGTGGGAGATGGAATTACTGTGGTGCCGGCAGTATTTGCTTTGGTATCCAGTCTGATGATGACCGTGGGCGATTTGTGCCATAAGGTAACTCGTAATACATGCTTACTCCTATGTAAATTTAAATTCCTTTTTGTATGTGGTGAACAACCAATATATTGATTGGAACGTTTACTTGGTGCAGGATTTAAGCCATTCGTATCTTGGCGGGGCAATTGGTCTTGTCAACCCATTTGCAGCCATGGCGCATGGCCCTTGTTGGTGCGTCGTTTGCGAAATCGATATACTGCCAAACTGCCAAACTGCCTAACACTCTACTTTATAGATGTTTGCTGCTTCATATTTGTGTGTGCTGATAAATTTGTTGTGAAAGGGGCGATGATGATGAAGCAGCTGGTATAAATTATTTCTAATCAAAAAATGGCTTCCTCCTTATTAGAGCATAACCGTATCTTGGCGTGGCGATTTGCATTCGTGTTTTTCGCAGCCATGGCGGATGCCAATATTTGAGTGTGAAGTAGTTTTACATTGATTCAAAGTTTAAAATATTTCTGAGCCCACAAAGATAGTTTTCATCACATGTTTGTCCCCTATTTGGTTGTGTCTTGCATTGAGATTATTGTTTGTTTCACAACTTGTGAAATTTTCTTATATATTTTTTTTGGTAAAGTGGACATGGGGAATCTGGTCTGTTTGTTTGGTAGTGGCATGCATGCTATGCAATAAGTTGATTTGTTTTCTAGCATTAATGGAATGAAAGTGCATTGATTTGATATTGGTGCCCTAGTCCTCTACCTCCCTGTTTTGTCATCTGGTGACTTGATTGCAGGTCAAAATTTAATTTAATTTTTTTATGTTGCTGTAAATTTCAACCACTTTTGAGCTGGATTGTCATGTGTGTACTATATATATGGGTCATCTATCTTGTAAAGTAAGTATCCAAGTATCCAATGTGAATAGGTGTCAATTGCTTACTTCTATATAAGGCAATCATTCTCAGATTTCACACCACACTTCTCATAGATTTCACACCACACTTCTCATATGAATTCAAAAAAAAAAAGCAAATTTATAGTTGCACCAGCAGAGTCTTCTAACTCATCCATTGGTTCATCTGCTTTCCATTCGCAACTTCCTAGTGTCCATTCGGAGGTGATTCTAATACCTTTTTCCATATACTTTTTCATAATTTTGCATGTTCATTAACAGTGGTGTTATTTAAGTACTTGCATTACACATTTTCTTGTTGGTTGTATGTGTTATGTGCTATGGCAGTTTGGTTGTGTTGTATTTAGTATGTTTTTTGGTTTGGCATTTTGGTTGTTGTGTTGTATGGCAGTTTGTTGGTTTGGCAGTTTCGCATTAAGGCAGTTTGCCTTTAATGGTGGCAGTTTGGTTTTTCGTAAGGTAGTTTGGCAGTTTGGCATTGTTGGTTTGCCTTTAATGGTGGCAGTTTGGTTTTTTGTAAGGAAGTTTGGTAGTATGGCATTGTTGGTTTTTTGTAAGGTAGTTTGGCAGACCGGTTCATTGTTTGGGATTTGTGGGACGGTTTATTTTTCGGGTATTTGTTGCTCCAGTGAGATTGTTGCTCCAGTGAGATTGGTCCAGTGACGAAGTATTGTTTTCTGAGAAGATGAAAACAAATAAAAAAAAGTATACTTTTTTTTTTGTTGGTTTTTATAAATTTGGCAGATTGTGCTTTGAATTGATATAACTGTGGGGAAAAAAGACTTTCTTAATATCTTTGTCTGGAAAACATATTTGGGGAAAAAAAAGAAAACAGTTATTATAACTGAGCCTTGGTTTTAGGCGATGAAGTTTGTTTTCCAAGTGAAATGCAAATAAGATAAGAAAAAAAAAATTCCTACGAAGGGTGGTTCGGGATTATTACTTACATGTACATAATCCCACTCCACACATATGGAGCAACACACAGTAAACATATCGATTGGTACATGAAATCCCTCATTCACAATTATTGGATGTAGGGGAGTGTATAGAAAGTCGATCGAACATTTTTTGTAGATTGTCTAGTTAAGTGGTTTTTTTATTTTCCATTTGTGCACGTGTCTACCTTGTATTCGGGAAACATATATTGTACTGTAAATTTATTATTTGACTTTTGCATTGCACTATACTTTTTATTAAGGGTACCTTGTTTATGAATTTTTGCCATCTATTATGTCGTTCATATTTGGTGTTCATATGCTTAACTTTTGTTTAATTCGATACTTTATGATCTTAGTAGAACGTATAAGTAAAGATAATATAATTGAAATACAAACAATACCGCTTGAAGTAAGTAACAAAATTGATCGCAAAAACAATCTAACGTGAACATAATGTAACCGTTGCAAATATATCGCATAAAGGCAAAGCCTACAAAAGTCCATGAATAAATCCATTGAAACACTTGATGTACTAGTTTGAAGAATGTAACATATAATCTCGTTGCCTATCATCTGTTTACTTCAAACAATTGGTTAATCCTGTATACAAAAAAATGCGTTTAGATGTGGCGGGGATTTGGTTCGAAGAATTCGAAAGATAAGGGCAAGGAAGGAAGCTCTTCCGCGGCTCGTGTTCGTGCCCCTCCTGATGCATGGTCGAGGGAAAACACAATAACATTTATAAAAATTCTCCATCACATGTGGCAGCGGGGTATGATCGCTGGCAAAACATTCAAGCCAAAGACTTGGGATGTTATTCTAAGTGATATGGTTCTGGCTACAAGTTACGATTGGGATAAGAAACGGCTTCAACAAAAACTGACTAGACTGAAGAATTCATATCGAATATGGGTTGCGAGAAACTTAGGAAATGATGGGTGGTTTCGCGATCCACGGACAGGGGCCCTAATGAAAGACGATAATTTGTACTTTGAGGTACGTGTTTGTTTTTTACCAGCTAAAACATTAAACCAATACAATTTACACCTAAACTAATAACTGAAGGAATTATATGTGTAAAAATTACGTCAACCGCTGCAGGATGGAACGGATGAAGCTGAAGAAGCGCGCAACCAAAGGGATTTCCCCATGGCCTACGAATTCGGTCAGATGTGGGGGGGGGGGGTGCGATGATGAAGGTAATTTTTCGACGGATACCGGCAACCCTTGTCGTGAGTGGGAAGACGAGCAAGTAGACGAAGAGCAAGTGTACCTCGACTCGTTGGACAAGGAGGAGGCGAAGCAACACTACCGCGAGAAGTCAAGCAAGAGGTACAAGGGCAAAGGTAGCAGTGCTAGTGATAGTGGGAGAAGCGCTTCGTCCGTTGACTTTGTCGGGTTTGGTAATCTGGCGAGCGATGTCACGGTAGACCGCGAAGAGAAGCGCCTTATCAAGGAGCGCGTTTTGCAAGAGACTGCGAGACTACTGCCCCAAATGCAGAGCGATCTTCGCAAATACTTTGCCGGTAACTCTCGTCTAATGAGGAGCGTGCACGAAGCGAGGATTTGGTTGGACTACGATGACGAGTTGAAGCTGCTTTGGTACCGATCCCAACAACCACCGGCTAATTGATTTTAGTTAGCTGCCGTTTTAGTCCTACTAAGTTATTTCCCAGCTACGTAGGTCACGCTTAAACTGTAACCTGTTAACAACTTATTGCTAAAAAAGACTGCTTCCCCCCTTTAAAATATATGTATATTTACTAACTTTTACATTTTGTTAAGGTTATGCGTTAAAGTTTAAAGCACGTAACGAATATGTTTTCAATGTCTTCCTCCGACTTGTGAACAGAGATGGATCCATTCCAAAACCATTCGTACAATCATTCCCAGAATCCAGATGACCCTTATGATATCTCCCAGGACTTTCATAATCTCGTGGTAGAAGATAGCCAGTATCGTTTGCAACAGCATTACGGTGAGGGGACATCTAGTGCCAGGGGACCATCGTACGACCACTCAGGGAGCCAGTACCCTTACCAGCCGGGAAATCCACCATACAACTTCGGTGGGACAAACAATAGTTACGACCGACTACCAGCGGAAGGCCCTACCAACTATGGCCAGCAGACCGGACAAGAAAACAATGACAACCAAGGATTCGGCTACGACCCAATGCTAAATGCTGGTGAAGATTCGAACGATGATTGGGCTCAACTCGTTCAAGAGGCTGAGGAATTTGATTCAAAGGATGAATCCTTCTACTTGTTCGAGGACATGCTACACTCAGTAGACCAATTTGAACAAGAAGCTGATCCCATTGATTTCAGTGAGTACGCTCCACGGGACCCCGGTATCGCTAGAGAAGCACGCAACCCACCTATACAGTTCATAGGGGAATCACCGATAATAGTCCTTCTATTTGAATCTGAAGACGAAATGGACGAGGACGCTGCTGACATGTTGAACAATTTCTTCAACAGTGTCCTATGGTTCATGATTAGCAGCAGGCCACCGACAATACGATACCGTAGTGACCCTGGGTCGAGGCATAATTCGTTAACCACCGGCGGACGTTGGGTCCACGAATTGCTTAATGGGCATCCAACTACTTTCTACTGGCAACTTCGAATGAAGAAGAAACTTTTCGTGGAGCTACATACTCTGCTGGTAACCCGAGGTGGTTTGGCAGAAGGGAATACCTCAACAGTTTCGACTATGGAGTCCCTCGCTATATTCTTGAGAGTCGTGGCACGCGGTGCAAAGTCAAGAGATTTGGAAAACCGTTTTCAACACTCAACCGAGACTATTTCTCGACACTTCAACAAAGTGTTGGAATCTTTGTTTACCATCGCTCCTTTGTTAATTAGACCACCAGACTTCGTAAACCACCATCCAAAACTGAAGGGTGACGTTGCATTTGACCCTTACTTCGAGGTACAATACATAACACTTCATCTTTCTTACCACGAAGTAACCATTCTATATTCATTATATATTGTTATAATTATTATTTCCTCCTCCAATTACGTAGGGATGTGTTGGGGCCATCGACGGGACACATATTAATGCTTGCGTTCGGACCTGTTTGAAAGAGAGGTACCGTAACAGAAAAGGCACTATTTCCCAAAATGTGCTACTCGCATGTGACTTCGACGGCGTAATAACTTATGTGCTTCCTGGGTATGAAGGCTCAGCGCATGACGCGGCTGTGCTTGACTACGCAATCACGCACGATCCTAACTTCCCAGATCCCCTTAAGGCCCCCGTCCCGGGTAGGTACTACTTGGCAGATTCCGGTTACGCAAACAAGCCTGGATACTTAGCACCGTACAGGAACACTGTGTACCACATCCCGGACTATGAGAGGCACCATCCTAACGGCCCGAAGGAGTACTTCAACAAGCAACACGCAAGGCTCCGTAATGTTATAGAAAGGGTTATTGGTCAAGTTAAAGTTCGGTTCCCCATCTTCACAAGCCGAATGTACTACGGGTACACTCGTAGGGCTCAAGCTAAATTGGTAACGGCTTGTTGCACGATTCATAATTTCATCAAGCTCCGGAGCTTTGCGTACAAGTGGCGCGATGTCATATTCGACCGTTCAGATGCTATGTTGAACGTGGAATCAGAGAGACACCGAGGAGAATCCTTTCGTGAGGACTACCCAGAGGAAGTGCTGGAACCTCGTACCCGTAACGAGATGGATGATTTTCGCGATAAGCTGGCGAAGAAAATGTGGCGGGAGAGGAACCGTTAAATTCCATTTTAAATACATATGAAATTGTTTGACTTTAATAGTTATCTGCGTGTGTGATTCCCGGTGGTTGTTGTCATGTCTGTTGGGTACATGTTGTTTCATATGTTTTGAGTATTGCTTTCTTAAGCGTAGGTTACAGTCATGGACCTTCCCTTGCACTTCTCGTGCGGGCGTCCCGACTGTCCATATGAGCCGGATGCGGTTTGGAGTGAGCGCCATGACAGGTTCATTCTCCGTTACTGTGTCCAGGCTAGACGTGTTCTACTATGCAGATCACGTATGGAGGCGCAGGGTCTTTCTGACCTCACGACCCTACTACACGGAGAGTTTCGCAGGCAGTGTTTTAGCAAGAACTATGTGCTGTCTAAGTTTAGCGTGCTTGTCAAGAGGTTCAATGCGTGGACTTACCTCATTCGGATGCCAGGGGTGGAGATGTACGACGACAGGTCTAAGTGTTACGTCCCCACTGTTATGCATGCCGGCATGAGAGATGTAAGTGTACTAAAACATTTAATCAATAAATCAATCAACATTCTACGAATACATCTTATTATCTAATGCCATTACTCAACCTTTCACAGATGTTCCCCTCCGCTGTACAGTACTTTGACAAGTACGAAGATTTGTATACGGAGATGGTTGCCGCTTTCTACGGAACCGAGTTCGATTATACATCCGCCAGGGCCATAGGACCACATGTCCGTGTTATGGAGCTTACAGAGCCACCGGACGAGGACCGCATCATAGCCCCTTCTGCGTAGTTATGTGTGCTAATGTTTGTTAGTGAATGGTGTGATTTGGATTGTGTGTTTCGGCTATGTATTTGTGTTTTACCATTTCCTAGTACTATTAAATAAGATGAATGTGGAGAACGGTGTGAACCATTATTGTTTAATGTATTTATTTTGTCCTTGTACTTAACCGTGGTAACCTTGCAATGTCTATTTTTAAAAAACGATAACATGCACTAACAGTAACCCTTCTTATCTTGTATACAGCCGTCACACGCACCAGGTTATCTCACCGAATTCGAATGGACGTACGAGAATACAAAAGCTTTCATATACGTTATGAGTGACGTTGCAAGACGCAACAATGGCGAGCTTATGACAAGAACTGATTTCACTAGGGAGGGATGGCACCGGATTATCAATCGCATGCATCAATTATTTCCCGAAACCATAGCTCGACTTACGGAAAGAGACTTTCTCAATAAAGCTCTTTTCCTCAGATTAAGACTTGTCAGTGCTCGGATGAGACTTACAAATGACCCAACATGCCATGTCGACGCTTCCACGGGGGACCTTGTAGTGGCAGCTCGATCAAATTGTTGTCAACATGAAGAGAATTCACGTGAAGTAATATTCCCCGGGTTCGTTCACGCCAGGGAGATGTGGCCGAATGGGCAACCGAAGTAATAGAAATGTCATATATCTGAAAATGCCTAAGGTGAGACTCTGCACGTTTAAATAACATCAAATCGGTCGAACATAATTGCATTCTAATTGACCGTGATGTACTTACATGTTGAAGAACAGTGACTTGTCTTTTCAACAATTCAACGTACCGTTGTATTTAAATAATTAGTCCTACGGTCGTGACTATTTCTTGGTTTCGGCTAAACCAAGCTATTGCATATATGTTATGTTAAAACACTTGGTGTAGAAGAATAATTGTCGTTTAATAAATATAAGAAATTAAATAAATCATATTTGGTATGAACTAATTTTGTCACTAATCATTTTCCATTTTTTCATCAACTTCAATTTAAAAAAAAATAATAATAATAATTTAAAAAAAAAACGAAAATTAATAAATATATTGCCTAGATTCAGTTTTTCATTTTTATTCTACTATATTTCAAATTATTTAAACTAACATAAAAAATTCAAATCCCAACCATATCTACTCAATTTCCAATACATTCTCTCTCAATCCCAATACAACTAATAATAACTAACTATAACTAACCAATCATTCAATCAACCAATCATCACCAATCATCATCATACCTATCAATATTCCCCCTATATCCTACTACCTTTTACTAACTCAAACCCAAAACTAATTTTACAAACCCCTCTCAACAGTAAATACTATTCACCTCTCGGGTTACTATTCAAAAGCCCTCTCAATAACTCGAAGCCAAACAAGCTGTATACATTTCACACTGAACATGTTGGTCACGAAATAAAAAGCCAGGACACGGAAGAACGTGTGAAAAATAATCATAGACAAATTGAAGCAAGTTACATTTAAAATAGCATCTTCTTGTTTATTATCCTAGAATACCTACTACCATCATAGTTCACTACAAAATAATTTTATTTCTAGGGCCAAATATATATAAAAGGAAAATGAAATGTTGGGTGTGACTCTTGTAGTTCCTTACATATAGCGTAGAAAATTTAGCACCATATATAGGACAATCATCGCATTCGGTCGGACGAGCCTAGGCTCAACTTAGCTATGTATATTTAGTCGTGGTTATGCTAATCATGAGAGACGTTCAGACGGAGCAGAAAAGCTTGTTGACCCCAATATAATTGAGATCTACTCCGACTCGCCAGTGGGTTTACCATTTTATTTAGTACGGTAGTGTTTGCGGATTTTCATTTTATTATTAAAAAAAATAGAGATCTAATTAGCAATGTGGCGCATGTCGTATTGACTAAAATCTAGTGGATTCAAAATTCCTTCCTATCCCGACCTTATCATTTACATTACATTATTATATAAAAAATTAATATAAATTACCTGGCACGTCGACGACAAGCAATATGTAAAATAGTATTTCTTTCATCTGCTTGTTTTGTAATGCAAGCAAAATTAATGGTCCTTGATTAATAGTTAGCTAGTGAACGACTAATTATATAGTAGTATCTTTTATTTAATTATTTAATGTTCAAATGTTCTGTCACACACGTTAGCGTCATGCAAAAAAAAAAAAGTCATTAAGATGCTTACTTTTGAATATTATTTGCATTTTTTAATTAATAATTTTATCACAAATTGTTTGTGTCCAGACTCCAGACTGCTAGCTGGGCCCCTACTATTATTGAAAATGTTTTAAGTTATACGAAGTATTATGTAATTAAATGGCCCACTATGTACTGTATTAATCTATTAACGTATGATAATTATATAGTATGTTTGTAGAACGCCATTTTTGACGCAGAAACATACTATATTATGGAGTAGCTTTTATTGCCAAATGGACCTACCAGTTTTTGTTTTATACTATTTGAGCTTCTTTGTTCCCTCATTTCGTCCCTCTACAGTCTCCACGCATTTGTCATTAATTTTTTATCACAAGGGGAGGGGATTAGAAAGTAGGGTCCCCATAATTGATTTATCACAATTGAAATAGATAGTATGTACATCCTCTCTTTTAGAGAACTAGTCGTAGGAGTTCTAAAACCTCCTGCAATTCTATATTTAGGATAAAATTGAAAAATGTGTTAAAAACCAACAATCTCAGGACTTTCAAATTCATTAGGGCCCACATAAATGTATTTCTAAATTTGGAACTCCCTAAAAACTTTATACAAATGAAAGAATTACTCATTTGATCCTCCCTATTTCTTCTCTATCTATGGCGCACCACATATATCATACATGTGTCCCTTTTCATTACTAAAACATAAATAAGAGAAACCTCTAATTATCATCTATGAAGTTGATATTCTAAATAATTATAAGGGTTACTTAGGAGCAATATTTAGGAAAATATTGTAGGTATCCTGTAAAATTACTCATACAATTAAGTAATAATACAAGTTAATGAGTATTATTAGATAAAGAGAATGTAATAATAGAAGTTAATTAGTGTTACAATCACTAATGTTGAGAGCCAAGTATATCCAACCCTCAACTTTTGTGGGTGTCTGTAATTTGTGTAGTCTTCTGAAATATAATTTGTTCTTTTACAATTAATATGACTTACTCTCTGAACTTTAAATTTGAAATTAAAAATCTAAATACAATTCACTTAACACCCGTTGTGATAATGCCTTCAACTTAGCTATCTCAGTGTGAAGATAGAGAAGTGAAGAAGTAGAAAAGCATGTTTGTTAAAGTAGCGTTATATTATCCCAATTTAAACAGGGCATTACAGTTGTACGTGTGCTTAGATATTTTTACTTAGGTAGTTACTCTGCAAAACTCCAATATTTTAAAGATAATGTTAATTCTAGGACAATTTTTACTAGTTCTAGGAAAAAAAAAAATATTTAGCAAAAAAAGTCTATAAATTTTAAAAATTACAAAGAGATCCTAAAATTACAAAAATTAAAAATCACAAATCCATTACACCCCTAACAATCCAAATTCCATATTCCCGTATACAAACCTTCATCCATATACATTTCAAACAGACTAATTTTCTATCAAAAGAAATACGTACTAACTATATAATGAATAGTTTTTTCATTATTAATTAAACTGCCTAATTGTATTTTAAAAAAAATTATAAAACTATATATTAGATAATTAAATGCATAACATAAATAATTTCATGAAAGTGATAAAATAATTAAATTTTATAAATAAAATATAAAAAAAGGGATTGATTTTGCCAGAATTTGGTCGGAATCGACCAAATACCAGTCGCCCGACGTCGCGGGCTGCCTGCAAAGCCGCCGGAAGCACCCCGTCGGGCTGCCCGCTAAAACTCCGACAGCGCCCCATGGGGCTGCCGGCAAAAATGCAGGCAACTCCCTATGGGGCTGCCTGCGATTTCGCCTGCAGCCCCATGGGGTGCTGCCTGCCCTGGACGCAGGCTTTTGGGAGCTGCCTGCGTTTTTGCGGGCAGCCCCATGGGGTGCTGCCTGCGTTTTGGCAGGCAGCCCGCGACGTCCGTTTGCCGGAGTTTGGTCAATTCCAACCAAATTCCGACAAGTTTAACATCTTTTTTAATATTATATTAATAAAAAATATTTTTTTTATATTTTTAATACAATTATTTATGTTATGTTTTTAATTACCATTACTTTAATATGTTGTTCTAAAAATACAAAATTTGACAAATGTGAAGCATACGTCTACATAACCGTTTTGATATCCGTGATAGTTGTAATTTTTATACGTTTGTATACTTAATTACGTATAAACGATGTATTTTGTTCAAAATATATAAATGTGATGGGCCTTTTCGCAATTTATTAAAGTTATGGATGTTTTTATAAAATGTCAAATTTTATCCTAGAACTACCAAAAATGTGTCCTAGAAATAGCAATATCCTATTTTAAACCAGTTGAGAAACTCATTGTACTCCTTTTAATTTATCATTTACTTTCATTTTAATGGTGGAAACTACGCTTCTTGGAGTCGAGCTATTCAGATGGCATTATCTATGACGAATAAGATCAACTTCATTAATGGTAAAAATTTGAACTTGCTAAAACGGAAATAGTTAATCATGACGTGTGGAAGAGAGCTAATGATTTAGTTCTGATTTGGCTACGGAATTCTTGTTCGAGTGAGATTTAACAAAGTGTTCTTTATTTTACTATTGCTTCTGAACTTTTGGTTGAATTGAAAACTAGGTATACTGTAGTGATGGACCATGAGTGTTTCAGCTTGAACAATCATTGAGTTATACATTAAACAAGGGAACTAGTGTATCTTTGCTATTATGTTGTATTCAAAGGGTTATGGGATGAATTTGTGTCTCATATAGACCCATTACCAAGTGCATGTGTGGAGGTCTGGCTGACATGGTGAACATACAACGCAATGTTTCCGTCATAACATTTGTCGTTGGGTTGAACGAATCCTAGTCTCATGTTAGAAGTCAGGTTAATATCCAAACTTGTGCCAAACTTGTCCACTCTGTACTCTATGTCTATGATGCTTCAAGAGGAGACTCAACGTGGATATTGACAATTTCTCAGCATAATGGTCAAGTTGTTATGATGGCTATGTTCTCACAGACACAAAATGGAGAGGGAAGGAGCTGCATGTCTGGCCAAGAACAACTATTAGAAGCCATATGTTAAAGACAAGAATAAGCCTAAAAGTAGTTATTGTGGTTTTTCTAAGCACACTGTGAAGTCAAGTTACCAAGTTAAAGGTATCCACAAGGGTGGAATGGTCCAAAAGGGAAAAGGCCTTCAGTGAAATCTCAAGCTCAGGCAACAATGTGAGAGTCAATCATTCAGCAAAAGGAAGGCCATCTATATATCTCAGTCAACTAACATGAATTAATCCAAATTTGTATGCACAATTTCTCAAGTTTACCAAGTTTCAGGCACAAATGACTCAACCAAATCAGCCACCACATCACTGTCATCATGTTGTAGCTATAGCTATATCTCAATATTCTGATGAGACACAGGTAGAAACATCTACTCAAGGGTTAGGGGCGACGCTACCATTTAGCGAGGGGGCAAGTGCCCCCACTCAATTTTTTTTTAATTACCATGTAGTATATGATATTTTCATTTGTACCCCTCTAAAATTTTATTCCACCCCCCCTCCCAAAATGTTATGTTATTCAAAGACATGTATCTCTTTTCAAAGACTAATGTCGATCTCAATTTCTTTATCTTAACACACCACACACAATACATGTGAATATAAATTACCTAGTGGCTACTGGTAATGTGAAGATTTCTGATGAACTATCTTTACATATATAATGCTCTATATGTTCCCAGTTTCAATTTTGATCATATATCATGTGACTCATTTAACATCTCATGAGAATATGATTCGTAGCTCTCTCTCTCTCCTCACTCTGTACATTGTAGGATATCAACACAAGAGAGAAGATTGGTTATGTTGAACTTAAGGATGGACTCTACATTTCAAGTTTTAACACTGTTACAGGACTAGAGAATACTGCACTATGACATCTTATCTATTCTTAGACCAAAAATATCGGTCTGTTGGGTCACAAGTGGTGGCCGCTGTTTACGTGCGCCCATGATGCCACCAGCCACCGGCTGGTGGCATATATGGAGGGGGACACTTGTCCCCTTCCTATTTGTCCATTTTATTTTTTTTATTTTCTATTTATCTTTTTAATTATCTTTTTAGATTTTATAATTATCTTTTAGATTTTATTATTATCTTTTATATTATCTGATATTTTTATTATTTAAAATATATATATATATATATATATATATATATATATATATATATATATATATATATTAAAATTCATAATTTTTTTCCATCTATAAATATAACCTAACTTCATTATATTTCACACACTTCTAAAAACCCTAAATTACTCTCAATCTCTCTCTCATTCTCTCCTAGCCAAATGGATCCAAACGAAGATTTCTTTCCAGAGTTTTATTCTACTTATCACAGTACCCAAAACTCTTCAGGTTTCCCAAGTTATGAAACATACACTCAGTTTCCACCGAATCCCACTCAAAATAGCCCCGAGCCTCAAAATGTTACGAACTCGAACAATCAAGCGGCGGTGTCTTGGGATGCCGTTGAAGATTGCACCCTAATGTCAGCATGGATTTACGTCAGTCAAAATGTGATAAAGGGCACTGGTCAGAAACAAGAAACCTTTTGGGGTAAGGTTTATAAGTTATATGAGCAAGCGCGAAAAGAAAATCCCGGAAAAATCAATCAACGTTCCGCAGAGTCAATGAGAGCTCGTTATCAGCGGCTCAACAAAAATGTCACTGAGTGGATCGGTTGTTGCAAGGAAGCCAATGCCCACAAAACGAGCGGAATGAGTGATGCAGATGTTGACGCTATAGCTAACAAGCTATATAGTAAGGGTACTAAGGGCAAGGAGGCTGGATTTCCGCATAAACTTGTATTTGAAACAGTTATGCGCCACGCACCCAAGTGGGAGTTGAGTTATGGTGGAGGACAAAGAAGGCCTCATCCAGATGCAATGGAATCCGAGCAAGAAGGTCATGGTAGTTCAAAAAAATCAAGAACCGATGATGATGATGATGATGGTACACCAGATACTCCAGTGAGTGGTGCTTCAACAATAAACCGTCATACCGGCCGAAATGCGGTAAAAGCTAGAAGGAAGGGCAAGGGTGTTGCATCTTCATCAACTACTGTGATTTCGGATGAATTTACTAGTGAGCTGCGTGCAATGAGGATCACGCGTGAGAAAGAACTTGAGGTGAAGGTCGAATTTGAGAAAAGAAGCTAAATGCCAATTTGTTGAATGCTTTGTTGGCTAAACCGAATCTAACTAAGCAAGAAGAACAGGTCAAGAATCGCTTGTTGGCGGAGTACCTTTAATTATCGCTATGTCTTTTTATTGTCGTAATGCATTACTATGTCTTCGTATTATTTCAGTTATGTTTGATTTCGCTCCATTATGTATAATTATGTTTGTAATCGGGTGTATTTGCTATTTTAAAATGTAAGGTGTGTTGTTTCTTATTGATATGTACTGCTATATTTAAATCTATGAGCTTTTATCAGTCTATAGCCTATTCTACTTTCGTTTTTTTCAAGAAAGTTCACATGCTTCTTCCTCTTTAGTCAATTCATCTTCCACTACAACTTTAATGATTCCATCTTTGTCAGACAAACTTTAAACTTCACATGCTTCTCCCAATTTGCTGACTCATATCCAACTCATTGTTGACTAAGATTCAACTCATTGTCCACTCAAATTCATCTATACCTCTCTTTAAATATGGGAGTGATCTTTACCATACTTACACCTACATCTTTTCCAACACTTCTACTTCCCCTCACTCTTCCTTGTATCCACACTAAAAATAATGTCAAGTTATGCTTCTTCCAGTCTCAACGAAATAGATGAGTTGGAAGAACAAAACCAAACACTTAATCGCATTCTCGAGGATGTGGTCATGAAAATTCCTACCATGTTACAACCCACAAGCCACAATACTAGAGCTAAGAGGCGTCATATTGAGCGAATTCGTGAGGATGGTCATGAACAACTGTTCAAAATGTATTTTTCAGACACGCCAATCTACCATGAAGATATTTTTCGTCGTAGGTTTCGAATGAGAAAGCACGTCTTTGAGCGTATAATGGAGGCACTAAGTTCCGATGAATATTTTCAGCAGAAGCGTGATGCCACTGGTCGGCTAGGTATGTCTTTGATCCAAAAATGTACTGGCGCTATAAGAGTTTTAGCCTACGGAACATCACCAGATTTGCATGACGAGTGCCTTCGAATGAGCGAACAAGTGATAAGAAAATCAGTTATGAAGTTTGCAGAAGGCGTAGTTACCAACTTTGGGAATGAATACCTTAGGCGTCCAACACAAGAAGACATGGCGCGACTACTACACATTGGTGAAGAACGTGGATTTCCGGGCATGATGGGAAGTATTGATTGCATGCACTGGGAATGGAAGAATTGTCCGACTGCTTGGGCAGGGCAGTATCAAGGAAGAAGTGGGAAACCAACGATTATTTTGGAAGCTGTTGCATCCGAAGACCTATGGATTTGGTATGCATTTTTTGGATCCCCAGGTACAAACAATGATATTAATGTGCTAAACAAATCACCTATTTTCGATGATATTTTAGCAGGCCGTGCACCGAAAGTCAATTACACAATTAACGGCCGACAAAGAAATATGGGGTATTACCTCACTGGTGGCATATATCCAGGATGGGCTGCATTTGTCAAATCTATCAAGTCTCCTATTGTCCGTAAGCACAAGTTATTTGCTCAACATCAAGAGTATGTTAGGAAAGATGTTGAACGGGCATTTGGTGTTCTACAAGCTCGATTCGCATTTATAAAACATCCATGTTTTCTATGGGATCGACATGCCATGGGGACAATTATGCATGCGTGTATCATCATGCACAATATGATAGTGGAGGATGAAAGAGACACTTATCTGAACTATACCGATCCCAAAGAATTTATGAATGATCGGACGAGACAGGTCAACCAAGAAGAGCTTGAAGAAGGCTATGTGGATCCCATTTTCAACTTCTCCACGGAACGAATTGCAAGTGTTGCCCAGTATATGACTAACAGGGATCAACTTCGGAACAGAGAGGCGCACACGAAACTTATGAACGACTTGATTGAGCACATATGAGAGAATTTCAATGTGGAGGACTAAATATGTATTTTTATTTCGTTTTCTCATAATTCTGCATTTCATGTTTTTCGTTGTAATCAATTTATAAAAATATTGTAATATTAATTTGTTTTCCTTTAATAATGGTTGTACTTTATTAATATAATAATGCTTAATTTGTTATTTCGGAAAATTAGAGAAATTTTCTAGATTAATTCAGTAATTTTATAATAATATACAATTGTTATATTATAATTATTAAATGATAATAAGAAAATAAAAAAAGAAATAAATTGAATTGATTGGATGGTGGGTGGTCATGGATAAATGTGGTTTTTGGTGTTGTGGTGGGTTGGTTGAAGGATGAGGTATGTGTATGAGAAGAAATTAATTATTTATTTGAAATTGGATAGTGGGGTGGGTGGTGGGTGGTCATGGATTTTTATGGTCTTAGATTGGGTCACTTACCCTTGAACAAGCTTGTAGCTATTTTTTATTTGAAATTCAAACTTTGTAATGACAATACAATTTTCCATTCCTTTATGTGATTTTGCAAACATAAAAAGTTTCGGTCCATAACTTTTTATTACTCTGTTAGAGTTTCTAATAACAAAATTCTCATCCATAGATGAACAATAAACATACCAAGTCTTATTAGTGTAAATCAATTACATAATTAATAGTCCATTTTGATTATAATAAAAAAGTCTTAACTAAAAAGACTTAATAAAAATAAAAATAATAATAGTAATAATTCAAAGATAAAAATAAAAATTAATTAAAAAATTGAAAAAAAAGGTGGAGCTCCAGTTCCACTTACTCTTGTGGAAGTGTATTTCCTGAAATATATATAAGCTAGATAAACGTCTCCAGTTATAATGAAAAAGCATTTTAATGGAATTACCACCCAAGTTTAATACACAGATCTCTCTATCTCTTGTTGAGAGCTATCCTTAAAAGTTTTCTAGAAGGATTCATTCTAGACTTTGGTCATATGACTCATATTCTCAACATGTTTTTATACAAAGTGATTCCCACGACTGTCATTAGTTTAATGTGAAATTTGAGTATGTTAAGTAAATTAATACAATTAGGCATTGACATTATATAGCACATGAGGGAACACAGCTTTAATTATGAGATGATGCGTACAATGGATCAGAATTATATAAGTTGGAGAACAAGTAAAGCCTGGATATATGCACGACACGAAACATGCAACACCGTGTTAAATTCCTTTCATTTCTCCGTGATTTAATCCTTTCATTAATTATTGTTATTGTTAATAAATTAATTAAATCACTAGTTACAAGAGTCCTAATGTAACACCGCAAAGTTTAAAAGGTTGAGAACGTTATTCATGTTAACAAGGTTTACAATTCTTTTTGTGAATCCATCTTGAATTTTTTTACAGTTAAGCGTACTTGCTCTGTAACAATGAGTGACCTACGGGGAGGTGCTTGGTGTGCGCACGAGTAAAAACAAAGTGTGTGGATTAGAACACGTGTTGGTATGTGGGGCCAGCATATCACACTGGAGAGCAGCCCAGTACTAACCGCGCAGGCCCAAATGGTCGAGATTTCAGTCGATTAGTGACGGGGCGTTACACCTAAATCTGCCCCAATCCTATAGTAATGATGAAATCTGAAAAATTGAAATTATTAGCTAAGTTGATTGCGTTGTATATCTACGGAGAAATAGAAATTACTGTAAAAAATATAAGAAACTATAAGTAATTATCCTCCTACCTCACCCCAAGACGATTACACTATGTTTCAAAAAGTTTTATGTTAAGATCTGAGTTGAGTCTTCCTATTTTGTTATTTATTTAATTATTTACCTATTTAGTTGTGTCTTGGACAGTAAGTTAAGATTTATGGACTGTTTCTTCTAGAACACTCCTTTGGTTGGGCTTCAGCCCATAGTAGTAATAAGGCAGGTTAGTCTTTTCATAGCCCGTAAGTTTATTTCTTAGGTAGCAATTAAGTATTTTACTATTTAAGCATTGTAACTCTTTCAGTTTTATTATGGTGGAATAAAGTATTAGTAGTTAAAGTGTTCCGGTGAAACCGACCTTCCTGTAGGCTCTAGAGTGTCTTCTTGTGGACTCCGTATGGATCCGACGATAAAGTGTCAATGACTTGCGAGGTGCTCCGGTGTGCTAAGTAGTCGATTAGAAGGTGACGATTGTTCTTGTGCGACGTGATCTTCGCCCACGTCAGGTTATTGCTATTCTTTTGTGGTAGGCCTTAGTGGTTAATTGTGCTTTATTGTTTATTATTATCTACCGTTAGTGAATATGGGTAGGGTTTTAGTCTGTTAGGCTAGTGTGTTATTCTTGTGTAGACATGGGCTTTTCAAGGTCTATTATATTGGTATTCAGAGCCAGGTTAGATCTGATGATTATATATTATATATATGAGGGACCTAGCTTTAGTTGCCACACTCTGACACTCGTGACAGAGACGGGGGGAGGAGAAGAGAAGAAAATAAAGGAGAAAGAGAGAAAGAAAGGAGAGGAGAAAGAGAAGAGAAGAAAGAGGAGAGAGGTGGCGCCGCGGCATGTCCGGGCCGCGAGCTGAGCGGCGGAAAGGAGGGGAAAGGAAAAGGAAGAAAGAAAGAAGAAAAGGGAAAAGGAGAAGAAGAAAAGGAAAAGAAGAAAGAAGGGAGAGAAATAAAAAAGGAAAAGAGTGGACCGTGAAGACGAGCCTAGTGGATCGATGCACCTAAGTCAAGAGGAAGATCCCGAGGAGGACCCGAATTTGAAGTCTACGGAAGACGAGGTTTCGAATGGCAAGGGAAAAGGTGTTATGATTGAGGAACAGGAACAAGCTTCGCTAGTCAAGCTAGTTAAGCGCAAGATACGAGCAATCCGATCAGTGGATTTTGTTAATCTTCGAGGACCCAAGTTGGTATCTCGCTATGGGCTTTCGAGGAAGGGTAACTTTCGCAAGAGACCCTCAGTTTACATTGAAGATGTATCTGATAGTTCATACGACAGAGTTTCCGAGGACAGCTTGAAGCCGAAAGATGTTCATTCCAACGTTGTTGCACCTAAGGATCACATCGCCGCAAGAGACTCTGAGACGGATGTTACGAGCTTACACCTTCTGAATGGGAATTACTTCATCGAAAGAGGCATGAACCTTGAGGATAAGGTTCGTTTTAAGGGGGCGGTGATGTTAGGACCCAAGATTTTGAGTCTTCCTATTTTGCTATTTATTTAATTATTTACCTATTTAGTTGAGTCTTGGCTAGTAAGTTAGGGTTTATGGACTGTTTCTTCTAGAACACTCCGTTAGTTGGGCTTCAGCCCATAGTAGTAATAAGGCCTGTTAGTCTTTTCATAGCCCGTAAATTTATTTCTTAGGTAGCAAGTCAGTCTTTTACTATTTAAACATTGTAACTCTTTCAGTTTTATTATGGTGAATAAAGTATTAGTAGTTAAAGTGTTCCGGTGGAACCGGCCTTCCTGTAGGCTATAGAGTGTCTTCTTGTGGACTCCGTATGGATCCGACGATAAAGGGTCAATGACTTGCGAGGTGCTCCGGTGCGCTAAGTAGTCGATTAGAAGGTGACGATTGTTCTTGTGCGACGTGATCTTCGCCCACGCCAGGTTATTGCTATTCTTTTTTGGTAGGCCTTAGTGGTTATTTGTGCTTTATTGTTTGTTATTATCTACCGTTAGTGAATATGTGTAGGATTTTAGTCTGTTAGGCTACTGTGCTATTCTTGTGTAGACATGGGCTTTTCAGGGTCTATTATTTTCAAACCCCTGGGTCAACTAGGAGGCCTTGGCGGGACAAGACACTATGATTTTGGGTTTTAGAATTTGTTTTTTTTTTTTTTTTGTTTTCACCGGTTTAATCCGAGTTCGAATTTCAAAACATACCTTATTTGTCGAAGTTTAACTATAAAATAAAAATTGATGATTTTGGGCAATTTAGGGGCAAATAAGTACTTGCCCTTCTAGGAGTTATATTATTATTTAACCACAAGGACCATGCACTTAAGACCATAAATATCAGCCACCACCCACCACCCACCACCCACCCCACTATCTAATTTCAAATAAAAAATTAATTTCTCTCTCATACACATACCCCATCCTTCAACCAACCCACCACAACACCAAAAACCACATTTATCCATGACCACCCACCATCCAATCAATTCAATTTATTTGTTTTTTTATTTTCTTATTATCATTTAATAATTATAATATAATAATTGTATATTATTATAAAATTACTGTATTAATCTAGAAAAGTTCTCTAATTTTCCGAAATAACAAATTAAGCATTATTATATTAATAAAGTACAACCATTACTAAAATTACTAAAGGAAAAAAATTAATATTACAATATTTTTATAAATTGATTACAACGAAAAACATGAAATGCAGAATTATGAAAAAACAAAATAAAAATACATATTTAGTCCTCCTCATCATTGAAATTCTCTCATATGTGCTCAATCAAGTCATTCATAAGTTCCTTGTGCGCCTCTCTGTTCCGAAGTTGATCCCTGTTAGTCATATATTGGGCAACACTTGCAATTCGTTCCGTGGAGAAGTTGAAAATTGGATCCACATAGCCTTCTTCAGGCTCTTCTTGGTTGGCCTGTCTCGTCCGATCATTCATAAATTCTTTGGGATCGGTATAGTTCAGATAAGTGTCTCTTTCATCCTCCACTATCATATTGTGCATGATGATACACGCATGCATAATTGTCCCCATAGCATGTCGATCCCATAGAAAACATGGATTTTTTATAAATGCAAATCGAGCTTGTAGAACACCAAATGCCCGTTCAACATCTTTCCTAACAGACTCTTGATGTTGAGCAAATAACTTGTGCTTACGGACAATAGGAGACTTGATAGATTTGACAAATGCAGCCCATCCTGGATATATGCCACCAGTGAGGTAATACCCCATATTTCTTTGTCGGCCGTTAATGGTGTAATTGACTTCCGGTGCACGGCCTGCTAAAATATCATCGAAAATAGGTGATTTGTTTAGCACATTAATATCATTGTTTGTACCTGGGGATCCAAAAAATGCATGCCAAATCCATAGGTCTTCGGATGCAACAGCTTCCAAAATAATCGTTGGTTTCCCACTTCTTCCTTGATACTGCCCTGCCCAAGCAGTCGGACAATTCTTCCATTCCCAGTGCATGCAATCAATACTTCCCATCATGCCCGGAAATCCACGTTCTTCACCAATGTGTAGTAGTCGCGCCATGTCTTCTTGTGTTGGACGCCTAAGGTATTCATTCCCAAAGTTGGCAACTACGCCTTCTGCAAACTTCATAACTGATTTTCTTATCACTTGTTCGCTCATTCGAAGGCACTCGTCATGCAAATCTGGTGATGTTCCGTAGGCTAAAACTCTTATAGCGCCAGTACATTTTTGGATCAAAGACATACCTAGCCGACTAGTGGCATCACGCTTCTGCTGAAAATATTCATCGGAACTTAGTGCCTCCATTATACGCTCAAAGACGTGCTTTCTCATTCGAAACCTACGACGAAAAATATCTTCATGGTAGATTGGCGTGTCTGAAAAATACATTTTGAACAGTTGTTCATGACCATCCTCACGAATTCGCTCAATATGACGCCTCTTAGCTCTAGTATTGTGGCTTGTGGGTTGTAACATGGTAGGAATTTTCATGACCACATCCTCGAGAATGCGATTAAGTGTTTGGTTTTGTTCTTCCAACTCATCTATTTCGTTGAGACTGGAAGAAGCATAACTTGACATTATTTTTAGTGTGGATACAAGGAAGAATGAGGGGAAGTAGAAGTGTTGGAAAAGATGTAGGTGTAAGTATGGTAAAGATCACTCTCATATTTATAGATGAATTTGAGTTGGATATGAGTTGGATCTTAGTCAACAATGAGTTGGATATGAGTCAGCAAATTGGGAGAAGCATGTGAAGTTTAAAGTTTGTCTGACAAAGATGGAATCATTAAAGTTGTAGTGGAAGATGAATTGACTAAAGAGGAAGAAGCATGTGAACTTTCTTGAAAAAAACGAAAGTAGAATAGGCTATAGACTGATAAAAGTTCATAGATTTAAATATAGCAGTACATATCAATAAGAAACAACACACCTTACATTTGAAACTAGCAAATACACCCGATTACAAACATAATTATACATAATGGAGCGAAATCAAACATAACTGAAATAATACGAAGACATAGTAATGCATTACGACAATAAAAAGACATAGCGATAATTAAAGGTACTCCGCCAACAAGCGATTCTTGACCTGTTCTTCTTGCTCAGTTAGATTCGGTTTAGCCAACAAAGCATTCAACAAATTGGCATTTAGCTTCTTTTTCTCAAATTCGACCTTCACCTCAAGTTCTTTCTCACGCGTGATCCTCATTGCACGCAGCTCACTAGTAAATTCATCCGAAATCACAGTAGTTGATGAAGATGCAACACCCTTGCCCTTCCTTCTAGCTTTTACCGCATTTCGACCGGTATGACGGTTTATTGTTGAAGCACCACTCACTGGAGTATCTGGTGTACCATCATCATCATCATCGGTTCTTGATTTTTTTGAACTACCATGACCTTCTTGCTCGGATTCCATTGCATCTGGATGAGGCCTTCTTTGTCCTCCACCATAACTCAACTCCCACTTGGGTGCGTGGCGCATAACTGTTTCAAATACAAGTTTATGCGGAAATCCAGCCTCCTTGCCCTTAGTACCCTTACTATATAGCTTGTTAGCTATAGCGTCAACATCTGCATCACTCATTCCGCTCGTTTTGTGGGCATTGGCTTCCTTGCAACAACCGATCCACTCAGTCACATTTTTGTTAAGCCGCTGATAACGAGCTCTCATCGACTCTGCGGAACGTTGATTGATTTTTCCGGGGTTTTCTTTTCGCGCTTGCTCATATAACTTATAAACCTCACCCCAAAAGGTTTCTTGTTTCTGACCAGTGCCCTTTATCGCATTTTGACTGACGTAAATCCATGCTGACATTAGGGTGCAATCTTCAACGGCATCCCAAGACACCGCCGCTTGATTGTTCGAGTTCGTAACATTTTGAGGCTCGGGGCTATTTTGAGTGGGATTCGGTGGAAACTGAGTGTATGTTTCATAACTTGGGAAACCTGAAGAGTTTTGGGTACTTTGATAAGTAGAATAAAACTCTGGAAAGAAATCTTCATTTGGATCCATTTGGCTAGGAGAGAATGAGAGAGAGATTGAGAGTAATTTAGGGTTTTTAGAAGTGTGTGAAATATAATGAAGTTAGGTTATATTTATAGATGGAAAAAAATTATGAATTTTAATATATATTTTAAATAATAAAAATATCAGATAATATAAAAGATAATAATAAAATCTAAAAAGATAATTATAAAATCTAAAAAGATAATTAAAAAGATAAATAAAAAAAAAAATGGACAAATAGGAGGGGGACAAGTGTCCCCCTCCATATATGCCACCAGCCGGGCGCACGTAAACGTGCGCCCATGTTGTTTCTTTTTTTTTTATTGAATTGGGCCACTGTGGGGCCCACGTACAGTGGCCACCAAAACAGTGGCCCAACTCATTGATATTATGGGTCTAAGTCTAATGAGTGTGGAAACTAAACTTGGTGGTTGAACCATTGTTATTACTTAATTGACCACTAGTACAATATGTAGTTACACATACATAGAGAAGACTTAGACTTGTGAGAGTGCGAATAATTGAAGTCACACTAAAAAAAAACATCATATGAACCATGTGCGTATTTATTCTACATCCCAAATTACAGCTTATACAAAACATGAATGTATACATATACGCAGTGCCTTCTAGAACAATGCTACTATTTAATAGACACTTTCAATTTGAGATATGTTATTTTATTATTCTTCTAAATTAAACGACTTCTCGAATCTTACACCCTAACACGCCTTAGTAAAAGGATTCACATGAGAACTTTCTTAGAAATTAAATAAAAAGCCCAGCACCCTCTAATTAATAGTACTACTGTAGTTTAAGTGTGCTATAAGCCTGTCCACATTTCCTCCTATAAAACCAAAAAAAGTGTTTCATTCTCTAGACTCTAGTAGTAGCATATTTAACAAAACCAAAAAAATTTATTGAGAGAGAGAGAGCTGAGTACAAAAAAAAGAGTAAAAATGGCTGGAATGTTCGGCGGATCAGGCCGGGAACTAAGCCGGAGCATGGAGGATGTTTTCGCAGACTCCGGTTCCAGGCGAATGGCTTCGGCAGACGAAGATGAGGCGGCCCTCAGATGGGCTGCATTGGAGAAGCTACCAACGTATGATAGGTTGCGAAAGAGTATACTGCAGTCGTATCTTGATGAAGGGAACGTGAAGACTGTGCATAAGGAAGTTGACGTGAGGAAGCTTAATGCAGTTGATAGAAGAGATTTCATTGATAGATTTATCAGAGTTGCTGAGGAGGATAATGAGAAGTTCTTGAGTAAATTCCGAGATCGTATTGACCGGTCAGTTTTATTTATTTATTTATTTTATTATACCTTAAAGTATGCTAAATGCTTAGGTTTAATTTGCTCGATCGATTTCAATAAATCTATCCATTTTCAGCTACATATGTATGATGATGATGTTTTATTATTTTTCACACTGTTTGTAACACAGTAATGGAGTTTTACTAAATGGCAGTGACAAATTTTTAAACACTTCAATTATCACTTCAAATCATTAATAAATTATTCTTTATTACAAAAAATATTATGATTTAACATAACTTTGTTTTAAAAACATTTTTAGAGTGTTTGGCTCCAAGCCTCCAACTTCGTTTGTTGTTTGCTGGAAGTTTGAGAAAAGGTGAATATATAATGACTGTGTGAAAATATGGTTGGGGTGGGAAAAGATGAGGGTAGAAGATCTAGAGAGAAAATATGGACACAGAACTTATTTTGTTAAAAGAACTGCCATAAATTATACTTGAAACAGAACTAAATGGACAAAAATATGTTAACAAATCAAAGATAAGGTTAGAACCAAACACTAGCTTCAATTATTACTTGAACTCATTAATAAAATATTTTAAAGAAACAAAACATCAATTGCACTAATAAATTAAATGAAATATGATTTAATTAATTGGATAAAGGAGTAGATATTGCACCAGGCCCCTTGCATTCATTATTAGTCCAAGGTTACATATATTAGACGTCAATTTCATTAGATTATCTGCCAATGGATAGGCAGAGATGAGAATCGGCATATACTGAATTTTGTGGGTCCTTCTGTATGTATGATAGAGTATATGAGTCTTTGTAAGAGTAAGTTTTATAAAAACGTTACCCCTTATGTTTTCTCAAAAGCTTTTTAGTTTGATTTTTTCGATCAATAATTTTCAATTTTAACTTTCGGTTACTTTTAAAGTATAATGATAAAATATGTAATAAAATTACATTATGAAAATTTAAGTTTTATATTTTTAATAATATAATTTCGTTAAGTAGTTTATCATTATAGTTTAAAAAAGTTGTTGAAAAAAAATCAAACTAAGAAGTTTTTAAGAGAATGGAGGTAGTATTTTACATTCATGATTGTAAAATTAATTAGATGGGTAATTAAATAAATAGTACTTCGTAACTTATATAATCCACCCGAAATCAGATTTAATTTACTGTAAAAGTATTTATTTTTTTCAAGAATTTATGTTGGACGTGATGGTGTGGAGTTTTGGTGATATCTGTAAAAATGCAAGAAAGACATCAACTGCGCGTGTAGCTGTCACATTGATAGTCTAAAACAATTAATTACTGTTAAGTCACGTCTAATTAAGTTCAAAGTAAAAAAAATATAAAATAAAAAAATAATAATAATAAATAAATTGATTAATAAATTGAACACCATTTTTCTGTACTTGTCACATGGGAGAGTTGAAGCATTTACTGTAAGTGTCGCATTTTTTGTTTTGTGGCAAATATTGGTAAGCTTTTGTGGCAATTCTGTGCTAGTGACGATTTTTTCATAATTTTGTGACAACTGATTGCTTGATGCTAACAATCAATATCTTTCTTTGCAGAGTTGGGATCACACTGCCTACTGTGGTGGTAAAATTCAAGAATTTGACTGTAGAGGCTAACTGCCTCGTCGGTGACAGGGGACTTCCAACTCTTTTAAACACTACCCGTAACATCGCAGAGTCTGCGTTGGGTGCTATAGGCATTAAGATGGGAGAGAAGAAAAAACTTACTATACTTAAAGATGTCTCCGGTGTCATTAAACCGAAAAGGTATAAAAACTAACTCATACTTACAGAATCACTAACAGGTTTTGGTAAAGGGCATGTTCTTATGGCTAATCTAAATGTGATAGGATGACCCTTCTATTAGGACCACCATCATCAGGGAAGACAACACTTTTGTTAGCTTTAGCAGGAAAGTTGGACCGCGAATTAAAGGTTTGAGATATATGAATAACATCATTTTTACACGTTATTGAAAATTTCAAGTCTGTCTTTGCTTCGGCATGATTCTAACTTATCTGCATTGTGAAAATGTGTTACAGACAACAGGAGAAGTCACTTACAACGGGCATAAGCTTAACGAATTTGTTCCTCAGAAATCAGCAGCCTATATCAGTCAACATGATGTTCATGTAGGAGAAATGACTGTCAAGGAAACATTTGATTTCTCTGCTAGGTGCCAAGGAGTAGGATCGCGATTAGGTATTGATCGTAAACAAATTTTATTACATTCTAGTTCTCAAGCAATATCCATCAGTTATGCATAAACTTAATTAGGATCGCTCCTACATGTTCGAAAGATTTCCTCACTAAGGTCAATCCTAAGTGGTCTTTACTGTAATAATAAACAGAAATTTTGAGTGAGCTGGCAAGAAGGGAAAAGGAAGCAGGCATCCTACCTGATGCTGAAGTAGACCTTTTCATGAAGGTAATGGAATACGAGTATTTTAAAAGAACAGAAATTCATGAACAGATTTTAATTTGTGAAAATTGTAATATTATTCGCTTGTTTCCTAACATACATTCTGTTGTTTCTGGTGGCAGGCTACGGCAATGGAGGGAGTTCAAAGCGGTCTTGCAACTGACTACACTCTTAAGGTAAGAACCATCAAATTCTTGAATTAATAACGAACTAAGACATGTTATGAATATCTTAAGGCTTTGTTTTCATACTAGTTGACACTCTGAGTTTGAACATGTCATAGACCAAATCTATGTTTCACTACTAAATTGAGAAAATGCAGATATTGGGGCTTGATACCTGTAAAGACACAATTGTTGGCAACGTAATGATGAGAGGAATCTCAGGAGGCCAAAAGAAGCGAGTTACAACTGGTAAGAAACATATTTCTTACTGAAATGTCAAATACGAACATTTAGTTGATTAGTCCTATAAATGTCATGCGAGAAAACATAGATCTCTGTCCCAGGAATTGATAATTACCATTTTGAACAGGTGAGATGATTGTTGGGCCGACGAAAACACTTTTTATGGACGAGATATCAACTGGATTGGATAGTTCAACGACATATCAGATAGTCAAGTGTTTGCAACAGGTTGTACACTACACTGATGCCACCATCTTCATGTCGCTACTCCAACCGGCTCCAGAAGCATTTGAACTCTTCGATGACGTCATTCTTCTATCAGAAGGACAGATTGTGTATCAGGGTCCACGGGAACATGTTGTTGAGTTCTTTGAGAGCTGTGGGTTTAAATGTCCAGAGAGAAAAGGAGTTGCTGATTTCTTGCAAGAGGTAACATATAAAGTTTTTGAATGATCTAAAACTAGATCAGCATCGATTTTATGCTTCTAACATGCATCCTTTTGAAACAGTTAACTTCGAGGAAAGACCAAGAGCAGTACTGGGCGGATAGAAGCAGACCATACAGATACATTACAGTAACTGAATTTGCAAACAGATTCAAAGGGTTCCATGTCAGACAACAACTTGAGAACGAAATCTCAAACGTGTACGATAAAAGCCAACATCACAAAGCAGCTCTGGTGAATAAGAAATATTCCATCTCGACAATGGAACTTCTAAAAGCTAACTTTGACAAAGAATGGCTTTTGATAAAGAGGCATTCATTTGTGTACGTTTTCAAGGCCATACAGCTATTTATGGTGTCCTGTGTGGCATCAACAATGTTTTTGAGGACTCGGATGCATACTAGAAATGAACAAGATGGTGGACTCTTCATTGGTGCTCTGTTGTTTGCCATGATATGTAACACGTTTAATGGTTTCTCAGAACTGCCTTTCACCATAATGAGACTTCCGGTTTTCTACAAGCAAAGAGACTTCTTTTTCCACCCACCCTGGGCATTCGCTCTGCCTAAATTCTTGCTAGGGCTTCCGGTCTCCGTATTTGAGTCTATTGTATGGACTGCCACAACTTATTACATCATAGGATTTGCCCCCGAAGCTAGCAGGTATAGTTTGCATTTTTCTTTTATCGTGCCATATATGTTTCCTTTTTTATCAGTATAAGGCTTTCGTGGATGAAGTGATGGATCTGTGAGGATTAATATGCTGATATGAAGTCTTTTCTTTTCAATTCTCAGGTTCTTCAAGCAACTAGTTTTGGTGTTCTTGGTACAACAGATGGCGTCTGGACTCTTCAGATTCGTAGCGGCATTGAGCAGAACCCTGATTATTGCGAATACAGGCGGTTCTCTTGCAGTTCTACTATTGTTCCTTTTGGGTGGTTTCATCATTCCTAAAGGTTTGCTAGCAGTAACATTGATGATTCCAGAATGTGAAATATTTTCACATGACATAAATGTACCAAATCATGCCTAATGTAATCCAACACTTTTTATTGCAGAACAATATCCAGACTGGTGGAGATGGGCCTACGATTGTTCGCCATTTAGCTATGCTTACAATGCACTGGCAGTAAACGAGATGTATGCGCCAAGATGGATGAATAGACTGGTACGTTATTCCTACTGTTATTTTTCAATAGCCGGTGCAAAAAAAAATGCATCATTATATCTTGCTGATCCACGCAGGCGATGGATGGAAGAACAAGATTGGGGGATTCAATTTTGACTTTCTTTGGTATTTATACGGATGAGAACCGGTACTGGATAGGTGTTGCAGCCCTAACCGGCTTCACGCTACTCTTCAACACATTCTTCACTTTTGCTCTCATGTATCTTGATCGTAAGTCTCTCAATCGTTACGTTCATTTGCAGGCTTATCAGCTGAACAAACACTAACTCTGATCTTCCTTTTACATAACAGCTCTCGAAAAGCCACAAGCTATAATATCCAAAGAGCAGGCAAGGGAAATGGACAACGCTCATGATGAAATGAGTGAAGAACCAAAACAGCTGAAGAAACAACACTTAGATCAATCCCAGGGAAACAGCTCAAGTAATTACACTCAAGACCACATCAGCTTGATAGATACATATTTTTTTGCTGAAGCTAAGCGTTTCTATTGTTTTCTTTCTTCTTTTTCCATTAGTTGAAATGGCAATCCAGCAAACAGGCAACCGTCAAAGTTCGGATGCCCCAAAGAGAGGAATGGTCTTACCATTTACACCTCTAACTATGTCCTTTGAGGATGTCAGTTACTCTGTTGACATGCCAGCGGTAATAACATATATCCCATTAAGCTATATTAATTTAACTGAACTTTTCTGTACTTGATAATGCAAAATTTTCCTTTTGTTGCAGGAAATGAAAGGACAGGGAGTGACTGATGACAAACTACGATTGCTTACTGGAGTAACCGGTTCATTTAGGCCAGGAGTTCTGACTGCACTAATGGGAGCTAGTGGAACAGGAAAAACAACACTGATGGATGTTCTGGCTGGACGAAAAACTGGTGGTTATATTGATGGTGACATTAGAATATCTGGTTTTCCAAAAAATCAAGAAACATTTGCCAGAATTTCCGGATATTGTGAGCAAACTGATATCCACTCGCCTCAAGTAACTGTCCGTGAATCATTGATCTATTCTGCTTTCCTTCGGCTCTCTAAAGACGTTACCAAGGAGCAAAAGATTGTAAGAGTTCTTAAAAACCAAAAACCTCATTGGCTTATTGACATACTTAATTTGTTCAATATATAAAATGGTATGTTTTATCCGTATTAGGCTTTCGTGGATGAAGTGATGGATCTGGTTGAACTCGGAAATCTCAAGGATTCCATCGTTGGGACACCAGGGATCACTGGGTTGTCAACGGAACAGAGAAAAGATTGACCATAGCAGTTGAACTTGTGGCAAATCCTTCCATCATTTTTATGGATGAACCCACATCAGGTCTTGATGCAAGAGCAGCCGCTATTGTGATGAGGACAGTTAGAAACACGGTGGACACTGGACGAACTGTGGTTTGCACCATTCATCAGCCTAGTATCGATATATTCGAATCTTTTGATGAGGTAAAGACAAGTTCATTCTTCTATTAATTCTTCACAGCTGAATAGATACGTCTAACAATTCTTACGTATTCTACGCAGCTAATGCTCCTTAAAAGAGGAGGCCAAATCATCTATGCCGGACCATTAGGGCGCCATTCGCAAAATGTCATAGACCACTTCCAGGTATCATATACATTAGCTTTTAAAGAACATTTCTATATATATTACCTCAAGTGGGAAAACATAATGATAAGGGCCATTTATGTAGGCGCTTCCTGGTGTCGCGAAAATCAAAGAGAAGTATAATCCAGCAACGTGGATGCTTGAAGCAAGTTCAGTATCTACAGAACTTCGACTTGGAGTTGACTTCGCAGAATACTATAGATCAACACCCTTATATCAGTACGTAAAGAAGAATATATACGTATAAGTTTTAAACAATCACAGGTCTTGTTCACATTTATAAATATATCTATCTCTGTTCACAGGAGAAACAAGGCTTTGGTCAACGAGTTAAGAACACCACCTCCCGGGGCAAAAGACTTATACTTTGCCACGCAGTACTCTGAATCTATGTGGGGTCAATTTAAGGCATGCACCTGGAAGAACTGGTTAACTTACTGGAGAAGTCCCGAGTACAATCTCGTTAGATACTTGTATGCATTGGCTTGTGCTCTCCTTGTTGGGACAATTTTCTGGAAAATCGGCACAAGAAGGTTCGTGTTGAATTCGTGAACCATATAGTACTCTTTAATCTTTGGTGGTCGCAAGAATCTTGAAGTCATATATTCAAATTCCTTCCCTCTTGTCTTTTGGTTTCAGGGATAGTGATTTTAGTCTATTAGCTGTTATGGGAACCCTCCATGTGTCGGTGTTCTTCGTTGGAATGAGTAACTGCGCAACAGTACAACCTGTCGTAGCCACAGAAAGAACTGTCTTTTATAGGGAAAAAGCTGCAGGAATGTACTCAGCATTTCCTTACGCAATGTCACAGGTACAATTCTATATATTACATGTCCGATCACTTTATACCACACAAAAGTGAACATATAACTTAACGAATACTCTTGCGTGATAATCAGGTTATAGTGGAGATACCATACGTGCTCTTTGAGACTATATACTACACGTTAATCGTGTATTCTATGGTTGAGTTTGAATGGGCCGTGGGAAAGTTCTTCTATTTCTTCCTAGTGACCTTCCTTACCCTCCTATACTTTACATATTACGGGATGATGACCGTTGCAATCACACCAAACTTCCAAATAGCATCAATTGTGGCAGCATCCTTTTATATGATTTTCAATCTGTTCTGTGGTTTCTTCATTCCAAGACCTGTAAGTATCTTTTACACTTTAATCAAGTATATCTATTAATGGTCAATGAAAACATGGTCTTGAATTATTTCCTGGTTTCAAAATTTCAGAGAATGCCAAAGTGGTGGACATGGTACTACTGGATTTGCCCAGTTTCATGGACAGTCTATGGACTGATTATAGGCCAATTCGGAGACTTGGAGGATACGATTAGTGTGACTGGGTCGCCTCTGCGACCTATGATTAAGGACTACATTCAAGACCATTTTGGATATGATCCAAACTTCCATGGAGAAGTTACGGCAGCTTTGATTGGTTTCTCGGTTTTATTTGCCATCGTCTATGCTTTCTGCATCAAGACACTCAACTTCCAGATGAGGTAGAATATTAGTATAATTTTGAAGTTGTGTGGAGCTAAAACTTGTGTAGTGGTTTTCTGTATACAATGTACAATATTTATACATTTTTTGTAATATGGTGTTGTTCTTGGCAGTTGAGTTTTGTATTGGTGTTGTGAATCTGATTTGCAATTTCAAATTTTGTGAATGAAGTTGTTAGGATTTTTACTTAGGGACGACCGACTACAATAGCTAGCTAAATCCATCAATAGAAATTAATCTAAAAGAAATCCAAAAGATAAAAAACAGAAATGCAAACAACAAGCCGTTAACACATGAAACTGTTTGATCATCACTTGATAGTCTTCCCAGGTTGTTTTATCTGGTAAAGGAAGCTCCGACTGCACCAGCAGTTGTACTACAGCTGCACTGTTTCTTTCAACCAATCTTCTGGACAACACACCAACTGGATTAAGCACTGCAGCTGGTAAGGTTGGAGTGACTCTTTCAGCTATCCAGCTTCTTCAACACAAACACATGGAAAACTGTACGCAATTTACTCTGATCGAGGAAGTAACAATAGTTCATAAGCCACAACTCCAATCTTTTTCACAATCTGAAACACATTGGTTAACTCTCTCAGTTTGACCATTTATCTGGGAATGATAAGCTGTACTGAATTAATGCTTCCCCTAATGCAGAGAAGAGTTCCTTCCAAAACTTACTAGTAGTGAACACCTTCTCCCTATTAGTCGTAAGGATTTCAAGTAGCCCATGAAACTTATAAACCACATCCAAAAACTTTAGAGCTACTTCAGCATAAAGGGTGATGCAGCTCAACAAAATGAACAAACTTAGTGTACGTATCTGTCAACTATAACCATAATCACATCATTTCCTCCAGAACTAGGCAACTTCTCAATAAAATCCATTGTCACATGACACCAAGCTTGTGAAGGAATAGGCATACGCTGTAGCAGACCAGGTCTTTTCTTTTGCTCATTTTTACACAGTTGACACACTACACATTCATCTACTAATTTTGGCACCATCACTCTCATATCAGTCAATCCAAAAACACTTTTAACTTTATGATAAGTAGCCAGTATCTCAGGTTCAGGCTCTTGTGTCACAATTGCAGGCTCTCAACCAGTGGGTCCAATGTTCAGTTTTGGACTCTTTGGACTTTTTTCTTGTTGGAAACATCATAGATTTTGGATTTTAGTGATTTAACGACTTAGTGAATCCATTTCAACAAATAAATTAAATGGTCACGGAAAGCTTGTTCCCAATGTGTTAGGAGTTAGGACCATGTGACCAATACATCAAACAAATTGAAGCTCATTGGTTCCACTAAAATTCGAACAAAACTATACATCAAATCTTCACTTGTAAAGGAGAACACCAATGTTATTGTGGGTTTTTCATAGCTAGATGGAGTTGAACAGAGTAACGAAGAATTTGTTGAACTGTTTGTGAAGACATCGATTTTGTAAGTACCAGATATCCAAAGATTCCAAGCAAGATTGGAAGCAGATTACCAGTCAGAAGTTAGAAGCGCAGCTAAAGCCAAGAAAAAAAATCATCAATCATTATAATCAGAACGTGGAAAAGGCTAATAAAATTGATAAACATGTAAAACGTTATAATCTAGTTATTAAATTCGTAACAGTAACATGTTGGTGATTTTAATGTCATCAATTCATTTTAGTAGTAATGTGATTTGCTAGAGACTGATGCGATCTCTCGTTGAGGCTCGGAACAAGTTCGGGTAGTGCGGAGTGCACGCTTGTTGAGCTAACGAGTTATCGGCCACGAATACGAAGCAGGGGTCAAGGGGGCTGCGCCCCTTGCGGGGTCGAGGGGCAGAGCCCCTCGCGGGGTTGCAAGGGGCGGAGCCCCTGGCTGGGGTCCAAGGGGCATAGCCCCTGGCTGGCGCCCCGACCTTTTTGGACATATGCACCCCTTCGTGAACAAACATGTTTGTTCGGATATATGCACCCCTTCATGAACAAACAGGTTTGTTCTGAACAGATGCGCCCCTTCCTCTTCGTTTTGTACTTCTATATATTGAAGGGATCAGTCTCCTGAACAAATACGAAAACTATTACATCCTCTCTACTTTCTGATCGAAATTCATATTGCCTGAATTAGATTGTCTTCTTGGATTATCCCGACAAGGAATTCGTGAAACCCAGGCAACAAGTCAGGGTCGAATTATCTTGTTTGGAAAGTGACTACACGATCCATCGAAGTTTTCCAAGATTATCACAACCATCATATATTACTAACATAACACCCATGTGTAAGTTTGTGAAATATCTTTAAATGATGTTACAGTCCTCAACTGATCATTTCATCCAATACCAACATTATTCACTCTCTGATACAATAACAATCATCTTGTTACAAAAGTAATATGACAAACTTTTGAGACATTTAATTTATAAATTTCTGCATTTGTTAAAAAATTAAAATGATAAAATATTCGAATAATGATCTCATGCATTTTATTGCAGCAGTTCTCGGCATTATTCATCTGATCACATAACAAAGTAACACAAATCTTTTACATAGAGGTACCATACAAGCTTAAATCTTATTATCGAACCAGTAGACACCTTTGTTGTCATCTTCATCGGATTTTATGTAGACACATTCTGTTGCTTCCCTCCACAAAGCCTTCAAGATTGGTGTACCATCGAAATGGTAGTATTCTCCTAGTATCGGCTTGAGGGCTTCAGTTACCTCTTTCCCGTGGTAATGTGATATGTTAGAGAACAAGTGGTGCACAACATGATAATCCGCTACGTGGTGAAATACGTAGTTGAGAATACCATAGTCCCTATCAACGGTGCACAAAGCTCCCTTCAGCCAATCCCATTCGGAAGAATCATAATGAGGAACCGCAATATGCGTATGATTCAAGTAGGTGATCAAGACGAAGAACCCATTGACGATAAGTAAAGGGATGCCATAGACACCCATCATCCATATAAACCCTTTAGCTAACACAAGCTTGTACAACCCATAAACGACTGCTAGGATACCTGCATTGGATACAAGAACTAGAGCTCGCTCCCCATCAGAGAAAATAGGACTCTTGGGGTCATAGTGGGTGACAAAGCGTTCGTATTTCCTCCCGGACACATTGAATAGTAGGTACATAGGAAAACCAAGTAGAAGACGAACAATAATTCTGAAAACCATGCCTGGTGTATGGTTGAGCAAATGATCGAACCAACGCCTACCAGACTTGAACTTAGGCACGTAGACCTCATCACGATCTAGTGATTGAGTATTGGCGTGGTGGCGGCGGTGACTAATTTTCCATGAAAAGAAGGGAGTGAGGAGTGCGGTATGAACGAAAAATCCAATAGTGTCATCGATCCATTGGTACTCACTAAAGGCATGGTGACCACATTCGTGGCCTATGACCCATAGTCCGGTCATTACACATCCTTGACATATCATGTAAAGTGCCCATGCTGGGTATTGGAGTGGATATGGGAGCTGTTGAAAGTATGTGGTGGCGACATAGTAAAAGAGGGTGACAATGACGAGGTCATGGACAAGGTGGTAGGCAGATCGGATTAGGGAACGTTTGAAACAATGTGGCGGGATAGCTTTCTTGAGATCTGCAACTGTGAATGGTGGCTTTGTGTGGGGTTTTCGGGCGAGTGCTCTACCTCCGGCACCCATGTTGATCACCTGAAAAATAGCTAGCTTATGGTTAGATAATTGTAGCAGTTAAGTAGCTAGCTATTTGTGATGAAGTAGATGATCAGAACAGTTGACTTAAAAACTATTCATGGAAGTGTTATACCTTCTAAGTGCGAGAAGAGGATGATGCTTGCTTGTAGGATTTGTTTTTAAGTGCAATGTGATATATTGAAGCTAAAATCATCTCTTATTTATTGTAGGCAATCACAATATTTTTCCTATTTGGGGTGCTACTCATTTTGACTGTCATGTAGAATTACATATGGTATTGGTATGCTACGGAATTAATGTTGATAGGTGGCCTTCCTTTACAAGAGCTAACACAAGTTGTTCAGTACTTGTTTCTATTTGATGAGGAATATTCCAACTTATTTAAAAATTGGTAAGAACAGCAGCTAAAAGCTAAATAAACCAAATATTCAAAAATTGTGTGCTAAACTCTATGTTCCCCTGCAAGAACGTAGAAGTACACCATAGTTAGGCCATATGCATCTGAATATGTTTCTAGCCATATTTTTAAATTTTAATTTTTTTGTTATCTGCAGTTTATTATTTTACTTTGTTTACGTAGTGTCGGTGGCATAAACGATACTCACTCCCTTCCACAAAACATTATTCATTAGGGTTAGTGCAATTTAATAAAAAATAAACTAGTACTTCACAAAGTATTGGATATGTTAATTTTCTAATTGAAATTGAGTTGTTCAAGTATAAAATAGTGACAAAGTTGTAATGAGGTAGCTTCCTTATTAGAAAATGAGTAAAGTTTTTTGGGACACTCAAAACTAAAAAGTGGGTAAAATTTGTGAGACTACGGGAACGGAGTATCATTCCTCTAGAAATTCTTAACAAGAGGAAATTGTTTTTTGGACAAATCTTAGTCTAGACAATGTAACTGAAAATCATAGTCTCTTAAACTCCTTCGAAATTTTTTATTATATTACAGTAATAGTACTTCTGTTCGGACTTAATTAATGATTACCATAATAAAATGTTTGTTTGTGCTTACTATATAAAAGCAAGTTTGGACTTATAATATAACTAAACTAGGTTTAAATTAAATTTGGTGGTAAAATATTGCATTTATTCAATATTTTGTACCCTACTAATTTTTCTCGGTATTTGTTCAAAATCCGTTAAAATATCAACAAATTATTTACATAGGCTAGCTTGTTATGGTGGTGTAGACTGCTCGCTCTAATATTTCGAACAATGTTCTAATAAAAGATCATGTAACCTAGATGATATGATTTTGACAATTTGTTGGAACAATGTTGATATTTTGTAGCATTGTATTTTTTTAAAGGATATTATCTCTTTTGAGGATTGAGAGTGGCAATGAAATCTGTTCCGTTGGAAATTTTACGTTGGTGTTGCATTTTTTGGTATTGCAAGGGTTAGTGTATGACTCATGTTCATAACCTGTGGTTAAACCCATAATGATTGTATGTATCTGACTGCAAGCTTGTCCGGTCCATGCTTCTTTTTGTAGTGCTTGCATTTGAGATGTTTGCTGCAATATCTTTGTTATCATATATTAAACAAAAAAAAACAAAAAAAAAAAAAGACGAAGCAGAAAGAACAGACGCCATTGAAGTAGCCCAAGAAGCAGAGAAGAAGAGAAGAACTCAAGCAGAACACGAATTGATCCCCAAGTGAATCAAGAAAACTACAGAGCGTCGAGGAGTGTTGGAACACGCGGATTAGGTGCAGCAGATCACAGCACCTTGGAGGGAACATTTGAATTGTGTGGAGCGCGGGAAGTTGCCACACCGGATCATTGTACTGCATGTTCAGTACCAAATTGGTACTAAATGTATGAATTAGGGTTCATACGCAGCTCATGATTTCCACCTTCAAATTCAGCTCTTCTAATGTAGTGACATAGGAAATCTCTTGGGTTTTGTAGCTCAGTATTAGTATAAGCATACTCCATTTGTAATAAATCATCAAATAGGATTTAGGGCTACAATGAGCTTCTATCTAAGAAGCAGTAGATAGGCTCTGTTCTATATCTTTTCGCCGCAAATCAATACAAATTTTTCTCAAATTTTGTTATGGCATCTAGAGCCTAAGTTTTGGTTTTTCTTTTACGCTTCACACAAAAAATCCCAAACACTTCCCAAATCACCCTTTCTTTGCCTAAATCATGGTTGATCTTATTGACACTGGCACTGGCACTGAGCCTGTTATTTCCGGTAATGAAGACCCTCTTAGCCCTTATTACCTACACTGACAGTGCTACATCTGGTGCCATCTCTCCTGCACTGGATGACACAAACACTGACACATGTCATCGAGCGTTTCTGTTGAATCTCACTATCAGAAACAAGAAAGGTTTTGTTGAAGGGACTCTTGCTTGTCCTAAAGATGATGATCCAGAAAAGAAATCTTGGATCAAATGTAACACACTGATACTTTCTTGGATGATTTATTTGGTTACCGATAACATCAAGACGACTATATTATATTCAGAAACTTTTGTTGATGCTTGGGAGAAGCTTAAGACAATATATGCTCAGAAAAATCAATTGAGAATCTTTAAGCTTGAACAGAAACTGAGCTCTCTCAAGCAAGGCAACATGTTTCTGGCTGACTATTTCACAAAGCTCTCTAGATACTGGGATGAGCTTAAAGATCAGCAACCAATACGAACCTGCAGCTGCACAGAATGCAATTGTGGTCTGACAGCTAAGATTGAAAAGCTGCAAGAAACCAAGAAAGTCTACAAGTTTCTTATGGGGTTGAATGATGGCTATGAGAACATTATTGGCCAGATCATCATGACCAAGCCACCTCTCAGCTTGATGAAACCTTTTAAGTTGTCATGCATGAAGAAGGCCATAAGCAAACCAGAACTGAAAGCCAACTGGGAGCTGAACAAGAAAACATAGCCATGAGCGTTGGGATGAAAAGAAAGGACTCTAAGAAGGAAATGTATTGTTCAAAGTGCAAGATGAACAATCACAATCTTGAGAACTGCTACAAGATTGTTGGTTATCCAGTGAACATTCAGAGGCAGAACTATGTGTATCAGAGAGGAGGAAGGTCTGGTGGCAGAGGAAGATGCACTAGAGGAAGAGGCTGCTCTCATGGTTCCTCTTCAACTGGCTATGTTGCAGATGAAGCAGAAGCTGAAAATGCTAGTACTCTCACCAGTGAACAAGTGGCACAGTCCAAAAGCTCCTAGCAATGAGTGAGAAGCAACAAGACAAGGGAGGACCATCTGGTTCTGCAAACAACCTTCCAAACACCGACTTTGCTTCAGGTATCTTGTTTAACTTATCCACTAAACCTTGGTTACTTGATTCGGGAGCTTCACATCATTTTGTTTGTTCACTTAAATATTTAACTAGTAATGTTAGAGATTTAAGCTCAAAGGTCCAACTTCCAAATATCATTACACAAGAAATTACACATGTTGGAGATGTCATTATAAATGACAAAATTATTTTAAAAGCAACACGATTTGTACCCGGATTTAAACTAAATCTAGTGTGTCTAAGTAAGATGTTGTCTAATAATAATCTGACAACAATATTCACTAAGAATGATTGTATCTTCACACAGGAGGATACTGATTGGACAACCTCATTGAAGAAGATTGGGCAAGTTGATCATTTCAGAGGACTTTACAAGTTGAAGTTTCAAGATGAAGAAGTAGTTTCAAATTACCAGAAGGCACTAGCCACAGTTGTTAGCTTAGAAGAGAAGAAGGCACTAACCAGTGATATTGTAGAAGGACCATCTCATGTTTTGAGACATCTACGACATTATAGATTAGGACATCTGTAATTGAATGTAATCACCACAATTGATGCTGAGGTTCTGTATATTGCTATGTTATATAGACAAGATTACAACCTATCAATAAATGATAATATATAGTACATCCTATATGTAAGGAAACTAAAATCATATACATGTGAACGTAATCACGGGGAATCACTAGAATTATTGAGGCTAATTGACTGATTTGGTCTAACACCCCCGCAAGCGAAGCGTGGGATTAACACGAACGCAGAGCTTGGACCGAAGACATTCAAATTGGGGACGAGCTAAACTCTTGGTGAACATGTCTGCAAGATGAAGCTTAGATGGAACAAATTGTGTATGGAGACGTCCAGAAACAATGAGTTCTCGGATGAAGTGACAATCAATGTCAATATGTTTAGCCCGCTTATGTGCCACAGGATTTTGACTAAGAAAAATAGCACTCTTGTTATCACAAAGAATTAGTGGTCGAGCAGGGGGTGGAGCGCACAAATCACGGAGTAGATAAGTAACCCAAACAAGTTCAGAAGCAGCATTAGCAAGGGCACGATATTCAGACTCACAACTGGAACGGGCGACAATGGGTTGCTTTTTAGCCAAGAAAAATGGAATAGCCATATGTGGAACGACGGGTATCAGGGCAGCGAGCCCAATCAGCGTCGGAGTAGCCAAGTAAAGAGGATCGTCCAGAAGTAAAGTTGAGCCCAAAACGGAGAGTGCCTTTGAAATAACCAACTATATGCTTGACGGCTTGGAAGTGATCAATTGTCGGAGTTTGCTGAAATTGACATACCGTGTTCACGGCATAGGCTAGATGACGAGAAATAGTAAGGTACTCTAAAGCACCAACAAGAGAACGATACAAGCCTGGATCAGAAAAAGGTTCTCCACTAGCAGTAAAGGATTGGTTAGCAGCAAGAGGAGTGCTAACGGGCTTTGAGTGAAGCATCCGAGCACGAGTTAAAATGTCACGAGCATATTTATGTAGACTAAGGAAAAGACCATCATCAGTGTAAGAGATTTCCAAGCCCAAAAAATAGCTCAAGCGCCCCATATCCTTGATAGCAAATTCCGCATGAAGGAGAGAAATAAATTGAGAGATGGAAGATGCATCATTTCCGGTGAGAATGATGTCATCAACATAGACCAATAAATTGAGTAAGGTAGACCCCTGATGGAATACAAAAAGGGAAGGATCTCGACTACAAATAAAGCCAAGACGAACCAAAAAATCACTGAGGCGTTGAAACCATGCACGGGGAGCCTGCTTCAAACCGTATAACGCCTTTTTAAGACCACAAACATGGCCAGGAAATTGTGGATCAATATATCCAGGCGGCTGCTCCATGTAGACAGTCTCTGTGAGCACTCCGTTGAGAAATGCGTTTTTCACATCAAGTTGATGGAGTGGCCATTTTCGCATAACGGCTAAGTCGAGGACAACACGAACAGTAGAATCAGGCATACGATAAGTCATGATAGCTAGTATGACTTATGAACACTCAAACACAGGATTGATTGTGACAGTTATACGTGAGATGAAAAAATATCATGAAATTTGAATTTTGAGTAACATGTATAACATGTGGATATAAACAGTGAGAGAAACAAATAAACGAGATTTAAATTGTTAAATTATGGTACAAAATAACAACCTGGTCTAATCAATTGCACAGGGAATGCAATTCGAAGAATAATGTAACCTATGGACCATGCATGACGGATAAGAACAGTTCAAGCTAGCTCCAAGACAAATGATTGATACTAACAACCAACCACTGAAAAGAGAATTCTGTTAATTCGTTTATTGAGGCGTCCTGGATGAATCAATTTGTATCAAGGAGTGTAAGACGTACGACTCAAAGCGTGTAAACCTTGGGATTATATGAATTAATAATTCATTTTTGGCGGTTTCCAAAATACAACACCAAATTCTGTTAATTGAAAGAAGAAGAGAAGAAGACATACAGTACGCCATGAGTTTTGAAAATTCAGGGGAGTGTCTCAGATCAACCTCCAAAATTAATTTTAATACTTAATTAACAGGAAATGCATAGATTTGAATATGTTATATTGACAATGATTTCTATGCTAAGTAGTTTCTGCATGTGTTTAAACTCTTAGGTTTAATTAGTATTTATGTGCTTATCTACTCTGTGTCTTAGATTGCTCTAACAATCAGGGGGAGATTGTAAGTGTAGGTATTTTACAATGTTCTTGACAAAGGCGTTAACCTAGGTGATGAACTTTGTTGGTTTAACTTCTATGTGTGTCAAAACTACACTTAACTGTTTTTAATTCTCTTTTAACTTTACTT
Organism: Plantago ovata; assembly: GCA_028274465.1. Classification (NCBI taxonomy): domain Eukaryota; kingdom Viridiplantae; phylum Streptophyta; class Magnoliopsida; order Lamiales; family Plantaginaceae; genus Plantago; species Plantago ovata. The sequence continues at coordinate 39,277,119 of CM051455.1, read as the reverse complement.
AACAAATAACTAGTTCCACAACTGTAGATGTTTAATGTTTGCACGAAACAACATGCACGGAACGTGTGAATACAAGGAAAAACGTGTTCAATAAGAAATGAAGACTTATTCAAGAAGAACTCAATATGAAATAAGATTTCAAGAAGGAAAAGGAGTTCTAATTGAAGAAGGTGTTAATTCCTGTCCAGATTCAGAGCTTGAAGTCGTGCAAGTAGATGTTGGAGTCGATTTTATACTTCAACACTGTATATATGCTCAAACATCGACATTGAAGAATACACGTCTCGAGAGCAAGAGTTTACAACCTGAGAATTCTGTTTAGAGTATTTATTGTTTAGTTGTTTGTTTTCGAATCTTTATACTAGTTTAAATTCTAATTCTCTGTAACAACATATTGAGATAGAATAGGTAGAGTGTTGCTCTGCATCATCGTTAGGTGATTAGTATTGTTTTCAGCTATGATAGAATAGGGAGTATACATCATTAATGTACAAACAAATTCTTCTTAGTGGTTTTTCTGCCTTGATTGGGGCAAGCTAAGAAAAGCTTCTCGAAAAATTTCAAACGCATGTTCTTATTTACTTTCCGTTGTGCTTTATATTCTAATATATATTACTTATGTTTGTTGATCTAATCGGCAGGTTTAATATTCAGGTTATTGAAGTGTTATCAAAGGTGTTGAACAACACGTATGATAACTCCTACTGACAGGCATGGAATTTGTACTAAAAGCAAGTTGTTATCGATCCTAAATTCTTTCATGGACTCTTTGGACTTTTTTCTTGTTGGAAACATCATAGATTTTAGTGATTTAACGACTTAGTGATATCCATTTCAACAAATGAAAATAAATGGTCATGGAAAGCTTGTTCCCAACGTGTTAGGACCATGTGACCAATACATCAAACAAATTGAAGCTCATTGGTTCCACTAAAATTCGAACGAAAATATACATCAAATCTGTTGAGTTCGTATCAACAATGGTCGATTCTACCTGATCACAAAAACTCACAATAACAACTAAACCACCAAGAACCAGCTGCACCAATCAAACACACACCCAAGCAACCAAAACAGAAAACAGAGCACGAGCACGAACGCAAATCTAAGAAAGACACAAGATTTAACGTGGTTTGGTTGTAAATAACCTACGTCCACGGAGATCAACCAGCTGCCACTATATTATATCAATCCCAATTACAAGTCCCTAACAGTATGCAAGAAACATGAACAAATCCGTCTCTCAAATCTAGAACCTATAATTTATAATATATCACTTGTCGAAGTAGTCGAACAAGGCTTCAATGCCGTGTTGTTATGTCTTCAGATCTGGTATGAGCATGCAGTAATCACCCTTTATCTAGCCTTCGATTTGCAGCTAAACCTAAAGGAATTCAAATAGGAATTGAATTCGAATAGGAATTGATTTCCTAATGGAGACAATTACCTTTTCCTGACTGCATTCGGAAACAGCTGTTAAGATAACACCTCACAAAATCTTCACTTGTAAAGGAGCACACTAATGTTATTGTGGATTTTTCATAGCTAGATGGAGTTGAACAGAGTAACGAAGAATTGTTGAACTGTATGTGAAGACTTTGCGGATATCCAAAGATTCCAAGCAAGATTGGAAGCAGATTACCATTCAGAAGTTAGAAGCGCACCCAAAGCCAAAAACAAATCATCAATCAATATAATCAGTACGTGAAAAAGGCTAATAAAATTGATAAACATGTAAAACGTTATAATCTAGTTATTAAATTCGTAACAGTAACACCCATGTGTAAGTTTGTGAAATATCTTTAAATGATGTTACAGTCCTCAACTGATCATTTCATCCAATACCAACATTATTCACTCTCTGATACAATAACAATCATCTTGTTACACAAGTAATATGACAAACTTTGAAACATTTAATTTATACATTTCTGCATTTGTTATAAAGTTAAAATGATGAAGTATTCGAATAATGATCTCGTGCATTTTATTTCAGTAGTTCTCGGCATTATTCATCTGATCACATAACAAAGTAAAAAAAATCTTTTACATAGAGGTACCATACAAGCTTAAATCTTATTATCGAACCAGTAGACACCTTTGTTGTCATCTTCATCGGCTTTTATGTAGACACATTCTGTTGCTTCCCTCCACAAAGCCTTCAAGATTGGTGTACCATCGAAATGGTAATATTCTCCTAGTATCGGCTTGAGGGCTTCAGTTACCTCTTTCCCGTGGTAATGTGATATGTTAGAGAACAAGTGGTGAACAACATGATAATCCGCTACGTGGTGAAATACGTAGTTGAGAATACCATAGTCCCTATCAACGGTGCACAAAGCTCCCTTCAGCCAATCCCATTCGGAAGAATCATAGTGAGGCACCGTAATATGCGTATGATTCAAGTAGGTGATCAAGACGAAGAACCCATTGACAATAAGTAAAGGGACGCCATAGACACCCATCATCCATATAAACCCTTTAGCTAACACAAGCTTGTACAATCCATAAAAGACTGCTAGGATACCTGCATTGGATACAAGAACTAGAGCTCGTTCTCCATCAGAGAAAATAGGACTCTTGGGGTCATAGTGGGTGACAAAGCGTTCGTATTTCCTCCCGGACACATTGAATAGTAGGTACATAGGAAAACCAAGTAGAAGACGCACCATAATTCTGAAAACCATGCCTGGTGTATGGTTTAGCAAATGATCGAACCAACGCCTACCAGACTTGAACTTAGGCACGTAGACCTCATCACGATCTAGTGATTGAGTATTGGCGTGGTGGCGGCGGTGGCTAATTTTCCATGAAAAGAAGGGAGTGAGGAGTGCGGTATGAACAAAAAATCCAATAGTGTCATCAATCCATTGGTACTCACTAAAGGCATGGTGACCACATTCGTGGCCTATGACCCATAGTCCGGTCATTACACATCCTTGACATATCATGTAAAGCGCCCATGCTGGGTATTGGAGTGGATATGGCAGCTGTTCAAAGTATGTGGTGGCGACATAGTAAAAGAGGGTGACAATGACGAGGTCATGGACAAGGTGGTAGGTAGATCGGATTAGGGAACGTTTGAAACAATGTGGCGGGATAGCTTTCTTCAGATCTGCAACTGTGAATGGTGGCTTTGTGTGGGGTTTTCGGGCCAGTGCTCTACCTCCGGCACCCATGTTGATCACCTGAAAAAATAGCAAGCTTATGGTTAGATAATTGGAGCAGTTAAGTAGCTAGCTATTTGTGATGAAGTAAGAGATCAGAACAGTTGACTTAAAAACTATTCATGGAAGTATTAAACCTTCTAAGTGCGAGAAGAGGATGATGCTTGCTTATAGGATTGGTTTTAAGTGCAATGTGATATATTGAAGCAATAAAATCTCTCTTATTTATTGTAGGCAATCACCATACTTTTCCTATTTGGGGTGCTACTCATTTTGACTCTCATGTTGAATTACATATGGTATGCTACGGAATTAATGTTGATAGGTGGCCTTCCTTTACAAGAGCTAACACAAGTTGTTCAGTACTTGTTTCTAGTTGCTGAGGAATATTCCAACTTATTAAAAAATTGGTAGGAACAGCAGCTAAAAGCTAAATAAACCAAATATTTAAAAATTGTGTGCTAAACTCTATGTTCCCCTGCAAGAACCAAGAAGTACACTAGAGTTAGGCCATCTGCATGTGAATATGTTTCTAGCCATATTTTTACCTTTTGGTTTTTTATCTGCATTTTATTTATTTTACTTTGTTTACGTACGGTGGCATAAACGATACACGGTCACTTCCACAAAACATTATTGATTAGAATTAGCGCAATTTAATAAAAAAACTAAACTAGTACTTCCTCCATTTTTTTTATATTTTCTTTTTTGGAACGAAAGATAGATTTTCATTCCTTTAGCTTTAAAGCTCAGAACATCACAATACACACAGAACAAATGGAAACTTAATAGAAAAACTATCTCTATCAACTTTCCTATCTATATCTAAAGGGTCTAGATATATCCTGAAAGTGAGTTACAAAAATATGCCAGGCTTTTAGCCTCTATACAGCGCCCAAAAGTCCGAAAAACACACTCTCTTAGCATGCCGCACAGATCAAAATTTGTATCCTGGAAGATGTAGTTATTCCTTGTAATCCAAATCCTATACACAATTTCAGTAACAAGGACTTTGAACACTCTATGTCTTGGACTCTTCCCCTTTGCGTTCACACACAACAGTTGAATGTTCTCCTCCCAGGATCCAATCGTGCTTATTATCCCACAACAACGAAACACTTTCATCCAAACAGTCTGAATACTCGAGCAAGAGAATATCAAGTGATTCAGATCCTCATGTTCTTGCTTGCAGAAAGTGCATAAAGGATCAATTGTCGCATCAAAATGCATCATGCGATCTTTAGTAGCTAGTCTTTTCCTCAAAGCCATCCAAATGCAAAATATAGCTTTAGGAGTAGCTCTATTATTAAGCATTAACTCCCTCCACTCTACTCGTTCCGCAGGAGGCCGTAGAATATCATAAGCTACCTTTGCATCAAAATTCGCACTCTGCATCAGCACATCCCATTTTCCATTCCTTTCAATCAGTTCCCTACACTTTAACACCTTTCTTAACAGAAAAGACCCTTCAGTAGGAATGGACATGGTACGAACCTGATTATCTTTTATGAAGTAGGAATGTAGCCACTTAATCCATAATTTATCTTCCTTTCGATTAATAGCCCATAGTAACTTCAAGAAAACTACTTTGTTGCTTGTAGGAAGATGAACCAAACCAAGACCTCCTTCACATTTCGGTCTACACAGGCTATCCCAGGCTATCAGTGACTTTCTGCTCGCATCAGCTGCCCCCGTCCAAAGAAACCTTCTGCATATACCTTCTATTGCCTTCATCACTTTCTTGGGAAACAGAATAATCGTACTCCAGTAATGTTGTATGGCGTAGAGCACACTATTTATAAGTTGCAATCTACCACCATAGCTTAGAAGCCTTGAGGTCCAATGAGTTTTTTTGCCAATCATCTTCTCAAGCAGTGGCTGAAATTGAGTTATTGATAACCTTTTCCCATTTAAAGGCACCCCAAGGTACCTAAACGGAAGCTGCCCCTCCTGCAAAGAACTCATTTCCAGAATACTCCTTTTGACTCCTTCACTGACACCACTAAAGTAAATTTCGCTCTTCCGGAAATTAGCTATAAGTCCTGATGTTTTACTAAATTTTCCAAACATCTCTAGCAAGGCTTTAGTAGATTTCAAATCACCTTTACAGAAAAAGAGGAGATCGTCAGCAAATACCAAGTTTGTAATGCCCAACACTTGGCATTTTGGGGTGAAACCGAAACTGTCTATCCTTCTTTAAACCTTTCATCAATCAGCTTAGGTACTCCATACATAGCACAAACAGAAACGGAGAAATAGGATCTCCCTGGCGTAATCCTTTCGCTCCATTAAACGGTTCTGTTAGAGCACCATTCAGACAAATTTGGTAGCTGACAGTAGTAAGACCAGCCATTACCCACTTAACAAACAAATCAGGGAATCCAAGAGAACGCAACAACTGTTCCAAGAAATTCCATTGTATTGAGTCGTACGCTTTTTGCAGATCCATCTTGATCATGCACCTAGCTGAAATATGTCGTCTACCATACCCTTTGATTATTTCCTGAGCTAGAATAGTGTTGTCATGGATGTACCTTCCCGGAACAAAAGCAGACTGTTCTTCTCCGGTTAGATAATTCATAACCTCACTGAGCCGATTAGTTAACACTTTAGAGATTATTTTATAGAGGACATTGCAACACACAATAGGCCTATAATCCCTAATAGTGTTAGCAGTTTTATTCTTAGGAATAAGGGTAATGAGTGTGGCATTTATACTCTTCAACATTCTGCCTGTAGCGAAAACGTTTTGCACGGCTGCCACAATGTCTTGACCTATGATATGCCAAGAACTTTTATAGAACCTTGCAGAAAACCCATAAGCTCCCGGAGCCTTCGAATCTTCTATAGAATCAAGAGCCATTCGAACCTCTTCCCTTGTGACAGGCGCTACCAATTTCATACGCTGCTGTGGAGTTAGAATACTCCCTCTATTCACCACTTGAATATCCACTGCTAAGGAAGTATTTGCCGGTGTTCCCAGCAGGGATTATAAAAACTCATTACCTCTTGCTCAATAGCCACATCAGACACCAACTTGTTCCCATCTTTATCCAATAGAACTGAGATACCATTATATCCTCTAGAAATCAAACTCGCATGGAAGTATTTGTTGTTTTCATCTCCACACCGCAACCAGTGGACTTTAGATTTCTGTTTCAAAATCTCTTCCTCAATCTTTGCCCACGTCACATAATCATCTTTAGCTTCTTTCATTCGCAAAAACAGAGAGGAGTTTAGAGGGTCACTCTGTAGACAAGTGTGCAGTTGATCCAGATGTGCTTTTGTAGCTACTACTCTATTCTGTGCCATTTCTTTTATATTTTTCTAAGTGGTAAAAATTATCAATTTTGATTAATAATATTAAATAATTGATTTTTGTGGGTATTTAATTGTAAATAGGTGATAAAGTATGAGATAGATAGATAAAGTGGTTATAAAGAAGGATAGAGAAATAATAAAAAATTAGTAAGTGGGTTGAAATGTTTTCCAAATTTGGGTTAGGAAGTTTGTAAAAAAACGTCCAAAATGGAAACCTAAAAATTTATTAATGAAATGGAGAAAGTATTTCATAAAGTTATGGGATATGCTAATTTTTTAATTGAAATTGAGTTGTTCAAGTATAAAATAGTACCAAAGTTGTAATATAGTATATCAAATAATATTTTTGTATGCGAGATAGCTTCCTTATTAGAAAATGAGTAAAGTTTTGTGGAACACTAAAAAATAAAAGGTGGGTAAAATTTTGTGAGAGTAGGGGAACGGTGTATCATTCCTCTAGAAATTCTTCAGAAGAGGAAATTGTTTTTTGGACAAATTTTTAGTCTAGACATTGTAACTGAAAATCATAGTCTCTTTAAACTCCTTCGACAAGTTTTATGATATTAATAGTACTATTGTTTGGACTTAATGATTATCATAATAATGTTTGTTTTTCTTACTATATCAAAAGCAAGTTTGGACTTATAGTATTTACTTATACTTTAAATGAGTAAGATTTCTAAGCCTTTCCTTGCGCCACGTGTCCAATTCTCAAAAGCTATCACACACCAACCAAATGGCACGTGTCCTATTCTCATTGGTACTTATCGCTCAATTGCCACATGTCTCCCTTTCGCTCCTCAATCGGACTTCACAACCAAAACAAAGAAAAAAAGAAATCAAATTCGATTTCACAGAAATGTCGATCACCCCAGAGCATTCCTCTTTTTCTCTTTCTTTTTCAATTTCTCTTTTCCTCTTTCTCTTTTCAATTTCAACGGAGAGCCAGCTCTGATCCTATTTGTAGATCGGAGAAGCTCTGCTCCGATCTGAGCTTCTCCAATCTGCAAATCGGAGCGAAGCAGAGCTCGGCTCCGTGCAGATCGGCGCAGCTGTCTGCTCCGATTTGCAGATCGGAGCAGAGCTCTGCTCCGCTCTGATCGGAGCAGAGCTTGCTGCTCCGATCTTGAACGGAGCAGAGCTCTGCTCCGATTTGCAGATAGGAGCAGAGCTTGCTGCTCCGATCTTGAACGGAGCAGCTGTCTGCTCCGATTTGCAGATCGGAGCAGAGCTCTGCTCCGCTCTGATCGGAGCAGAGCTTGCTGCTCCGATCTGCAGATCGGAGCAGAGCTCTGCTCCGCTCTGATCGGAGCATAGTGTCTGCTCCGATTAGTCTGCTCTGCAAATCGAAAATTCTTCCTCGCGACGTCCGATTATCAGTTATGAGTTCCATTGGGTTTGAATCTGAATCCCACCGAAAGTCAGTTCTTGCACTTCAAAACGGAAAAAGTATCGAGGGTTCAATCGATTTCCAGGGTCCACATATTCAGTTCGATCGCTAAAGCATCAGGTATTTTAGGAAGAATTTCGATTTTTTCCCGTCCCTTTCCCCGATTCCTGTTTGTGTTTTTGCTGAATTGCAATTTCTTATACTATATTTTTTTAGATATATGCAATTCCGAAGCATCTATTCTTCCACGATTTGGATTCATGTCTCCAATTAGGTATTTGGAGATATGAATTTCTACTCACCAGCGTTATTGTTTCTGCGTTTCTGCAGCAGCACATTTCACTCAAATAGCTTGGTTTATTTCAAGTCTGAATACTGAGTAGGTAAATTTTCATCTTTGTATCATTCTTTATCTACAGTTTCATTAGTTTCATGTTAAATGGTAGATTGATAATCAAACTATGCTTAAGAGTTAAGACTACATCTTGGTTGATTGAAACAGATTGCAGTTTTATCGATTTGACTTAATTACCTAAAAATGCTTCCAAGCAGCGCCACCATCTGTTTAGCATCTGGAATGTTTTTTAATTAGATAAAAATAAGGCCCGTCGTAGACAATTTGCCTTTAGCCTTCATGCTTGGGATTGCGTCAATGAGAGAGACAGCATGGAGTTGATTTTACTCATATTTGTCTCATTCAACATTGTACCTTGATCTAAACTATTGTTGGTCATATTTGCAGATGGAGGGGGATTCCAAATGCAACCGATCTAATAAATTAATAATAGGTATCTTTTTACTTTGGTTCACTATGCTTTGTGGCTCTAATATGCAAAGGGTTCATGCTTCATATATCTCATTTCTTTTTTCGCAGGGTCTGGTGAAGAGTGGATGAGTGAAGTGTGCCTCGGGTTAACTCCAGAATGTATTTCTTGCCACTGCTAATTAAGGTCCATAAAGGTAACTTAAATTTCTTATGGAGGTTTGAATAGGTGAAATATGGTACATCGTGGCTGGTTAGCACTTACCAGGAATTTGAATAATCATTTTTTTCTTAATCTATTTGGAAACGTTCAATTGGAAGCATGTAGATTTTGTTGAGTTCATTTTCATTCAGAATGATCAATTTTGGAATTTTGACAATACACAGATCATTAATTAAAGAGTGTTTTCTTTCTCTGCTTTATGATGTTTTGTTTGACTACTTCACAATTTTCTTATAGTAATTTATGGCTAGCAATTTATTACTGACGTTTTATATTACTCGACTCTTCACCTCTCATCCTACAAGTGTATATTTCCGTTCTGTTTTGTCTACATCTCCCACATCCTTCTAAATCTTACTTTGCAGTACTGCATTAGTACGTATCAATTCAGTTTTTTGTCTAATTTATATATATAGAATATAATTTTCAGTGACTTGGGTTTATCTTTCTCATCTCTGTATTTTTCAGTAATTTGGTGGATCGGTTGATTGCTAGAGGAGACAGCGCTCTGTGTTGAAATAAGGATCGGTTAATTGATAGGGAAGTTCATCACAAGACCCAGTACAGCCTCCAAGTTGATGGAGCTGAGAGTGATCAGGTATGTGTTATTTTATATCGTTAGGTTTAAATTTAAGATTTGGACTATTTAATTATTAAATTGCTTTAAAATCTTTAAACTCTTGCTGCACATCGTAAATTAATCTCTTTTCACATTGACATTTCAGCTTCAGGGAAAAAACTTCAGTACAAAGATAAGGAAACAGATTGAAGTTTATTTAATTTAAATATGTGAGGGGAAACAGATTGTAGATTTGTAAGGTAAGCGCATCAGTTTGTTTAATTTGCTACTTAGAGAGGGAAACAGATTGTTGATTGTTTCTCACGTACATATGAAAAAGTTAGTTGTTCTCATGTAATGTATGATACATATAATCCTTGATTCTTGCTTCTAAATTTTATCCTTATTTCAGGGAAAAAGAAAAAGATGGTGTTGTGGGTTTTCGGATACGGGTGTAATGGGTCACTGATGGATAACAGAGTCATTGGATTCATTAAGGATTATAGGCGTGTATTTGATCTTGCATGGGAATAATCACCAGGGCACGCCTGAGCACCAGCTGGCTAAGACTTGCACCCTGGAACAATACCATGGAGCTGTCTGTTGGGGTGGTGCTAACTGCTTGAGGGGTGGGGCAGAGAAAGAGAAAGGAAACCATTTCTTTTTTTTTTTTTTTTTCATTAGAAACAACCATTGGTTATTTGGAGCGAAGAGAATGCGAGTATGACCAAAAGACAAGACGAGTGTGGTAGAATTCTTCAAAGAAGGTGATGCTGATCAGCAACAACAACCCTTTTAACTGGGGTGATTGTTTTCACACCCACCCCGGACGAGCTATCTAACAAGTACTATCTTGACATGCGCCTCTCTATAAGACATGGCGAGGCAGATCCCCGCAACATGAACTATATGTTCCTATTGGACAAAGCCATTTTCATTGGTCGAAAGTTTTTTCATGTTTTAAAGTGTCTATTCCACAATATATTTTAGAATACAAATTGATTTCGACGAGTCTCTCCCGTAATAATTTAGAACACTAATTGTATTCGACGGGTCTATTTCACAATACTTGTTAGAATACTCTCTATTGTAATATTTTAGAACACTAACTGCGTTCGACCAGTTTATTAACAATAATTTAGAACAATAATTGTGGTAGGCGGGTCTATTCGATAATACCTTCAATGCGAACTGTATTCAACGGGTCTACTCTTCAAAACTTAACACCCCTCACCGTGGACGGGTCTATTCTGCAATACTTTAGAATACTAATTTCGTTCGATAGGTCTACTTGGCAATATGTTAGAAAACTAAATGCAACATGTGGGTAAGTTCCACAATACTTTAGAACACTAATTGAGTTTGACGTGTTTATTCCGCAATAATTTATCACACTATCTGTATTCAACGTGTCTATTCACATAATACTTTAGAACATTAATTGCATTTGATGGTCTATTCGCCAATACTTTAGACCTCTAACCGAGGTTGACGCGCGGATTTATTCCGCAATACCTTAAAACACTAAATGTAGTCGACGGATCCATTCCAGAATACTTTTGAACACTAATTGTGTTTGACGGGTGTATTCCGCAATACATTAGCACATTGATTGTCCGTGTTCGATGGGCTTATCCGCAATACTTTAGCACATTGATTGTCCATGTTCGATGATTTTATTTGGCAATACTTAAAAAAAACATGAACTTTGGAACTCCAAATGCGCCCTACTCAACAATAGTTTAGAATAGTATATACGTTCAACGGGTCTATTCCATAATATTTTAGTACACTAAGGCTCTGTTCTATTCGTCTGTAAAAGTTTGAACTGAACTGAACTGAACTGAACTGAACGTATCTGAACTGAACTGAACTTATTTGAAGTGCAAAATACTATTAGCCAAATCTGAACGGAACTGAACTGAACTGAATGCATCTGAACTGAACTGAACTAATCTGAACTGAACTGAATTTATTTTCATCAATTTTCAGATGAAAAGAACAAAGCCTAACTGTGGCCGACGTGTGTAATCCACAAGAATTTAGAACACGAATTGTGTTCGACAGGTCTATTGCACAATACTTTAGAGCAATAAAATTGCGTCAGACGGGTTTATTTGCAATATTTAGAACATTAATTACGTTTGACGGGTCTATTCGACTATACTTCAACTGGATTTGACTGGTCTAACAATACTTTAAAACATTAATTGCGTTTGACGGGCCTATTCATAATACTTTAGAACATTAATTGTATTCGATGGGTCTATTTGATAATACTTTAATACACAAATTTTAGAACTCTAAATGGGGTCAACGGGTCTATTCTTCAATACTTTGAACACTCAATACCATACATAATTTAAATTATTATCATATTTGATGGAACTATTTCGTAAAATATTTTCAAGAAAAATGAGATAGAACGTCATTTTTCATTTTGATTTATTTTTATTTATTATTTGTACATTTACTATTCCCCGTCGAATTTCGACGGGTTATTAACTAGATATACTTCCGAAAGGTAGAACTGCTCACTCGAGATTCGGCATACCAATAAAGGTCCATGAGGACTCTATCTGTTACAAGATAAAACCAGATTCTGATGTGACAGGATTATTGAAGCGAACAAGTCTTATAATTTGGGATGAAGCTCCTATGGCACATAAGCACTGCTTTGAAGCTCTTGACCGAAGTTTAAGATATGTTATGCAGCGTCCAGACATGCCATTTGGTGGATTGGTTATAGTCTTTGGTGGAGACTTTAGGCAGATCCTACCAGTTGTTCCGAGAGGAAGCCGCCACGATATTGTAAATGCAGTAATATGTTCATCTAAGATTTGGAGTTCGTGTGAGGTCCTTAGGCTTACAAAAAACATGCGTTTACAGGTGTGCTGCCCCACTAAATATTACCTACTTTCCTTTTAACTTCAAATTTTGGCCTGAAATGTGTTTATTTCAATATTGGGTTTTAACCGGTCTTAATTATATACTGCTTTGTATTGATTCAGGCTGGTACGTCTTCCGAGGAAATTGCAGAGACAAAAGAGTTCGCGGAGTGGATATTGCAAGTTGGTGACGGGGTTGCCGGTGGACAAAATGATGGTGAGATTGGTATAAAGTTACTTGATGATATTGTTATTAGAGGTGCTGTCAATCCTATTGCAACTATCGTCGAGAGTACGTATCCTTCCTTATTAGATCATTTGGCTAATCCATCAGTCGATCCAGATTATTTTCCTAACACGGCGGTTCTTGCACCCACCAATGACATAGTGGATACTATAAATGAATATGTGATGTCATTGATGCCCGGTGATTGTAAGGAATACTTGAGTGCTGATAGCATCAGCCAAGAGGATTCTGATCAGCAGGGGCTGAGTGATATATTCTCTGTTGAATTTCTCAACACAATTAAATGCTCGGGTTTGCCTAATCACAGGATTGCATTGAAAGTTGGGTGTATGGTCATGTTGTTAAGGAATATAGACCCGTCTATGGAGTTATGCAATGGAACAAGGCTCATTGTTACAAATCTCGGAAAGAATGTGATAGAGGCTGAAACAATAACTGGGAAGAATCGTGGTCAACGAGTACTTATACCTAGGATGATCATGAGTCCATCAGATGTTACCAAGTTTCCCCTCGAGTTCGATAGGAGACAGTTTCCTTTATCTGTCTGCTTTGCTATGACCATTAATAAAAGTCAAGGACAATCTCTTGGTCATGTTGGTCTCTATCTACCCTCACCCGTATTTAGCCACGGCCAATTGTACATTGCATTCTCGAGAGTCACCACCAAAAAGGGCCTTAAAGTTCTCATTTGTGACAAGGAAGGTAAAACATTTGATACAACAAGGAATGTGGTCTACAAAGAAGTATTTGACAAGTTGTAATGTGGTAATGTTGCGATGCCTTACCGACTTAAAATTAACATATCTATGATTTAAATATGTGTAGTTTTAATTTTTAACTAATGTTCTTTTTGCTTTTTATTTTTATTATGTTCATAAAGGTTTTGTCCCGTTGATACCCGGTTATTGCTATGCTCTCAATTCAGCCTTCGAGGTGCAGATGGTGGGAGGTTGTGAAGCTCAAGTTTTAGACTTAAGCCTTTTGTAGAATACAAATAAAGTTCAAGACAGTATATGTGCTTTGACATGTAGCCCTTTTTTTTTCTTTTTTTTTTTTTTTACTCTTTATGAGATTTTTTATTTACAATTAATGTAACGTTTGGATATTATCATTTCAGAAAAATTATTCCCCGTCGAAACTCGACGGGTTATTTACTAGTATATAACTGAATTGAACTAGGTTCAAAACTAAATTTGGTGGTAAAATATTGCATTTATTCTATATTTTGTACCCTACTAATTTTTCTTGATACTTTACATAGGCTTGTTATGCATGTTAGTGTAGACTGTTTGCTCTAATATTTCCAACAATGTTCCAATAAAACATCATTTAACCTATATGATATGATTTTGACATTTTGTTGGTACAGTGTTGATATTTTGTAGTATTATAGTTTTTTTAGGATATGATCTCTTTTGAGGATTGAGATTTGAGAGTGGCAATGAAATCTGTTCCGTTGGAACTTTTACGTTGGTGTTGCATTTTTTTTGGTATTGCAAAGGTTAGTGTATGACTCATGTTCATAAGCTGTGGTTAAACCGATCAGGATTGTATGTATCTGACTGCAAGCTTGTCCATGCTTCTGTTTGCTGCAATATCTTTGTTATCATAGTACAGAAACAAGATTATTTAAGCATCTAATCTAACCCATGGCAGATAAAGTGGATCGCAGCATCAGGCATACGATAAGTCATGATAGCTAGTATGACTTATGAACACTCAAACACAGGATTGATTGTGGCAGTTATACGTGAGATGAAAAAATATCATGAAATTTGAGTTTCGAGTAGCATGTATAACATGTGGATATAAACAGTGAGAGAAAAATAAACGAGATTTAAATTGTTAAATTGTGGTACAAAATAACAACCTGCTCTAATCAATTGCACAGGGAATGCAATTCGAAGAATAGTGTAACCTATGGACCATGCATGACTGATAAGAACAGTTCAAGCTAGCTCCAAGACAAATGATTGATAATAACAACCAACCACTGAAAAGAGAATTCTGTTAATTCGTTTATTGAGGCGGCCTGGATGAATCAATTTGTATGAAGGTGTGTATGACGTACCACTCAAAGCGTGTAAAGCTTTTATATGAATCATTTTTGGCGGTTTCCAAAATACAACACCAAATTCTGTTAATCGGAAGAAGAAGAGAAGAAGACATACAGTACGCCATGAGTAGTGAAAATTCAGGGGAGTGTCACAGATCAACCTCCAAAATTAATTTTAATAGTTAATTAACAAGAAATGCGTAGGTCAATATATCATCAATGTATCCTGCTTTGCTATCATGTTAGAGATTGCGCGGAAGCTTCATAATTATGTGAGAAGTATGTACATATTGGTCTGAGACTTGAGGAGTTCGTATATTCGAGCTCATGAATAATTCATACTATTGCTAATTAAACTGTGAATGGCATTGTGAATTTTTTTTTTTTTTGAAATTTCTGGATTTGTCATTTCAGTAAGGGACAGATTCTAACATAATCCTTCATATATGCATTATTATTTTCTATTATAATTTTAAGAAGTTAGTCTAATTTGGGGTGCTTACAAGATAGTGTTGTAACTTGTAATACTAATATATATCTTAGGCTGGTGAAATGTCTTAGATCTATATGATTTTGATCTGGACAACTTATGGAGGCAAATCTACATGAATAATGACAAGACTCTCTCAGTCTTTGGTAAAGCCAAAACTGCATGAATATCTTTCAATCTGCGACGCAAAGGGTTAATTGCATATTTGGTACCGTAAGTCTCTGTCCATTTCGGATTTGGTCCTCAGAAATCGGCATACAGTACTATACGTAAGTTTCATTCTACGTGGACACGCTCTAGAGCTTAGGTGGCCGAATTAGAGCATGGCATATTGACAATGAGACAGGACGAACTGAATCCGAATTAGTGTAGATTTCTCCACCAAATTGAAATTCCGTTTTTATAAACCCTAACTCGTCATTCCCTTTCGTTCGATCCATCCCAAAATTGAAAACTCTCCTCCCAATTTCATTGCTTAATAGAAACCCTACCAGAAAATGAGCTCAGAAGACTGAGAATGAGAGGTCAGTGTGTTACTGTAACCTATTTGCTCGCTGAATGACGTCGGGAACAGAGACAAAACCGGCGAGAAGTTTTTGGCCTAGCTGCTACGCCATAAATAAGGCAATTTCCCATCTTTTTCTTTGTTAATTTGAACGAAATCATATAATTTACCATTTTTGCTCTGTTCCTGTGATGAATTTTAGGAATGTCGTTAAATTGATTCGCGCATGTGCTCTGTTCTTAGTCGAATATTTGAAATTTTGGGGATGGACTGAATTGAAAGGGGTATACAATGGTTTAATTGCAGGATATTAGGTGTGATTTCGTTGGTTATGTTGACATCAAAATTGGTTCTTTCCCCCCAATTCTATGCCTCATGTTGCCCTAATCTGATTGGCATCATTTTCCAGTGACAAGGCATGACACGGATGTGATTGGGACTGAGTTTTATGATTGTGCGTCCGTCTCCGACGTATATGGGCGAATATACAGCGCTTTATACGGTTTACATGACTCAATTCGCTAATTCGCACAAATAGAGGACCAAATCCGAAGTGACCGAGGTTGTGGTCTTTTCGTCTGAACTGAACTGATCTGAACTGAACTGATCTGATCCAAAATAAAACTGAACTGAACTTATTTGTAGTACAAAATACTACTTCCTCTGTTTCATTACAAAGTTCCTAAGGGGACTATTTATCGCGACCTTTGACCATGTATAACTCCTAAATTACATTAGATAAAAATATAATAAAATTATATTATAAAATTAAATGGAGTATATTTTCATAATCAACTTTTAATTTATACTGATACAGTTTAATTTAAAAGTTATACGTGGTCAAAGTTCGAGATGAATAGTCCCTTTAAGAACTTTGCAATGAAGCGGAATAAGTATTAAACAAATCTGAACTAAAATTAATGTATCTGAACTGAACTTAAAATGATCAATTTTCAAATGAAGAGAACAGAGCCTTGAGACTTAGAGCACCAAATCTGCAATTAATCCGAAACACAAATTAACATCCATCTATTCGATGTTGTTTGGTTATGTGGAAAATTACTAGCTGATTGAGAGAATATGAAATGCTTACTACTTGTGTAAATAATTGACCAAGTATGATTTGTTTTGAATTGGTTTTCAGATTCGAATGAACTTTTGTTGATTATTTTAGACCATTTCATCTCTTATAAATTTTAAATTTTTTCAAAAACATAATTAATGAAATTTTTTTATAACAATATTGATATTATATTTTTATAATTTAATTTTTTATTATTTTCATAAAAATATAGACACTATATATTTTCATAACATAATTTTATAATCTTATATTTCGTTGTGGTCTAAAAATAATATGAAGCTTAAATACTTAAACAAGATATAAAAGAGAGGAAAAAAAAAACAAAAAACAAAAAAAAAACAAAACAAAGCTAAACAAAACAAGTATTGTGAAAATTTTATTGGAACTGTTGAGTATTTTCTGGATTAAATGTTTTATTTTTTTCTTTGTTTCTGAAGAAAAATAAAAGGCTTGTTCTGTAACAATGTGTTTTATATATACGTAAGATCTGGTGTTATGCCAATAAACAATTATAATAAAATTTTATTAGGAAATAAAATCAAATATATTTTTTTAATATAACTTTATTATATACTAATCATGTGTAATATATAAGTAATTTGCGGTGAAAGTTCGAAAAAAAATATTGGTAAGGTGTCATTTTAAAACAAAGTATGTCACAAGTATAGTACATATAATGATAAAGTAGCTCATTACTTTCTCCTAATACTAATGGCAACCAAGAAAATTATCAAGCGCCCTGTTTTCGACAACCCTTTTCTCAACATCAAACTAAATCCCGATGGATCCATTAAACGGAGCCCCATGCCCTGTGCAAGTAACTCCTCATTACAGGTGGTTTCCAGAGACGTAGTTCTCGATCCAGGAAAAAAGACCTGGATGCGTCTCTATCTCCCAAATGTTGAAGGTAAAAACAAACTTCCGGTCATTTTTTACTATCACGGTGGTGGATTCGTCTTCTACAGCTCCGACAACATTGCATTCGATCATTTCTGCAAAAACTTGGCAAAGAAGACAGGTACATTGGTGATTTCATTAAATTTCCGTCTTGCCCCAGAGCACCGTCTACCTGCTGCATATGAAGATGGTGTAGACGCATTCCACTGGATTAAAGCCACCAACGATGAGTGGATAAAGAATTACGCCAATGTAAGTAACTGTTTCTTATTCGGATCTAGTTCGGGTGGTAACTTAGCTTATCAGGCCGGGTCGGTTATAGCTTCTACCCCGACTGAGTTCGAGCCACTAAAAATCAAAGGTGTGATTTTGCACCAACCATATTTTAGTGGGACCAAACGAACCGGGTCGGAGAAGAGGCTTGCCAATGACCCTTTATTACCGTTGTATGCCATTGATAAAATGTTTGATCTATGCCTGCCTGATGGAGCTAATCATGATCACGAGTACTGCAACACGTTTGCAAATGGCAGGCAATCCAACAAAATTGATCAGATGAAGAGATTGGGTTGGCGGTTTATGGTAACGGGTTGCTATGATGATCCGTTAGTGGATGCGGGTATGGATTGCGCAAAGGCATTGGAAGCCAAAGGCATCAAGGTCACCAAACTTTTTACTGATGGCTATCATGCCATGGAGGTTGTTGATCCTTCAAGGGCAGCCCCCCTCTTTCATGCGACAAAGTGCTTCATCCACGATGTGGCGTTTTTGCCTACTTTATCAATGTTGTGATCTTTAATAAATGTCGTCTAATAACTCATAACCGGATTTAAATTCAGCAAGCTTGTGATGATTTTTACCCTTTTCTCAGAAATATGTTTAATCAGAATATATAATTTCCTCATCCAATCATTATATGTTTTTAGTATCTCTAGTGCAGCGGTGAGATCGGCGTGTTATATCCTATGTCACATAACGCTTTGAACACCCTCAACGATTTATGCTCAAAACACGTTATCGCTCTAGAGCGCAAAGCGCGCTCTATAAAAAATTAAAGCATTCTCTTGTGGTTGGGTAATTAGTTTCTTAAATCTGTACAGAGTTTGAGCACGAATAAAGAGAAAGAAAGCTACTACTCACAATGGAGGATTGCCATAGAATAGCAAAAAGGTAGATATCTCTCGTAGAGAAGAAGACAGATCTAGAAATTAGTTGGTTCACAAGCCGACAAAATCATTGTGAAGAAGAAATGGGGGAGCTCTAGAATTGTGAAGCAAAAGGAGAGGGTAAAAAGCACTTTTGGATCCTCTAAATTGAATGTCCACGGTTTTGGTACCGTTGTAGGCGCTCTTGGTCCTCTAAAACATATACTTCACCGTATAAACGTTCTAATTCGCTGTATACACTCAATCTCAACTCCAAGTCATCAAGATAACTCTTAATCAACTCCACCAGCTCATGCCACGTCACACCACATCTCATATATCTCATATAATAGAAAGAAAAAAATAACTCAGTGAAATAAGCTCTCTTACACCCTAAAGAGCTTTTTAAAGAGCATAGAACATTGCCAAACTGCTGAGTGGGAAGAATCAAATGATGATCCAATGGAAACAAAACAGATTTCTTGCTTGTTTCACTACTCCGTCAACTGAATTCTCCATCACCTCCAAGCTTCTCTTTCAACTGAATTCTCCATCACCTCCAAGCTTCTCTTCAATTAATTTTTCGATACCATCATTGCATCTTCCTGGTAAGGCGGATTTATTATTAGAGCTTAATAGCTCTGTTATAACAGCTCCCGATCGGATCTTGCCAAGCTCCGATCTGGGAGCTTGTGCAATTCCAGACACAGTTCCGGTCACCAGAGATAATCTAGTTGTGAAGAAGAAAGAGAATAAAACAAAAAGAAAATGAAAAATATAAAATAATTTTAAATATTTAATTCATGTTTGTTAAATAAAATAGTTTTTTTATCTTCTTCTTTTTCCTTTTTTTTTTCTTTTCCTGTTTGGCGGCTGACAAAATGGAATATTGCACAGTGTCTAGAGCGCCAATTCGTGTTGACCATGGACCTAAAAAATATAATTGATATACTAAGGTGGTGCATTTCGTTATTTTAGGGACGTTAAGGAGGTGTAAAAAATCAATGGCCCCATAAATTTATTATCACACTTCACTTTAATAATTATTTTTCAATTAAAAAATTATTTATGCCACTAATTTTTTCATTTACTTTATTATAATTATATTTTCTTCTTTAAAGTTCAAACTAAACGCTAATCCTGATGTGTAAAGCTTTATGGATGAAAAGGTTAGTTCATGTTCTCTTCGTCTGAACATAAGTGAACTGAACTGGTCTGAACTGAACTAAATGAATCTGAACTGAACTGATTTTACTTGTAGATAAATCTGAACTGAACTGAATTTAATGCATCTGAACTTATTTGTACTGAACTGATTTGAACTGAATTTAAAATAATTAATTTTAGACGAAAATAACATAGCCTTAGGGGTTTTAAAATTGACTTGAAACTTTAACCAGTCAGATTTGACCTTCTTGACAGCAAATAAAATCATCAATGATGTAGGCAAAGCAACACAATTTAGACTAAACTCCCATGTATATTTTTATATTTGAAAATAAATACATTTACATTCCATCTCTGTCCTGAGGTGCATCGATCCGTGAATATCATAATCCAATTTCAATACTACTAATATAATAAATTAGCACTCCATATTGGACTAATAACACAGATTACAAAATCTAAAAGTAGTCGGTTTATACATGCGATTAAGTGACCAAGAGGAATCTTTTGTGCGTATATATATACTTGGGAATCGCGTTACATGCGTGTTACCGCACGACTTGTTTATTAGTTTTAGGAGGAAGATGTTTTAAATTTACCATGTCCGGACAGTTCCAAGCCAGACAATTTATTGGTGTAGGCGGGTTTTCATCGAACTACTACTGCCTCTGGTCCAATTCATATCCTACAACATTTTCAATACGACATTTCTTAATTTGATTTACCAAAGAATTTTATGGCCCAATTGAAATGAAGGGATTCCATAACGCACGGGCCATCCAATTTGTAAATAAGTCGTGGACCGGGTCCATTAGTGGACATTATCAAGAGTAGCCCAGTATTTAAGGTTTCTTAAAGATTTTTAGAGATAAGGTGTGTAAATTCTATTACAGTTGCATTTAGTTTACTGTAATGGTTACCGCAGACATTTGTCGGATTAGCTACTATATAAGTGTCGCAGGGTGATGCCCATTACGTATGTCTTTAATTAGGATGTTGAATAGAAGATGATTCCCGAACGATGTCTCTCTGTGTTTGTTTTCCTTTGTTTGTCGCAAGACTGTTCTTTTGTCGTTGTTCCGTCCATGCAAGAACACGATCAATCTTTCCTTTATGTGCCATATTTCTATGGAAGACGCATGAGTCGGACGTACCACGGCTATTTACTGATCTATGAACTATTGGTAATGCCATGATGCTCACACTTGGTATTAGAGCTCGGGTTTGGAGGTCAAAAAAAATATCCACACTTCCACGAGACCGACAACGGACCATTCAAATGGAAAGTGGGCGTGGATGAGCTATTTAAAGCCATGATGATAAACCTAGGGTTTTAGATCTGATCGGCAAAGTGGCATGTAGAGGAGTAACCACTGAGAAATCAATCGGGATAGAATCTTTGAATCGAGGACCGGATACCTTAGCAGTGGGTTGCAGCAAGGAGGAACTAGGCGTCGATGAGGATGAGGAGCTCTGATAATGATCAGTCGATCAGACCCGTGAGAAAACGATAAATTGAACTTCAATAACAGTAATTCAAAGTTTTGGTATAAATTGATGGTCGGTTGCCCAAGTATGATAGAGGAGTTCAAGATAGATACAACGGTGAAAAAATCATCGGCTTTCGTTAAGAAATGAAGCCGTACGACGCTGTCATTAAGAAACCTATAATATTCATGTTTATTCTCACTTGATGTAATTATAGTACTGTGTATTGGGTTTGGGATTTGCCAATTTGAAAGTGTTGATTGGTTTGTAGTTTTTTTAATGATTGTGAGTTGTGATTGTAATATTAAGAGTATTTCTCATACTCTTTGTATTAAAACGTTGAGCTTTCTTTTTGGTTAAATACAAATTAGTCATGATTTTTATAGTTTTCATCAAATTAGTGCTATTTGAAAAACTTTCTACAAATTAGTATCTATATATGTTTAGACTAATTTAATCTTATCTAATTAGAGAAAATCAATTAATTTATAAGACTAGCTTTCAAATTTTTAGTTAATTAGTTACCTAATTAGTTTTTTTACATGTATCTAAATATCGATTTTGTCTATTATTAGCCACTTCATATCGCATCAAGCATCCTATTCCTTTTCAATTCCTTATTAGTAGTCTTTGTACTTGTTTCTGTAGACAAGTTTCGAGCATCTCCTAGAATTCAACCATTCCAAATCCATTAAAAAAAAGCAAAGCATCCAAAGACTTTGAACCCTTATTTTTTTGCCGTATGTAAACCAAGAAAATCATCGATTCATCAAGCATCCCCAATTGCCGTATATTGGCATAGACAATGTAATCAAGCATCTGAGTACTTAAATCCCTAAATTCAACCATCGACATCTTTTAATCAAGCATCTTACTAGCTATAAACCCAATCATCATCATTTGTTCCCGATCGATCAGCTGTTATCAGCATGTATCAGAATCAACTCAAGTATAAACGGAATCATCACAATTGCCGCGAGGTTTGAATTAAATTGGACGCATGCATAGAAAAAAATTTGAAATTTTGTTACCCGTGGAATTTGGAGTCCGCTGCTACAGAAGCAACTCTCTCTCTCTCTCAATCGATAATACAGTCGCCATTGTTTCTGAGGTCTTAGATGTCGTGAGGTCTGTTAATATGCGGTTGTTTAATTTTTATTTTTGTTTGTGAATTTGTTCTATGCATACAGTGCAACATATTATCAATGGTGAAGGGTTGGAGTTGAATCATACAGTAAAGGCTAGGCAAGATGAGCTTAATTCTCTTTAGTAGATGATTTGCGTCACTTATTAGATACTACTAATGTTTTTTTTTTTTTTTTTTTTTTTTTTATTGATACGGAAAAACGAATTTGCTGAACAAGAAAATCAAGGAAACGGTTGTTACTTGATACCAGTGATATGCTTGGCATTTTGACAGATAAAAGAGAAATGTGATTAGTTTGAGAAAATATATAGGGATTTTAGTTAATTTAATTAACACTAAAATAAAATTAGCACCATCACTAAATTGACAGAAAGTTTTCACCAATTTGTAGGAAATAATTTAGGTCACACCAATTTAATTTGATAGCAACTGTAACGTCCCAAAAATTCAGAGCTTTAAAGGGGGTGAGAACGCTACTCATGTCAACAAGGTGCACCTTTTTTTCGGGAATTCACCTAGAAGACCTTCAGAGTTAAGCATGCTTGCTCTGGAGCAATTCTAGGATAAGTGACCTAATGGGAAGTTTCCGGTACGCGCACGAGTGAAGACAAAGTGCGCGGATAAGAACACGTGTTGGTCTGTGGGTCCAGTATATCACCCCGAAGAGCATCCAGGAGTAACCGCGTCGACCCAGAGGGTCGGGCTTCGGTCGATTAGTGGTCGGGGGCGTTACAGAATCAATCGTAGAAAACTCGATCTCAAAACTATCACCTATTTGGAATTTTAAACAAAATGCTGGAATTTGTCTTCTTGGTTAATATTGGTTAATTTGTATGAAACTCTGTTTGGTCTGAATAGTTGGTGTGCAAGTCGTGAGTGGTGTTAGCTTTTTTATGATTGAGTTCGCAGCGTTCTACTATTTGTTTTTCTTCCTCGTTTGTTTTGCTTATCGGGTATGTGCTAGCTTCTAGTGTTTCATAGCTTTTGTAGCTCTATTCGGGAAATTGTGTTGTTGTAATGTTTGAAGGTTTGGGTATGTAACAAATGATATTTTTTGTTTGAACCGGCAAAGCGAGGATCAATGGTGAAGCAGCTTACCAACTGAGCTACTCTTCGTTATCATTTGTATCAATTGATTATTGTTACCTTGTAATTGTGAGTGGATTTGAGAGGTACTTCAAAGAAACAAGAAATTCGCGATCTTGTTGGTAAGGAGAAGTTGGACTTCGTTTGTATACAAGGAACGAAGAAGAGTAGCTTTGTGAAACGAGACGTGGAGCAACTTTTGGGTGGAAATAAGGTGGATTGGGTGCATTTAGGCTCTTTAGGGGCTTCAAGAGGGTACCTTGAGTATGTCGAACCCGAAGATTTTTGTGAAAATCGATTTTTGGAGCAAGTAGGGCCCTAGGAGTGGTAGTAAAATGGAGAGGGGTGGAGGTGTTTATTGTTAATATTTATGCATCTTATAATGAATCCATTAGAGAGGTGTTATGTGTACTTTGACGAAAAGAAGGCAAGTGGAATCGGCAATTGGTGTGCATGCAGTGATTTTAATGCGGTAAGGATACCAAAGGAGAGAAAGGTGAGGGCTTCGGTTGGAAGGAGAAAAGTATGGAGTCCTTTAATTATTTCATTTAGTTTTAGGAGTTGGTGAACCTACCCCCAATGTGTAGGAAGTTCATGTGGTATAAAACTAATGAGGGTTGTTGTAGTAGATTTGACCATTTTTTGGTGTCGGAAAAGTTCGTTGTAGGTTTGGCCACTTTTCTTTCAATTGGGGTTGAAGAGAACGCTTTCAGATCACATGGCAATCTTACTAACAGAGGAGGGAAGGGATTGGGGTCCCACACCCTTTTGGTTTATTAATGAGTAGACAAAAGAAAGTGGTTTCCATAGTTTGATGTAAGAGGAATGAGGAAGGCTAGAGATAGTCATGAGGTGGAGTAGCGTTGTTGTGAAAGAAAAGCTTAAAAAACGTGAAGTTGAGGGAGAAAGACTGGCACAAGGAACATTTTGGAGGATGGGAGTTGAAGATTAAAGATCTAGAATGACAACTAACAACTCGATTTGAGAGTAGAAGAATTGTCAAGTGCGGGCCAATTATCTTCCTTGGAGGAAACTATGAGATGGGAGGAAGTAAAACTTAAGAGACGAAACTTTGCTCTAGAGCTTGAAAAACTATTTAAGTGTGAAAGCAAACTTGACATTTCAATAAGCAAAGAAGACTTGGGTGAAGCAGGGTGATGATAATATTAAGTTCCTCCATAGGGTGATTGAAAAGAGAAGAAGTAATACTCTTGATGGGATTAGAATTAATGGGATATGGTTGGAGAAGTAAATGAGGTAAGAGATGGTATCCAAGGCTTTTTTACTTAAGCTATTCTTTGCAAAGGATTTTGATTCCGCACGTGAGTAGGGATTGTCTATTTGGGATGTTTCGGGAGCTGGGTTATGGTGATCTTTGGATCAAGTGGATTAAGGAATGCGTTACTACAATTTCAATGTTTATCATAGTTAATGGAAGCCCCACTAATTAAGGAGTTTCAAATTCATAGAGTTGAGACAAGGTGATCAAGTCTCACCTTTCTTATACATTATTGTGGCGGAAGGACTAGGTAAAATGTTCTCAATGGCGTGTGGGATGGGGAGGTTTAAGCCGGTATTGGTTGGAAGGAAAAAAAGTTCCAATCTCTTTACTTCAGATTGTGGATGACTCCTTGATTGTGGGAGAAGATACCGAAGAAAATTCTAAGGTAGCAAACGGTATCCTTAGATGTATTGAACTTCTTCCGGGGTTGAGAATTCATTTCAAGAAGAGTAGTCTCGCGGGATTGAATGTGTGAAATATTGATTTTACAGCTTGGGTTACTATCCTTAATTGTTCTGTAGGCTCAATTCCTTTTGTTTACCTTGCGTTGCCAATAGGAGGGAAAGGGATAGATAATAACTTGTGAAACGTTGTGTAAGAGAGAAGCTAGCTTTGAGACTTGGTGCTTGGGAGAACAAGTTCTTGTCATTGGGAGGTCAATTAGTTCTCTCCAAATCGGTCCTAACACAAATACATTTTTAGTTCTTCTCTTTTTATAGAGCTCTGGTGGCGGTGGAAAAGGATTTCACAAATGTCCTTTGGAAAGGATGCCATGAGGGTGGAAGTAATGGAAATGTGTGGGTTGGTTGAGAAAAAGTGTTCTTAACAATAGAGGAAGGGGCCTCGGGATAAAGAACTTAAACTTCTTTAATTAACTTGACTCTTTTGGGAAGATGGAGGATGGAGACTTTTACAAGGGGGTAATCTTTGTATTAAGATCATAGACTACTAGTATGGTGACTTATGGAAGAATGTGGAGAGATTCGAGGAAATAGAGGGAGTTTTGGTGATTGGTGGAAAGATACCATCAAGTGGGTGAGATCAAAAGATTGGTTACAAAACCAAAGTACTCAAGAAAGTTAGGAGTAGAAGAGACACATCTTTTTTATTTGAACGTTGGTGTAATAGGAAGTGGAGCTTGAAAGAAGAGTTCCCTAGAATCTTCAGACTCGAGATGAATAAAGTGGTTAAGGTGAAAGACAGGGTTTCTAGAAGAGAGATCAAGGATTAGTGTTTGAGTGGCATTGGTTAAGAATCCCCCGGGAAAGGGATTCGAACATGGTACAAGCCTTGCAAACACGTGTATAAAGTATCTTTGGGAGTTTCATGGCTAATGAAAAATGGGTGTGGCTTGGACAGTCTTCGAATGTCTACTCTACTAAAGAGGGCCATGTGGAATTGAACAAAATGGAGGAGGAGGTACCAATGAAGAGGTGGGTGAATGTGATTTGGAACACTTTGGTACCACTAAAAGTGTGCACGTTTGTTTGGAAATTGACTCAAGATCGATAAAATCGCCTCCAATAAAAATTCTCAAGAAATGTGATATGTTTTTTTACCAATAATGATAGTAGTTGCAAAATATGTGAGGGTTAGGTAGAAAGCTCTTGGGATATTTTTTGTGAGTGTGGTTTTTCAATGAAGGTGTGGAACTCTTTGTTTGATTGGCTTCACATGAAAAATATTATGGGAGCGACGTTTGAGGCCGGACAACTTGGGTAATTTATATACTTGGGGTGTATTAGCAAAGAAATCGTTGGTATGTGCTTTGGTTTGGGACCATTTGGATGTTATGGAAGACAAGGAACGACTTAGTTTTCAACAACATTGAGCGGAATCATGCATTGGAAAACACTAGAAAAAAATCAAGGATCTTTATTGGTCGTGGTTATGCGGGAAAGGTAAACTTGGAGCTTAAGCATGTGGAGGATTGTTTTTTGGACCGCAAGATGTTCATAGAAATGTAACCTCGACAGTAATTTTGGTGGAGAGGGATGGTTTTGATTTTTCTAACTCTTACGGATTTTTCTAACTGTTACGGGATTGGAGGGTGTGGTACTAAGCATACGCTCCTTCAGTGCTGGACTTTAATCTAAGGACTTAGAACTAAAAGATTCAAGAGTAAATTTCTTGGAGTTGTCTTGGTTTCGTGCTTGCTCGGTTACTCTCTAGGGTCACGCTTTAAATTTTGTAAGTGTAGTTGTTTCAATGGTGTTGACATAAGTGTTTACCTAGTGGTTCACTCAACCCCTATATTCTGAAAACTGAGCACTTAACCTCGTTTATTTAGTTTTGCCTATTTTAACACAATAACTATTGATGAGTGAAAATCTTCGTGCTTAATCAGTCACCAAATATTTATATTCAATCCAAGCTAACTCTAAATCACACAAAACTTAGTGTAATGGCAAGCTAACTCGAGTGTCGGTCTCTAAGGATTTAACCAGCCGTACCTAATTTATTTTCTACTTAATCAATCAATAACAAATAGTTGGAAATAGTTTGTAATTTAAACTAATTAACACTAACAATAAACAATAGAGTTAAATACTAACGAGATTCAAGTATGAGATAAGCGGTTGATAGTAGGTAGTGGGTATATTAGCATGACTTATTCATATGTTAGCAAGTGATAGACGTAGGTAATCACACCGTTTGTAGACATGTATCATCAATAACATGCATTCCGAAGTATGCAATATCATTGAAGGCAATTACGAGACACTATTACTTAGAAATCTCAAGCATACATGGAGTTACTCAACACATACTAAATTTCCAGCATTACATACATGCAATTTAGGCTTATGTATTCATCTTGAAGTGACCTAGGATATGTTTCTATCCTATTCAAAGGTATTGGTGTTGATAAAACGATTGTTTATAGTCTCTAATTGACCTAGGATCCTGTCACTATCCTAATTCGAAGGTTTTGGTGTTTAGCAACCATAAACTTACATAGATCAGGCCATAAACATACATAAATGCATCACTTTCAAAGCCTCATGCTAACATAATCATAATCCATGCTAATACAACCTACATCCTACCATCAACACGTACCGATTAGCTACTTATAACGAATAAAACATACACAATATCCATAATCATAACCAAAGAGATAGAAAACATGATAAGAGGAAAAAAGAAAAGGGATTGATACGAAAATACTCAATGTCACGGTTGAGCAATAGCAATCCAATGTCGAATCCAATCAAAGCAATGAAATCCAGCAACGATAGCCAATCCTATCTTGAAAATCGAAGGTTTGGAGGCTAAGCTATGCCTCCAAAGGTAGAATACTGAAAAGTAGGCTAAAAAACGAGTCTTAGAGTTATTACGGGAGTGAATGATGTATATTGAAGGAGATACGGTCATTTAAGTAAAAGTCCAGAATCCGCGATATCGTAAGGTGGCGAGGCGCCAAGA
The DNA here is from genome assembly GCA_028274465.1 of Plantago ovata. Lineage (NCBI taxonomy): Eukaryota > Viridiplantae > Streptophyta > Magnoliopsida > Lamiales > Plantaginaceae > Plantago > Plantago ovata. The sequence continues at coordinate 39,248,785 of CM051455.1, read as the reverse complement.
CACTTGGCGGGGCGCGAAACAGCTCCAGAGAATTTTGTCGATTCTGGTCTTCACTAAAACATCAATTTCGGGCGCATCTCTTATTGGATCAGGGTGTGTGACCTATTTTTGGAAATCTCTTTGAGTTTTCAACGCGTGGAACTTGGTTTCAGGTCAATTGGACATCATATGTGTGACTCGTGTTCAAAATGGCTAGACTGCGCAACTTTGCACACTTGAATGACTACGAAATCTTCACCCAAACTTCGCATTCACCACCGTCTTCGCCTCGTACAAGCTATTCTAAACATCGTATTGTTAGAAATTGACACCAAGACTCCAATACGACCATATTTAGCACTCCTTGAGCCTCGGGGACCTCCGGCTACTCCATGAAAAAGTCAAGTCTTTAAAGTAAGCTCAAATTGCACCCAAAATAAGCTTATTTTACGCTGTTTTCACCAAAGTGCATCCAGGGACCCTGTAACACAAACATATTAAAAGTAACTACTTCTTACTAAAATATAAAGTAAAAGAACAATAAAAGATCGAAATAGAGCCTTGATGACGGGTACTAATTTATCGTCATCAACTATTCCACAACTATAGTTGTTTGTCTTGTGCTGGAAGTATACAAGGGAATTGTCTGATTACAAAAAGACTAAAAGAAGAAAGATATTTATTCAAGAATGAATTTAAAAGGAATTCAACTCTTTAAAGGAAAAGAAGATCTTACTGGAAGAAGTCGATTCGAACAAGAAGACTGATACCAAATCCTGTCCACATACATCAAGACGTGTTTCTTCATTGAAGTCAACCTGGTTTTCCAATACTATATAAACAGAGCATCGACAAGAGCAGCAAGAATGACACAGAGACAAGAGCAAGCAGTTTACAAAGATAGTTAGATTTTTATTGTTTTAGTCATTGTGTCTTTTACACTAGTTTATATTCTAACTTCTATAACAACGTATTGAAGGCAGAATAGATAGGGTGCGACTCTATATCATCATTAGGTAACTAGTTTTGTTTTTCTAAGAGAGAGATTAAGAATACAAGGTTCTTTGTACGAACAAGATTGATCTTAGTGATTTTCTACCTTGGCTGGGCATCAAGCAAGCTTACAAAAGCTGCTTTAATATTTTGCAAACACAGGTTCTTCTTTACTTACCGTTGTATATTATACTTTTAAATATTATTTGTGTTTGTGCTTACTAATCGATCTGCAGGTTACTAACGAGTATCTGTAGAGGTTGATTTAGGTTTTCACTGAACCCCGTACTCAACCGTGTTACGTGTGGCATGTAGTTTGTACTTAAAGAAAGTTATATCGATCCTACATTCTTTCAAATTTCTTGTCATTTGGTGGTTGGAGAGCATAGGGTGGAGGGGGTAGGCTAACTATTGATAGGGTCCATCACATTAGGGAAATGAACTCGGCTGTTGATGGAGCTATTAATGAGCCTATGTCAAATTTCTTGCCACTTGTACGTAATTAGCATATATAGGTGGAGTACTACCGTGATCTTTCGAAAGTATCGAGTGTTTCTCGGTTCAGTCTTTTGTTCCGTTCTTGTGTTGGTGGTCTTCTGTCACTTTTGGACCAGCTGCTGGCTCAAATTAGAGTGGCGTTTATGTTTTGTCTAAGACCACTCCTTATGGAGGTTTTTTTGGGGTTTAAATGGGACTAAAATCCCCAATTAAGCATAAAAATGCCTCCAATGGGGGCTTCATTGGGGCTACTATTTAGTAGACCATGGAAAAGAGATACTAAATAGTAGCCTCTATTTAAGCCCTCAAATTATATAAAAAATCATTATTTAATTAGAAAATGAATTAATGAAGTAGTGTGTTACATGGGTCCCACATACCCCCATGAAAGCTCCAAAACCATTGAAGGCTTCAATTTGGGAGGGACTTTTTTGGGCTTACATGTTTAAAGCCTCAATTGAGCCCCAACCATAAGAAATGCTTTAAGACTGACACTTAGGATGTTTTGGAAATTGGAGAAGCTCTCTGGTTCTTTTTTCGTTATTGCCATGCATATGGCTGTGTATCCAGCTTGCGGTTGAGTTGTTTGTTGTCTCCTCTTGTATTAGCATTGTTCCGGTGTGTATCCGTTTTAGCTGGGATGAAAGGCCTCTCTACCGTGTATCTTTGTATTTGTTACCGAACATTACTTGTTTTCTTTTATGAATGAAATCCTTTTAACCGTTAAAAAAAATACTTGCTCTTGACTCTTTGTTGTTAAAGAGACATAATAGATAGATGATGAAGGTGGTCAAAATTAATCACACGATTATTGGCTAAGAAGTAATCATGTGAGGTGTATTGTATAGATTTGGATGTTGTAGTTAGATTCTTTAATTATATATAGGAGCACTCCTTTGTGAAAACCTTATTTTACTTGTAATTGTCTCTATTAAAGAACCTTTCGGCTTTAAATAAATAAATAAATAAATCTACCTCAACCTAAAATGATGTGATAAAACATTTAGTGATATTTCTAAATAAATCCTAGGCTTATCTAAAAACTAATTAACAACGTGCAAAAGCTGGTTGGATACATGCATTATAAATCAGCACACCGTAGAGGAAATGTCCGCTCTGGAGAATGATTATATTTCTTGTCAAGATATTTGTCTGATGCGTTGATCTCTATAAATAGGACTTGATCAGTTCTCTGTCAATTATATCCAAAAACACAATCACTCAATAAGCAAGCAAAACATCCAATATCAACGCAACGACACAACTTTATTTTACAAGGTAAACTTAATTTTCATCTATATTAATTTCTATTTCTAATTTCAATGGCATCAACACAACTATACTCATATGTACACAAGTTTGAAAAAATGTCTTTAACTTAATGCTCCATTTATTTGCAGGTGAACTTACACTAAGATGGGAGCCGGAGGCAGAGTGCTCACCCGGAAACCCCACACAAAGCCACCATTCACGGTTGCAGACCTCAAGAAAGCTATCCCACCACATTGTCTCAAACGTTCCCTCCTCCGTTCTACCTACCACCTTGTCCATGACCTCGTCATTGTCACCCTCTTTTACTACGTCGCCACCACATACTTTCAACAGCTCCCATATCCACTACAATACCCAGCATGGGCGCTTTACATGATATGTCAAGGTTGCATCATGACTGGCCTATGGGTCATAGGCCATGAATGTGGCCACCATGCCTTCAGTGAGTACCAATGGATAGATGACACCATTGGATTTATTGTACACACTGCACTCCTCACTCCCTTCTTTTCATGGAAAGTTAGCCATCGTCGCCACCATGCCAATACTCAATCACTAGATCGTGATGAGGTCTACGTGCCTAAGTTCAAGTCTGGAAGGCGTTGGTTCGATCATTTGCTCAACCATACACCAGGCATGGTTTTCAGAATTATGGTTCGTCTTCTACTTGGTTTTCCTATGTACCTACTATTCAATGTGTCCGGCAGTAAATACGAACGCTTTGTCACCCACTATGACCCCAAGAGTCCTATTTTCTCAGATGGAGAACGAGCTCTAGTTCTTGTATCCAATGCAGGTATCCTAGCAGTCTTTTATTGGTTGTACAAGTTTGTATTAGCTAAAGGGTTAATATGGATGATGGGTGTGTATGGCGTCCCTTTGCTTATCGTCAATGGGTTCTTCGTCTTGATCACCTACTTGAATCACACGCATATTACGGTGCCTCACTATGATTCTTCCGAATGGGATTGGCTGAAGGGAGCTTTGTGCACCGTTGATAGGGACTATGGTATTCTCAACTATGTATTTCACCACGTCGCTGATTATCATGTTGTGCACCATTTATTTTCTAACATATCACATTACCACGGGAAAGAGGTAACTGAAGCGCTCAAACCCATACTGGGAGAATACTACCATTTCGATGGAACTCCAATTTTGAAGGCCTTGTGGAGGGAGGCAACCGAATGCGTCTACATTAAAGCCGATGAAGATGATAACAAAGGTGTCTATTGGTTCGATAATAAGATTTAGAATTCTAGCTCCTAGTGCATTTGTAATAAGATGATATTACTTTGTCATAGGATGAATAATTCTTGTCATCCTTGTTGTTATTGCATGCTTAGCTTGAAATCATCACTTGAAGACCGTAAAATTGGTCATTGGTGCTACTCATTAAGTAATGAGATCTTTTTTTAATTAATGTAATCGTTTTACATATATTCTCCTCAATTCATCAGGTAATGTGATCATTGCGAGTTTGCGACATAATATCAATGGTAGAAATGTACCTATATTCGTCATAGTGTATTTGTATTACTTAATTTGTCATGGGATGAATAATTCATGTTGGTATTGCATGCTTGAAATCATCACTTGAAGACGGTAAAACTGGTCATGGGTAATGAGATTCTTTTTTTTTTAATTCATGTGTGAAGTTTTACATTCTTGTCAATTCACACATATTGTGTAGGGGCATTCCTGTCTGGCTAGTCACCCCACCTGGGTACTAAGCCCCTGCTCGAGCTCTGTGGGGTCTCACTCACATGAGTCCCACTGCCACAAGGAGAGGCAACCTCCGGGGTGGTAGGAGGGGTCCTGAAAGTCTCCGGGGGAGGAGACTGCTGGTCAAGTTCCGACCTTGATGTCGCAGCAGCTAGTAATATGGTGCATATGGTGCTGGCTGTATATGCGTGCAGAGTATATGTGAAGCGTCTCTGTCGAGGCATAAACACATAGCAACAAACTTACTATAACAATAACATAACCATGACTAACAGAATCAAACATAAATCGTGTGCGTAACAATAATGCGTAATTCAAAAGCGGTATTTGTTAAAGTGTTAAAACAATAAGAACGAACTTGGATGACCTGCAGGTGTCTAGACACACTAGTCTGGCACAGCAAGGCGTCCAAGGTCGCTATGATTGCTTTTTGTCCCGAATGATCGCATAACTTATCATTTAAGGTTCATTTTTTAGTTGTTTGTTTAAAGTTTAAACAACAAAAACAACCTTGAACGCCATGCGGGTGTCTTGACACACAAGTCTGGGCACCATCATGGCGTCCAAGTTCGTTATGATTGTTTTTTTGTCCCGGATTACGGGTTTGATGTCGTTCTTGCATAACATATCATTTAAGGTTCGTTTTCTAGTTGTGGAGTGTTTAAACGAGAAAACCGACATTGGACACGCAGGTGTGACACTCAAGTGTGGGCACCATCATCGCGTTCAAGTTCGTTACTACCATTTACATATAAAAAGGTGTTTAGATGTTTAAATTTCATATTTTATGTGTCCAATTGTAAAAAAAACATACGGGTTGATAAGTCTAAGTGAAGTATACTTCATATAAAACAACGTATACTACTAACAATACCACTAATTCTTCATAAATTCCATTCGTTACAACTACATAATCAAAATTTCCATCTCTTCTCCAATTTCCTAACCTATCTCCAATTTACATCTCTTCTCCATCAATCAAAATCAATTTTACAATGTCTATATGGCCAATGTACAGTAAACAATCCAACATTTTACAAAATTTGAGCTAATTGAAGATAATAATGTAATTGGAAATTGATGATAATTTAAAGAAATTTTACAAGAAAAATAAATAAATAAGTGCTCTACTGAGGAGGTCGGTGGTGGTGGACGTGGTGGTGAGGAAGCTCGAGTCGCCGAAAGTGGTGTGTGTAGGAGAAGACGGCGGAAAGGGAACATATCGAATTAACCCATTTCCTCGCCTGTATAAAGAATTTGCCGGCGGATAGATAGAGACGAATATGTCTATGTGTCGATAACTTTTAATTTTAATTTTCTTTTATATATTTTTATTCCTATTTTGAATTTTTTATTTTTTTTAGAGTCAACTATCCATTGAGAAATATGGCCGACCTAGGACTTTGGAGAGACGAATTGAGCGTCAAAGCTCAGGTCATTTCGATTCGTCGATATTTAGCGTAGCTAATTTCTCAATTTCTTTGAAGTGACAGTGTATAAGCAATAAACTCCACCCATACATAACGTCTGAACTAGTGTTGTCATGCGAGTCCGTTCCTTATCGACTACTCGGCTTAGTTGGTTAAGGATCCAACACAACTCACTCGAACCTAAAATTTTGCTTATTTCATTAACAAGCCAAGTTCAGTTCGACTCGATAAATATACTCAGCTCGGCACACAAGTTAGTATAGTTCTACCTTGTAACCTGTACATAATCTACTTTGCTGGTGAATATGGTAGGCAAACTCTTCATTGGAATGGTTATTGTTGATTCCCTTATTCTCACATCATAGTAATAGAGTTTTCCCTTCATGTACTCATTTTACGCTTCTAATTGTGTTTCTGCCCTTTTTCATATGGAACAGGTATAAATATTTATTTTATAATTGTAGAATATCTAAATTGACGACCACACTACAAGAAAAACAGAAATTAGTGATGCAAATTAACGACGCATAACCATGCGTCGCTAATTTTAGCGACCCATAGCCCATACATCGCTAATTAACGACGCATGAGTTAATATGCACCAACAATATATGTTAATATATGCACCAACAATGTATGTTTTACATTAAATTGTGTACTGACTCCAGATCTTTGCATTTGTTCCATTTCTTATTTTTCAGATGCCACGACAGAAGAGGCCATACGTGGCGAAGAGTCGGGAGCGCAGTGCACGTGAGCCTTCTCCGCCATCTGAGGGAGATGATCTGTCTTATGGATCACATGGTACTGAGTCTGAGGGGGATGATTCGGAGACAGAGTCTGGGCCGAGCCATGTGTCTGAGACGACACAATCCAGTCGTGGATCGAACACGCATCCTTGGGCCGATTTACCTGATGATGGCTGTCATGCTTTGACTTTGAAGAGGGGAGCGAAGTGGGATCGGAAGCCCATTATGTACCCAAATGGCTAGAAGTAAGTATTGTGACTCTTTATAACTTTGCTTCATTTCATTTAAATGTATCATTATATACACACATAACTTCTCTTATGTTTTTTACTATATTTTTTAAACAGGTTGTACCCTGGCTCATCTGCTAGGGCCTTGAGTAAGATCATCGATGGGAGGATGGCGAAACCTGAAGAGGGTGGCGATAAGTGGAGCCACATCCCAGACCACTTGAGGATGTACTGCTTCGATGAGCTGCAGGTAAGTTCATATGTTTTTGTACACACCTATGAATGTGTTATGTTTGGATTGTAGTTTGCACAGGAACTTGGGTGATATGTTAGTCACATGTGTTGTGGTTGTAATGTGTTGTTCATTGACTTGGGTGATATGTTAGTCACCGGATGAATGTACGTACTATTTTTGCATTGTGTTGATTATGAACTTGGGTGATATGTTAGTCACCAATGAATTTGCTATGTTTGTATTTTGTTGTTCATGGACTTGGGTGATATGTTGACGAATTCACCATGGCATGTGTATGTTGTTTAAATGTTGCAGAAATCATACTACTTCCCCGTCAAGCTGCTACCACCTTTATGGTACAGCTTCAACAAATTGGGAAGTAATACTTACAAGAACAAGATCAACCGTTGGAAGAAAAGGGGGAAGCCTAAATGGATGGAGACGTCAGAGTACTTGGATTGGTGCAGGTACTGGAAGCAAGAAAAGGTGAGAGCTCTAGCACTAAAGAACAACAAGAACCGACGTTTTGCGCCTGCTGATGGAAAGGGTGTGTCCATCCATCATTGTGGATCTCGATCGATTGCCACATCTTATGCTGATTCGGTTAGTATATCCAGTCTTGTGTAACACTTTTTGTAGTTATTCATAAGACAATACTAGTTGAAAATTGATATGTTCTTTATAGATGGATTTGGATACTGAGGAGGTCCACACATACTGGTATTACTTTGAGAAAGCTAAGTGGGGTGCCAATAAGTGGACATCTGACAGGGCTGGGCGTATTGCTGTAAGTAAATTTATTTGTGTGTTATATGTCATTTTGAATATATAATAGCTACCCATGTCACTAGCTAATGCCACCTCTATTTTACCATTTCAGGTTGCATACCAACATATGATAAAGGACCAAGACCTCACCACTGAGGAGCTCAATGCCATATTTCTTGATATCAACCCTCCAGACTCGAGGGGGGATGTCTATGGGTTGGGGAGTATGGGGCCTATTGTTGCTCCTCCTCCTCCTACTAGCAGCTCTCGTGGATCACGCCAGTCTCTTCATGAGTACGACTCACTCCAGGAGTCGCAGAGGTTGCTTAGGGAGGAGATGTCTAAGAAACAAGCGGATCTGGAGGAGCAGAATGCGATGCTGAAGGCAGAGGTGGAGGCACAGAAGGTACAAGTGGAGGCACAAAAGGCACAGATGGAGGCACATGAGGCACAGATGGCACTTCTCTTCCAGAAGTTCAACGCGATGCATCCACAGCCTCCTCCTTCTTGATCATATATGTACTACTTTTGTTGATACATTTTCCTACTATTAGTACGGATCGGATAACATTTTCTGTTAGACTTTTTTAGTACTTTGCCAACTATGTGTACGGATAATATTTCATGATGCTTTTATGCTATTCGAAAAGATTCAGAATTTTATATATTATTTTGTGTTTTGTGAATTAATATCTTCTAAAGCAGGTACAATTGGAAAATGAAATGCATGGGTAAAAGGGAAAAAAATTTTTTTTGCCAATTTGGCGACGCATAGCATAGACCCATGGGTCGCTAAAAAGTCAACAGAATTAGTGACCCATAGCCTCATGGGTCGCTAAATCTGTTGACCAATTTAGCGACGCATGGGTCTATGGGTCGCTAAATTAGTGACCCAAAAATGGGTCGCTAATTTAGCGACCCATATTTAGCGACGCATGACCCCATGGGTCGCCTCGTCATTTAGCGACGCATTTTTTATGCGTCGCAAATACGTTTAGCGAGTGTCACTAAACTGCGTTTTTCTTGTAGTGCCATAATCTATGTAACTATTTTCTCTTGTTAAACTTCTACATTTCTCATTAATGAAAGCATTCTTTTTTGCATTTGAAATGATTTTATGCAACATGACCTGGCTCTGTTATCTTCGTATGAAACCTCATTATTTTAAGTTTAATTCTGTTCAGTTTCATACAGTTCTGTTCAAACTTGCTTAGTTATATTTTACACTACAAATAAATTTTGTTCAGTTCTGTTTAGTTCAGTTCAATTTTGTTCGATTCAGTTATGGTCTGTTCAGTTCAGTTCAATTCTGTTCATTTTAGTTCGGTTCTGTTGAGTTCTGTTGTGACGAAAAGAACAGTTTCTTTATCATATGTAATGTTGAATATTGAATTCATTAGTCTTACGTACCATCTTATTTCATACACATTTGTTTTCTCTTTAAATTAATCACAAGCTCGGTTCAAGCTCTATTCATCTCGTTCCTATGAAATGAGCCAAACTTGAGCCTTAATTACTTTTCACTCGTTCTCTTAACAAGTTGAACCTCAGCAATACAATACTCAGCTCGGCTCAGAAAACCCCACGTATAAAACTCACCCTCAATAGATTACAGATATAGTACTCGAACAAGTACAAGCTCACACCTGACGGATTTGATAATAAGTGCCGCAAATGTTTCAGCAATGACTTACGGATCTAATAAGCGTCACATTAACATGTAGAAGCGGCAAATACTAATGCTGGTACGATATATTTGAACGTGCTCAGTTTTTTATTTTATTTTTCATCATTTTTTTTACCTATAGCATATATAGAGAACAAACAAATAATATATTTTTCCTCCTCATTAAACTTTATAACTTTCCATTAGGGATGGTCGGAAAAAACTTTATGAGTTTCTAAAAAGGAAGAAATCTCACATATTAAAAATATTCATTTTTACAACAATATTACAAATTTATTACCACACTTCATATTAACATTGACATGTTTCCAATTAAAAAATAATCCACATCACTAACGTTTTCATTTACATAAAATTTTCGAGAGTAAAGGAGTACTCCATAGAGCAACCTAAGTTCTTAGTAGTCTTAAAATTGACTTGGAACTTGAAACAGTTAAATTGGTCCTGCTTTACAGAGAATAAAATCATCAATAATGTAAACTAAGCACCACAAGTTAGACTAAACTCCCAAGTAATTATATATTTGAAAATGATTACATTTACATTCCCTCTCTGTCCTTATTAGAATATCATCATCCAATTTCAATACTTCTACTAATTAATTTAAAATATAAGCACTCCATGTTGGACTAATAACACAGATTACGAAATTTAAAAGTCGGCTTATACACGCAATTTTATGATTAACAATAAGTGACCACATGAAGAGGAATCTCTGTGAATATATGTGTGTATAATAAAGAAATTAACGTGACTATTCAGTCGTACAGTAAAAATCATATATATGAACGGAAATACTTCAATATTGCAGTGGAAGTAAGAGGAAATTTCTTTATGCCATAACAACGCAAGACCACCTGATTGACCCACTTAAGACCATGAATATCGGTTTGTTGGTGGGCTACTATTCGGTGGCCCTGGCCCACCAACAACCAATTAAAGAAAAAAAAAATAAAGATGAGCGCTCATTGTTGAGCGCCCAAATGGCCACCAGCCACCGGCTGGTGGCCTATATGGAGTGTCCCCCTCCTATTGGGTTTTTTATTTTTTATTTATCTTTTTAATTATTATTATCTTTTATATTATTTTTTAGATTTTATCATTATCTTTTGTATTATATGATATTTTTATTATTTTATACAAAAAAATATATATCCGAAAATTCATAATTTTTCCCCTCTATAAATATAAACCTAACTTCATTACATTTTACACACTTATAAAAATCCTAAATTACTCAATAATTCTGCATTGCATGTTTTTCATTGTAATCAATTTATAAAATTATTGTAGTACTAATTTGTTTTACTTTAGTAATGGTTGTACTTTATTAATATAATAATGCTTAATTTGTTATTTCGGAAAATTAGAGAAATTTTCTAAATTAATACAGTAATTTTATAATAATATACAATTATTATATTATAAGTATTAAATGATAATAAGAAAATGAAAAAATAAATAAATTGAATTAGTTAGATGGTGGGTGGTCATAGATAAATGTGGATTTTGGTGTTGTGGTGGGTTGGTTGAAGGATGGGGTATGTGGATGAGAGAGAAATTAATTTTTTATTTGAAATTGGATAGTGGGGTGGGTGGTGGGTGGTGGGTGGTCATGGATATTTATGGTCTAAGGCACGGAAATACCAAACAAATTAAATCTCAGTTTTATCCTATCAATCCCAGGGTCACCTAAACAGGTTTTCATGAGAAAAATAAGATGAGGGGTTATGAGGAAACTCACTAAGAGCTCGAACTGTCCGAAGCCCCCCAAACCCGGACTATTCTAAGCTAGACATGACTCACTGGGGCAGGCAGGACACTGCATCACAACTCCCCACATTTCTACCAAACTCTGTAGTAACGTTCCTAAAATTATTGAAGATACAGTCACCCCGAAAATTCAAACCAGATCTCCCCCCCCCCCCAAACCCGCTGCTCGCTCCACTCTCAACCCCGGAAGGACGATTACCAAAAATACCCCACGTTGACTGGCAATGTGGACTCTTGGGAACATATTTGACTGGTACTGGCGGTGTAACTATTGGATTGCCACCCTGTGATGGGCTACCCAACAGCCTTTCCGGCTGATTTAGAGGTAAAACACACAACCAATTGCCATTGTCTAACTTGGATTCATCAAGCCTACCAGTCTCATCCGTGGACTCCGACTATCCATCACAATCTTCGACAAGATGATCTAAAACCCCACAAATGTAACCGAAGTTCAAGAGGCATTTGTACCCAATGCGAAGCACAATTGGATGTTTGTGGACCCTCCACGCTCAAGAAAAATTGCACTTTTGGACCCTTATGTCTCGGTCCCCATTGTTTTTGGTCCCGAACTCAGCGAAATGAGTCCTTTTCTGGCATATAATTTGCCGTATGGAAGCTCTGAGCGCTAAATTAGCATATACACACCATTTCTCAGCTGCCATGTCAACTATATGTTCAACCTAAGGCCAAGTCACTTCCACATCCTCTGTAAATACTTCCAAATGAAAAAGCACACTCCTAACACATTGTGACGACATAAACTATCTTTTGAGAGGGGAAATGGAAAAACATATCTTAATAACCTCCAAAAACAGAGCCTGATTAAGATCTGGAAACAGAGCTTGATTAAAGAGCTCACTAGTCTCTGTTTTCGGAGATTAATCTAGCTCTGTTACAGACCTTAATCAATGCACTGAAAATAGAGCTTATCAATCTCTGTTTACTTCCTTCTCTCTTAACTTAATTCTTGATTATTGGGGCTCCTCACTCTATGACAAAATATATCATGCATTAAAAGAATCTCACACATGAAACTTGGCCTATTCCAAAATATGGGGCACAATCTAGGGCTGTTCAAAATTAAAATACCGAGTACCGAAAAATCGAACTGAAATACCAAAATTTCGAACCAAAATACCGAAATGATACTAAAGGTAAAGGGTTCGGTTTTCGGTATGGCATTTTTTACGAATTCAATTTCGCTAATTTTTTGTACTGTAAACCAAAATTCATGTAATATTCAAAATTATGGGGTGTAATTTGGAATTTACTAAAAATTAATCATCAAAATCCCAATTTACTTGCAATTTCCTGAACTCTTTACAGCAAGTCAACAATTGAACTATTACTTTCTCTTCTTCACAAATCTGTAGCTTACGAATTAGCATGTTGTTGTTAACTTGTTATGTTTGAGTACTGGATATTATCCTTAGCCTTAGTAATTAGTATCCAATGACTAAATGATGAGATGTTATTATGTTTGAGTAACGTTTTCGATTTTCCGTAATTTACCAAACCGATACCGAAATTCGGTAATTTATCGAACTGATATTTATACTTCAGTTAAGGTGGTCAAAATTAATTCCGTCCGTAATGATTACTCGGTAACGAGAGGTTTGTTGTATAGGATTTGGGTGTTGTGAAGACCGAATAATGTTGATGTTATGTTTTATTTGATTTTTATTTCATCATTTTTCATAAAACAAATCAACATTAACAACTGTTAGTCCAAAAAATCACCTCCAAACGTTATTTGGCTTCTTCATGTTGATTAAGTTGGCGAAATAGTCCATTTGCAAGTGTGAGTGTAAGTCCATAAAATCTCTAGCATTTGTTTTTTTTAGCAAGTGCACATGTTTCCCTTGTTTTTCTTCCCTTGCATAAAGTCACAAACTCTTATTGTGAATCAGCACACCGTATAAGAAATGTCCACTATGGATTATATTTATTGTGAAAATATTTGTCTGATGCTTTGATCTCTATAAGTAGTACTCGATCAGTTCTCTGTCAATTATATCCAATACCACAAGCACTCAATTAGCAAGAAAAACATCCCATATCAACACAACTACACAACTTTATTTACAAGGTAAACTTAATTTTCATCTATATTAATTTCTATTTCTAATTTCAATGGCATCAACACAACTATATATGTATACACAAGTTTGAAAAATATCTTTAACTTAATGCTCCATTTATTTGCAGGTGAAGTTACACTAAGATGGGAGCCGGAGGCAGAGCGCTCACCCGGAAACCCCACACAAAGCCACCATTCACGGTTGCAGACCTCAAGAAAGCTATCCCACCACATTGTCTCAAACGTTCCCTCCTCCGTTCTACCTACCACCTTGTCCATGACCTCGTCATTGTCACCCTCTTTTACTATGTCGCCACCACATACTTTCAACAGCTCCCATATCCACTACAATATCCAGCATGGGCGCTTTACATGATATGTCAAGGTTGCGTCATGACTGGCCTATGGGTCATAGGCCATGAATGTGGCCACCATGCCTTTAGTGAGTACCAATGGATAGATGACACCATTGGATATATCGTACACACTGCACTCCTCACTCCCTTCTTTTCATGGAAAGTTAGCCATCGTCGCCACCATGCCAATACTCAATCACTAGATCGTGATGAGGTCTACGTGCCTAAGTTCAAGTCTGGAAGGCGTTGGTTCGATCATTTGCTCAACCATACACCAGGCATGGTTTTCAGAATTATGGTTCGTCTTCTACTTGGTTTTCCTATGTACCTACTATTCAATGTGTCCGGGAGGAAATACGAACGCTTTGTCACCCACTATGACCCCAAGAGTCCTATTTTCTCAGATGGAGAACGAGCTCTAGTTCTTGTATCCAATGCAGGTATCCTAGCAGTCTTTTATGGGTTGTACAAGCTTGTATTAGCCAAAGGGTTTATATGGATGATGGGTGTGTATGGCGTCCCTTTGCTTATCGTCAATGGGTTCTTCGTCTTGATCACCTACTTGAATCACACACATATTACGGTGCCTCACTATGATTCTTCTGAATGGGATTGGCTGAAGGGAGCTTTGTGCACCGTTGATAGGGACTATGGCATTCTAAACTATGTATTTCACCACGTCGCTGATTATCATGTTGTGCATCATTTATTCTCTAACATATCACATTACCACGGGAAAGAGGTAACTGAAGCGCTCAAACCCATACTGGGAGAATACTACCATTTCGATGGAACTCCAATCTTGAAGGCCTTGTGGAGGGAGGCAACCGAATGCGTCTACATTAAAGCCGATGAAGATGACAACAAAGGTGTCTACTGGTACGATAATAAGATTTAGGATTCTAGCTCCTATTGCATTTGTATTACTTTAATTTGTCATAGGATGAATAATTCATGCTCGTATTGCATGCTTGTAATCATCATTTGAAGACTGTAAAACTGGTCATTGGTGCTGCTCATTAAGTAATGAGATCTTTTTTTTTTTAATTAATGTAAAGTGTTACATTCTTGTCCATTCATTTAGCAATGTGATAATTGGGCGCGAGTTTGCGTCATCAATGGCAGAAATGTATGTATAAATGTTCCAAGAGTCAGTTAATATAACAGAAACGTATACCTGAAATTAATCTGAAATTAATCATCAACCTCTGCCTTACAATCTTACATTTGCTGAAAATGACTTCACAACCATGCTCTGTTGGTAATTAACGGAATCAACTCCTGAAAGTGTTGAGCGCTCAGTCTATGGAACAATATACACTGAGGTCAGGCAGCATCTTGATACGTTTGCTGAATCCCAAGTAGTCCATTACGCCGTTAAGCGAACAGATTAGCACACCTTTTGTGCAGAAATTTTGTTGTCGATGAAATGGGGTTTGGCTCTCTGCCCTTTGATTACACAGAAGTCACCTAGCTCATATGTAAGCTCTTAGTTAGAGTTTGGCCTTTGATAGTATGTAATGGCTAGCTGATGCTTTGTGTTTTGAGAGTATGGCTCATTCTGTAACTTTTATAATGAGAAATATAAAAGTTTATTACTCAAATAAAATAAACTTCTCAACCATGCACTCCATTTATGCTTAAAGTGATTAGTTAATACATGTTTTGTTACTCACATATTCAAATCTGGTAGAGAACTAGTTCATTAACCCGTTAGTACCTATTAATGCACTCTTATAATTATATAAATGTGGAATGATGAAATAGAAAAGAAAACAATAACTTTTATTAACCTGGTGGGTAGCATTGAAAAGTTGGACACACAATTGTTACTATATAAATTAAATTTGATTAGTGTAACAACAAAGAAACAAAAATATCATTCATACACGCACTGTTACACAATTATCCGTCGCAATATTCCGGTATATGTTTCTCATTAGCATTATCATGCACCAACTCTTAACATGAACATTTCATAATATCCAAATAAAAGTCAATATAATATATTTCTTCGGCTTCCACCTCATCCTCTTCCTTTATGCAACCATCAATCATAATTCATAACTGAAGTAATTGTCATCACCACTTAGTATCAAAGACAATATACAGTTATACACTGATTATTCTTCTCTATTATATTTGTCCGCGTGAATGTTGCACTTTCATAATATAATTCTGATCGGACATATTCTACAAAATAAATAGATAAGTACTCTCCATGATTGTAGTAGTATGTGTATATCGTATTAGAATGTCATATGGCAATTTAATATCACCTCACAATAATTTTCATTAGCATCGGTACCATTATCGACCTCCAATAACCACCAGTGCGCGCAAGGTTATTTCGACATGAATTCGTTGCCTTTGCCTCTAAGCATGACCATAGAAAATTCCACATTTGCTTTAGAAAAATTTTGAATTTACAATTCTACCCCTATAGATAGATAGTTTACTGGGTAGTCCCTTCGAATGTGATTGTTATTGTATATTATTATGGAATAGACCCATCGAATACATCCACTATTATAAATTATTTCGTCATTAACCCTTCTCAACCATGCACTTCATTTATGCTTAAAGTGATCAGTTAATAGATGTTTTATTACTCACATATTCAAATCTGGTAGAAAATTGGAAAAAACAAATTGCTAAAAATTAATTGGGTAGATGCCACATTGGATATTTCAAATAGGGCAATTACTTTTAGGTGACATTTTAGAAAACATACTAAAGTTACTCTCTGCAATGAAAGAGACTCCGCAAGCATGATGTTATTGGCTAATACGGAGTCTGTAAGCATGATCTTTGTAATTGCCGGCCAGAACTTGCGTCATAATGGTCCTGCTTTTCATGATGCGACTCTTTATTGTTATTTGGTCGGTGCACTGCAATATCTTACTATTTACTCGCCCAGACATCTCTTATATGTTGTCGTCAACACAATCAATCATCATTTTATGCAGGGCCCTACTACTACACATGCATTTTCAGCCTGTGATGCACATGCATACTTAGCTATTTAAAGTGTACTCTACATTTTTGCATTACTTTCTCTTGCTCCACCTCACCAAGTATTCTTGCTTACTCTGATGCCGATTGGGCAGACTGCCCGAACACCAGTCGTTCCACTTCTAGGTATTCACTCTTTGTTGTGGTAACCTTGTCTTGTGGATCTCAAAGAAACAACCTACTGTTTGTATATCGAGCTGTGAATCTAAATATCTAGCCTTACAAAATGTTGCTTCTGACATCATTTGGCTGGCTCACTCATCTTCTTCATGATTTGCATGTTCTACACTTCCACTCTCCTATTGTCCCATATTGTTGTGTGACAATAAAAATTCAGTCTTAATCAGCGGCAATCTGGTTTCCCACAAATGTGGAAATTAAACAAATCGAGCTCTGACTACCAGTTTACTCGTGAGTTGGTCACTGTTGGACGCGCGCCTTCAGCCTTAGTTTGTACCTTCATTTTGCTTTCTTGGGGGGGGGGGGGGTGTTGAAGGGTAATGCCATTCAAGCTAATTAATGAATACTGATTTTGTACATATAGATTGATATGATTTTTTATTTGTTTTTTATGACGTTGGGAACCCGCAACCCCTATACTTCGAGTGCGCACAGGAACAAACTCCATATCCGTTGTGACCGTAACAATACTTGACCCCGGTCAAGTATATCGGTGGACATAATTAGGATAGAGAGTTCCAAGCTTCAAGTCACAACATCTCTTAAATTATAAATAAATTCGTGAAAGAATTGGGAGTTTTTGGTAGTGACTGAAAAATATTAACCGACATCACACCATTTTACAAACTCAAAGATGGGAATGTAATGGGGCACTTCTCAAAGTGTGTCCACAATCAACAATGAACGTGTTTCCTGTCACGTACTGTGACGCATCATGGATCAGATATCGGGCAACCGATGTCACTCCCGGGACTATCGACCCACCAGGTGTTATAGCATTCGCCATGGAATTAACTTTAGCAAACCACGGTTTCCAACTAGGCCTTTTGTTATCCCAGATTCGAAAATCGCTGGGGCTATTGTGTTCACTCTTATGTTGTAGGGTCCTAGCTCCAGCGCCATGACCTACAATGTCATGATACAAGCATCGATAACCACGGTTAGATCGAAATTAAAACAACAATTTGTACTCCCATCTGTCATCTCAAATTTTGTATTGTGCGATTTAATATATGAGTTGTGCATTATTCTGTTATACACTGTTTTTAAAGATATCTTTAGAAACGGCGAACAAGATATAATTTAAACAATCTGTTAGTATGTAGGTACCTTCGTTATCGCAGTTATGGCAGTCTTTGATGCAGAATAAGCATGGCCTCCATGGAACTGAACCCGATCAAGTCCAGAAACCGAAGAAATGTTAATAATAGATCCGCCATTTTCAGCATCCCGCATGAGCACACTTATGTGCTTAGAAAGTAACCAAGTTCCTGTTTGGTTTGTTCTGATAATATCGTTCCATTCTTTTTCCATCAAATCCAGTGGTCCGTGTATACGCTCTGCAAAGAATTAAATGTGATAAAGTCAATAACAAATCCAACTCCAACTTTGGAATGGACCATCACAGAAGAGTAGCCTCAATGTTTCACTAAGTTAGAGTCCAAGTATTTTGATACTCCCGTTTCAATATTGATAAAGCAAATGCAACTATAAACAGGAAACTATAGCATATCCAATTACAGAATCAAGGAATGAATTGAATCGGATCGAACTGACCTCGAACACCAGCATTATTGATCAGAACATCGATTCTTCCGAACACTTCCCATGCCTCCTGGACGCGATTCTTAATAACCTGCTCACTAGAGCTGATATCGAGGATCACAGCCACGGCTCTAGGCTGGTTTTCGCCACTGCTGGAGATCGGGTACTCTCTGTTAATCTGGTCGCAGAGTGATTTGAGTAATTCGACTCTCCTAGCTGCAACTAAGACTCTGCATCCGGATTTTGCCAGGTCCAAGCCGAAATCTCTGCCAAGCCCTGATGATGAGCCAGTTACCAACACAACCTTGTTCTTCAGGTCATTCCATGGCTCCAAGCTTTTACTTGCCATTCTTTTCATATCAAACTAGTTAATTACTTAACTAGTCGATCTTTCTTTTTGGGCACTGACTGACATATATGTTTGTTTGTTTTAAATTAAATGGAATCTTGATCTTGCAGAAATGTTTTAAATGTGCCAAGTTGATATATAATTGTTTTCTTTTTTTTTAAAGTAGTAGTACTATATAATGAATACTGTTGTACTATTTGTTTCGTGTCATATTGAGACAGCATATATAAAATAATAAAATTGTCTGGTGAGGCACACATAGGTGACTTTGTTTGACTTAAACAACTGAACTGTAGAACTTACAACTTCATCCCATCCCGGAAGCGTTATTCAATTCTCACGGGAATTTAAGGAGAAAAGTTATAAGTGGGATATTAAGGTCGTGTTTACAAATATTTATTAAAATTGATTATCTACTTTACTTTTCTACGTGTTTAATAAAGGTTTTAGTGTTTGATTTTCCAATTTCTGTGGTTGCTTCTCTAAAATTAAGCAGGCTAACCGTTGTAATCTGAAAGCATTAAATGAGATGTTTTTGGTGCTTAGAGCACTAATTACAGGAGTTCTAAAACCTCCCCCAATCTTATATTTAGAAAATTGTGTTAAAACATTTTTGGTGCTTGAGAAAATTGTGTTAAAAACCAACAATCTCATAACTCCTAAATTATTTGGGGCCCACAGAAATGTAATCCTAAATTTGGAACTCCCTAAAAAACTTCCTACATTTGAATACTCATTTGATCCTCCCTATTTCTTCTCTAACTATGTGGATATCCTCCATGTATCCTTTTCATTACTAAAATGTTTCATGTGTCATTTTTCATCACTAAAACTTAAATAATAGGAGTCACTAATTATCACGTATGGAGTTGATATACTAAATAATTATAAAGAACTATTTAGGAGCAATATTTGAGAAAATATTATAGATATGGTGTAAAGAGTGTTCTTAAACCACCATATAAATATGAAAGATAAAAAAAATACCAAATAAAGTAATATATTACTTCCTCCATTTCATTAATAACTTCCTATGTTTCTATTTTGTGTGTTTATTTACAAACTTACTAACCCAAATATGAAAAGTTTTCCAACCCACTTACCAATTCTTTATTATTTCTCTCTTCTTCTTTATAACCACTTTATCACTCTCTTTCATACTTTATCACTCATTTACCATTAAATATTCATACAAAATTTATTAATATTATTCCATAAATTTGATAATTTTTACCATTTAGGAAGATACAAAATAAATGGAGGAAGTACTACTTAAGTGAATATTTTAATTTCAACCAAACACTAATCTGTTGCTTAATTTCAACTTATACTGTTTATACCAAACACGACTCCATGTTTTTGCTTAATATCGGCTTTTTAAAAGTTTAAATAAAATCAACTCATAATTTATTTTGACAAGCATTTACAAACACTACCTAAATACGTAAAGAATGAGTAAATTATTCTATGTGGGGATATTTTTTGGGTATGAATTGAAAACATATGTTCATTGGTTTTAATAGTGTAAACAATAAAAAAAATAAAAAATGATTTGTGGGTTTGTTTTTTGAAAGGAAAAGTGCATTAGATAGATAGTAGTAGTAATGTACAGCAGATCAAGTTCTCACAAAGAACTTTTTTTTAATAAGTAATTTTTTTTAATAATCGAACCATTACAATGTCACAAGTAGCATTACAAATCTAGTAATAAACTATAAATAATCTCGCACTTGGCGAGAATTGAACCTATGACCTCTAGTGTCATGACACCTCAGTCTAATCAATTGAGCTAGGATTTTACAATATCATTAGGTACATATTGAGATAACCAATTCGGACATTCATCCCAAATCCGAAAGCTACTCACATGATGATCACGCAAAAGAGAAAATGTGTTGTCACTTGAGCCGGCTGGTACTTCAACTGTTGTTGCCACTTCCCCGCCAACTCTTCACTTCCAAACTTGGCTAGAGCATCCGCAGCTTGATTGACTTGCCGATAAACAAAATGACACGTACATGCCTGAAAACTATATGGCAGAGAGAGTATGTCTTCAAGAAGCTGGTGCAGCAACTGAGCCACGACGTTCCTCCTGTTAAAACACAAGCATGCAAAAAGTGAGTCAGTTTGTATAGAAATAGTAGGCCATGGCATATGTTTTGCCAGGATTAATCCTTGCTTGATTGCTTGGAGCTTAGTAATGTTGTTAGTACAATATCCTATATAGGCTTAAGCAGCACGAAGGAATTTTTCAGAAGAGTCCCGGAAGATAATTCCAATTCCATCCTCTCCAAGATTCCTTTTTGATGAACCATCTGTGTTCAGAGAGATGAACCCTGTGGGGGCAGAATCCATTTACACATTATGGTATGATGCTGCCTAACAGAAACAACATTAAGAACTGATTGGTCATTCATGTGTTGTTGTAAATGCAAGTATATTGTAAACCATGTGAAATACTCCTTCCTAAAAATGTAATTATTCCTGTAATGCCAGATTAATCAAAAGAAGGTGCATAACAACAACCGATGATACTGATAAGTAGTAAAATCATAGAGCAGATCTAATAACTTAGGTTCCTTATTGTTCCAACAAGATGGCCATAAAATATGTCTGATATGAGCAAAGAAAGTGCATTGAAAGCACAGATGATGCATATCCTCAGAATGTTATCGACAAAACACACACGGGGGCTTTCAACTATCCCCCAAGCATTTAACTTAGAGTATAATTTATCATGCCACCAAAGCAAAAAGAACATTTTTTATGTTACCAAAATATGTCCAGTCTCATCCTAGTCCGTCAACATGCGAATTAGGGCGATCCGGACTCTCCGGAGTACTAAGATACTGCGAGGATGCCTCCGATGCGAGTGACAGTATACCGACAGGTCGCTCCCTCGAGTAAATTGGCACATCCGGAACCACGCACCTCCAAGTTCCTAATACATCCGGAACCAAGAATTTATGGGAATTTCCTGTAAACGTCCTAGGGGCCAGGGCCATAACGGTTTATGCCGGGGACTGCAGAGTCACATGCTTCCGGCTTGCTATATCCGAGGTCTAATACTTAAGTATACGGAGGACCACGATATAGGCATCCGGATGTGCTACTCACAACTAAACGCGTAACACAAGTGGATAAGATCAAGGCAGATATTTACCTTACACGATCATTGGGCCACGTCCATGACTGTCAAGGTTATGCCTACCAACCACATATGTGTGTGGACACTTGGCAACTTGTTGTGGTGGCAACGACATGTCTAAGGTTTATAAAAGGAGTGGTTCACATAGAGAAAGCTGAGGTGGAAAACACATTAATGCAACACTCTCAAGAACTTCGCTTCACATGTACAGCCTTCAGTCTTCTTGGTGGGGAGCTCAAGGCAACAACAAGAGTTCATCTTGGAAAAATATCCTTCATTACTGTTATACTACACTCACTGTTACATCCACAATCACACTTCACATACATGCACTCCATGATGTTAACAAGGTAGGCCTTCAACCACCTTCAAGTAAAGTCTTCCAAACCGATTTGACCACACGGCAGACCGGACAACACAAGCACACAACCCCTCCCCACCCCCCCCCCCACACAGGTAGATATCAGTCAGAGAAGTACGATCGGAGGTCCAGTTCGGTTCAAGAAGAACGGGTAGTCAGACTAGAAGATTCAGACGTCAGGCGGCAAGAAGGCGGCGATTTATCAAGAAGGAACGAGACGACCCCCAGCGGAAGGATCCTGCCTCCATCAGATCCTGCCACTGAAGTCACGGAGGGCGAGTTTTAGGCCATTATTTGTTTTATCTTTCAAGGGAAAATCACGTCCCATTAATTTTAATGTGGGGGATTAATTTAAGTGACCATAGTTTAGACCAAGGTAACTGAGGACCTATAAGATCAGATTCCATCAAATCCTGATAACGTGACTTGACTGAGAACACACCAGTAGGACTAGGAGTCCATTTAATTGTATCCTGACTTGGAGACAAAGGTAAAGGAAAAGCCATAATGCTTTTGACAATAGATAGTGGCAAATAAAAGGCAAGTTTTTCCACATTCCACTGATTATTTGTGATGAAATTTGCTACTTTCTCATGTTGTGGTTGCTGAATAGCTAATGTCCTAAGTGGTTGAGTGCCAAACCAAATATCATCCCAAAAATGAATAAGAGTGCCATGACCAACCACCCAAGAAAGTTGATTTTTAAACACCGGCAAAACTTTAACTAAATTTTTCCATATCTAACTACTTGAAGAGTAACTGGAAGCTTGCAAAACTGAAGTACTAGAAAAAAATTTAAGTTTAAAAAGTTTTGCCCACAGATCATCAGGTTTTGTAAGTAGTCTCCACAACAGTTTACAATGAAAAGTTGTATTAAAAATTGAAAGGTTCCTAAAACCAAGTCCCCCCCTGATTCTTAGGGTTGCATAAAAAACTCCATATAATTTTACCTCCGTGTCGGCCATTTGCATTACTATTCCAGAAAAAGTGTTTATTTAAGCTATCTATTTTAGCAAGAGTAGTTTTAGGAACCTGGAAGACAGACATAAAATAATCAGGTATGGAAGATGTAACTGATTGAATAAGTCCAGATCTCCCTGCAAAAGATAAATATTTATTGTACCACTTATTGATCTTGTTAGATACTTTATCAACTAAAGAATGGAAGAGTTCCAGTTTATTCCTTCCAAACAAAATTGGAATCCCTAGATACTTATATTGTTTATTATTTAGATTTACCCCTAGATATTTATTAATCCAATGCCTCATCTGAACTGGAGTGTTTGGAGATACACTATCTTAGATTTATGCCAGCAGACTGATTGACCAGCTGCCTTAGCATAATCTAACAGACATTTTTTCAAATTTGTCACATATTATCTAGTAGCTTTGCAGAAGATCATAGTATCATCTACAAAGCTTAACAAAGGTATTACAGGTCCATTACTAGAAGCTTTCAAACCAGATATGTGACCTTGAGCAATTTGATTGCAAAAGTATAAGATGAAAATATCTTGACACAATATAAACAAGTATGGTGAAAGGGAGTCACCCAGACTAAGCCCTCCTTTCTGGAATCCATTCTTGTGAAAGAAGTTGATTAATTTTGACATGATACTTAACTGAAGTAACTGTAAACATGATTAGATTAATGAAATAATTAGGAAAATTAAATTTACGCAAAGCAAGTTTCAAAAAATTCCACTCAATTCTGTCATATGCCTTTTCATGTCTAATTTCAAAGCCAAAAAGTGTTGATTTGAAGATCTTTTCTTAGACATTGTGTGCAAAACATTTCATGAGCCATAAGAATATTGTCATTTATTTGTATTCCAGACACAAAACCATTTTGAATAGGTGAAACAAGGTGATGCATTAATGGCCTAAGTCTATGCACTAAAAGTTTTGAAATAATTTTGTAAAGAACTGTACAACGACTAATAGGCCTATAGTCACTAGGAAGTTCAACATTTTATTTTTAGGAATAACCACTATCTAAGTTAAGTTAATTCTTGAGTCAAACTGACCAGTTTGGAAAAAATTCCTAACAAAATCAACTATCTCTGATCCAATTAAATGTCAAGCATAAGAATAAAACTTAGATGTAAAACCATCTATTCATGGTGCTTTCTCTGGAGATATTGAGTTTAAATCTTCCCAAACTTCATTCACTGAAGGATCCTTAAAAAGTTCTTGATGCTCATGTAATGAAATTTGAGGAGTGACTACATCTTGAAATTTATGTAAGGTACTTCCTTGTTTTCTAGAATTCTTACAGAAAATATCTTTGACAACTTGACAAATACCTTCTTGTGTGTGACACCAAATGTTTGATCATTTTTCATACCATGCAAGAAATTCCTCCTGAATTGATGTGAAGACACAACATGGAAAAACTTAGTATTGCCATCCCAGTGTGAGATCCATTTCCTTTTTGCCCTTTGTGAGCAAAAAATGAAGTTTTTAAGTTGTAAAGCTTTTAACTCTTTCTCCAGTTGCAAAAGTTTTGTGCCAAAAGTTTGAGGATGCAAATGCACAATGTTCTCGTTTTTTCTTTAATTTGAGAATCCCAATGCTGCAAATCACTCAAATGCCATGAAGTAATATCTTTTTGCAGTAACACACATTTATCGCAAAAAGAATTTGCACCAGTTCTACTATTAACCCTAAATTTTTGTAATTGAGACATATAATGATCATTCAGTAGCCACATATTTTCAAAACAAAAAGTTTTAGGAATAAAAGGCGCTGAATTACCAGTATCTATGAGCAATGGTCTGTGATCAGATGGTGCATAACTCAAGTGTATAATTGTTGCTCTAGGATAAAATCTTAACCATTGCCTATTAGCAAAAGCACGATCAAGCCGTTTAGATATAAAATTCCCAGTAAAACAACGATTATTCCAAGGAAACAAATGACCACAAAACCCTAAATCATGAAGACCGCAGAAATTTAAGCACTCTCTAAATTTATTAATTTTGGACCAAGATTCTCTATTACCTCCCAATTTTTCAGTAGGATCTAGTATTGAATTAAATGACCACTGATCAACCAAGCAGAAGTAATAGAAGTACTTAACGATTTAAGTTTATTCCATACATGTTGTTGTTGAGTGGGACGTGGATGCTGATAAACATTTGTCCAGTCAAAGGCAGGGGCATGACGAGCAACTGGATCCTTAATACGGCAGTGAACAATTCTATCATCCACCTCAAGCACCTTCAAATCAACATCCCCAGCATTCCAAAAACCACATGTTTGAGGTGTCTCTGGAGGAGGAACCATCACACATTTACTGTAATATGGTAGAGCATCAATGTAGCCTTGAGACGCCTTGATAGAGAGTCTTGTATCCATAACTATAGTCACCATTGGTCTATGCCGAAGAATATGATTCCTTTTAGAGCACCCCGAAACGCGGTGCGAGCTGCCCCACGTGCGTTCCAAATGAGCATCTTCGTTTCGTAAGGATCAACTTCTAGCTGCCAGTTTTCATATGCCATGGGCTGACCCAGGCCATCTGGTTTGCTTTCCAGAGGGACTGACGTCACTTCTTGAGGAGTGACGCTTGCCCAGGGAAGGATGTATAGCAGGTGGCGAAATTCCATCCCCGTTGATCAGGGATTGTCCAGCAGTGTGTAACGAAATGTTAGTGTATCTGTATTCCTAGGAATTTGCAACAACCAAGGTATCTGATTGTAAGGCTTCACCCTGAACATATTGTTGTCCACTCTCAGGAACTGTGAGTTGATTCGTATCTCGTCCAGGGTTGGCAGGAGGTTGAGCTGAATCATTGGAAGCGAGTTATACCCATTCAATTGGTCGTGGCTTAGTCCTTGAGAGTGAGGTGTTGTTTGTGTTTGTTCGATTAAGGCAAATGGTATCTCCTCCATTGCTGATGAAGACAGTGCCAGCTGTTGTGCATTGGAATTCCTCTGAGACGAACTCTCTGGCCTTATCACCAAGCTTGTATTGCTTATTTCCCGATCGAACATAGGCCTCCTTCCGGTCAGTGGCTGTTGAGGAAATAGGCTTGAGCGACCTGTCTCCCGTACCTGATTGTGAGGCGCGCTCCATGTTGTTTCTTCTTGGATTTGGATCCTGATTTGCCTGCATTGCCTGTGCACTTGTTATCGCTGCACGTACCACCGCCGAATTCATGACTTGCATCAGATTGATGTGAATATGGGCAGTACCAATCACCAGGTAACTTTCTTCAGTGCTTAGGTACCCTTGATAAGTTATTGGCGGCTCCGGCTGAATTAGCCCTGGAATGGGAGGGAGATCCATTGCATGCATCTGTTGATGAAAGGATGATGGCATCTGATGGTCACAAGGTTGAGCAGCTATCATCATAGGTTGGAATTGAGGGTTTAGTTGCATAATCTGTAGCAGTGGAGGTAAAGGAAGTAACTGTGGGTGAGGAGAAATTGGTATTGCTACATAAGCCACGGTTGTTTGAATCGAAACAGTTGGCCTCTGAGGCTGAGCTTGAGTTGATGCCACAATGTCTACCCACCTCCGACGGCGATGATTCTGGGGCTGGCGATATGCGCCATGAGAGGGTTTTAATTTTTGTGAGCAATGTGGGTTTTGAATTTGGGTACGTAGCTGAAAGGGTTGATAAGGAACAATTGAAGTGCAAGTGTTTTGAAAAGCAATTTTTTCATTTAATATTTTGGTATTAGTGGAATTAGTGGGTATAGGGTCTAGGATCGTAGGGTTGCGTGTAACTGCATGCTGATCATTAATATTGTTAATCACTTCTGCATTTGACAGATCATAAGCATTATTAACTTGGGTTGATTTCTCAAGATTAGTTGTAGAAGCTTGCTGAATGTTTGTCTGGACCAATTCCTCCACTTCTGTATCCAAATCCATTAACACGTGAAATGGGTTATTATTTGGGCCGGGATTTGGTCCAAAATTAGTTGTAGCACTGGGCCTATGTGTAGTTGAAGCCTTGGCCTGCTGTGTACTTGGATTCTGATTAATATCCACCGCCCTAGTTGTTGACCCACCGTTTGACTTTCTTTTAGGAGAGTTTTTCAATACTAAGCGTCAAATGAGACCAGCCAACTGTTTGTATGATCAAAGCCTGCTTCCATACACCTGCAAACTCATCTAATTCATTAGCAGAAAAGGTGACAAATGGAACATCTTGCTTTAGTTGAGTAGCTTGTGTATAGTCTCAAGAAACTTATGTATTTTTCCTAGATGATTAAACCATTGTTCAAAGTACTGATGCTTTGATTTTTTCCTTGAACGATGGTTTGTTGGTGGATTGCTGCTGGTTTTGTGTATGAGGTTGATCGTGGATTTTGATTCCAGGTGATGTAGAGTTGTTAACCCAATCCATAGAAACATAAAAATCAGGTGGTTCTGGTAATGGTGGAGAGTGGCCAGATGTTGAAGATGGAATCATTTCTGAGAGTTTTTTCCGTAACTTTTCAATTTCCACTTTGGATTGTATATTTTGGAGGTAGCTCTTTTTTCTCTTTAATGATTTGTGGGTTTGAAAAGTTGTAAATGTCGTTGTAATGATCATAATGCCAAAGTAAATTTTGAATTCCCTATAATACATGTTCTTTATATGGAAAAGCAACCCCACTTAGAAGATGGGTCTATTTATAAGATAAAAATAGATGGACAAACATAAAAGTCAAAGACATAGAATGTATACTTAATTAACACCTACTTAATTAACACCGTAGGTGTTTTTTATAAATTAAACATTATATTAACAACATAGGCGTTTTACTAAATAACATCTACGTTTTTGTTAAAAACATAGCACATTTTATTTTGAATTAAGTATAGATATTATCTCACAAGATTTTGTGCTTAAAAATAGATTGTGCTATGTCTTTAACAAAAACATAAGTAGTTGTGATTAAGTAAAACATATACTCTCTCCATCCAATAGCACGTGCACCACTTAATTGTGGGCATAAAAAATAAGGAGAAGAGTTAAATATTGACTTATATTGATATTGGGTGTTGATTTTATTTTATTGGGGATTTGTGGCCACTAAAATATGTTAATGGAATATAAAATTATTATAACCTTTCTAAATATGGCAAAGAAATGAAATTGTACAACTCTAACGCCCAAAATGGTAAAATGATGCAACTATTTTGGGATGAATTGAGTATGTTATTATCACAATGTATACACGTTATTAAGTTTCTTTCTTTTAACACCAAAATTTATTAATGAATAAAAGGAGAGTACAAGGACAAGGCCGTGCAAAAGCTTGCACCCCAAAGACAATACGATGTGTATCAAACCCACACCTATATATAAACAACCAAATGCACATTACCCAATACTTGTGTAAGTGTAGTTATTTTAGGGTGTTTGATCTATGTGTTGCTCAACCATTATATTTTGGAAAATAGAATACTTAGTTGTTTTATTTGTTTTACCTTTCTAAAACAATAATTATTCTACAATTTTATAGTTGTTTGTCTCATGCAGAAAGTTTACTTATGTAAGGAATTGTGATTACAAAAGAAGACTTGAAGGAAAAGGAAGAGATTTATAAGGAATTCGACTCAAAGAAAAGGAAAAGAAGTTCTAATTGAAGAAGTCGTTTATTAAAATAAGAAGTTTGATATCGAATACCGTTCACATCAAGACTAGTTCGATTCCTAGAAATATTCAACTTAGTTGTTTGTTGTCGTGTCTTTTACCCAAGTTTATATTCTAGATCTCTCGCAGCGTATTGAATGATAGAATAGGTAGAATGCAACTCTATATCATCGTGAGGTGACTTGTGTCGTTTTGAGCTAAGAGATAAAGAGAGAGCATACATCGTTGTACGAATGAATTCGATCAATCTTAGTGATTTCTTGTCCTGATTGGGTATCAAATAGCTACAAAGTCGCTTGCATATTTTGCAAACATAGGTTCTTATTTAATTTTCGCTATGCTTTAACTTTAATATATATTATCTATGTCTGACTGATCTGCATGTTATTAACAACAATTTGTGGAGTTGACCTAGGTGTTCACTCAACACCGTAGTCAACCTTGTTTTTTGTTTAGGCGTGTACTTGTAACTAAAGCAAGTTGTTATCGATCCTACATTCTTCCAACTTGTTACTGTCGAGATTAATCTTAATCACCCTCATCATCTAGCATGTATTCCAACTAGTAGGAAGTTAACAATTCTCCTTGTCTATCGAAGACAGTGTTAGCATAATCCAATTCATATATATATATATATATATATATATATATATATATATATGCTTGCCAATCATGTCTGACGTACCTCATCAATTAACCCACCCAGCCTTCAATATTCAACAGTCAAAGAGTCAAGTAGATCGATTCATGTATGGAGACTTGATGCTAATGTCACTTGAACTTACGAATAAAACATCACCCGTAGAAATGTTACTCCCTCCTTGTGATTTTCTCCCAAACATATCCTCATACAAGTAATGTATATCCCACGATACATCTTTATCCCACTCAACACCCTCCAAAACCTCTATATTTCTCTCAGGTATTTCATCAAACAGATTGTGAACGTCAACGACATTTCATCGATCTCTATCAATTCATCTTCACTAAACAACTTATAGACATCACAGATTATTAAATCAGATCTAACTGGCATTTACAACCTCATTCTGCTCCTTCTTATTGTCCTTCCATCCTACGTACATTACTCTTAACCACTGGCCTATTAACCTTATGTAGTGATTTTAGAAGCACTTCCTACTTTCTAGCAATCAAGTAGGCCTTCTTTAACAAGTACGGTGCTAGCATTTCAACCATATGTTGTATTTCCTCCTTTAATCCACTAAAAAAGTTGTGCATAAAGTGAAATTCGTCTAGATGCTTATTAAGATGAGGCATATGTGTATATATATGACATGAGTTCAGCAAAATTCTCTATATATTGATCAACTGATCCAGTTTGTCTCAGTTTGTATTGATTATTCACGAACAATTCTACAAACTTTCTCCAGCCATCGACTCACACCCTTCTATATGATCAAAATACCAAAATTCTGCTAATCTTTCCAAATGTATACCAGCCATCACAACTCGCTCCACATCAAACAGAGGATTCAACATAAAGTATTTTTGGCATTTTCTCAATGAACCACATATATTTACGCCATCAAAACTCAGAAAATCGACACGAATCGTACGATTACAGGAACTATTCAATGGAGTTCCAATCTTATAATGTGCCTCACACGTCCTCGATTGAACTCGAGACCAGCTCGATGAACCTTATCCTACACATGTGGATAGCGAATTCCGATGATCAACGCTCGTAGCTCCCCAAACTGTCGATCCTGAGCTGTTGCAAGCTCTTCCTGCACCTTCGCTTACGTAGCTCCGATTGCATTTCACCAGAGATTCGATCCTCACAGTGTTTGTTGTCGTCACCAATATTGCGCAGAAACCTAGGCTCTAGATGCCAATTGTTAGGCTACTCACTATGGGCAGCAGTCCATGAACATTGTTCACGATCGAGCCCCTGAACTGGAAATTGGGTCGTTATGGCAGTTCAACATGAAATTTCATGGGAACACTACGCCGCACATGCATCTTCCGGACCAGCTGGCCCACCAGCATTAAAAAAGAGGAGCCTTGCAAATGGCTCCTTTTTTTTATTTTTTAAAATATGCCCGAGCCTTCCAGGCGGTTTAATTCCTTTTACATTTGGCCTTTTAAGCTATTTTAGTCAAAAAGGCCAAAAAAAATTCAATTATTAACGGTAATATTTTTAAGCTTTTTTTAATTACCAATAAATAAATACAAATATTTCCTATATTCTGACCATCGCTTTTCAATCTCCAGTTTCCATCTAACTAAATTCAAAATACCTCTATACTTTCAAATCCTTGTTTTCTCCTCCCAACAAAATGTCCGGAAACAACCCATCCAAGGCATTGTGAATTCGAGCTTCGATGACCTTCAACGTCTTTCTTGAACTCATCCCAAATTGTTCAATTGATTGCACGTACTGCCAATGGGATGTAACACCCTATAACCTTCAATTCGTACATAATTAATAACAAACTTATGTGTTAAACACGTGCGGTTGCATTTTATTGACATAGACTAGACTGTTTTTAGGATCATTAGATGTGCAAGTGAAAAGACATTTCAATACTTCCGGTACATAAGCGGAAGCGATTAAACAAGTAAGATATACATATATTTAGTGTCTGGACTACAAGGAATAAAAAGATTATTTAAAGGGGTAAATATAAATACTTATACCATGCCCATATTATAGAGAATATTGTGAATAGATGTTGGATGGATGTTAAACTGAAAAAGCATTTGAGCACGTTTATGATAGCATAAACTGGCTAGCTAGGTATTCAATTTAGATAAGATTGGTGACTATATTAGTTGGACTTTTGTATTTTTTATTCTTTGTGTCTGGATCTTCAAATCGGCCAATGTAATTACTTGTTTTTGGGTGAATGGATTACTGTAAGTTGATCATGTTTAAAAGAAACAGTACAAATCATGAATAGAACATATAATGAATTGAGTTGATATGAACCGAACGGAAATTTTTTTAATCGGCCAAAATATATTAATCAACAAAATAAAATAGTTCAATACAAGTAAACGTGCATAAGAAATGCACGAAAAAACAACGCCAAAACTGAACGACCGGTAGTAAAAAGGGTACACAATAAGAGTTAACATCTTAACCGTTACGACCGAAACAAGACTTGACCCACCCCCCCTCGTCTAGTATATCCATCTTTCTAGCAAGAGGCCAAGATCCGGGGAGTTTACAAGTTGTACCACCAACTCTTAGTCAAGACCAAAAGGGGTGCATAACTTTCGTAGAAAATCTAGGTGACTTAGCTAAAGAAAACGAAAGTTGATTTTCCCTTTTGGGTCACGGTTCGATAAGACACTAACTCAAGAGCGCCCAACACCTAGTAGACCGGCAAGCTAGGCCAAAAAGGATGCCTCCAACTCTATGCAAAGGAACTTGAGTACAATAACCGCCACCGAAAAAGGAGTCTTCAAGGCTTCCAAGAGAATCCCGAGTGTCAAAAGCACCAAGAATTATGTTGCAAGCCGGAAGAACTCAAGAGAAGTCGAGATGGGAAGAGCTGAGGAGTCCACCAATCCATGCGAAACCCAAGTGAGGCCAAGAGGAGTCAGGCCTTTCAAGTAGCCATCCAAGGCCAAAGCCCCACGCCAAACAAAGAGCCAACACACACAGTAGCACCCACAAACACACTCCAACGCAACACACACTACACAACACGAAAACGCACCCCACACCCACGAACGCCAAAGGCGAACGCACTCAAACACCCAGTAGCCCCAAGACACACACCACGAACCCGAAGCTTCAAAAGAAACACACTCCTACACCCTATGCCAATAAGTGAACTTAAAATGAGCGCCTTTAAGATAGAAACATAAGAAGCTCCATCAAACGTCAAGGTCCCTCCTTTTTCACAGAGCGGGAGGCTACGACTATGTTAACCCTATCCCTCCCCTTAAGTTCACGAAACCGGCAAGTGGCAAAAAATTTAAAGCATGCCCAATCAAGAGACAACGGGAAACACAAGAAAAATGTGGAAAAGAGAGAAGTGAGACGAGGGAGAAAAAGCATCAAGAATTTAAACTTGGTCACTATGGTCCAAGTCCTTGAGTTAGAACTCTAGGGAAACAAAAGAGCAAGTAAACGCCCCCCTAGGCCGACTTACCCCAAGGAAGCTCAACCACCGACGGGTCCAAAGAGAAGCAAAAGTGTGTGTAGAGACCGTGATGAAGAAACCTACAAGAGAATAGCAAACGCAAGCATAGAGGTTAGAAGACAAAAAAGGCCTAGCAAGCCTAAACCACCCACAACCAACACCAACGCCTACGTTTCGAGGCAAGTAGACGGGTCCAAGAACCAATCCACTAATTGGTTATAGGACTTTAACCTTCCCTTTCCTTTAAGCCACCTCCAATACAAGATTTTGATCTTTTTCACCGTTTGCCCAGGGCTCCAATCCACCTCGTTAAATAGCCAATCGTTCCTAGCTTTCCAAAGCGTCCAAATGGTAGCAAACCATAGGACATGCCAACACTTTTGGTTCTTGCTATTACCCCAAAGATGGATGATTTCCAAGTCCTCAAGCAAGTTGGACCCAAAGGTAGAGTCGATTTTGAGCCAATCGAAAAGCGCTCTCCAAACCTTCAAAGCAAACTCGAGAACCGAACGGAAATAAAGTGTATTTCAGATGAAAAAAATCATAACCTTGCAACTTTTCATTCTTTATTAATCAATACCCAACATAAAATCTCACTTTTCTTAATTTGAGTGCCCAAAAGTTTTGTAAGTTACCGTGAGACCGGAGGACGCATACTCTAATGCAACTAACATGATATTCACTTTTTAAAATTGTTCACAAGGGTTGGCTTACTTGAATAAAGTGTTAAAGAAATAAGTATTTTCTTATTGTGTAAGATAGTCCAGTTTAACACTGATTGCATACTCGAATGGTAGCGGTTATAGATTCACAAAATTGTTTTAAAGAAAAAATAGATTAAGAATGCCAACTGTTTTCTTCAATACCACTTCCACTTACGTTGATTATATTTCATTTTTGTGTAACAATATCATTATAAGTTACATTATTGTTTTATTCCTTTTTACCCATTTAATATTTATATATATATATATATATAAAACAGAGCTATTGAAATTGCCAAAGATTGCAATTCCTATACGAGGTTATCAACCCACCAGATACTGCCGGCTTTATCAACCGACTCAAAATCCATGCTAATAAAAATAGCAAAAGTTATTTATGAGGAATAAATTTGCCAATATTCATAATTAATTATTTGGCAAAATTATACAGATTTCTTGAGGTAATATATAGTACATAGAAGTATTATTTACACACAACCCCCCGCCTACTTGAGAAATTATTTTAATGTTTTAATGTTTTTTGAGCACTTTAAAAATGACAAATGTTATTTATGAGCATTTTAAAAATGGTAAAAGTTATTTATGACCATTTTCCAATATTCATGATTTAGTTATTTGGGAAAATTATACATATTTTTTTATGGAATTATATACATATTATTTACACACATGCATGCCCAGATGCCCTCGACTATTTAAGAAATTATTTAAAAGTCTTTAATGTTTTACCTACATTAATTAGTATTTGGCAAAACTAGACAGATTTTCTTGGGGTAACATAAACTTCTACATATTATTTTAATCACATACATGCCCTCGACTATTTAAGAAATTATTTTAAGGTCTTTAATGTTGTACATGTATAAATAATCTGGCAAAATTAGACAGATTTTCTTGAGATAACATTTACATATTATTTACACACATATCTCAACTATTTAAGAAATATTTTTAAGGTCTTAAATGGTTTACCTATATCGCTAGAGCATTTGGCACTATAAATAAAAGCATTATCATTCACACCAAAATCATCACAATTCTTCTCCATACAAGAAACAATTAGAAACTCAACAATATTATCAAAATTTGTCTAGCTAGAATAATGGCAAGGTCAAACATCAAGTGCTCAACAATGGTGTTACTCCTCCTAGTGTTGCTTGTTAGCAACCGGGCCATGGCTGACGTCACATGCAACGATGCTATAGGACAAATAACACCTTGCCAGTGGTTCTTGTTGGGTGTGGCAATATCGCCTGACATCGGATGCTGCAGCGCTGTAGCATCCTTGGGCCAAATCGCAGCCGCAAATCAACAAGACCGACAGGCCCTTTGTAGGTGTTTTAAAGATGCGGCCAAGTCTATGCCCATTAACCTCAGCAATGCAGCACAACTCCCACAACGATGCAATGTGAATGTTGGAGTTCCTATTGATCCCAACGTGAATTGTGACAGGTGAATCAAATTTGTCATATTGATATCATTTTCTATATTGTTTATTTTGTTGTACTTACTATATATTTGTTGGCCATATTGATTTTATATGCAGCATATGAAGTTTGGTGGCATGAAGAAGCTCGAGTTTTTGTCTGGAATTCTGGATTGCATAGATTTTATTTACAACAAGTCTGATAAAGAAAACGAATTTGATGTATTCATTAATATGATGCCAAAAGATGTACCTGACTCACTGAATGCTCAACTAGAAATACGCAGTGATGCAATCTTAATTATCAAACTCCTTTCACAAAAATGGTTGTGTTAATTAGCATCTAATATACTCCATTAATAGTTTTAGCGTGCATTAAGAAAAAAATCATTAATATTATCGAATTTAACTAGTTTTTTTTTTCCTTAAAAAGAAGGTTAAATACTGTACCTTGAAACTAAAACATAATATACATACATAAGAAAGGTATACCATATACCCCAATATATACAAGGAACTCGTAACCTTGAAAAATGACACAATGTCTCAGCAACAAAGGTGAACCATTAAACTAGGTTCACTATCTAAGATAAGCCCCCAAACTAACAAGTTACCTAGCAAATTCGCACACCATCACATTGACCTCTGAACTAAGTTAATGACCCAAGATTAGCTGTTGTATATCAACTAAACTAACTCGGTGCATTATTGTAACTATCTTGTAATAATTATACCTTAATAATTATCCAAGAACTAGCCTAAAGAAATTCTAATCGCACTCAGAGTCATGGATCCAAAACAAAGAAATTCTTATTTACAAAAACAAAAGCAAATCTATGCTGCAAAAATGGAAGAAAAGTATCAGATGCTATAATGAATTCAGAGATGTTACCAGTGGCGAAGCCAGGACGAAAATTCACCTGGGTCCAAACTTAACTGTTATTTTCTAACATAAGTATACTTAAATGAAAAAAAAATATAAATATATATACACATTAAGATATAAGATTTTTTTTCTTCTTACATGGAAGGTAAATTGAAAGATGAAGATATCATCACTTCAATCCATAGCTTAAATATAAGCTAAATTACTTTTGCTTCTAAGTGCAAATGAAAAGCTACCGAATAAAAAACACAAGGCAATACTCCCTTAATGCAGAAACTAAAATCAAAGACTATTGTACCTGCTTGATACTATTGTGGCATTCTCTATCAAATATAACTTGGTGCAGTCCAAGCTCCTGAGCCATTAGAATAGAATGTTAGAATGAGAGGTTATAAAGAAACTAAGATTATATTTATTAGACTTACAAAACGTGTTTTTTGAAAATTATTTTTTGATTGGTGGCAACTGCGTACGACGCAATCGCATCTTCTGAAACTGTTGCAAGATGTTCGCGTCAACAAGTGCTTTAAATATCCGGCCCCTTTTCTGTGTAGCATACCATGCAACCATTCATGAATTGGTTTCCCATCCCTTATTTCTTGCATGTGTCTTCACAACTTTCATAGCCGAGAACACTCTTTCAACTTTTGCAGTTGCAACTGGCAATGTCAGTGCCAAACGGATAAGTCAATAAACCAAGGGAAATACACGATCCTTCGCACTCCCAACCATCTTTCTTGCAAGACTTCCAATGTCACGGAGATTACAAAACGCAGCTGTTTCTAACATCATAATCATATGTATGTAGTTGATTATCAAGTAGGACAAGATCCGTTGTAGAAAAGTCTAATGGATAATTTGGCAAGTTTCAGCAACTTACCATGGTCAAATGCCTCAAAAGAGTTGCTTGGAGACAGACATGATATGCATAAAAGTAACTCTGAACCCGCAACAGTAAATCTACCATTTATATACGCAACAACCAAATCAATAACTTGGCAGAATATGTGAACACGGTAATGATGCAAGTACGTAATCCTGGCCTCTCCTGGTTGGAAACACTTACGGGTAGGATGGAAATCATCCATGTCTGGCACATCTATGGAATGGGTCAAACAAAATGCATTCACATCTTTCAAAAACACATCCCACTCATTCTCCCTCAAAGAAGACAGCGTATGCTTAACTGCATTAACCAAACTCATAGCATTCACAAAGTCTTGTTCCTTCCATTGCAATGCTTGTGACAATTCATTTTTGTAATCTCGATCCATAACTTTTTTCATCAAATGCATTGTAAATACAAATGTACTTGCCCATCTTCTCTCGCATGCTCCTTGCCATGGAACGTTGTTCACGAACACTACCATACTTTTCAATATTCTTAAGAACCTTGGAAACCAATGACCACATAGTCATTAGGCGAACGATTATAACATGGTATGAACGTCGACGACGGGTATCACCTGGCCGTTTGAGAGTAATTTGCTGATTTTGCCCCTTTCCATCCACGGAACTCTTCTTCTTTGTTTTTTCTTTTTTCATTTTTTTTTATTTTCAAATGGGTTTTAATTTCATTTTCATTTTTTTATACAATTGGACTTATTGACAGATAAATCTTATCCGTCAGTATAATTTATTTATTTTCCTATTTCGTTTATTCATTGTTAATTTCCTTTTTTGATGTTTTTTAAGTCAAAAGGTATCGTGGAGGGTTATTTATCCGTCGCATCTCGTGAACTCGGGCCAAACCAAAGACGAACTGAGCGTCCAATCAATGTTCGTCTTTATCCATCAATAAACACCGATCCATTACTAAATTACTTGTAGTAAACCTAGTAGCTAGCTATTTCAGAACTTTCTTGTAGTGTTCACACACTTGGAGTAGTCCATCCTCTAAAATGTACACATACTTTCACTAAATGAGATGCAATGATGTGCCAGTGTGAAGGAAACCAACCAGCCAAGCTTTGATCCAAGACTTAACATCTTTTAGTTAAGTCCTTTCTTTTATCCTCTTCTTCAATAACTATAAAAATTAACACCGTAATTGGGTGAGTTGCGAGCACAATAAGCATAATAAATTTATATGACATTTAATTAACGGCTTGTAAGGTACTTGATAACAAGTTATTTCACAATTTATGAGTCAATCACATAAGAAGCATATCCATCTCATGTATTTCTTCCAGGGCTCATTGATTTTTAGTACCAAACTGTTGGCTCTAATTACAAAATAAGCCATCTGATGCAAATAATTACATTTTAGTCCATAGTCAACTCAAATTGGGTGTCCAGACACTATTCCAAAATTGAATTTGAAACAACCAAACAGGTTGTTTTTTGAAAAATAATTTGAAAAAAATATAAATAAGAGAAATAAAGTAATTAAAAATAATAAAATAAAACAAAAATTCAAAAATAATTTGTCATCTTCTCCAGGGCACCAGTACCGAAAACAATTTTGGTACCGGAGCTCCGACAAGGAGATTGGACATCTCCAAGATCGAAGATGTGCAAACTCTAGGCCGGAGCTCTTCAAGCTCCCACCTGGAGCTTACATCTCCACATCAGAATTTACAGTCCCGGTCTGAAGCTGCAAGCTACAGATTGAAGCTTGTAAAGTTCCAATCTAGAGCTTTGCAAGTTTCGGTACCGGAATACGGTTTCTGCCACTGAAGCTTGTAAGTGAAGAAGATGAAGTAAAAAAAAAATTAAAAAAA
Source organism: Plantago ovata (assembly GCA_028274465.1). NCBI lineage: Eukaryota > Viridiplantae > Streptophyta > Magnoliopsida > Lamiales > Plantaginaceae > Plantago > Plantago ovata. The sequence goes on along the minus strand of CM051455.1, from coordinate 39,209,933 downwards.
AGAAAATGAAAACGAAAAAGGCAAAAAATAAATAAATAAAAAATATTAGAATAGTGTAAATAGTTAAGGATGTGTTCGTTTGTTCAATTTTGGGACAATGACAAATCTGTAGTTATGTGATGGTCAACGTCAAACTCACCCAAAATGGACTAGAATGTAATTGTTGCTAACATATGGATTATTTTGAGAAAGCTCTTCACAACATGGACTAAAAATCAGTTTTCTCTTTCTTCTATTTCAATACATCCAATTCACATTCATTTTTCATTTCTTATTTGTGCCAATACAAGTCAATTATCTTGTAAGCACATCATATTTAAGCTCTTCTTATCATAGAAGTTCGTTTCTCACATATATCACAACAAGCTCAAATCACATTTGTAAACATCGATTAATTAATGGTGTTTATTTCCAAAAAAAATTAAGTTAAAAATAATTTATTATTTTCAATTAAATTTAATAAAAAAATTAAAATATTAATCACAATAAAAAATACAACCTAAAAATTAAATTCAAAAAATAAAAACAAGAAGACTCCTAAACAAATAAATAAGTTCGCTTGCCATAATAGGCTAGTGAATTAAAATTAGTTCACGGATCAAATTTCCCAAAAAAACAAAAAGAAGTGATATTGGATTTGATTATTTTAAGTTCAGTTCAGTTTAGATGCATTAAATTCAGTTTTGATGTATTAAGTTCAGTTCCATTCAGTTTAGATGCATTAAATTCAATTCAGATTTAATTTGCTTAATAGTATTTTATACTTAAGTTCAGCTTAACTTCATTCAGTTTACTTCAGTTCAGCTCAGACCAGTTATATTCAGGCGAAGAGAACAAAGCCTTAGGTTCTGTTCATTTCACCGTAATTTCAGTTAAAATAAGTTCAGTTCAGTTTAGAATAATTAAGTTCTGTTCAGTTCGGTTCAGCTAAATTCAATTCAGTTCAGGATTGTTCGTTAAAATTTATCCTTCAAATAAGTTAAGTTCAGTTCAATTCAGATTAATTAAATTCAGTTCAGTTCAAATTAATTAAATTCAGTTCAGTTCAGATTTATTAAGTTCAGTTTAGTTCAAAAATTTTCAGGCGAATCAAACAGAGCCTTACAGTCCATCATAGTGTAGTGTAGAAAAAACAAGAACACTACGAATTCACAATCTAAGACTATAGAGAGAGAAACTAATTTCATATCAGTTCAAATGCTCGCCTTCACACATATTTAAAGATATGAAAAGGGTCCATTACTTATAATAATAATGAGTGTCTTAATGTCCCTAATAACAAAATAGGTCCACATAGATCAACAATAACAAAATAAGCCACGAATTTGACTTTTGAATAACTAATCTACCGTAGCAAAATTGGATTTTGAGGGGACCAATCACTCTTAGTGCTCAGGCCTAAGATGTAATTGTATTTTAAATACAAATTGTACTAAAATATTATAAATTGGCCCCTATTATTTTCTATTTCACAGATTGGTATAACTCCGAATAGATCGGAGCTGTAGAGCTCCGAACTGATGGAGATGTTGAGCTCCGATCTGTCGGAGCTCTACAGCTCCGATTAACTGGAGCTGTAACCGAAGCTGTTATAGCTCCGACGAATCGGAGCTCAACAACTCCGATTAACTGGAGTTGTAACCGGATCTGTACAGCTCAAGGAGAAGGAAAGAATTTTTTTTTTTTTTTTGTGTTTTTTATTCTGCATTAAAAAAAGAATTGTAATTTTTATTTTATTTTTAAATTTAAGTGTTGTTTGGTTTGTCATGTTTTTACTAATGGTAATGTGGTAAATATGTAGTAGTCAACTTCTAAAACTCAAAGTTTGACCTATTTTATTTTATTATTGTTGATTTATGAGAACCTGTTTGAACTTTTGATACATGAGGCCCTAGAGTAAGTGTTTGGGAAAATCCTAGCTCAGTAGCCGGGCTTGGCCCGCGTCACGCACGATCTCGGCTAATCTAAACAATTAACGAAAACTTAATAACAAATCACACTTAGCATTTAAAAGTTTACATACAGAAACAGAAATGCATCTGTGACATACTACTGAAGAAGGATGGATGCAAGAAAGATCCAAAAACAGAGCAGATCAAATCCCCCATTTCCAGTTCATCATCACCAATTCCCGTCCAATTCACGGTAAATATTTCGGGTTTTCTCAACCCCTTTAATTTCGCCCTTTTTTTTTTCTAAATTAAACTAGTCATCAAGAATTAGGGTTCTTCCCTTGTATAATCAGAGCTTTAGTGTCTTCGCAACTGATTCAACTTGTTTATTAGAGAATCTGATGGGTGCTTTAATGTCTTTGCAACGGATTCAACTTGTTTATTAGAGAATTTGATGGGTTTTCTTGCAAAATCCGCTCCTTCAAATTTCAAGAACTAATACTAAACGATTTTCATTGTGTTTGAATTCATTTTGTTCTTATTCTGTCAGTGAAGTAACAAGCAATAGTAGTGTCAAAATGCCGGATATTGCGAGGGAGGTATACGGCCAAATTCTAAGCTGGTTGCCTGTGGAGCCTCTTCTACGGTTCCGATGTGTTTGCAAGGAATGGAAGAGTATTATCGACGAACCCCATTTCTCAAAGAGTGCATTTTGATCATCAACAGGGAAGTGATATGCTCTTAATGAGAAGCCATAAATCAGGCTTTCTTTTCGCCATCCCTTTAGGATGCCTGCGTTTTTCGACTACTAGTGCAATTCGGATGTTTGAGGTTAAAAAAATCCCGAAACCTACTAGTTATTACCTTCAAAATGTTTTGCCCATTCTACATATATCATCACCTTCTTGCCATGGTATAGCCCTCGTTTCGTCCTTTAAGTTTGGGAAAGATCACGTGCTTTGGTATCCTTTGGCTGTTCGATCTATTGTGTTGCCATTGTGTACTGATGATGATAATAAAGAAGCTTTGGTGCTTAGTACTGGGCTAGGTTATGATAGTCTTGAGAATGACTGCAAAGCGCTGTTCATTGTTCAGAAAGACTCCGTTGATTATGTTAATCCCAAGGCACTCACATATATATACTCTCTGTAATGTAAAGCTTGGCGAAGGATTGAGGATTTCCCAACTAATGGCCGTGCTAAGTCGACTGTCCCCAAGAATGGAGTTTTTTTCCGGTGGTTCACTGTATTGGATTAGATCTGTTGTGATGGAGCAAGGACACAGGGAAGAATTCGTAATCTCTCTAGACCTTGCAACTGAAACTTACTCCAGGCTTCGACTGCCTTGTTGTAATCTGGACGAGTATAAAAATGTTAGGAAGCAGTTGCATGCATTCCAGGGCAACTTATTTCTTAGTTTCTCAGCTCGCCGCCTGATGGATGTACGCTCTGGGTGGACTATGGATTGCTTTGTCCTATGGATTTTGGGAGAAAGCTACAATTGGAATGAGTTGATTACTGTGAATCGGCCTCATATTATTCGAACTTCCTGGAACCTTGAGCCAGTAGCCTATGTGAAAGAGGACAACAAAGAGCTCATTCTTCTCAAATATAACTTGGATAAGTATATGTGGTATGATATACAAACGAAGGAATGCATGATCAAAATTAAGGTCGAGGGGGAGGTTGAAGGGGATGTTTTGTATTCAAAAGTATTGCCTGCTGTGAACCTTAATTGGCTAAATCAATGGAGTGGTTCTTATCGGTACGTTAAACTGTTTTTACTGTCGTTCAGGTTTTTCTCATTGCAGTTATTCATTGAAGTTGACATTAACACAAACACAGTTTTAATTAGAAAAATGGAAAAATAGAGTGCCTCTACTCTACATATTGACCTGTAGATATATAGATATGATCTGCTCATTAAAATCGGACATGTATGCGCATAGAAATTATATTATCACTCCATGAGAAATTTGTTGCTCCATTTAGCTGAAATGCTTGATTTAACATGTATATCTATCTTTAAATTTAGTTTAAGTTTCTGCATTTTCGTGTTTGAGTTAATATAGAGGGGCTTACTTACCGGTCTATATGTATCGTTATCCTTCGATTTTGAGGCTCCCCAACCTCATAATATAAATTTTAATCAATACGAGTGTTACTCCATGAGTCCATGTTATTAGCAAAGAATTTACATTAAACTTCGACTGTTAAACAATCATGATACTGTAGTAAAACACCTAATGGAGTTTGTAGAAACAATGCATTTAATATTTTCATTATCGCATTTTTGCATCATGCTTATAAAAGAAGTATTGGCAAACCAAATTTTTAGGATGGAGGGCTTGTGTAGAATTGAATCTGCTGTCTGAAACGTTTGATGTTTGCAGTTTATGAATCATTAGCATTTTATGCAGTGTGTTGTGTTGCCTGAGATTCATTACGTACAGATTTGAACATTGCAGGTTGAATCTGAGGGTAAGATTGTGGTACAATCCTCAAAAAAGTTGGTTTAGTTGGCCGGGCATGTAGCGTTGGCATCTGGTTCAATACGTTTGTGGTGCAAATCAACTGCAATGGAGAGCAGACAGTTGTGAATGATCACCAAGAAGAACAAATCAACTCAGTAACCGACTGAAATGTACACACATTATTTACTCTGCCATTAACAATTTTTACTCTAGCGATGTCATTGTTATATATCCCATTTTGTCAAACATCGTGTGCTAATAATCAATTCCATGATGGTTTTGAAATTATTCATTTAGTTGACATGGTGATTGCTCCCCAAGAATATTTATGATTTTTTTTTTTTTTGGAAAATAAATATGTGAATAATGCCCGTAACTTGTTTTAGAAAGAAGGGTGGTCACCTGTAACATGCGCTCTTAGTTTTTCCAAGTGAGATATTCATGTACTCTTATTTAATGAAAAAATTCCAGAAGATGCTTTCAAACAATTATTTTCCTTAATTAAACACATTCATGTCGCAGCATGATCAAATATTTAGTGATTCATGTTGCATCACGATCGATGATCTGGGTTTATTTTAAAATAATAATGTTTAAAATTAATTTGAAATTTAAATAAGATATCAATTGGGTTAAATTTAAATTAATTAGTGTTAATTTGATAAAATTGAAAATATTACAGTTAAATGTGTAATAAGTTGTTTGGTCTCCTTCAAATTAAACATTTCCACAGGGGTAAAATTCCTTTTATATATTATAAATAAATCCAGTTGAGTCTGAATTTATTAAATTTAGTTTAGAATTCTTCAAATGAAGAAAATAGGACCTAGGTGATCTTAGTCGAAAATGGACGCATTAAACATAACACATGTAATTATTGAAATGGGATGTACTTGAACATAATAATTAACATGATTTATCAGATCTGTACTATAAATTAGCATGGACTTATTCTTAGTTAGTCGAAAATGGACGCATTAAACACATGTAATTATTGAAATGAGATGTACTTAAACATAATAAATTAACATATAGTATGATTTATCAGACATGTCCTAGTTTGCCAACTACTATAAATAAGCTTTATAGCATTAACTTCAAATCAAATCCCATATTATAACAGAAACAGTCACATTTTCCCTCTTCTTATATCCCATCTAGTTAGCCTTCTAGCACTCACGTTACCAGCCAAATTAATGGAGACCAAGATAACTTCCATTAACTCATACACCCCTAATGGTACAAGTTTTCTCCCCCCACCCTTGAACAACGTCGTTCCCACCCTCCAGAGCCCAGTGCCATCGCCCAACGCGAACTCCACTGTAACCACGTTGGGGGGTTACATGGCTCGTCGACTTGTTCAAATCGGTGTCAATGACGTGTTCTCCGTTCCAGGAGACTTCAACCTTACACTGCTCGATTATCTAATAGCTGAGCCGGGGCTGAACGTGATCGGGTGCTGCAACGAGCTCAACGCAGGATACGCTGCTGACGGTTATGCCAGGGCAAGAGGAGTATCCGCGTGTGTGGTCACGTTTACAGTTGGAGGGTTGAGTGTTATTAATGCTGTTGCGGGTGCTTACAGTGAGAATCTTCCGTTGATTTGTATAGTTGGAGGTCCAAACACCAACGATTATGGAACCAATAGGATCTTGCATCATACGATCGGTTTGGCAGATTTCACCCAGGAGCTTCGTTGCTTTCAAACTGTTACTTGCCATCAGGTATGATGCTGCAATAGCCGAACTGCGTGATCATGAAACTAATTAAATTAACATTGGGTGATGATGAAATTAGCATTTATGATGCTAAAACTAATAAAACCAACACTGGGTGATGCCGAAAAATATATTTAGCAATAATCTAACCATTCGCTCAGGCCTCATCCTCCTTTCCCCCAAATTGAAAAGAGTTATTGTGAGAATAAAACAAGATGGCCTTACTTTTCAATGAACAGTTTCGCGGCATTTCTCAGAAATGAAAATATTGTTGCAATTTTTATCATAATAATTTCGTGTAAAACCACTGAAACTACTTTGTTTGCTATTTCTTCATAGGCCGTAGTGAATAATTTGGAAGATGCTCATGAAGTCATTGATACTGCAATTTCGACTGCTCTCAGGGAGAGTAAACCAGTTTACATAAGTGTGAGCTGTAACTTGCCCGCGATTTCACATCCTACATTTACCCGAGGCCCTGTCCCGTTTTCGCTATCTCCCAGGTGTTTATTATCTCACATATTTCTTGATTAGTTGATTATACAGATCGATTCTTACACTTGACCCGGCATCATGATATTGTGTTAATTTGTTTGCTGTAGATTGAGTAATGAAAAGGGTTTAGAAGCCGCTGTTGAAGCTGCGGTCGATTTCTTACACAAAGCCGTGAAGCCAGTGCTGGTTGGAGGACCAAAACTACGAGTTGCTAAAGCCTGTAAACCGTTCGCTGGACTGGCTGACTCATGTGGTTATCCCATTGCAGTGATGCCATCTGCCAAAGGACTTGTCCCGGAGGACCTACCTCATTTCATTGGTACTTACTGGGGTGCAGTCAGTACAGCTTTCTGTGCTGAAATTGTGGAATCCGCAGATGCTTACGTATTTGTTGGGCCAATATTCAACGATTACAGTTCAGTTGGGTACTCTCTGCTTCTAAAGAAAGAGAAGGCAATAATTGTGCAGCCTGATCGTGTGGTCATTGGTAACGGCCCTGCATTTGGATGTGTACTAATGAAGGACTTCCTGGCTGCCCTTTCGAAGAGGCTGAAGCGTAATACTACTGCGTATGAGAACTACCATAGGATATACGTGGGAGAAGGCTGTCCTTTGAAAAGTGCGCCTAATGAGGAATTGAGGGTCAATGTTTTGTTTCAACACGTCCAAAAGATGTTGGGAGGCGATACTGCTGTCATCGCGGAGACTGGGGATTCGTGGTTCAACTGTCAGAAATTGAAATTACCAGTTGGATGCGGGTGAGTCTGCAAGAAGCACCCTTTTTTCCAATATGTACAGCAAGCTTTTACATTTCTTTTATTTCTGATTTACATATTGCTGCTAAGTTGCTTACCCTTTGGCATTACAAACACTGTGCAGCTTTTGATTTGGTACTTTGGTATTGCAGGTACGAATTCCAGATGCAATATGGATCTATTGGTTGGTCAGTTGGTGCAACTCTAGGCTATGCCCAGGCTGTACCAGAGAAGCGAGTGATTGCTTGCATTGGTGATGGTAGCTTTCAGGTACATCATCTTGCTTCAATGTTACTTCTTTTAGCACTGATCTTACTCCCGCATTAATGAAAAAGAGGCAAATACAATGAAGAAATGCATATACACATGCTAACAATATGAGTTTGATATTTATGGTTTTGGCATTTATTTTGGTTAAATGTCTCTCTATAGATGACAGCTCAAGATGTATCAACAATGCTGCGTTGCGGCCAGAGATCTATCATCTTTCTGATCAACAACGGTGGCTACACAATTGAAGTGGAGATCCATGATGGCCCTTATAATGTGATCAAGAACTGGAACTACACTGCCTTGGTTGACGCAATCCACAATGACCAAGGCAAATGCTGGACAACTAAGGTGTGGTGAAGCTTTTGATTACATTTACCCTTTCTAATCAATCACTACTAGTAGTAGTGAACTAAATTAGTCACTAATTAAACTAGTCTTAACTAGTAAACGTACTGCCCCCTTTGCTTTTAGGTCCGATGTGAGGAAGAGCTGATTGAAGCCATTAACACGGCAACTGGAGACAAGAAAGACTGTTTCTGCTTCATCGAAGTCATTGTTCACAAGGACGACACGAGTAAAGAACTTCTCGAATGGGGTTCCAGGGTATCTTCGGCTAATAGCCGTCCGCCAGCTCCACAGTAGATCAAACACATTTCGGAACTGATTCATGTAGCTACTATGGTTTCTTTATGCACCTTTGTCTGCTATCTAGTTCTCACCTTCATGTGTTGTGTTGTACTATTGCTCAACTTCAAGTACCTATAGCAATTAGTTTGTTGTATAATGGTTTTAACTTTAATAATGGTTGGTGTCCTTCCCTGGAATTCTATGTTCCTGATTCCAAGTTCCGAATGCCAATCTCTTTAATGTTTTATTTTGTTTCATTTCATTTTTAAATAAAGAGTTACACAGAACAGAAGCATAAACAGACAAGCTCCAACAGGTGGCTCAAATACATTGACAACATGTGAAATGTTTTTCGACACTCCTTTTTTTTTAAATTTCTTTTTAGCTTTTTTAATTTGTTTTCTTCTTAACATTTTCTAAGAATTTAAAAGGTTTTTGAATTTACTTGAAACAATTTATTGAAAAATTATGACATCATGATCATTTCATAGCAACGGGGTCCTAGAATTTTTTTAATTGTTTTAACTATAATGTTACGAACACGAATCAGCCGAAGGCTATTCCTTTTAGGCCGGCATGGTCAATCGTGAGAAAACTTTCTAGTAGTCACTCATAGTAGGATTCCTCTCCAAAGCAATCACGCGAGTTCTTTGGGATAAATTTTCAAAATAAAAAGATTCACCTTGTTATTATGAATGGCATTTATAATTTTTTAATTTGAACTCTCTGAAAATTCTGATATATAGTTAACGACAAGGAATGCCAATTTAACATCTTAATGGACACTGAACCTTAGATTGATACAATAAACACGAGGGGGTGAGGGGGTGTATGGACTTTGATTTATTTATTTTTAGAGTTACAGAAGCATCAGCTAACTAGCTCCCACAGGTGGCTCAAGTACGTTGACAACACGTGAAATGTTAGCGGCCGACAGTGAAAAATTAGTGACGATTACAAATGAAACGGAAAGATACTTCTAGGCGGTTTGATTTTATACTAACCAGTAAAGTAACGGTTGAGTCGATGTGTCATGTGACGACAGTTCACATACGAAACCAAAAATAGAGTCAAAAGCAAACTTATTAATGATGTTGATGCTGCTAACGTGACGTCTTTCCAAGTAGGTAGTAGTAGCATATAAAATTTGAAAAACCAAAGCGACTTCTTTAAAATATATACACAAGAATTTGAAATTGGCTACACGCCTGTCCTGTTATTAAACACTCATAACTGGGATAACAGTTGAAAGCTTAGACAGTAAAGCACAAATAACAGCAACGTACATAAATTTTCACGGGCCAAGTCAAGACAATTTTTTGATCTACTGAGGGTTGGGTGGGCGGCTATTAGCTGCAGAGACCCTGGATCCCCACTCGAGAAGCTCTTTGCTCGTATCGTCCTTGTGAACAATGGCTTCGATAAAGCACAAGCAGTCTTTCTTGTCTCCTGTCGCTATGCTAATTGCCTCGATAAGCTCTTCTTCACATCGGGCCTAAAGCATATGGAAACAGTGAATTAGCAACCCTTTCTTTTCTACTGAACATCATTAGTAACTCAAAATGAAAAGTCGACTCACCTTTGCTGTCCAGCATTTGCCTTCACCATTATGGATTGCATCAACCAAGGCAGTGTAGTTCCAGTTCTTGATCACGTTATAGGGGCCATCATGGATCTCCACTTCAATGGTGTAGCCACCATTGTTGATCAGGAAGATAATTGTGTTCTGGCCACAACGTATCATTGTTGAGATATCTTGAGCTGTCACCTACAACCATGCCATTCCCCAAGACAAATTATCAATGATGACAGAGATATCAAATTTGTTTAGCTATACCATCAAACGTCCTTAGTGTACATGCTTTCATTGTATTGCATTTTCCTAACAATAACCTAATGAATAAACCATTAGATGTGTGGTATACCTGGAAGCTACCATCACCAATGCAAGCAATGACTCGCTTCTCTGGTGCCCCCTGGGCATAGCCAAGAGTAGCACCAACTGACCAACCAATGGAACCATATTGCATCTGAAATTCATACCTGCAAAATGAAATCAACATTAAAACTTAAATAAAAAAACAGAGCAACACTCAACCAAATGAGGTCTATCCAACAGACAAAGATGACTTGATTTAGACGTCTTTTTGCTATACTCACCCGCATCCTGATGGTAATTTCAATTTCTGACAGTTAAACCACGAGTCACCTGTCTCCGCAATGACTGCTGTCTCACCCGACAACATTTTCTGGATATGCTGAAACATTACATTAACCCTCAAGGCCTCATTAGGCTCAGCTTTCAGAGGACGACCTTCAGCGACATAAATCCGATGGTAGTTCTCATAGGCAGTCGTATTCCGCTTGAGCCTCTTTGCAAGAGCAGTCAAGAAATCTTTCATTAGCACACATCCATACGCCGGCCCGTTACCAATGATTACACGATCAGGTTGCACAATGATTGCTTTCTCTTTCTTAAGAAGCAGAGAGTACCCAACCGAACTATAGTCATTGAATATTGGTCCAGCAAACAGGTAAGCATCCGCCGATTCCACAATTTCAGCACAAAAGGCTGTACTCACTGCACCCCAGTAAGTACCAATAAAATGAGGCAGGGTCTCCGGGACTTGCCCTTTGGCCGAAGGCATCACCGCAACTGCGTAACCACTCGAGTCAGCCAATTCAACAAACGCCTTCCCTGCTTTTGCAACTCGCAGTTTCGGCCCTCCAACCATCACTGGCTTCACAGCTTTGTTTAAAAAAATCACAGCCTCTTCAACCGCAGCTTCCAGTCCCATCGGATTAGTCAGTCTACAACAAACAAGCAACAACAACAACAACTGAGTCTCCTTTACAGACAACTTACCTTACGTAGACTCACATCAACCTCTCTAAAGGCAAATAGCTAATCTACCAGACCTCAATTCATTAAGTTGGACAGAGTTGAAAAACTACCTTGGGGATAGCGAAAACGGAACAGGCTCCCGGCTAAATGTTGGGTGCGGAATAGCAGGCAAGTTACAGCTAATGCTGATGTATACAGGTTTGCTCTCCTTCAAAGCGGTTGATATTGCAGTATCTATTAACTCATGTGCATCTTCCAGATTATTCACTACCGCCTATAATTAATACAAGCAAATAAGCTAAATCATCAATGAAGTATGAAACTATTAACATCATGGCCTCCTCCAAATTTACCGTCTAATAATCTCAGTACTAAATGTGGACTTAACCACCTAACAGTCACCATTAACAACAATTGATGAACTAAATCATGAACATAGTATTAACATCATTAGCCATTTAGCCCCAAATTAACCACCGGATAATCACCATAAACAATGATTGATGAACTAAATCATGAACAGAGCATTTACATCATCGTCTTCAAATAAATCTTAGTCAAAATATTTAAACACAAATTAACAACAACAAAAAAAAGAGCAAATGAAATGACCTGATAGCAAGTAACCGCCTGGAAGCAACGAAGCTCCTGAGTAAAATCAGGCAAGCCGATCGTATGATGCAAAATCCGGTTAGTACCATAGTCATTCGAGTTCGGACCTCCAACAATACAAATCAGCGGCAGATTCTCACTGTAGGCGCCAGCAATCGCATTCAGAACACTCAAACCACCAACAGTAAACGTAACAACACACGCACCAACTCCGCGAGCCCTAGCGTAGCCATCGGCAGCGTAACCGGCATTGAGCTCGTTGCAGCAGCCGATCAAGTTGAGTCCTGGCTCGGCAACGAGATGATCGAGCAGAGTGAGGTTGAAATCGCCGGGAACTGAGAACACATCGCTCACACCGGACTGGACAAGGCGGCGGGCGAGGTGGCGGCCGAGAGTGGCCTCGGCGGAGTTGAAAGGGACAGTGGAGGCTTGGATTGGTGAAACGGCGCCGTTTGTAGGGAGGCTGCCGACGTCGTTACATGTGGCGGGCTTGCAGGCGTCCAGCGAGCCAATTTTGGTGTCCATTTTGTGGTGTAATGCTGTTAACAAGTGTATATGGAAAAGTTGGAAATGTAAGTGTGGGGAATGAGAATTTGATTTTTCTTTTGCTTTGTTTCTATCTGTGGTTGAGATATTTTAGAACTATACTCTATACTGCCAGCTGATTGGAGTTTATATAGTGGGGAGGTGATTGAGGAAACACGGGTTTAATCGGGGGGCGGTTTGGGGTTTTAGGCGGGCTAGCTGGTTTCTGTCGAGGGGCTGCTCGGATGGTTTCGGTTTCTAGAATTAACGGTGGACCGCGGTTTATTAGTGTGGTGGTTTATTTTAGTGTGGTTTGGTTTGGCTTCTTTCTCCAATCTCTCCATGAATCTCATACAACACTACTTTCGTGAATTCAATTGAATGTGAGTACGTATGTGACTATTCCTTTTTCTTTTTCAAGGTTGAAATGCCAAGAATTGGAAATTACAGCGAACCCTTGATTTTATTTGGAGGAATCAGTGTTCGAAATTAGTTAAAGACTTTACTTTGTTCAACGTTAGTTTATCAATTAATTTATAAGCTCCATAACAGGTAGATTGTCGACCAGGTCCTCTCCCTTATAAAATAAATTTGATGAAGCATTTTTCCTCAATTGATTACTTATTTAAGTCAAATTTATAGTGTTTTGATCAACATATATCTTTTTAGGGTCCATTTTTTTAGAGTTCGTCTCCTAATAGACGGTCTCTAGTATAGACCAATTTATATAAATTATAAAATAGCCCCAACCAAGAAGTTACAAAAACACTACAAAAAAATCAAAATTTCAGTGCCACTAATGTAATAAATGATAATCAAAGGGCCTTTTAGCAAAAAAGCCCTCTTCTTTAGCAGAAATCAAATCAGAAACAAGTCGCTCTTCTTCATTCTTGCTCGAGCTTCTTTCTTCTTTTCTCTCTCTTCAACATCATCATCATCGATCATAAATCTGCTCAACATCATCATCAATCATCAAGCTACTCATCATCATCATCATCACCAATCGATCGATCTCTGCTCATCTTCATCATAATCAACCGATTTTCCATTGTTGTTGCTCAATTTATAGGTAATCATTCTATATGTTCATTCTTCTACATCTGATTTTGTATTCAATAGCTTCTAGGTTGAACAATATGATGAGAATATGGTGAATGTGTGTTTGAGTCTTGGATGATTGATATTTGTTGGTGATAGATTTATGTTAAATCAACATTGTTGTAGTTGTTTGCATCTAGATTTATGTAGATATGTGTTTGGGTTGAAGTTTTGCTGGTGATAGATGTTAGATTTGGCATCTAAAAGTAGATTTATATAGATTTCACGATAAAAATTACGTTCAGCTATATCCCATGATATTAACAATATTGCTCATGTTCTCAGCAATATATCCCATGATCTCACATGTTCGTGTTCGCGGTGCTCTGTTTTTTTTTTTTTTTTTTTTTTATAGTTGTTTGCATCTAGGTTTATATAGATTTGTGTTTGAATCGACGTTGTTAAAGTTGTTTGCATAGATCTGTGTTTGGAACGAAGTTTGTTGGTGATAGATGTTTGATTCTGCATCTAGATGTAGATTTCATGAAAAATTTATGTTCACCGATATTCCCATGATCTCATTAATATTACATATGTTCTCAACAATATATCTCATGATCTCACATGTTCGCGGTGCCCTGCTTTTTTATTCTTTTATTGAACATGAAAATATTGACATACAGTAGTTTCTATAATCTCACCAATGTTTCCTATGATTTCAACAATATGTTTTATGATCTCACATGTATGTTATGTGTAATTCACAGGAAATTATGAAATATGACATGATCTCACCAATAATTCCCATGTTCTCAACGTTATACCCCTTGATCTCACAAAAAACATCCATGTTCACTGATCATCATATTTTATATGTAGGTACAAGTACCGTTGATGACGATTTTTATATTCGTGGGATGCTTGAAAAGGACTAACATGAACTTTTGATGAGTAATACGAATGCTAATGCATCAACTTTTATCCTAGACCCAAGACCAAATTTTAGAGGAAAACGAAGTAAACCACCTTGTTTGTGGCAACTCTAGACAAATACTTCTCTTCTGATTAGTTTGTAATGTTTTGAATAATTTTTAGAATTAGAGTTGTTTCATAAGCTTAGTTTGACAATTTTGAAAATGTAATATACTATATTTTTTATGTATATAAGTCCCATGATCTCAACAATATTGCCAATGATCTCAACAATAAGTCACATGATCTTAAATCTATGTTCAACATGATCTTAATAAGTCCCATGATATAAAAAATAAGTCTCATGATCTCAGGAATAAGTCTCACGATCTCAACAATATTGCCCATGATATTAGGAATAGGCCTCATGATCTTAACAATTTGTCCATGATTTCAGAAATAAATCTTATGATCTCAACAATATTGCATATGATCTCATGAATAGGTCACATGATCTCAACAATATTGCTCATGATTACAGAAATAAATTCCATGTACTCAACAATATTGATTTATTTATAAGGCGGAAGTGAAAGACTGAATATTGGTTAATAAATGGAGAAATATATCCTTCATTCCCAATTGATTTCTCATTACCGCATCTAAAACCCTAACCCCCATTTCAATTTCACTCTCTCACCACCCAAACCAGTACCAAGAGGACAAAAAACGTTGTCAATTCCTAGAGAATGCTCATCAATTTACAGATTTAGATACTCTATCTCAATTTATGGATTCACTTGAAGAGAAACTCAACGATGATGAAGAGTCTGGTGTTGATAACCCTAAAGTTACTGATTTCAATGAGAAGAACAGGAAGCTGAGAGATGATGAAAAATCTGGTTCAGATTGTAGTAGATGCTCCGTACAGATCAGTTCAGCTCGAGATCCTCCTTCGTGCTTAAATACCAGATGACGAGGTGTTGAATGGTGATTGATTAAAAAAGAGAGAAGAGAGAGAAAGAAAAAGAGAAGACGCCATGGATGGATCGTTTGTTTGTGTTTAGTTCTATGTCTGTCAGAATGAAAGAAAGAAAAGAAGAAGGGTAATTTGTGTTAAAAGGACCCCAATTTCTAATTTATTGCAGTTTATTAGCCACCAAATTTTCATTAGTTTAGATCAATTGCAAAAAGGTACGGTCTCTCTAAGAGATGGTCTTCCTGAGATTTTGCATTTTTTTAGGGATCTTTTAACATCCCTTATAAATGAATAAGCACTGTGATATCAACAATAATATTTTAGGCCACAATTTGGCTTTTGAAAAACTAAGGTACTGTAGCAATATTAGATTCTTAAACAACCAAACAAACCTTAGTTAAAAAGAACAAAAAAATTGCAAATAAAATTTATTTATTTTAAAAAAAATGCATAATTAAAAGAAAAAAGAAAAAATTGCAAAAACAAAAAAACTTAAATCTTGCTCTAATCGGAGCAGCAAAACTCCACTCTGAGCAGATTAATGGTGGAGCTGAGCTCCTCCAGATCTGGTGGAGTTTTGATCCACCAGAATGTGGTGGAGCTTAGCTCCGCCTTCCACCTGAGCTCCACCAGAATGGCAGAGCACGGCCTCCGCTACTAATGACGGAGCTGGTGGAGCTAGCTCAGCTCCACCATTAATTTGAATTTTAATTTTTAATTTTTTTTTAACTATTTTATTGGTTTGACGTAAGGTCTTGTTTGATTTTGATATTGTGGGGGAGTGAAAGTATAGTAAATAAGTGTGAGTCAACTCTCAAAACTCGGAGTTTGGCCTAAAAACGTAATTGTTGATCTATGGGGGTATTTTTAGAGTTTCCTCACAAAAGGCCTCTAAAATATACACTACAAGAACTGGAAACTTTACCGACGGATGGTATCCGTCGGTATCCGGGTACCGATCCGTCGGTAAGTACTTACCGACGGATCGGTAACCACTTACCGACGGATAAATAGCCCGTCGCTATTTTATCCGTCGGTAATGCCGTTACCGTCGGATCTTATTCGTCGCTAAATTTAGCGACGAATAATACCGACGGACTGACGAATAGGGGCGTTGACCAGCCCTTATTCGTCTGACCGACGGATAAATTTATCCGTCGGTGACGTTTACCGACGGATAAATGTATCCGTTGGTGACGGTTACCGACGGATAACGTTATCCGTCGGCATGACCGGTTGACTTAGTCAACCGGCACTTACCGACGGATAAAGTTATCCGTTGGTAAATTTTTTTTTCTTAAAAATTTTTTTTATTACTTTTCTTGATAATTGTACAACAACCTGTTTAATAATATAAATTTACGTACTAAAAATTAAAAATCATTAAATTTGAATTGAAAATAAAATTCAATAAAATTCGATTCTTCAAAATAGAAAAACGTTTACTACAAATGTAAATGTGAAAGTTTTACTACAAATGCCCAACTAAAATGTAGAAATCTAGGGACGACGACCACTGGAAGCCGAAGGAGCATGAGAACTGCCTTGCAAACCCGCACTCCCCGCCGTACCAGGGCTCCCCTCCCCGGTCTGAAACACAGCTCCCTCTGCGAACGGGTCCATGTCAATGGGATGCTTCTCCAGAATCTTCTTCAGCACCAAATTCTGCGTCTCCACCTGACACAAGTAATGATCGATGTAGTTAAGAATATGAAAGATAGATGCAAGCAATGTAAATGAGCATACAAGTGGTTATACATCTACATGACATATCAACATAATATTAGCATACAAATGAATATACCTGAGACACAAGTGTGTCCTGAATGCTCTTCATCCTAGCATTCTCGGCCCTAAGTGCTGCCATCTCCTCAGCCATTCGAGAATCTGTGCTGGAGGTAGAACCGGATGAGCGCTGCAATGATTCAGCTGCAAGAGAACGTCCCAAGTTCCCTAAGCCATAGATCGACCACTTAGGGCCAGGAGGGTTCACCTCGAGGAAGGCAGCGTTCTCTTCCTCCATCGTAAGTATGTCACCCTTCTCTTCCATCTTAACCAAGTAAAAAGCCTCAACCTCCTCCTACAAGCAGTTAAGCAATACATGAGTTGATATATTACAATACATATAGAAACTTTTTAAAAAGAAATACAGTACAAGTAACTCAAAGTACTCATTTATGTACTTACATTCAGTTTCTTGGTTTTCTTGCATGTCCACTCGCCGTTCTTGAACTTGGCATTTCTCACCATGGTCAAGTACGACAAGCATCCTTGTCCAGTGAGCCTCTGTTCATTTTGCAAAGTAATAAGTGTCAGTGTTTACAATAAAATTTTAAGAATATTGAAAGTGACTGGAGTAAAGCACAAGTTAACTTACTGCATTGAGGTCACGAGTGGCCTGAGACTGTGTGCCGAGATGGTGCTTCGAATAGTCCTCGTCTTCACCGGAGCTGCTTCTGTCCGCCCGTGCTCGATTCTTCTTGTTCTGATCTGCTAGGTCCTCAGCATCCTGTGTCTTCCAGTAAGCCAACCACAGAGGCCACTCGCTTTCGTGGATGAATCTAGGCCTCACTCGAGACTCCTTAAGGTCGTGGACCTTGTCTCGGTAACAACGAGAACCAACAGTGTTGAAAACAAACCAAAGCTCCTTCAATAGCACGTTTGGCAAGTAGTAGTGTTTCTAACCACCAAAACAACCAATTTAGAACGACACAACAATCAATACAACAAGAACAAGATCAACGTAAGCACAATGGTGACTAACATATCACCCAAATATAGTGGCTAACATACCACTCACATTGCCCTAAAAAAACAACTAACACATGGTGACTAACATATCACCCAAATATAGTGGCTAACATACCACTCACGTAAATTTAGAATAAAAATAAAACAACGTTTACTAAACATTTAAGATTGTTACAATACCCGCAGCTCATCGAAGTAGAAGCCAATGACATGGTCAGGCAGCCTTGACCACTTCTCCCCACCACGGTCCTCAGATGGTGTTGGAGCGATGAACCTGGAGTTGATGATGTCACCGATCTTCGAATGGGCAGATGCAGGGTAAAACCTATTATGATTGTTAAATACAAATAAGAATGAATAAGCATAATAAAGTATACGTAATATGTCACAAGTTAAACAATAAACTAAACAACAGAAAAGTGTACTTACGCAGCTTTCCCGTTAGGGAACAGAACAGGCTTCCCCTTATACATGGCACCCAGGGTCGGCGTCTCGTATGGACAACCATCAGCAGGTAGGTTCGCAAATGGGTCAAACTTAGCCTTCTTCTTCCTAGTTGACGATGAGGAGCTACTCCCCTCCGATAATTCAATGATGGGTGGAACTACACCCTGCTCGTACCCTGGGGCTCCAGGAACTCGTAACTCGGGTGGAATGTAGTTGCACCTAGGTTTCGGCATCTGCAAATAAAACAATATCAAGGTTAGTATGATGATATGAAATATGCACGTACAATATAAAGCATTATCAATTAACGTAAATGCACACACAAGGGAATATACATATAAATGACATAGCAACATAATTTATTAATTACCAATTAAAGGTTCCTCCAACTCTAACTCTACAAAATGATCCTCGTGCAGGGCAAACTGCCCATCTTTATCCTGTATAGGACGTCGTGCTACATCATCCACTAAATCCGACTGGAACGAGTTGGTTATGGACTCGTCCTTCTCTATATACTCAATCTTGGAACGAGCACGTATGGGTATCACACCCAACCAATCACCCTTGGCCTTAGACACACCTGGATAGGGAAAGTAGACAGCTTGTGTTGCTTGACTGGCTAACACAAATGGCTCGTACTTTTTGTACTTCTTCTTCTGGTTGATCTCAACCAAATCATAATCCACATGTGTTCTCGTACCATCTGTAGAAGGGTCGTACCAGTCAACCTCAAATAGAACTGTACGTTTCAAAGGTACACCTGGATATTCAATACGAACAATCCGTCTAAGGGTACCAAAGAAATCCTGCCCCTCCCCTCCTATATCTGCCCCAAGCATAGAAACGCCACTGTTCCTAAGGATGTAAAAGTGAGCAGCCTTGTACTCTTTCTCTGTCAAATATTCTTTCTTCTCCTCACCTATAGGTCGTCCAGTTACCCTAAAGATGGAAAGAGTGATAGAATCATCCTCTTGAACTGTGAAAGTGTTGGCATTTCTAGCCGGCCTAGATGTCTTGGTCATGACATCGTCGTCAAAGTAATAGGAGCAGAAATGAGAACTCTCAGATCGGATGTATGCATTAGCAATGGAGCCCTCAGGTTGAGCTTTGTTCTTGACAAACTTCTTAAGCTTACCTAAGTACCTGTTTATGAAATTACAATTGATTAGATTATTGTTATTAAGTTCGAATGTGTGAATATTGATAGAAATATAGTTAAACCATTATCATACCTCTCAAATGGATACATCCACCTGAACTGAACCGGCCCAGCATGCAACGCTTCATATGGGAGGTGGACCGGCAAGTGCTCCATAGAATCAAAGAAGCTAGGAGGGAATATGCGTTCAAGCTTGCATAGAATCAAGGGTATGTTCCTTTCAAGTGTCCTCAAAACTTCTATTTCAACAACCCTTGTGCACATGTTCTTGAAAAACAAACTTAGCTCGGTAAGAGCGCTCCAAATGGCTGGAGGTAAGAGTTCTCGAAATGCAATGGGAACTAACCTCTCCATGAACACATGAGAATCGTGGCTCTTCATTCCATACATCCTAGTCTTGTTCAGATCCACACAACGCCCCAACTTCGATGCATAGTTATCGGGAAACTTTAAAGACTTCACCCAATCAAACAATTTTTCTCTAGCATCTTTGTCTATCGTGTAAGCCGCCTTGGGCCATTCACCTTGGGCATTCTTCTTCGATAACCCTGGCCTTTTGCACAAGCCACCCAATTCCTCTCTAGACTTAACTGTATCCTTGGTCTTGTTGGGTATTTGGCAAATTGTGTTGAAACAGTTCTCAAACACGTTCTTCTCTATATGCATGAAGTCTAGCATATGACGTATCTTCAAACTTCTCCAATAAGGCAAGTCCCAAAAGATGCTCCTCTTCTTCCACCCACAACCTTTCTGAATCTTAGCATTATGCTTCTCCCAACCAATCTCCGTCACTTTCATAAGTCCCAAGTGTTCGATAATTGCAAATATTTGCTCACCGGTTAGTTGTTTGGGGGGCCCTTTGGTCTCAACTCTATTCTTAAGGAATCGATCCTTGTCGTTCCTAAATGGATGATGATCCGGTAGAAACCTTCTGTGGCAGTCAAACCAAGTTTCCTTGCCACTTTTGTCAAGTCTAAAAGCATTAGTATCCTCCAAACAATGTGGGCAAGCATGAAATCCAGAAGTCTTCCTCCCAGAAAGCATAGAGTAAGCCGGAAAGTCACTAACAGTCCACAGAAGAGCTGCTCTCAAAGTGAAGTTCTTCTTGCTAGACACATCATAAGCAGGTATACCGTTCACCCATAGATCATGAAGCTCCTTGATCAGCGGCTGCAAGAACACATCCAGCTTCTGTCCCGGATCATCAGGACCGGGAACCAAGACAGTCAAGAACATGAATGGTTCTTTCATGCAATCATTCGGCGGTAGATTGTACGGAGTTACCATTACCGGCCACATGGAATACTTACGCTCATTCCCAAAAGGGTTAAAACCATCAGAACTAAGGCCCAACCTTACATTCCTCGGTTCCGCTGCAAACTCAGGATATTTCTCATCAAATTCCTTCCAGGCCGGTGAATCAGCTGGATGCTCCATCTTACCCGCCATATCTGCAGGTATCACCCTCTCCTTGTGCCACTTCATTTTATCTGCACAAGCATTTGAAGCATACAACCTCTTCAAACGCGGACCTAAAGGAAAGTACCACATCTTCTTGTGGGAAAGATTCATTTTCTGTCGTTTGTTAGAAGCCCCAGGCTTGTAACGCTTGTATCGTTCCTTCCCACAATGTTTGCAACTTAGCAACTCTGCATCCTCCTCCCAATAAATCATGCACATATCGGGGCAACAATCAATCTTCTTCATAGGCAACCCCAAACCACGCATCTTCTTCTGCGCGTGATAGAAATTGGTAGGAATCAAGTTAGGCTCGGGAAACGCCTTCCTAAGGATGTTTAACCAAGTGTTGAAGTTCTCTTCTGATTGGGCACCCTCAGCTTTGGCACTCAAAGTTTGAGACACCAACTCTAACTCGGTCATAGGACTGCCTGGAAAGATAGGCTTCTTTGAGGACTCTAACATCTCGTAGAATGCCATAGTCTCGGCATTTGGAGACTCCTCAACATCCTCCATATTACTGACACCAAAATCAATACCATGTGCAACATTCTCCAACATGGCATCCATATCACCATGTACTGACGATGGACCCGAGGAAACGGCGGACAAATCCTTGGTCCGTCTCATCTTTCTCGCGCTCCCATAGTCTAGGAGCAAAGGAACAGTCTCACCGTGATGATTCCATACCTCATAATCAGGCACGAATCCCCTACTTCTCACGTGCTGCTTAACCATATTGGGGCTCAACCATTGCGTGTTTCTACATTTATTTGCACTACAAGGACACTTCATATCCCCACATTTCAAACAATCAGGGTGTGCAAGTGCAAATGCAATAAATGAATCAAGCCCCTGCTCGAAACTAGGCAGAATCATCCCATGCTTGGTCCGTTTATACATCCAAGACCGATCGGGTTCCATTTCAACAATGACTAACCTGAAATTCTTTAATTATTAAATTCATACATTTTCAATATTCATATTTAGAATTGAAATGTAGTTTTAAGGATATTTATATGTCTTATACAGATTTGAAGTTAACATTATAATCATTTTATTATTATGTTATAATCATTTCATTTAATTTTACCAACCATCAACAACATCTCTAGACTAGCATCATCAACAACAACCATATGAACATATCTCTAGCCTAACATTATCAACCATATCACCAATCAACCATATAACAACATCATCTCTAGCCTAACATCATCAACCTTATCACCAATCAACCAACCATTAACAACATCATCTCTAGCCTAGCATTGTCAACAACAACCATATGAACATCATCTCTAACCTAACATCATCATCATATCATCATCTCGAACCCATTTTCACTTTATTTCAAAACCCCCAAATTGAGCTACAAGTCTCGATTTTCATAAATTACTCTATTTTATCGTATTCAACTACAAAATTAACCTTATATAAGTACATAACCTAGTTATGGAACATTAAATTCGATTAAATACAAAACTAAAAAAGCCCTAAATTGATCTAAGTCTCGATTTTAATTAACAAACCCAAATTAACATAATCCAAAACTAACATTCAACTATAACAACTAATATCTACTTAATACTAACATACATTTCCATAATTTAAGAAATCCCCAAATTAATAAAATCCCAAAATCGATTCATTACTCAATTTTAACAACAATGAACTACACATTTAAGCAAAATATACTTGTATCAACTACTATGTAACATACATTTGACAATTTAACCAACAATTAGATAATTCCCAAATTAAAAATCAAATAAGGGTTAGAGTTCATACCTTTGATTTTGCACAAATTGACCAAAAAAAATCCAAATTGAAGGTTGTTCCTTGTTCCTTGTGCAATAAGCTTCAATTTGCTACCAAAATGGATGAAAATGGTGAAGTTTTGAAGGAGAAATGGAGATGAGAAGATGAAAAACGGAAAGAAGAAAGAAAGGAGAAGAAGATGGCAATGGCGTTCTGCCAGTCGCGGCCGGTATAAATGGAGCTTACCGACGGATACGCTTATCCGTCGGTAAGTGTAATTTAATTTTTTTTTTTTATTTTTTCTTAATATTTAGCGACGGATAAGTTATCCGTCGCTAAGATACCGACGGATAAAAAACTATTAGCGACGGATGACGAACAAAGTGGTCAACTTTGTTCGTTATCCGTCATCCGTCGCTAAGAGACACCGATCCGTCGCTATTTACCGACCGTCATTTTATCCGTCGGTAAAGTTCTGATTTTTTGTAGTGATAATAATCTCTATCTTTTTATTAGCCCTACCAATTTGGTCCAGTTAAGTGTTCTTCATGGAACTGAATATTAGAATGAGTGATTTATCTGTTATATCTATACTCCCTCCGTTTCAGGGCAGTTGCACCATTTTGGCATTTTGGGCGTCCCGTTAGAGTTGCACCATTTCATTTCTTTGTCATATTTGGACATGTTTATAATCATTTTATATTTCATCAACACATTTTAGTGGTCACAAATCACCCATAAAATAAAAGCAATCTCCATTATCAATATAACTCAATATTTAACCCCTACTCTTACATATATGTTAACCAAACACATAAGTATGACTTATGAATAATATCAGCTAAAATATAGGTGATTTATCTTTTTATTGAGTCCCAGTTAAATGTTTTCCATGAATGCTTTAAATTTATACTCATTTACTGTAGTTTGTTTAATTATAGAGAAAAAAACACATCAGGTACGAAAACGTCTATTCTTTGCTACATCACGCTGTTGTGCCTCATGGTGCTTTAAGAGTTGTACCATGATTGTACCTTGTGCTTTATGTATTGCACAGTACGACACACTAAAGCACCATGAGGTACAACAACGTGATGTAGCAAATAATAGACCGAAAAACAAACACTAAAAAGGTTGCTTATAGGTATCAGAATAGAAACAATCACTTTATATATATAAGCATTAGCAACCCTTCTTCTTTGCTTATTCTACTAAGTCTTCTTTGTCCATGACCGCTTTCTTCTTCGATTCATTTTTGAGGTTTTCGTAGAATATGCTTAATTGTACTTTGTCTTGATCATGGATGTACAATGAGCAATAAAATTGTAGCTTGTGGTGACAAAAGCGGATAGAAGAAGATACACAAATTAAGATTATAGAAAGCTTTTTGTAATTCACTATTATATTGTTGGGTTGAGGTTTTTGCCTAGATGTCCAACATTAATTTATGCACTTACAAAGTTTAAACGCTGTCAATTATATATATTTCTTTAGTGTAACAGCTCACAAGATCTATACCACTTACATGCCTATACTAAATTGATTTAAAAGTTTTAAGATGATTGAATTTGTAATTTATACATTCTTTTTTAATGATCGTAACGAAATGATCTGAATTATTGAGGGATGAGCTTGTAGATGTTTTGATGCATCACTACCGGGAGCATTTCTTGTAATCTTTATAATTTGATTTCTTATTTTTAATTCTAATTCCTTGATTTGTCACTTTTCGTAATTTTTTCTAATTCTTGTAATCTTTATAAAATGTACAAATTTTGTCACTTTTCGTAATTTTAATTCCTTGATTTGTAAATGTTTTTGCTTCAGTGTTGTAAGTGTATGTGTTTTTACACTGGAGTTGACCAAGGAGTTAACCTGTTTGTTGGTTAACTCCTATATTTGTCGACAATAATTTATACTGTGTTTTACCTTTACTTTACTACTAACTAGTTCCACAGCTGTAGATATTTATTGTGTGCAGAAAACTAGCTTCCAGAATGTGTCAATAGGAAGAAGTTGTTTCTGACTAGGAAAGGAAGAAAAACAGAGCATGAAAGCGTTTGGATAAAGGAGAAAGAATTCAAGTAGGAATACAATTTCTATTGGATAAAGGAGGACGAAATCATGTCCAGATTCAGAGTTTGAAGTCATTCAAAGTTGATGTCATGTTTAGCTAAATAGTATGAACGTGTTTCCTGATTGGATTCGCTCAGTACTTTGCTAAATAGTAGGGAAGCGATCCGCTATCCGTTCAAGCACTTCGCTACTATATATATGTCAATATCAACGATGAAGGACACATCTTGAGAGCAAGAAATTTACAACCAAAGAATTCTTTTAGAGTCTTTCTTGTTTAGTTGTTTGTTTTTGAGTCTTTATACTAGTTTATATTCTAGATCTCTCTAACAACGTATTGAGAATAGAATAGATAGATTGGGTTCTATATCATCGTGAGGTGACTAGTATTGTTTCAGCTAAGATAGAATAGGGAGTATACAGCGTTGTACAAACATATTCTTCTTAGTGGTTTTTCTGCCTTGACTGGGCATCAAGCAAGCTATCCAAAGCTGCTTGAAAATTTACAAACACAGGTTCTTATTACTTTCCGCTGTGCTTAATATTCTGATATATATTACTTGTGTTTGTCTGACTAATCTGCAGGTAGTAGTTGTGGATTACTGAGGTGTTATCGTACGAGTTGTTCAACCTCATCGATAACTCCTGCTTACTGGCGAATTGTTCCTATTAACAAGTTATTATCGATCCTTATATTCTTTCAATTGGTATCAGAGCTTGTTATCTTTTATAGGTAATTGTTTTTAGGTACAAAAGATGGACTCCGCCAATCCGAACCTTGGAAGGCTTCCGATTCTTGATGGAGCAAACTATGCTTACTGGTTATTGCGTATGCGTGTATATTTGAAATCTTTGGATGCAGGCGTGTGGCAAGCTGTTGAGGAGGAATTTATTTATCCCAAGAAAAAGGCTGATCAACATGGTGATATATTGCCAAAAGAACTCAAGGACTATACTGAAGAAGAGAAAACAGGAGCTTCTAACAATGAAAAAGCTCTTAATGCTATTTTTTCTTGGGTTGATATGCATATGTTCAAACTAATCCAAAACTGTGCTACAGCTAAGAGTGCTGGGATATTCTCCAAAAGCATTGTGAAGGTGATTCAAAGGTGAAGGATACCAGAATCAGACTGCTACATAGCAAGTTTGAACTACTCAGGATGGAGGAAGATGAAGACATCACCACCTACTTTACCAAGATCCTTGATATTGCTAATGAGTCACACCAACTTGGCGAACCCATGGCAAACAAAGTTCTGGTACGTAAAGCTATTAGGTCCTTACCTCCTAGATTTAATATCAAAGTCTCTGCTATTGAAGAAAGTCAACGTTTAGCAACCTTGGACTTCACCACTCTTATGAATATTTTGAAAAATTATGAGCTTCATCTTATGGATCAAGAGGAAAATTATGGTAAAGGTTCCAAAGTTTTTAAAACTACTCAAGCTGATAGTGATGATGACATTGATATTAATGATTTTGATCCTGAGTATTCCAAAGCCTTTATTGCCAAAGCCACAAAGTTTTTCAAAAAATACCATCCACAATCCAAGTCTAAGTATAGTTCTGAAGCCTCCACATCCAAAAATCCTACCAAAGGCAATTTCAAAGGCTCTTCCCATAGAAAAGATACTTTCCCTACCTCTAGTTCAAGTTCTAGGGATCTCGATAAGATTCAGTGCAGGGAATGCAAAGGATGGGGACACTACCGCAATGAATGCGCCAATCTTCGTAGACTCAAAGGATTGAAAGTCAACTGGGTGGAGACTGATGACGCAGCGGATGATGGAAGTGATGATGAGAATCCTGACTCAGATGCAGATACTGATGTAGTTGCTCTACATGCTGTAATTTGTGATTCACAGGAAGGAGTTGATCCAGAGGGTTACTCAACACCAAACTTAACTCCTATCCAGGTAACTGATGTTTCTTATGATTTAATTTGCCTACACAGCTCTGTTGAATCTGATGCAGGGGAAGAGATTGACAATGATGCGGATGAGCAAATATCTGAAGAAGAAGCCATTGCTGATACTGTAACTGCTGCAGCAAGTGACCCATCTACAGACACCGATGAGGATCAAGAAGAAGAAGTGGATGAAGGGGATGCTACTGATGGTACTCCTTCCACGCGGCTGAGAAGAAAAGCCAAGGTTGATTACAGAAAGCTTGCCGGTCTTAAGGCTAATATGGTAATGACATGTGCTTGTTGTTCATATGCGGCACATGCTAAGGTACGTCATACTTGTTATGTATCTTCTATTGAGCCTAAGAATGTCAAAGAAGCCTTAACTGATTCACTTTGGATAGTGGCTATGCAAGAAGAATTGAACCAGTTTGTTAAGAATAAAGTCTGGACTTTAGTACCTCGCCCACTCAATACAAATGTTATTGGTGCTAAATGGATTTTTAAAAACAAAACTGATGAAACTGGTACAGTCGTTAGAAACAAAGCTAGGTTAGTAGCCCAAGGCTATACACAGGTAGAAGGAATTGACTATGATGAAACCTTTGCTCCTGTTGCTAGAATTGAATCTATTAGACTGCTTCTTGCTATTGCATGCTACTTAAAGATAACTTTGTATCAAATGGATGTTAAAGGCGCTTTCTTGCATGGCAATATTGATGTTGATGCTTATATGGAACAACCTAAAGGCTTTGAGGATCCTTTTCACCCTGATTATGTGTACAAACTTGATAAAGCTGTTTATGGTCTCAAACAAGCTCCTCGAGCTTGGTATGAGAAGCTAACTGAGTTTTTGCTTGAGTTTGGTTTTACTCAAGGTACAGGTGACAGGACTCTCTTTATTCTCAGAATCGACTCTCATATCTGTGTTGCTCAAATCTATGTGGATGATATTGTGTTTGGTTCTACTAATAAAACTCTTCTTGACAAGTTTGTCAAAACCATGTCTTCTACATTTGAGATGAGTATGATAGGTGAGTTGAACTACTTCTTGGGGTTGCAAATCAAACAGCAAAAGGATGGATTGTTTTTAAATCAGTCTAAATATGCAAAGAACCTCGTGAAACGGTTTGGCCTGGATAGTGCAAAGGTGCTGAAAACTCCTATGAGCTCTAGCGTGAAGATCAGTAAAGAAGGCGAAGGTGAAAGTGTTGACCCCACTCTCTACAGATCCATGATTGGTAGCTTGCTATATCTATCAGCCTCTAGACCCGATATTATGTATGCGGTGTGTGTGTGTGCTAGGTATCAGTCTGATCCCAAAACCACCCACCTAAATGTTGTCAAGAGAATCCTCAGGTATATTTCTGGCACCACTGAACTTGGTATATGGTATACTAGAGATACTTCTTTACAACTTGTTGGTTTTTCTGATTCTGATTGGGCTGGAGATCTTGATGATAGGAAGTCTACTAGTGGAGGATGTTTTTATTTAGGAAATAACTTGGTTTCTTGGTTTAGCAAGAAGCAAAATTGTGTCTCATTGTCTACTGCTGAGTCTGAGTATGTTGCCGCTGGTAGTGGTGCCACGCAGCTTCTTTGGCTTAGATCTATGTTATCTGATTATGGTCTTAAATGTGAGTCCGTGTTGTTATTATGTGATAACTTAAGTGCAATACATTTGTCCCATAACCCGGTTCATCATTCTAGGTCTAAGCATATAGACATAAGACATCATTTTTTGAGAGAACTTGTTGAGGCCAACATTCTAAGTATGGATCATATAGAAACAACCAACCAACTTGCTGATCTGTTCACCAAGCCCTTAGATACTGAGAGATTTCTAAGTCTTAGGAGGTCTCT
Source organism: Plantago ovata (assembly GCA_028274465.1). Lineage (NCBI taxonomy): Eukaryota > Viridiplantae > Streptophyta > Magnoliopsida > Lamiales > Plantaginaceae > Plantago > Plantago ovata. The sequence goes on along the minus strand of CM051455.1, from coordinate 39,181,365 downwards.
TGGTCTTTGCTTTCACTAAAGTTAGGAGTCGACCAGGGGTTAGCTTAACACCACAGTTAACTCCTGTAGAATGCATGTGGTGTGCGTGTGTCATTTTTTTATTTTTTTTATGTGTCTGTGTGTATGTGAAAAAGCATGAATCTTTGTGATCAGTCTATGTACTATGTTGCAAGTAAGCTAGAAGTTTGGCTTTCTGGAATGCATAAGTGAAAGAGATTTCCCTAAAAAGTAATAGTCCCTGTTGACACCTTGTTTTGCTCATTATTGGAAGCCCTCTACTGGAGCTTGAGCAGCTCACAATAATATGAATGACAGTCCGTCTTTCATTAGGAACCTTGAATTTCCTTTGCATATTATATGCCTTTTCACAGGAGAAAGAGCACATAGGGGCCTTGAATTTCCTATGTAGCTAAACAAGTGCCGCAAAGGTCCGAAAGGCAAGGAAAGTAAAACTTGTCTCTGGTTTTCTGGCAATCTTTGGGTCTCAAGTCTATGAAGGTTTGGAAAGAAACAAAAGCAAAAAGCTGCATTAAATAAATAATGAACAACACAAACAAAAAAAAAATTATATATTTTTGCAAATTCGCCCATGGACATTGCCCTGAGATTTAAACAAAGACCAGAAAGCAACTTGTTTCAAACGTCTTCTAAAATTTCAGGTGAAAAATACAGGTGAGGCTTTTATAAATATGGGAGTTTCTTGATCGACTGTTGACCTGGAAGTTGAGCAACTCCTTACCCAACACCTCTGGACTGATTGTGAATTTTCTATGTGATTTCATAAATGTGTTTTTTTTATTATTTTTTATTATTTGTTGAGTCTAAAATTCTTAGGTTGTGGTGTTTTGTTGGTTATTCATATAGGTCGTGTTAAGGGGGAGAGTACATTATGCATGGGGTTGGGAATTTTGTTTTCTGTTACATCAAGAAATTGTGTTATTTCTTAAATACAAAATATCCTCCCTTAGTTTAATTCCTAAAATTTATTTCTTTGTCCTACTCTTGAATTTGTTTCAAAAATATTTTTTTATGTTTGGTATACCATATATCTTGTTTTTTGGTGCTAACCATTTTTTTTCAGATATATTTTATCTCAAATATACCAATATTATTTTTGAGGAGGATTTTGACACTATTTAGGATTTAGCTAGCATATTACCCTACCCAAACACTACCTTCCCAATTCCCACTCAAACACTTCATTCTCCTCTCTCTCTCGCTCTCGTCTTCTCACCTTCCCGTAACCCCCAAAATCGCCGCCCCTCCCTCCCTCAACTACCGGCCGCTACACTCCACGACAACCATGGCCGCGCCTTACCCATTCCCACTCGGCTCCTCCTCACCACCTTCACCAAATGCCCAACCCGATCCGGTCGATTCGCCGCTGCGTGCTCCGGCTCCATTAACGTCAGACGAGCTCGCCGCCGCGATATTGAATCTCCGTCCAAAGGTTGCTTCGCCGCGGATACGGAAGTTTCTCCGTCAATTGGTTGCGATTCAAGCTGAACTTGATGGTCTCTTAAGCTTCAAAGAAATCTTGGGTTTTGCTTCTACTGGCCACCAAGGGGGAGAAAGTGGTACAAGGGGAGAAGATGCTGCTACTCAGGGGGAGAACCAAGCTTGAACCAAGCTTGAAGATGAGAGGAGATATATGAGAGTTCTAGACTGAAGATGCTGATTTTGGATTGTTTTTTTTCTAACTTTTTCTTTTTTCTTATTCCTTCTTTTGAACTCTATTTGTGCTCTTGGAGACTGTTCCGAGTTTTTACATTTATATGTAATATTGACAGTATGTTCTATGCTAAGTAGTTTCTGCATGTCTTTAAGGCTTTAGGATTTAGTTAGTATTTATGTGCTTATCTGCTCTATGTGTTAGATTGTTCTAACAATGTGTGCAGGTATGCATGGTGTCAAGTAAAAGGCAAAACAGGGGGAGATTGTAAGTGTATGTGTATTTACACTGGAGTTGACCAAGGAGTTATCCTTGGAGTTAACCTGTTTGTTGGTTAACTCCTATATTTGTCAACAATAATTTATACTGTGTTTTACCTTTACTTTACTACTAACTAGTTCCACAGCTGTAGATATTTATTGTGTGCAGAAAACTAGCTTCCAGAATGTGTCAATAGGAAGAAGTTGTTTCTGACTAGGAAAGGAAGAAAAACAGAGCATGAAAGCGTTTGGATAAAGGAGAAAGAATTCAAGTAGGAATACAATTTCTATTGGATAAAGGAGGACGAAATCATGTCCAGATTCAGAGTTTGAAGTCATTCAAAGTTGATGTCATGTTTAGCTAAATAGTATGAATGTGTTTCCTGATTGGATTCGCTCAGTACTTTGCTAAATAGTAGGGAAGCGATCCGCTATCCGTTCAAGCACTTCGCTACTATATATATGTCAATATCAACGATGAAGGACACATCTTGAGAGCAAGAAATTTACAACCAAAGAATTCTTTTAGAGTCTTTCTTGTTTAGTTGTTTGTTTTTGAGTCTTTATACTAGTTTATATTCTAGATCTCTCTAACAACGTATTGAGAATAGAATAGATAGATTGGGTTCTATATCATCGTGAGGTGACTAGCATTGTTTCAGCTAAGATAGAATAGGGAGTATACAGCGTTGTACAAACATATTCTTCTTAGTGGTTTTTCTGCCTTGACTGAGCATCAAGCAAGCTATCCAAAGCTGCTTGAAAATTTACAAACACAGGTTCTTATTACTTTCCGCTGTGCTTAATATTCTGATATATATTACTTGTGTTTGTCTGACTAATCTGCAGGTAGTAGTTGTGGATTACTGAGGTGTTATCGTACGAGTTGTTCAACCTCATCGATAACTCCTGCTTACTGGCGAATTGTTCCTATTAACAAGTTATTATCGATCCTTATATTCTTTCAAGTGTTTCATAGCAATTGTATTTGGTTCAATATTTTGATATTCTATTTCAAATCATAATGTGTTAATTGAGATGTTTGAGTGGTTTATTAGTTTCTCATGAAAATGAAATGATAATTTGACGTCTTTGGCTTTCGTTGAATGAATAGTATTCGGCAGAGAAACCTTCACTTCTACGAATAATTGTTTCATTCAATTCCGGTTTCACTGGATACCTTTGCAAGTTGCTTAGAGACTCAATGGTGTAGTATTGCTGATATCAAAAATTAGTGCAAGGCTATATTACTATTACATTACGAACAGCCAATTCATCTTTTTGTGAGATGGATGGAGATTTCTTAACATCTACTTTCACTAAAACATTTTTATGTTCATAAAGACTCACTAGGTAAGTGGAATGCTTAATTCTGGAGTACGTTTCCAGCAGAGAATTTGTTTCTCTACGTATGTTCTTAAAAATACTGCAATTGGTACTCGGTAGAAAGTTATTAATTGTTCACCATCTCCAATTCATCTTTTAAACATTTCAAGGAATTCCTTTCCACTATCCTTTTTTAACATCATTTTTTTTCTGTAATTTGTAAACTTTTTTGAACAGTTTGTTTAGCTATCTTATATTTTTCAACAGTTGCAATGTAAGTTAGCCCACCATCTCCAATTTGATCATCTTTGGAACAGTTGCAATGTAAGATTGCCCAGACTCTCATGACCACTTTAATGTAACTTCTTTTCTAACAATCAGCTACACAACTACATCTCCTGAATTGCCTTTTTCATTGTTTCAAAACAGAACAAACGAATCTGCTGAACATATCAATAGCACTCATGTCGCAACAGCATTAGAAACTTATGATATAGTATTAATGTTTGCCTGCTTCTGGTGAGAACTTATGCTTTTTGTTTCAAATTTTTATGTTGTACAATTAGAGCTTCATTGTAGGTGGAGAAAAAAAAGAACGAATATGCCCAAGGGGCGTTGACTCAGCAATGGCTACACATAGTCACATACTACAAGAACACTTTCCAGCTTATTGCACAGGAAGACAGAAGACTGTTGAAGGTTACGAATCTCGTTCACCAGAGGAAATGTTGAAGTCTACGGCTATCTTCATTCAGTCCCTTGAGATTTATTTGCTGAATCAAGGCCAGGAATGCTAATGGAAGTCTTGTTCTTGTACTGTGTACATGCATCATGCATTTCTCACATGAAAACAAACTTTTTATGGTAAATGAATAAGAATGTTGCAGTCTTTCTTGCAGCAGATTCAATTGTTTTTATAACACTAAAGAAGAACAGATATTGCAGTAGAAATGATAAAGTACAGCTACAATCTAAAATTTATATGATTATCAAGATCATAGACTTTTGGTGTTTTGAACTTCTACAAAATGGACAATGTTCTGGGCATATTATAGGCTTTGTTGTAGCTAGCCATTGTGAATAAATCAAGACAGGAGTAAGTTTTGAGTCCTGTGCAAGAAATAATGGAGGAAAGATTGAAGTTTACATTCTGATTACAACAAAGATGAAAAACAATCAGATGAATCCCTTTATTTCTGCCTTTTTTCTTGAATATCTCTAATAAATGTGGAATATAGAACGGAATATAAACGTAACCATATTGTAAACAATTATGGGCACCGCACTTAGCGCTGTGCACCAAATCTAGTAAACAAATATATAAATCTCAAATTTGGTGGAGGTGATAGGTGATGTTTTTATGTTAAACTTTCCTCGTAGCTTTTCCCGTTTTATAGGACTTTTCAAATTGTACCTTTTCCCGTTGCATAGGACTCTTCAAAACATACGCTTCAGGTCTCTTTAATTGATATTACAGCCCAATTCAGTCACTCTGGTTTCGTCACGCTTCTTTTTGGTTTGCCGCTTCAAACCTCGCTCTCTTCGGTTTTGTTCTCTTCTTCTTCAACAATGGCGTCGGTTCTTCAACAATTGCCTCAGACACCTAGCTATTCACACTACAAGGAAAACTGATTTTAGCGACAGATGACTATGTTAGCGATCCGTCGCTAAAGGCGATTAGCGACAGATTGTCCGTCGCTAAATAGGACGTCGCGAAAAGTGGCATCGGTAAAATAAAAAGCGACGGTTAAACCCACCTGTTGCAAAATAATAGCGACGGATAAACCTATCCGTCTCCCTAGTGGTCCTTGACCATTATGGAGATGGAACAAATTATTTGTCGCTATTATTTTGTGACGGATGGGTTTAACCGTCGCTAAATGGATGGGACATGTGTCCTTCCCAGGCCAAGTGCTCGGGGCGACGGATAGAGTCATCCGTCACTATATTATATATGTATATATACATATATATATACAGATATATATATATATATATATATATATATATATATATATATATATATATATATATAATTTTATTTTTTTTAATTTTTATTTTTAAATTTCTGTTATTGTTTTGCCCGTGACAGACTTTCCACAGCTTCTAGATTGTTCTAAGTTTGAAATTATTCAATCTCCCTTGTGGATTATGTGCGGTCTGGAATTGAAGAAGAAAAACAGTACGTTTGGCTCTCTTTTCATTTTGGAGGGTTCCGTTCTAAAAACGTAAATTATCTTTACCTCTCTTTTTCTGTTACGTGAACGCGAGCTTATCAGCTAGCTTATTTTTTAAACTAATAAAGTAAGCTTATTTTTTTAATAAGCTAGCTTATCATCTTTCATATTACAATTATACCCCGAATAATAATAATAATACCCCTAATTATACCCCTAATATTGGTTTGAGTACTGGCGGGAGTGACAGGTCCCTCCGTCCTGCAGACATGCTACTTTATGCTTGGAATAGGGGGCGGGATGGTGGACTTTGTGCCCGGACATGTGGTTGCTGATGCTGCCAAACACAAATGTGCGAAGTATCGGGACTTATGTGCAGCTAAGGGGTATGGATTCCTTCCTTTCTCTTTCTCGACACTTGGGGAGTTGGGTGTTGATGATGTCGAGTTGCTTGTCAGAGTCTGGGGTTTCGCTTTGGCTCAGGATACTGGAGCGCGTGTTGCTCATCATATTTTCCCTAGGATTAGTTTTGCTATTGCTAAGGGAGTGGGGGCACAGCTTGTTTCTCGGTTGCCGTCTAATTTCCTGTAAACTTTCATTGTTTGTTTTTATTAATTTATTTAATTATAATAATAATAATAATAATAATAATAATAATAATAATAATAATAATGGCAGATTATTTAATTAATAGTTTAGACATAAATATATTACTATTTTATGTTAAAATAATAATAATTATTATTATTATATAAATTATTATTAATTTTATTATTGAATAGGAAAAATGAATGAAGAATATAACAATATAATATGAATGTACTTTTATGTCATTTTATCAATTAGTTTATAAGCTCATTCGCTAAACACACTAAAATCAGCTAGCTTATCAGCTCATTTGCTAAACACGTATACTAAAATAAGCTAGATTAGCAGCTAACTTATCAGTCAACTTATCAGCTGCCTTATCAGCTACCAGCTAGCTTATCAGCTAGTTTTGCTAAACAGAGCCAAAGTTAGCTTATATTTTTAATAAGCTAGCTTATCAACTTTCATATTTCAATTATATCCCTAATAATAATAAGAAGAAGAAGAATAATAACATATTATTTAATTAATAATTTAGACATAAATATATTATTATTATTATTATTATTATTATTATTATTATTATTATTAGAAATAAAACTAATAAAGAATAACACAATATTTGCTGTCATATACATGTTCATAACTTGAAAAAGGATTATTTAATTAATAGTTTAGACATAAATTTATTAATATTTTTATGTTAAAATAATAATAAATTATTAGTATCATATTTATTACTATTTATATTATTATTAAATATGAAAAATGAATGAAGAATATAACAATATAATATGAATGCACTTTTATGTCATTTTATCAATTAGCTTATAAGCTCATTTGCTAAACACGTAAATCAAAATCAGTTAGTTTTGCAAAACAGAGCCTATGATATTCGACTAGAGAGATCAAATCGTAAAGCAGTCGTGAGTGACATGTCAAAACATTCGAAGAACCAAAAGAAAAGTTGTTCCATAAGTTATTAAAGTACCAACTTAAAACTTTCTCTTATGTCGAATAGGTTATGGGTTAGGATTCAAACATCCTATGTGAGTGTATACCATTAATTCGAAATCAATAATACTTTCTGTATATAGTGGGCTCGTGAATGAGCATACAGATTTATACATCAAATATTATCTATCACGTCTATGAGCCTATATATAGGCCATTGGCTTCGTTTGTATCCGTCATTCAATTCATATTAATAAACAATATTTTAGAGTTTCTTACTCTTCCATCGATTTTCGTACTTACCACTTGGTTATGTTTTGATTATCAACCCTTTAACGAAGGACCTGAGCTTGAAATTAGAGGTGAATGACGCCTGAGCGAACGTGTAAATTCGTCTATCCAGAATCGCGGAGTCTATCATGGACATAAAACATTTGATGGGGTTGCGACTCCACTCCGTCAAGCGCATACACCGCATTAATCAAGTTGCGGGTGATTGGAACCGTGGCATCCCTAATGACAACCCCGTTTGTGCCTAGGAATCAAACAAGCAATAATGGGTTTGCTGTAAGGAATGGTCCTAGTGATTATTTTAAATAAAAAAATGAACATGTTTGAAGTATTTAGTTTTGCTGGGGTTAATTTAAAGTAAATTTTTAGGTCAATTTGAAAGTTAGATAAATTACGTGACCTAATTCTATAATGATTAGTGCCACATTTTATAAAATAGAAAATAGTGGGGCTAATATATAATAAACAGAAGTTGGAGTTGTTAGGGAGAGAGAAAATATGATTTTCTCACAAGGGTAAAATGGTCATTTCAATGAATTAATTCGCAAAAAGTCAAGTTCATGGACCTTGATGTAATGGGTATTGTTTCGTAATTGAAAATACAATTGTCTTTTAGATATAATGTCATAATGTACAGGGGACCTAGAAGTAACAGACACATTAAATTATTTTATACTAGACGGTCAATTGTGAACATCAGTTCACAGTGAATGAAGGTGAGTTTAGCAAATTATGTTAAAGAAAATAATTTCAAGAAGATAGAGAAGAGTAGAAACATGAGACCTTGTTGAAAGAGTAAGTATATAGAAATGTAGATCTTTCTTATGTAATAGGAAAGGGTTTTAATTCTTGGTTAGACGACACAAAAAACAACAAGACAGATCATAATATTATATATAGAAAAAAAACACCGCGCTTCCCTCTAAAAGTCACATCCCAAAAAACACATTTCTCTACTTTCTCTCTCTAAAAACCGATTCAGAAAAAAAAAAACTCCGCCAATCCTGCCGCCCTTCCTCCATATCCACCTCCCGCTCAACCGCAACTCACACATTACTTCATTCATTCACCAATCATATCAAAATTAAACATCAAGTCATTGTTTCTCCGCTTCACATTTAATCCACCAAATCCACCACTGATCTCCTCCAACATTTTCATAACTTCAAATTGGAGCTAACTCATTGATTTCTTAAATTTGATTGATTAATTTTGTGTGTGTAGAAATAGCTTATCCAAATGTTTTGGATATGGATTAGCTGCCACTTTCATGAATTATGTGTCTCATTAACCTAGGGTTTAGGTTAAGATTTATATACGAGTTTCAAATCATATGTTAATAGTATTGATTGTTAGTTTTAGTGTGGTTTTAATTACTATTGTTGGGGTTTTAATTACTTTTGTTGTGGCTTTAAAAATTATATTGTTGATGTGGTTTCATTGGATAGTTTTAAGGGAATACGGTGCAGTTATAAGTATCTTTGTAGTGGTTTTAATATATATTATTAACGTTCTAAACATCCGTATGTGTACATAGTTTCAGTTACATGCTATGGTTGTTTATTTTAAGAGATTTTGGTTTATTGTTCTTGTGATTTTAAGAAATATGTAATGCTACTGTGTTGGGTTTCTCCATTATATGGTTTTAAGGGGACACGGTATGATTATAAGTATCTTTGTTTTGATTTTAAGAACTCATGTTAATGTTCTAAGCATCATTGCATGTTTGTTGTGTAATTTTAAGAGACTTTGGTGTAACGTTGTTGTGTTGGGTTGTCCATTATAAGATTTTAAGAGGACATTGTGCGGTTATAAGTTTCGTTGTTGGGGTTTTAACGAGAGTTATTATCGTTTTAAACAGGTGCTGATGATGTCCATCGAGTTTGATGAAGAAAAGACAAGCAGCAGAAGTTCACCAACATATTTATTTGAAAAAAGCATTGAATGTTTCTACATTTTAATTACTAAAATGTTACATGTAGCTTACTCTAAACTTGTTCACCAATATTTTAATGACGATCCTCAAACTTTTAGACTTGTTTAATAGTGATTTTTTTTTATATTTGTGAATGATTTTAAATTGTCGCTTAAAGCTATAACAAGCCATCTTAAAATCATATATGTAGATTATTAAAACCACCACATCATCTCTTAAAACCACACCGAATGACATTAAATTCATAATGGAAACTTTCAATGCTAACAAATTTATAATACCACACCATAACCTCTTAAAATCATACTGTGCATGGTCTGGTCCAGCCGAACAAACAAGGTAAGCTAAAAACAAGACCTCTCCATTTATCATATAGGAAAGGCTGAACTCTTCCTAGACGTTGACTAGTTGAAATGGTATGAACGAATGAACTTTTAACTTTTCATGTTAACAAAGATTGAATACTTAAAAAATTTGTTATTGTTCAAGAGTTTTGTGACATGAAAGGCTTTGTTATTGATTGACGAAAGCTACTGGCATCATTATTCAATGACTCCAAAATTAATTTTATTAAAAGAGCATGAAAAAACCACTCCACGAAAAGACATACTATAGCATAATAACAATCAAGTGTTTCAGAGATTTCAGATGTGGAAGGCACCATACTAACAATCAATAGAAGATATTTGTGCTAAACAAATTCAAACACCAAATGGTAATAGAAAGAGGTGTTCAAAACTAGAGAGCCAATTTTGAAGATCTATACTCGATCAATGCAGTGAGTTCGAAAAATTATATTTTAAGAAAATAGTTATGATCAAGGATCTAGATAAAGGATATAATTTGCAATGTTTTGATCGTTATTGTTTCGATATCCCAATATTGATTCGTTAAGAGGGGCCAGATAGAGCCAGGGTGGGCATGTTTGGATATCCCAAAAGTTTTAAAAAGATTTTTTTTTTCTTTTCATAATTTAAACCCCTGAACTTCCTAAATAAATAATTTCAACCCCACCTCCCTCCCCAAACTTCAAAACTTGTATCAGCACCTGCTGTCCTACATAGAGCATACTTAGAAAGATTTATTAAAAGATAAGAAATAGTATAGTTTGTTAAGTTGTGTAACAGTAAAGTTTTGTGGTTGTTCAAGAGTTTTATGACAAGTGAGAAGCTTTACTAATGATAGGGGAAGACAACTACTGGCATCTTTCAATAGTTCCATAATTTATATTATTACAAGACCATGAAAAGACATCATAATAACATAGTGTTTCAAATCTGGAAGGCAATTTTCTGGTTCAGATTCGATACTACGATCAAGCAAACAACATGCAACCAACAATTTGAATGCGACGATCAAAAGAACTGAACAAAGACCACCACCGATTAAAATTCAACAGAAAACCCAAGAAAATCCACTCTCAATAACAAATACAACCATGCTCTTTTAGAGAATCAACAATCTAAAGTCAGATAATACTACCAAATAGTAAAACATTCTAGCTATCCTAAAGTGAACACATTGTATGATAATAAGGAGATACCATCACCAAACTTTAGTCTCTCAAAAGCACTGAAACTACTAGAGATTTGATTCTAACATTGTTCCTTCCTAGCTTACCAGATTTGCCATCCATGTTGCTAACAAACACGAGCTCTAACCTCAAGTCCCCCCCCCCCCTTTCCCTTCTTTAAAACTGCTTTTGACTTTCTATTGACAAAATATTCCTCCGACTTGGGTGAATACATGTTATCCTAAAGCGGACACATTGTATGATAATAAGGAGATAATACCATCACCAAACTCTAGTCTCTCAAAAACACACAAACTATATTGCCAGAGATTTGTTTCTAACATTGTTCCTTCCTAGCTTACCAAATATGCCATCCATGTTGCTAACAAACACGAGCTCTAACCTCATATAAAGTTTGTCCCCCTTTTCACTTCTTTAAAACTACTTTTGCCTTTCTATTGACAAAATATTCTTCGTGACTTTGGTGAATACATGTTAATGATCACTTCACTAAGGAGCTAGCAAGATGTTGAATAGTTAAAAATAAATAAAAAATAAAAATAAATAAATAAATAAATAAACCTACGCTTACCTGCTTGCCTGCATATATTGTATGACTTGGGTGAATATAGGGAGTAGCCATTAATAATATTGTTGCTACTTCGTAGGTGTAGGTTATATTGCAACATGAGATTGTTCTATACTTCATAAAAATGTTAAAAGTTGTTTCTTGCATTATTGGTAACCATGCATCTTAAACTAATGGTCTATCAAGTATTCCCATGGTTCAGGTAAGCTTATAGCCAACATGCTTACGATCATGGAATCTACCGATCAATCAAGTAGCTCAGTACTCACACTGCACTTATCACCTGTTCCAATCACCTTCTCATCAATACTAACAACATTAAAATACGTTACCACTAAGCTTTTAACCAACATGTTTACGATCAAGACTAATAGTATAAGGGGGGGGGGGGGGGGGTCTTCCCATGAATGCTTAATGTTACTGCTTCGTAACTTGTATTGCAGCATAAGACTGTTCTATACTAATTAAAAAAATGCTATTGAAACTTCATGCATTATTGGCAACCATGCATCATACACTAAGGGTTTATCAAATTTGAACCAACTATGCCCATGGTCAATGCAAGCTTATGGCCAACATACGATCATGAATATTAGGATACTGATAAATCATCTAAGTCATTAGTCACATTGCAATTCTAACCAGTTTCAATCAGCTTCTCATCACTACTGTTAACAACAATAAATTTATTTACCAGTCACCAATGGTTGTTAATACAACGACTGTATTAACACAACGACTGTACTTCACTAAGTTTTCTCAAAGAGCTCTGGTTAGTCGCTTAAAGCATAAATGGAAGTACAATAAAATGAATCTCCCCATGAAGCTAATGAATATGAAAATATACTGATTAATAATTTTCCCAGAGTCAGCTTAATAATTTCATTTTTTTCAAAAAATAACTGCAATTCTTATCAAGTTTCCGTATGTTCTCCAGACTAGACTCTACTGCTTAGTTCCAGTAGTAAGGAGTCAGATTAATCATTAATTTTTCTGAAAAATAACAACAATTCTTATCAGTTAAAGCATGCTCTCCGCACTCCACTCAATAGTTCCAGTACTACCGTATTCATTCTTAGGAGAGTGCCTAGTTTTTTAAGATCAATTCGCAATGCTTCTATCTTCAAAAGCAGTGACATTTAGAACCAAGGTTAATTTATTTTCAACTGGAGGGCCAATTTTGAAGATCAATTCCTGATGCATGAAAGTGAGCCCGACAAAATATGATCAATAAAATAGTTAGTCTGGCCAATCTGATCAAGAAAATAGTTACTCTTTCCTACCGTATTTTGCTTAGTTTCTAGTGTTATTAATTTGATATCCCAACATTCTTATATTCAGAGTTCAACTTCTGAAGATGTGGAAGTATTGATGTTGTGAGAATAGAGAAAAGTAGAAACATGAAAACTTATTGAAAAAGAAACAGTTAGCTTTGATATTAATAGACTGAATACATCGGAATTTGTAATTTGTTGAAATGATGTAAAATAGTAAATTTTGTAGGTCAGTGAAGACACAAGAGAAGCAGTTAGTTTGAAATGGTATTAAAGGCAATCATCTTGTAAAACATTGATAAGGAGTTTGACTAGATATACTATAATTTGTTGAAAGATGTGAAATAGTGACGTTTGACGTTAACCAAGATGATTGAATAATAAGAATTTGTTAAAAAGATGTGGGGCATTAAAAATTTGATATTGTTCAAGAGTTTTCTGATTAGTAAATGAGCGCTACAAACATCATCCATCCAATAGTACCATTATTCGCGTTGTGAAAAAGCATGAAATGACATAGCACAACAACTTCCATAATTTATTTTACTAAAACGCATGAAATGACATAGCACAACAACTTCCATAGCACAACAACTTAATGAAATGACATAGCATAACAACTCAAGAGTGTTTCAGATTTGGAAGGCACCGTGTGGTCGTTAATATAAGATATTTTGCTCAAAACATATTTGTGAAAGGTGGTTTGCCCTGAAGAATATGTGAATTGATTGTCCAATAAAGCTTCAAACAGGCGCTATGTTGAAGAACTTTGAACCGGCAGAACAAAATGAGAGAGAGAGAGAGGGGGAGGGAGGGAGAGAGAGAGAGAGAGAGAGAGAGAGAGAGAACAATGTAACTTACTACATGTTTCCAAAAAAACTTTCATGTGCAAAGCCATGACACTGTGACCCGAAGCATACAACACACAGCAATTCAGTCGGACCTAAACAATGAGGCAGTTTAAACAACAGAACAAAGAGAGAAGCCGTAAAAATAGAAAAGGACAAGGATAATGTAGTTACTTACTTCATGTTTTCCCTCAAAATCCCTTATCCGTGCCAGCAGGTTGCAAATCTCTATTGTTTTAAAATGTTGAGGTGAATATATAATTCCACATGATACACACTAATACTACCCAACATGCACAATCATCTAGAAATCCTTGAAATCCAATATATTAACCTTCTAATGCAACATATCCAATTTCAACTTCACTTGTCAAGATTCAAGCCTAATCTCCATTAGCACTATTGGTATCAATCCATAAAATCACATCACCTTTAATTGTCAACCCTTAAATTCAGAACCCAATTACCACTTCCATCAATATCCAATTTTCTAAATCCTTGAATAACTCAATTCACTCCTAAAACTTTGAAAACTATCCAAAAATTCCAACTTCACTTGTCAAGATTCAAGCCTAATATCCTTTAGCACTATTGGTATCAATCCGTAAAATCACATCACCTTTAATTGTCAACCCTTAAATTCAGAACCCAATTACCAATTCAATCAATATTTAAATTTCTAAATCCTTGAATCACTCCATTCACTCCTAAAACTTTTCTTACTGTCCAAGAATTCCAACTTCACTCTCAAGATTCAACCCTAATCTCCATTAGCATGAGTAAACTTTACATGATTTCATTTGGCAACAATAATCTGTATTCCATAAACTCATTCAATAGATGTCTTACCTTAATTTATACCACCTAACAGCACTCCGGCACCTGAGTTGGCCACAACATCATAGTGGGTTGTATCGCCTCTAACCTATAGGACAAAATCAGATAGAAGTTTGTAAAAGCAAGCTAACCATTATATGATACACCGCATATAACATACAAAAGAAACTAGTCAGCTTAGTGGATATGGATAAATACATAATGAACACATTGCATGATCGGGGCTGATCGAAAGACATACCACTGCTCCAATACACACAATAGATTGATACTTCCGAGACTTCCCAAGCTTCTCAGCAACAATGTCAATTTCAAAGCTTCCAGGTACCCTGACAACCTAGTGGATGGTTCCGAAAATGAACATTTTCAGCAAGAAAAATTTAAACATTGATGGCACATGTTAAAATAAGGAACAAAATCAATCTGCCAATTGATATCAACAGGACCACTAATGCACTCTAACCAATTTCATAACTGTTAGTTTTCAGGCGTGCATTTCCTTCTATTAGAAACCATAAGCAGATGATTTGTAAGCATGTTTCATCTGCTTGAGCAGGTTTTGTTTACAATAGTGCATTCTCTACTATGTAATATGCAATTACAGCACCATTGCTCCAATGCATAGCATTTCAGAGAAGACACTAGCAACATAAACACAACAACAACACCATTAGCTTGTAGCGATGTGCACAAAATGACTTGTTAATTCATATCATCAATGTACTTCTGTTCAATGGGAAGGATTAAAAACAACAGATGAATAAATTCCCTATACCCCAAACAAGATAAATCAGGGTCCATTGAAAATGAAATAGTCACAACTTATCCAGTGAAACCCGACTAAAATTTGAAAGAAAGTCCAGAAAACAAAGAATAAATGACTTACCAACAACAAAACACAACCTCCCAAAACCACTATACGCACAAAACGCAGCCCGTACCTACCTCTCCGTTGATTCAACAGTCTACACTCTAGCATAAGAAGAGTAGATAAGAAGTAATATCAGCACTATTCATCACGTATATAAGCACAGAGAAGAATATAAAACAGACTGACCAAAACGAGAGAGAGAGAGATAGAGAGCAGCCTTAAAAGAGAAGAGAATAATGTAACTTACTACTACATGTTTTCCAAAAAAATCCTTCATTGGTGCAAAGCCATGACACCGTGACCCGAAGCATACAACACACAGCAATCCAGTCGGACCTATACGATGAGGCGGTTTAAACAACAGAACAGAAAGAGAAACCTTAAAAAGAGAAAAGGACAAGGATAATATAGTTACTTACTTCATGTTTTCCATCAAAATCCCTTATCTGTGCCAGCAGGTTGCAAATCTCCATTGTTTTAAAATGTTGCGGTGAATATATAACTCCACATGATACACATTAATACTACCCAACATGCACAATCATCTAGAAATCCTTGAAATCCAATATATTAACCTTCTAATGCAACATATCCAATTTCAACTTTACTTGTTAATATTCAACCCTAATCTCCATTAGCACTATAGGTATCGATCCATAAAATTACATCACCTTTAATTGTCAACCCTTAAATTCAGAACTCAATTACCACTTCCATCAATATCCAATTTTCTAAATCCTTGAATCATTCAATTCACTCCTAAAACTTTTATAACTGTCCAAAAATTCCAATTTCACTTGTCAAGATTCAAGCCTAATCTCCATTAGCAATATAGGTATCGATCCATAAAATCACATCACCTTCAATTGTCAACCCTTAAATTCAGAACTCAATTACCACTTCAATCAATATCCAATTTTCTAAATCCTTGAATCACTCAATTCACTCCTAAAACTTTTCAAACAGTCCAAAAATTCCAACTTCACTTGTCAAGATTCAAGCCTAATATCCATTAGCACTATTGGTATCCATCCATAAAATCACAATCACCTTTAATTGTCAACCCTTAAATTCAGAACCCAATTACCACTTTAATCAATATCCAATTTTTTCATTCCTTGAATCACTCAATTCACTCCTAAAACTTTTCAAACAGTCCAAAAATTCCAACTTCACTTGTCAAGATTCAAGCCTAATCTACATTAGCACTATTGGTATCAATCTATAAAATCACATCACCTTTAATTGTCAACCCTTCAATTCAGAACTCAATGACCACTTCAATCAATATCCAATTTTCTAAATCCTTGAATAACTCAATTCACTCCTAAAACTTTTTTCTTACTGTCCAAAAATTTCAACTTCACTTGTCAAGATTCAAGCCTAATCTCCATTAGCAATATTTGTATCAACCCATAAAGTCACAATCACCTTTAATTGTCAACCCTAAATTCAGGACCCAATTACCACTTCCATCAATATCCAATTTTCTAAATCCTTGAATCACTCAATTCACTCCTAAAACTTTTTTCTAACCGTCCAACAATTTCAACTTTACTTGTCAAGATTCAAGCCTTATCTCCATTAGCACTATTGACATCAATCCATAAAATCAAAATCACCTTTAGTTGTCAACCCTTAAATTCAGAATCCAATTACCAATTCCATCAATATCTAATTTTCTAAATCCTTGAATCACTCCATTCAGTCCTAAAACTTTTCAAACTGTCCAAGAATTCCAACTTCACTTTCCAGATTCAACCCTAATCTCCATTAGCAGTATTGGTATCAACCCATAAAATCACATCACCTTTAATTGTCAACCCTTAAATTCAGAACCCAAGTACCACTTCCATCAATATCCAATTTTCTAAATCCTCGAATCACTCAATTCACTCCTAAAACTTTTCTAACTGTCCAAAAATTCCAACTTCACTTGTCAAGATTCAAGCCTAATCTCCATTAGCACTATTCGTATCAATCCATAAATCACATCACCTTTAATTGTCAACCCTTAAATTCAGAACCCAATTACCACATCAGTAGAACTTAATTAGCACATCACGAGTACTTAATTACCACATCACTAGAACCTAATTTCCACATCACCTTTAGAAGGATCGAATACTTGAGAATTTATTGTAAAGTTGTGGAATAGTAAAATTCTGCTGCAAGATGAACACACTAAAGAAAGAGTTTGTACCCAAAGATATTGAAGTAAATTAACTTTAACAAAAATGGTAACGGGTGACTAGTTCTCAAGAAGTTATTAAAAAGATGTGACATAGTGAAGTTAAAAAGGAACTTAAACATACTAAAAATTTGTTGAAAATGTGTGGTAAGTGAAGTATTGATGTCACTTGAATACACTAAAAGAAATATTTTATTTGCAAGGAAATTCAAACAGTAATTAAAAAAGGCAACACGTCTTATGTTTTCTGAAAGGATGTGAACTAGTAATGCTTTAGCTTATCAGTAATGGATGATGTTCTGCTCAAAAAACATTTGTGAAAGGAGATTAAATTTAAGAATATGCAAATAGGATCAGATATACATAATCCAAAACACTAAATAGTTTGCAATACACTAAAATCAAAAGGACCCGTACCTGATCAATGTTGAAAGAACCACAGCTCCCAGCTGAGTGCGAAACAGAAAACCGCAGAGAACAGACTACCAAAGCAAGCCATGAGATTTAGAATAGTGAGATTTGATGATAATAATCATGAAAAGAAGAGGAAATTGCATGATAAACAATTGTTTAATTATAATTAAAAAATATTGACCTGATCCATATGTTCACACGTCAAAACACCAAATATGCAACGAACACCTGTAAATTATTGTCAAACAAAAGTTAAACCAACAAAGAAAAGGTGCAGAAAACAAAACCCACCCCCTCACTCAAGTGAGTTCATTAGAGGGTAAAAATATTACCTAATACGCCTTAGAAATTCGAGCCCGTCCTGTGGACGACCGGAATCAAAATCAGGAACTTCTAACCACAAAGGCAGGCTTCTGAAGGTTACTGTAATCTTCATCACTGTCATCGTATTCAATGAACTCTCCTTCAGGATCTATGCAGCCTGTTGTATGGACAAACATCTTTATAAGGACAACCAGCGAATGTTTCACTCATGTTTGTCATAGTGGAGTGTGTGTGAGAAATATTGAACCTTGAAACACCCAACATTGCTACTTATCTTGTTCAAGCAAGTTGAGTTTTACTTTCTAGTGTGGTCCCTATTTCCCCCCTTCATACTCAAGATAGAAAAAGAAAAAAAGAATGCTTACAAATATATCTAAGCATTGCTCAATTCAACCATAACTACTCGATGATTCTAATATTTCAGCTCGGTGCCATGGTATTAATAAACTGAACTTGAATGTTGTTCATATTTTTTGTTTTGCATCTTTTACCACAATATACTTACATACATAAAAAAAAATTCATAATAAACTTCTACTTTCAACATATGTGTTGAACAACCTTGGTCTATTAGAAGTCTAGTGTATCGATTATTTTTAAAGCTCTACGTGCATCAAGCATCATCATGTGAGAGTTGAGAGTCTGAGACTGCCTTAATAAAAACTTGAAGAAAACAAATGAGAAATATGTCACACACACACACAACACGCAGGAATGAAGAGTAGATGGTTTAACATCTCTATGGCTTTAAAATAGAATATACACAGGACATAATTGAATTGAAGAAGTGATGAAATGAGTAAACTTTACATGATTTCATTTGGCAACAATAATATGTATTCCATAAACTAATTTAATAGATGTCTCACCTTAATTTACACCAGCTGACAGCACTCCGGCACCTGAGTTGGCCACAAGAGATGAATAAATTCCCTATACCCCCAAACAAGATAAATCAGGGTCCATGGAAAATGAAATAGTCACAACTTATCCAGTTGCAGCAGATCCAGTGAAACACGACTAAAATTTGAAAGGAAGTCCAGAAAACAAAGAAGAAATGACTTACCAACAACAAAACACAACCTCCCAAAACCACCGTACGCACAAAACGCAGCCCGTACCTACCTCTCCGTTGATTCAACAGTTTACACTCTAGCATAAGAAGAGTAGATAAGAAGTAATATCAGCACTATTCATCACGTATATAAGCACAGAGAACAATATAACACAGACTGACCAAAACGATAGAGAGAGAGATAGAGAGCAGCCTTAAAAGAGAAGAGAATAATGTAACTTACTAGTACATGTTTTCCAAAAAAATCCTTCATCGGTGCAAGGCCATGACACCGTGACCCAAAGCATACAACACACAACAATCCGGTCGGACCTATACAATGAGGCGATTTAAACAATAGAACAGAAAGAGAAGCCTTAAAAAGAGAAAAGGACAAGGATAATGTAGTTACTTACTTCATGTTTTCCATCAAAATCCCTTATCCGTGCAAGCAGGTTGCAAATCTCCATTGTTTTAAAATGTTGCGGTGAATATATAACTCCACATGATACACATTAATACTACCCAACATACACAATCATCTAGAAATCCTTGAAATCCAATATATTAACCTTCTAATGCAACATATCCAATTTCAACTTCACTTGTCAAGATTCAAGCCTAATTTCCATTAGCACTATTGGTATCGATCCATAAAATCACATCATCTTTAATTGTCAACTCTTAAATTCAGAACCCAATTACCACTTCTATCAATATCCAATTTTCTAAATCCTTGAATCACTCAATTCACTCCTAAAACTTTTCTAACAGTCCAAAAATTCCAATTTCAATTGTCAAGATTCAAGCCTAATCTCCATTAGCAATATAGGTGTCGATCCATAAAATCACCTCACCTTTAATTGTTAACCCTTAAATTCAGAACCCAATTACCACTTCCATCAATATCCAATTTTCTAAATCCTTGAATCACTCAATTCACTCCTAAAACTTTTCAAACAGTCCAAAAATTCCAACTTCACTTGTCAAGATTCAAGCCTAATATCCATTAGCACTATTGGTATCCATCCATAAAATCACAATCACCTTTAATTCTGAAACCTTAAATTCATAACCCAATTACCAGTTCAATCAATATCCAATTTTCTAAATCCTTGAATCACTCAATTCAATTCTAAAACTTTTCAAACTGTCCAAAAATTCCAACTTCACTTGTCAAGATTCAAGCCTAATCTCCATTATCACTATTGGTATCAATCCATAAAATCAAATCACCTTTAATTGTCAACTCTAAATTCAGAACCCAATTATCACTTCAATCAATATCCAATTTTCTTAATCCTTGAATCACTAAATTCACTCCTAAAACATTTTTGTTAATGTCCAAAAATTCCAACTTCACTTGTCCAAAAATTCCAACTTCACTTGTCAAGATTCAAGTATAATCTCCATTAGCACTATTGGTATCAATCCATAAAATCACATCACCTTTAATTGTCAACCCTTAAATTCAGAACCCAATTAACACTTCATCAATATCCAATTTTCTAAATCCTTGAATCACTCAATTCAGTCCTAAAACTTTTTCTTACTGTCCAAATATTCCAACTTCACTTGTCCAAAATTCCAACTTCACTTGTCAAGATTCAAGCCTAATATCCATTAGCACTATTGGTATCAATCCATAAAATCACATCACCTTTAATTGTCAACCCTTAAATTCAGAACCCAATTACCACTTCCATCAATATCCAATTTTCTAAATCCTTGAATCACTCAATTCACTCCTAAAACTTTAATTACTAACTTTTATTACTGTCCAAAAATTTCAACTTCAATTGTCAAGATTCAAGCCTAATCTCCATTAGCACTATTTGTATCAATCCATAAAATCACAATCACCTTTAATTGTCAACCCTAAATTCAGAACCCAATTACCACTTACATCAATATCTAATTTTCTAAATCCTTGAATCACTCAATTCAATCCTAAAACTTTTTTCTAACTGTCCAAAAATTCCAACTTCACTTGTCAAGATTCAAGTCTAATCTCCATTAGCACTATTGGCATCAATCCATAAAATCACAATCACCTTTAATTGTCAAACCTTAAATTCAGAACCCAATTACCAATTCCATCAATATCTAATTTTCTAAATCCTTGAATCAGTCCATTCACTCCTAAAACTTTTCTTACTGTCCAAGAATTCCAACTTCAATTTCAAGATTCAAGCATAATCTCCATTAGCACTATTGGTATCAACCCATAAAATCACATCACCTTTAATTGTCAACCCTTAAATTCAGAACCCAAGTACCACTTCCATCAATATCAAATTTTCTAAATCCTCGAATAACTCAATTCACTCCTAAAACTTAAAACTGTCCAAAAATTCCAAACTTCATTTGTCAATATTCAAACCTAATCTCCATTAGCACTATTCGTATCAATCCATAAAATCACATCACCTTTAATTGTCAACCCTTAAATTCAGAACCCAATTACCACATCAGTAGAACTTAATTAGCACATCACGAGTACTTAATTAGCACATCACGAGTACTTAATTAGCACATCACGAGTACTTAATTTCCACATCACCTTCAGAAGGATCGAATACTTGAGAATTTATTGTAAAGTTGTGGAATAGTAAAATTCTGCTGCAAGATGAACATACTAAGAAAGAGTTTGTACGCAAAGATATGGAAGTAAATTAACTTTAACAAAAATGGTAACGGTGACTAGTTCTCAAGAAGTTATTAAAAAGATGTGACATAGTGAAGTTAAAAAGGAACTTAAACATACTTCAAATTTGTTGAAAATGTGTGGTAAGTTAAAACGGAACTTAAACATACTTCAAATTTGTTGAAAATTTGTTGAAAAAGGAACTTAAACATACTTCCAGTTGTAGCAGATCCAGTGAAACCCGACTAAAATTTGAAAGGAAGTCCAAAAAACAAAGAAATGACTTACCAACAACAAAACACAACCTCCCAAAACCACCGTACGCACAAACGCAGCCCGTACCTACCTCTCCGTTGATTCAACAGTCTACACTCTAGCATAAGAAGAGTAGATAAGAAGTAATATCAGCACTATTCATCACGTATATAAGCACAGAGACGAATATAACACAGACTGACCAAAACGAGAGAGAGAGAGAGATAGAGAGCAGCTTTAAAAGAGAAGAGAATAATGTAACTTACTACTACATGTTTTCCAAAAAAAATACTTCATCGGTGCAAAGCCATGACACCGTGACCCGAAGCATACAACACACAACAATCCAGTTGAACCTATACAATGAGGCGGTTTAAAGAACAGATGATAAAGAACAAACCTAAAAAATTGTAGTCTACGCTTGAGATTAACATAATTGTTTTGTTTAATAAACTGATAAAACCATGGTATGTGTATATTTAATATACAGAAACGTTTTCCAGGGATAGAATTATATTAAGGTTCTAATTGAAATAGAAAAGGTTATACAGATACCTTGTTAGATTAGAGATCCAAATGTAAATATGTTTATTAGCAAACTAACTACCCCAGTGTGCAATTTAACTTAAAATTCAGTAATCGTAAAAGCGTGATAAAGGATTCTCTATCGACTTGCTAAAGTGAAGTTCATATCACTAATAGTAAATCCACTAAATTCTCATCCTTGAGAAAACCATTTTGAAAACAATCATTTTTCAAAGAAGGCTAGAATTTAAGAAAAAACCAGAGAAAGAATTAAAACTGCAAACTGCTCAGGAGCATTACACTTGAAATACATAGATGACTCGTAAAATGTGTTGAAATTTATTTATTTTTAAAGTAAAAGCATGACTAAGTAAGAACCTCATGTAAGCATAAACATAATGTAGTAACATCTAAATCAGATGCTGAGAATTTGCAAAATTATTATTGCATTAATAAGCAGCACAAATATGTTCCAGCTCAATAGTTTGCTCTGATCAACAACAAACACATAACAGTGGTCTAAAACTCCAAATGAAGCAGAAAAATGTGTATAATGTTGCAGAAATAGCACACTCAATCAAAACATTAAAACAAAGAGAAAATATCATGGAAGCACCATTCACCATAGAAATCACAACAACACATATAAGTAAAGTCATCCTCCATTTTGAATGTGCTGAAAATATTTACATTTTGCAATGCAGCAAGAAACTATTCACCGTAATCACAAAAAATCAACAAAACAAAGTAAACAAGCATAGCTTATAGAGAAACCTTACCCAAACTAGCAGGTTTCAGGAACTGAGGTCGACAAGAAGCCCCTCATCATACCTGGCCAATCCATCATACTCCTGCACAACTACAGGATTAAGCCCACCATACAGCTCAGCCCTCTTCTTCTGACCATCCAAACCCACAAACCTCAACACCAACATCTCTGCTGCCGAGTAAATCAACCCTTTCTTCTCCCTCTTCACCTCCTCAACTTCCATACAAGGGTTCGGCAAACTCGGTTTTCGCAGGTTTTCTCTTCCTCCGTCTCTGTCTCTGTCTCTTCTCCTTCCTCTTCCCCTCACAGCCATCATTTTCATTCCTGTCCAACTCTAACGAGCATTTCGTTGAACACATGGTCTGCACATCTAAATCCTGCTGCATTACAGCTCCTACTCCTTCTGTGCGGCTCAGAAATGGGAAAAACCTAGATCGGGGTGGGTAAAACTTAACATTGATGATGGTGGAGTCCATACCTCGAATAATAGGGGCGCTTTACTGAGTGGGTGGATATGGGGTTTCCACCGGCAGCTGTGAACTTGGCGGAAGCTACTGCTGTGGTTACCGGACTGAGATTAGCTTGGGAGCAGCGGTATCCACGGCTCCAGATTGATAAAGGGTGAGATGATACCGTGCTTAAACTATGATAACAAACCTATGATAACATCAATCCACATACACAGTTCAATAGAGTGGTAATCTAACTTGTATCATCATATTTACGGAGGTGAATCTTGACGAAACCCTAAGACAGCTATTGTATTGCATAAATGAACTTAAATCAATCACAAATTTCTAATTCAATCCAAATCGAAATCAAAATGCAACCAAATTCAGCGAACGGGAAGCGATTGCAACTTACTTTCCGGCGAAGTTGGTCATGGGGTATGCCGGAGACGATACCGACTTCTCCGGCTTTGATTTCGGCCAGAGCGCCTTCGGTGGAGAAAGATCTGGAGAGCGGAGCCAAAGCTGATCGATAGGCCTTGCAGAAATTGGTCGCCAGACGTTGAAGTGAGCTCGCCATTGTTTTTTCCTCGATTGCTCGATCCCTTTCTCCTGTCGGGTTTGTATTAGTTGCAAAAGGAAATAATTTTGGAGTTGTTTGGGAATCAATGTTTACAAGAGGGGCAAAACTATATTTGCTGGTTCTTTAGGAGTCCGTACATTATTTTGGACTCCTAGGATTAGGACCGAGCACCGGTCCAAACCCGGACCGGACTATTCGGACCACTTTTTGTTCACCCGTTGCTCGGTCGGATCGGAAATTACGGTCCGGGCTGGGCCAGACCCGACCAAGACCGGATCTATTAGCTTACTTTTTTTTAAAAAAAAGAAAAATCATTTATGTGGCTAAAAGAGAGAGAGAAGAACAAGCATTCACACCCAATTCACACAAACACACGAAGTGCTTCTTCTTCTCATATTTTCTTTCACCCCCAAATATCAATTCACACACTTCTTTCTTTCTTTCTTATGTAATTCCATCTTGCTCTTCCTTTCTTCAACTCCATCATGCTGATCTTTTCTTACATTATTCAATTTCATCTCGTTTGCTCGTCTTTTATTGAACAAGAAATTAAGCAAATTGGAAGAGCCATGGTGATTGTGGAGAAGGTAGAAAGAGGGGTGATCTCTGATCTGCGACAATTTGGAGAGGATAATGGTCAGATGGTGTGTGGCGTGGGCATGATTGGGAGTTGTGTTGGTATAATGTTGTGTAATTTGTGAAAGTTCTGTGGTGGTGGCTTATATGTACTAGGTTAAGCAAGGGGATTCTGGGGGAAAAATATATGGAAAAATAAATTCCGGGTCATCCGGATCAAACCTGGAAATTTCCGGGTTTAGCCCGGACCTGGACATAGGCAAAACCTATGACCCGGGGACCGGACCGTATGGGACGGTCCAGACACCGAGTTCGGTCCGGGTCTGCTCAGTCCTAAGCTCAAGGCAATAATTGAAGAATGCAAGTTGTTGCTTCATAATAATCCTTGGCAAATAGTAGACTTTAGATGGATAAAGCGACATTTGAACAAAAGTATATTGTGCCTCTGTTTCTTGTTCTCAGACAACCGACAAAACCACAAAACCACCCTGCCAGCTGTCCGATTTTTTGATAATTGATTGCCAAGATGGTTTGACAGATAACATAAGAAAAGTAGTTCTCCGTTTTAGTCTTTCATCAAAATATCAAAATGCATTAGTAGAAAATAGAAACATAGGATAAGAAGAAAAGAGAGGGAAAAAAAATACCACAATCATGGTCCGTGGAATCCAATGCTGAGTCCGATATATTCTATTGTGAATATGTCCATGGGAGGCCAATATGGCGCCCGATTGTGGCAATCAATAATTTAGATGCATCCAAAATTTAGGCAACAACGGTCCTGAATATTAATGGTTAGGGTCAATTTGTAGAATTATAGTTATATAGTGAGAGATGAAATTACTAAAACTTAATAAATTTCACCGGATGCCAAGTTGGTTTGCCAGGTTAGTTTGCAATTTATTCCATTATAGAAATCGAACTTGAGGGTTTAGGGTTCAGAGTTTAGGGTAAAGTGTTTAGGGTTGCAATTAGACGGATATGGAACAGATGCCATAATTTGGATAACACATATTATTACAATGTTAGTGTTAGTGCATTTGCATCATAGTGTGGCACGCATAAATGAGCATGAATACCGGGGCTCATAAAGGGTTGCCATGACCGACGTCAAATTTCGATATGTAGAATTCTAGTAATATTATTACAGATGAAATTACTCGATTTACATAGTATGGTCACTAATCATCACTAAAATTAAATAAAGTGCTCCGTTTTTTTTTCCATTCAAAACGGGAGCAAAGTTGGTGTGCCATGTTGGTTTGCAATTGTTTTAGTTTTATTGCTTGATTGCAAATCAAATTGGCAGTCGATAATGTCGACCATATATAATTATAAAACATAATGTAGAATTATTAATACTCATAATTGTCTTAATAATGATACAATATATATTGTCAAAATGTAATAAGCAGGTGACCAAAGTTTTAACCGATGATGGTTTTTTAATAAAAATGTTAACTGTCAATTTCAATTGTGATTTGTTTGCGGGCGGGCGGCTTTTATGTACACCCCTAGATAATGGTCGGATAGCCCATGATGAGATTAGTTGAGGTGTGTGTTATGTTATAGACTATTGGGCTTGGGCTTAGTGCATCAATAAAATTTGGATAAGATAGAGAAGTACGATGATTGGTGATGAAGAGTAAGATAGTGTGTACGAGGGATGGAGTACTAGAAAATGGAAGATGTTAGAAAATCTGGTTTTCTGAATTCTGGTACACTGAGATGAAGGAAGTATCAGAGCATGCTACATGAAGTTGCGATGAAGACCGTAAAGAAACGGAAATCAATATGATGATTAGTTCTAATTGTCAACTTGTTGACTTAATAGTTAATAATAACAAGTAAAGACTAAAGACTACAGGGGCAGTGAAGTGTATGTGAGTAACAAGGAATTTTCATAAACAATGAACATTTAGCCGAGATAAGATCAGATAACGACAAGTCGACAACTACGATAATACTAGTGGTAGTAAAAAAAATTAATACAAAGATTGAACTTTCAAACCATCAGGAATGAATAATCAAGCACATAATTTTTTATTTTTTATTTTTTTTATTAATCAACGGGGAAGAACATCTATAAATTAATAACCTTGGGATCGTGAAAATTTATTATCTTATCCATGTATTAATTTATGTATAAATTAATATTTTATTAATTTACAGAATAATAATCCGTAAACTTCGTTTCGATCGTTAAAAAATAAGCGAAAATGAAGTGACCGACCTGCTAAACAATGAGCAACTCATTGAAGACTTCATGGATATGACAAAAATGATGAAGTTGAAGATGATAGTGTTGCATTATAGCCTGTTAGTCGAAAATAAGTAATACATGTGACACTCATCTTGAGTAATTTAACACGAATATTGTCTTCCCAAATTTCATTTTTAATGGAGCACAATATAGTGTTGCACCTTTGCGCAGCAGCCTTACGATCGACAAACCATCTCATTACATCACTCCTTATACAATCCAGTAGATGTGTGACATGAAGGCCCCTAGCCTCTTTCCATCCATGCGTTGAAGGACTCTACGGCATTTGAAGTCAACTCCCCGTAACGGTGTTCAGGGCTGTGAGCAATAGCCCATTTTTCATACGGAAGTTCTCGGATGAATTGACGGTCATTGTTCCATGAAAATAGCCAGCTTCTCCTAGAATATTATTAGATTTAGAGCATAAGCGCAATCCTTCAGTTTAGCATTCATTGCTAGCTTGTACGATTGTTTCAATGTCTTTCCTCCATAACGCTTCATCAAATTGGTGAATAGGTGAAACAAACAGTAAAAGTTCTTTGGGTTCTCAAATACTAGTGGTAATGCCTTCATTAATCCAACCCCGCGGTCGGTAATAAACAACACCTCTCTTCTGCATCACTTCCTTCAACTTGCTGAGGAACCAATACCAATTCTCGAAATCTTCTGCAACAACAACGCCTATCGGCTATCGCTAAGGGAAATAATTCTGCAAACAAACATTAAAATAATTAGTACTAGTACGAGTAACTGGTTCCAGATGTGTGTGTTGTTCCATGCGAATGAACCTTTCATTGATGGTGGAACCAAGCACATGTGCATGTTGGAACCGATCACATGTGCCACCAGAATGACGCTATGGTTCTACATAACAAACAACAAGGGCCGGAGTGTGATTCACTATTGGTTGCAACCTTGCATGAAAATATAACAACATTAGCACTTACGATTGTTTCCGTCCTTGCCAACCGCGGACAAGATTGTTCCCTTGAAGCGAGACTTCATAAACGTGCCGTCTAGAAATAACATTGGTCGACATGATTGAAACCCATCCATCCAAGCCCGCAAAGATATGAACACATTTTTGAATCGATTTGTCCCTGGTTCAACCTCTACATCTGCAATACTGCCCGTATTTGTCCTCTTAAGTTCTTACGTATACCATGCCAAATCCTGGAAAGACTGCTCGTAACCACCAAACAACTTGTCACTAGCATTTTCAACACCCCTCCAAGCTTTGGAGTAGTCTATTGTGAACCCATAAGTTGTTTTCATGTATCTTCTTGCCTCAGCTGCAGAAAAGCTTGGTTTCATGCGAACATTGTTTAGAATAAAATCCCCGATCATCTCACACCCAAAATACGATCAGTCTTAAACTTCATAATCTGGAACTTACAAGAGTGAGATAAGTTGCCCTCAATGATTTGGAAGTTTTTATTGACCTCTGCAGCCTTTAAGAACCAAGAACAACCATCACTCTTTTGCTTGCAGCACGCGAGCACCCGACCATTCTCATTCCTCTCATAACAAAATTCAAAGCCAAGCTTGCATGCATATTTAACCAAGCAGGAACGAAACTCTTCAACGCCACCACGGAAAACCTGCTCTGCCCCATGTATTAGTAAAGACTAAAGACCAACCATCAGATAACTTAGGTTCACCTGTTTGTGTGGGGTTTATGTCATAAGTCGGGCGCTCATCAGCCATGCTAGCCACAGAGAATTGAACTGGGGCTGGCTTCGAAATGGCACCATCACGTGGTACTTGTTTAGCGGCGCAAAAAACACAATAAGGTGCCATGCCAAAGCGGCAATGCACACAACCCTTTGTGTTGGCACTGTGTGTTGGTTCCAATACCGCTTCCATGGGTGGGATATAGATGTCAGCACGGGCAGAAGAAGTTCGGGCACTATAACTCGAGGCTGTGTGAGAATAATTGGCACCACTGACTTGTGCCATGGCAGGAGTTCTAGCACCATGTACATGTTCCGATCTAAAGCTAGATGGAGACACATGGATTCCTGTATGAATATGAACTTCACGTCCAGTGGCAACGACATATATCATGCTTATGGACTCGGTATTAGCCAACAACATCATGCTTGCGATCGAAGTCTCTTTCGTTACGGAGAGTAATGTTATTATGATCTCCAATATTTAAAAACCACACTATCCAATGTGGCATCGATCCAATTTGTTGCGAAGTCTTTCCAGTTTTCGAGCAGGTTGGAAAATGTGAATCTTTCATGGACATTGTGAATGACAGTGCTCTCGCCCAAGAATGACAATTTGAGCATTATACACTGCTCCATTACTCCAACCTTTGACCTGAAATTAAAAAAAAAAAATGTATTAACTCATTTGAAGCACATATGGAGTGCATTGCTGAGAAGTACTTTTCAGAAAGTTTTAGATTATCAGCTAGATGTTCATGCTTATGGACATGTTGGTACAAGGACGTGGCACTTGATGTTGGTGCAAACCATGTATATATACTACATAAAACAGCAACAAAAATGAAATATGTTCGAGCCAAAAGTAAGATACAAGTTGAACCGATTTTCCGCAAATGTACTACTATTGTTATCTAGATTAAGTTGTGGAGGTGTCACTACATGGTGGTACAAATTGGCACATAGTGTTGGTGCAACATGCTATTCTACGTTGCATGCATATTTTTCTGGAATTTTCATAAATTCAGAGCAAAAGATAGAGATAAAGGCCACAATTCACTTTATGCAACTTATAATCAAAACTAACAAGAGTATGTAAACAATTCATGCATGTCAACAATCCAAAATCCGATGATGCAAACCATAGACATGCAATTAGACATATATATATACACACACACTACATGTAACCTTAACAAAATGAAT
The DNA here is from genome assembly GCA_028274465.1 of Plantago ovata. Classification (NCBI taxonomy): domain Eukaryota; kingdom Viridiplantae; phylum Streptophyta; class Magnoliopsida; order Lamiales; family Plantaginaceae; genus Plantago; species Plantago ovata. The sequence goes on along the minus strand of CM051455.1, from coordinate 39,151,300 downwards.
ATTGAGAAAGTCGCCGGAAATGTAAATGAAACTGGCGCTCGGTTTTGGTAAGAAAAGAGTGAAAAGCTGACCTTCTTTGCTCAATTATTAACACTTCCTAATTAAAATGCTAAGTTCAAGGAATTGGATATTTTAATAATCAATGTATATTCATTTTAATTATTAATGGTGAGGGTTAGATATGTCAAACCAATTTTTAAGGTGGGGTTCAAAATAATATAAATGGGGCTTAAAATAATGGTTTTTTAGGTGGTTTTATGAGTAATAAAATGAGTTAATATGGTGTTGAAAGCAATAATCTCTTTAATTTTCTACTATAGCATGAGCAATCTACCTTAAAGCTTGTAACTGCACTCAGAAAACTTAAAGATCATGTTTAGGGAGATATAAATTTCAGCAAAGAAACAATTAACTATGGAGTTATTTTTCAACAAAGATCTGTAATTTAGTAACATATATATATTTTAATAAAATTAGTAAATTATTAATTTATGTATCGGATGGGACCTATTTGATTTTAGGAAAAATTATTATGTTATAATATTAGCGAGGTTATTAATTTAGCATGTTAGTTCCAAATCGAAATCGAAAAAAATATTATTTAGTCCAAATTATTATTTTTCCATGATTAGTTTATGTAGGTTCTACTCTATTACAAAATGGATTGATTGAAGTGGATATAAGGAAAGAAAAATGAATACTTGTGTTCACTCATTTAAGAAGGATGAAAGTGAGGACAAAGATATAATTTAATAAATGAAGAAAGAGAAAGAAGTAAGAAAAGTTATATGGAAGTATAGGGGTAAAACTGATATTAAGTATTTTAGAGTGCGTCTTGTTAAAGTGGTTAGGTTCAATGTAGGTACTTTATTATAACACATTAATTAATTTTGGTATTTTTTCAACTTAACGGAAAAAAAAAGTGATCAATATAAGTGCTCGTGTGGTTACCACTCACCTGACGGATCGAAAATCGCAAAATAATACTAGGAAACATTGGCATGTGTTAGACATGCATTAAAATTTCGTTTTGGTACTCCAAAATACCAAAGTGTACATAGCACACTCATTTTTCCTATTCTTTTCGTAATTTTTTATTCCGTTTTTTCCCCGCTAATTTCAATATGTCATATGTGTGATCGCCACGCTTGAATTGTTCATTTTTTTGCCGTTAAATTGAAAAAGTACTAAACTTGACCAGTGTATTACAATAAAGTACCTCAATTGGACCTAGCCACTCTAGAGTACCTAACTTGGGCACCGCGCACTCTGGAGTACCAAAAATGGATTTTACCTAAGAAGAGGAGTGGTTAAAGATAATAACTGTGTGGAGTGCTTTTGTTTAGAGAGAAAAAAAGCAGGGCTTTTGTATTGGATTAAAAAATAGAGAGATTATCCAGAAAAATTAAGAAATGAGTTAAAAAAGAAAAAGAAGTGAGAATCTAGTTCCATATTTTTCTTTACATCTTCTTTGATTTATATTTCTTGTATGGGCCTTGTTGGTCATATATGGACATTTGCGTTGGACTCGTAGGTGGTCAGATTGGTTTTGTGGTTTTGTGCTAGCTGTTTGGGTGAACCAAGTAGATGTAATCTTTTTGTTTATCTCAACTTTTTTGCTGGGTCAACCTTTTTTGTTGGTTTTTTGTTGTATACTACAAACTGGGTTAGGCTTGTGTGTATTTTTATTGTACTTTTTTGCTATGTAATTGTTGTACCCTCCTAAAGGTACTGTTGATGCTACCAAAAGGGATTAAATCCCAGTTTGAGATCACATATTTCGGAGGTGATTTTGTTGGTTTTCTAGATTGGTTTGACAATTATCTGAGGCAAGTTTCTTCAACAAAGTTGTCCCAAGTCTCTAACACAGGTCACTTCCCAAGATTCTGAAGATGCTCTCAATTATTTCAACAGTAGAATTAATCATAAAAATGGAAGTATGTTGCTCAAGACTAATGTCTTAGTTTTACACAAACTGTGCCTTCTCCCTTTTATGAAGAACGTTAAAGAACTTTGTCTCAACCAAATAGTTACTTCACTAAGATTGCTATCTAGCATTTTGCTTGGTACTATTTTGTATTATCAAGACCTTGTTGTACTTTGGCTCTTACAAGCCTCCTTAATTTACAAAATCGCTCACCCTTTATTTATAAATAGATAAATAAATAAATAAATAAATAAATAAATAATAATAATAAGACGTTAGTCCACGTGTTTACCATCCCGTGGCTAGAATAGCAGATACAGATAGATAGAGCAGGGATCTAGGCTCTGTTTAGCGTTAGCTTATCAGCTAACTTATAAGCTCGCGTTCACGTAAACATACTTATTGTCAGGTAAAATAAGTATGTTACGTGCACGCCGAGCTGATAAGCTCCGGAGTATGTTGTAATAACCTAACTTATCATATATCATATTTCAATTATACTACTACTACTACTAATAATAATAAAAGAAAACTAATAACACTAATAACGAATAACTCTTATATGAAGTATGTTGTAAAAAATATGCTCGTAACTTGAAGAAATGATGATTTAATTAATATTTTAGATATGAAAATCACATTTATTTTTATTTTAATATAATAATTATTATTTCATTTATTAATTAATTATTATAATTCTTATTATTAAAAATATGAAAAATATAATAATATAATATGAATGCCCTTTTATGTCATTTCATCGGTTAGCTTATAAGTTCATTCGCTAAACATGTAGTAAACTAAAATCAGCTAGCTTATCAGCTAATTTGCTCAACACGTACACCAAAATCAGCTAAGTTATGAGCTAGTTTTGCAAAACATAGCCTATACAACTATCGTACTTTTTCTAAAAAATAAAAATAATTTTTTTTAATGGAATAGTACTTCATTTATACACATTAAAGATGCAGTAAGAAAAACTGAAAACGTGACAGATACAGGAGGAGGTATAAGTAGGAAAGAGAAGGCAAGCCAACAATTTTGCGTACCCCGTTTTCAGCTCAGGCCAAGCAAGGCAAGCTACCTTCCATCATTTTACCCCTTTCTCCACTACCTCTCGCCACCGCTAAACCCTTGCCGGAAATGTTCCAACCCTCTCTCAGCCACCTAATCTCCATCCGATTCTCCCTGTAATCGAAAACCCCTAAATTCTCAATTCACCGTAATCAATTCTCCGATCCAAAACCACTCTTCGTCACTCAGACAACGGAGGAGTGTGGTTTTCTCAATTCGCATCGGCTATTGATTGGTAAATTCTGTTGTCTGACGGAGAAATGGCGCTGGGTGCTTCCGACTTACCGGCGATATATACACTGCTCGGTAACTCACTGAGCGCTGACATCAGTCTTCGCAAGCCGGCGGAAGATACCCTTGCTCAATTCGAGAGTCGACCTGGTTTCTGCTCTTGCCTTATGGTATTGTTGTTATCTTTCATATGCATTGCAACTGTTTGTCATTTTTAACTTGGAGAATGTTTGTTGTTCATGTGGTGTTATTGGTTGTGTGATGTTTACAGGAAGTTATTACCGCCAAGGATTTAGTGTCACAGTCTGACGTGAGATTAATGGCGTCTGTGTACTTCAAGAACAACGTCAATCGGCATTGGAGGAACAGACGCGATTTAACGTTAGTGACTTGATCCATTTCCCTGCACTGTGCTATTCTCTTACCAAATGTTTTATGTTATTTGAGAAAGGAACACTTTATGACCAATAGATGTGTGTTTGCTTGGGTATATAATAAGGTAGAGTGAGCTATCTGAGTGCCACAAATTGTTCTTTGCTTTCTAGCAAATAGTTATTAGTGAGCTAATCTTAGCTATACCAATTTGAACTCAAGAGCATACATAAATGAAACCGTAAAGCATATGTATCATATCTATCTTATCTTATAATTAGTGTTATTACTTCAGCTTGAAGACAGACCCGTAGTTCATTGATGTTCATATAGTATGTATATGATGAAATAAATAGTTTGGATTGTTACGTTGTTTGCATCACATGCTTACTTACGTTAAGGTTTACTGATTTTTTAACCAATAGTTTAGTTTAAGAATACTATCATAGCCTCAACAAGTGGCTTTTTATTTTATTATTATACGGATAGATACACCACAACATTCAGACCCATGGCTTGTTAGCACTTCAGACCATGGATTAAGGGTTTGTTTCCTTGGTAGTAGTCTTTTGGAGAAAAAGAAAATTGCAAACCTTATAAAGTGGATACGTATTTTTTAGAATTATAATCTTATTATTATTATTTTTTATTTTTTTATTTTCATTTTGCTTGAGCAAAAGATCAATACATTTAGGAATTTTTGTGGGAGCATTTGGAGAGTGTGATCCATTAGTGGCCAGGTTCAGTGGGATGGTATATCTCACAATGAATTTTTCGATTCCGTTCCTGAAATATTATTTGAGGTTCTTGGGTCAGACTATAATGTTTGATGTACATATTTTATAGAATGTATGTTTCCAGTAGGTCTTATAAAAAACCTGTTTTACACTCATATGAGTGAAACTGATTTGGTTGGTGCTTAAGTGCTTGTTGAAGAATAACCTTGGATTATTGGAACTGGTTTTGTCCTCCTACGGTTTGATGGTAATCTTATTTGTAATCTATATGCCACAGGATATGGAAGCGATAAAATTTACTAATTTGAGTCCTATACACACATGAAAAACCAACAGAGAATGTTTGTCTTGTAGTCACGGGCTGGTTGACAGTTTTAGCAGGAACAAGTGGTGGAAATTTTTTCGGGAAAGTGAAACGTGTTGTCTAATACTTATATTTATTTGGGGTTCTGAAGTCTGCACCCGGAGACCATTGGATGGTGCAGCGGGGGTAGTTTGTGTGACAATGAGCAGTAATTATTATGGTCTTTGAGTGCCACTATGCGGTTGTCTGTAATTAGGGAAAGAAGGTGAAAGTTGATTAATAATTAGTGTAGATGGATAGAGACAGAAGTTTGTACCTGCCATATTCAATATGATTGGCACTGTACTTACGTGTGGTTATATGTACCCACTTTATCTGGTATATATTATAATAATTAGTTTTAATTTTGGGAATGCCTGTAACCAGTTTACCATTTATATGTAGGTCTATAAATCCCACACCATGACGTGCTTTTGGTACATTTCCCACAATCCACTGAGTACTTAATTGTCTCAAACGTTCAACTTCTTGCATATCTTGTTGCTGTGCCTTTATTCTACATTCATTTGCACAGACCACTTTCAGTAGCTTCTCGTAGCTTTATTGATTTTGATGGTCCTGCCACATGAGACTGTACAGTATGTTAAAGGCTGCTTCTTGTAACTGAATGTGGTTTGACCATTTAATCTGTCATATCCATATTCTCGAGTTCTTCAGCTTAAAAGTTGAATTCTATGCTTAATCATCTCCTTAATCTAAATTCAACTCCCTTTGTTTTGCATTATTCTGCGTTAAGTAAAGCAGTAAGCAGGATTTTTATTTTTTCCCACAATTATTTGTAATGTTTGTTACTACTTTATCATGTTGAATTTTCTTTTAGTGTTGGTCTTCAGGACTCCATTAATATTATTCTTTGGTCACTTGAAGTTATGCTTCCAATTATAATGTGGATTGCTTTATGCAAGTTGAAGCAACACATCTATCTTTGTAAATCTTCAAAATTTGTTGAAAGTCTAGAGAATAGACCAATAGGCCTAGCTTCCATCAGGAGCCAGCTTTACAGTCGAAGTCTTTAACTTCCAATTTGTCATTGAAATAATGATTGCATTACCAGTGTTTTCATTTCTCTTAATATGAGTATCCTGATTAGGTGCGTCTAAGATCCCATTGGCACTGATAAGTATCGTTAAACATTGATGCTAAATTGCTAACATCGCTATTCAAAACTGCTACGCAGGGGAATCAGCAATGAAGAGAAACTGTATTTGAGGCAGAAGCTACTGTCACACTCGAGAGAGGAGAATTATCAGGTTTTTTCTTTTGCAGTTTCTCGTAACTTGCTTCATTGTAGTATAATTATTTATGCTTTCCTACCTGAGTTTTACTAATATTTTTCTATTGCAAACTACTGATACAAGTACATATTAATGTGATTTTCTGGCCGAGGCCATCTGTACTACTTTCAATAAAAACGTAAAATTTCTCCTCTTCCATTACCCTTCCTCTATCCTGCTGCATTTTTTTATGACTGGTTTCTTTTACAGATTGCTCTTACATTGGCTGTACTGATCTCAAAAATTGCTCGCATAGACTATCCTAAGGAATGGTATGTTCATGTGTCTCGGTAAAAGCAACTTGCTTTTGGATGCTACTCCCCTATGCTATTTCTTTCTTGCTTTGCACCAGATCTCATTGATGGAGATTTTGTTTTTAATTCCCTGTTGGAAGGCACTATATTTGACTATTTTCTGGCTGTCAAGTATTTACACCTGCAGTTTTAATTTCTACTCTTTGATTTGATATTTTTCTGGTTAATGGGGCTGCTTCTAAGTAAAGGGATTCGTAGATAGAGAATTTTCAGGGGTAACTAGACTTTCCCGGTAATCCTTTACCAGATAGAACTAGCCATTTTTCTTTTTTGTCTTACTTGCTGTAGTACACTTCCCGTGTATTATCAGTTCTTCTAATAAAATCTTCTCAATTACTTATAAAAAAAGTATTTACCTGCACTTTTATTAGTGGTGTGGATGACCGATGACATGACGTGTTCCTATGGCTTAAGCAAGTTTTACTGTAGTACTGTTATCGGTTAGTTTTAGCATGATCACCCAAGCTACAAATAATTTCTGCAATTTTTGCATTTAATTGTCGCTTTAGATTGCAATAGAAAATTTTATTATTGACACTTCTAAATCTGAGAGAATAACCCAAGTTTTAATATACCACAAGGCTTTCCTGGGCAACAGTGGCATTTTAACTCTAAAATTTAATTTAGCGCCAGCTAATCTAGATTTGCTTTAAGCAATTTCAATCTAGTAATTTTTTCAGTGGTTGAACTCTCTGTCGTGTAATTCTAGATTTAGATTGAAAGGAATGAAGAAGGGTGTCTGCCATGAAGTACCACAGTAATTTCTCATTTAAAAAAGAAAGAAAAAGGCTGTACTTACGAGCTTCTATTTATTACTATCAGCTACCAGAACTGAAAAATGGCTCTAGAAGATGGACATGACTACTGTTTTATTCTCTCCCCTCATGTTATATATTTATGTCAAATAAAATTACCAGGTGAGGTGGCCTTCGTGTATACAGTAATTGCATGTTCGGTTAATAATTGTCACTGAAACATGACTGAAAAATGGCCTTGATTATTGTGCCAATTCCACCCCCCTCCCCTCTCCGCTTGGATGTTATGATGTTAAACAAACTCTCTAGACTAAGAATGATTAGATGTACTTGAAACGAACACTGAGCTAAGACTCGATGAGTCCAACTTCTTTCAAATTCTAGTTGTTTCAGATGAACCATTTGAGTTTATATTTGTTTTGGCACTCGAATTCTGAATCCTAGACTGAGAATGAGTTAACCATCTTATCTGAATCTTTTCAAATATTTAACAATTATTCCTAGCATCTTATGCAGTGATGGTGTGCGCTACGTTTTAATTGTTGAATTCAATTTTGCATACAGGCCAGACTTGTTTTCTGTGTTGGCGCAGCAGCTTCAGTCTGCAGATATTTTAACTTCTCATAGAATATTCATGATTCTTTTTCGGACTTTGAAGGAGTTATCAACCAAACGTCTCACGTCCGATCAGAGGACGTTTGCCGAGGTACACATTAAGATATTTATTGTTCGTTTGCACAATTTTATTCTACTTCTCGTTATTTCTTGCTTGTTGGTGGGTCTATTAAATGGAATTATTATTTCATATGCGTATTTCTTACTTAAAAACTGCAAGAATGTTTGATGAAGAAAGAGTCTGGTCTGGGGTTAAATCATTCTATGATTGTGTACGTCTGCTCTAGGAGATAGGTATAGTCTAAATCTTGCCTTTTCTTGTGATAGTTATGTGATATAGCATGTGTCCTATAGTAAGTGTGGCAGACCAAGGCCTCCCTGTCCCTGGTGTTCATGGTATTTAAGGTTTCAGCTATATTGTACCTCTATAAATCGGTAGTATTCACCAAGAAGCCTATATATCGTAGTCATATTCACCGGTGTTTTAAGCTGAAATTGTGTCGTTATAGGTTCTGTGTATCTTAGAATATTGTCATTCTATATTTGTATCAAAATATTTGAAAGGGCGGCACACATGTTTAATCGCCATGATTGCTACTGAATTATATGAAATCTGCATAATCATTTTACTTCGTTGTTGAATGTGCTTTTTTGATTAAATTTTGAAGATTTACATTTCTTGTCACTGAGTATGTTCACGGTTGCTCATTTGGCAGATAACAACCCAATTCTTTGATTACAGCTGGCACCTTTGGCAGACTGACGTGCAAAGTATTTTGCATCGTTTCTCGGTTCTTTCTCAAAATGCTCCTGACTTGAATCAGGATGATATTTACTTAACATGTGAAAGATGGTTTCTATGTTCAAAGATAATTCGTCAATTAATAGTTTCTGGCTTCCAAAGTGATGCCAAGTCAATACAGGTAATATTTTGAGCCCGGCTGGTTGAAAGTTGCGAGCTACTCTAGACAATATTTCTTTTTTCATCTGAATTTATGTGGGGTTTGTCAAAAGGAAAGAAGAAAATATATGACTTTTTTCTCGTCATGCTATGAGTTATTAACAGAACTATGGTGCCGTGTAGGAGGTGCAACCTGTCAAAAAGGTCTGTCCTGTTGTGTTGAATGCCATCCACAACCTTCTATCTTACTGTGAGTTGCTTTTTTTACTTTTTTTTTGGTTGTTGCCTATTTGTTCTCTAACTTGTCTGCACTTTTATTAAAGACCTTTCTTTGTAGCATTTAGATTGTATGCCAATTATATATTGTTTTTTATTCTATGCACACACTGCCTGGACCACCAAATACACATTTTTTACGCAATTGAATGTTCTAAAGTATATGTGAATTTATGCGAGTAAGAGTTCTCTGAATACGACTCCTTTGCATGTGATCTTTCCTTTCCAAAGGTTCCACATGAACAAGAATCTTTTGTTCCATCTCAAGTCGAATTGACTGCACCATCCATCTATTATTTTGTACATCTTTTCTTGTGCGTAGATCTTACTGGAAGGATAAAAATGTGCTGATTTTCAGTTTTTATGCAGATTTGTCTTTTCAAGAGAAACATCCAAAATTCTGGGATTTCCTTAAGAAGGCATGCATCAAGTTGATGAAGATTTTAAATACGATTCAGCACAGACATCCTTACTCATTTGGTGACAAAAGTGTACTTTGCCCTGTGGTTGATTTTTGCTTGAATAAGATCACGAATCCTGAGCCAGAAATATTGTCCTATGAGGAATTCTTAATTCAGTGTATGTCAATGATGAAATCTATTCTGGAATGTAAAGAATACAAGCCAATTGGGACTGGGCGTGTCATGGATGACAACAGACTCACCCTTCAGGAGATGAAGAAAAATGTATCTAATACAGTTGCTGGTGTCTTAGCTTCTCTGCTTCCAAATGAGCGTGTTGTGCTATTATGTAACATATTAATAAGAAGGTAAGGGCGAAGTCATCCAGGCACTGTACTCGTGTTTTCTTGCTAAATATGTTAAGGTAAATCACCAGGGAAATGGAGTCTTCAACAGGTGATAAAAAATTATATTAGTCGGATTTGGACCCTCTATGTTGCTGGTGTTGTTCATCTTAATTCTTTAATAAGCCCTCATATATAGTTTACTTGGTAACTCATTGTCCTGCACGATTCTTCCATCCAATCACTTGAAAATTGCCGCTGGCCGCTCATATCTAGTCATTTAACATGCCATTCTAATTCTTGCAACGATGTTGCTTGTGCATGATTTAAGGGTAGAATTGTCTGCCCAATTCAAAAGGATAGTTGAAAACTGCCTGGTAGCGTGGGCAACTTTGCACTACTTTCTCATATATGTGGAAAGGAGATAAAGGTGTGTATGCATAGACAATAGAAGAAAATGCCCATGACAACAGCCACAGATAAGATTCATTAATTTCATATTTAATTCAGCTAATTGCCTGCACCTTTTCTGCAAGGGGAATGTGAATGCGAAGATTCCTAATACATAAGCAGTAAAGAGGAATGATCTTTATATATATATAGTTCAAAACAAACCTGTTCCTATATTTAAACTTCTATGTTTCTGAGCTATCTAGACGTTGATCCATCTCCCTTAATCCCCAGTGTTGACATAGTTCATCTGTAACAGTAACATCACTTGCTGATTTCTGGGATGTTACCATCTTCCTGAACTGGAACTAGCTGCCCTGTTATTTTATGTTCGTGTTTCATATTTAGTTTAGCCAGCGCTCTGGTTGTCACGGGCCTCGCAGTAGTTTTATCTGAAGAGCCATGATGAAATGAATCTGCATCTGCCATCTCTTTGTGACTTCCTGATTCTTACAGTATACATATTTGACAACATTAACTTTTTCTCGAACAGGTATTTTGTTTTAACAGCAAGTGATGTGGAGGAATGGTACCAGAATCCTGAATCTTTTCACCACGAGCAAGATTCTGTTTTATGGTCTGAAAGATTAAGACCATGTGCTGAAGCCTTGTACATCGTTTTGTTTGAGAATCATAGTCAAGTAAATTATGAAACTTTCTTGTTGTTGTTCATTGTCAGTGCTTTAGATGTTGATCTTGCTTATGCTAATCATTTAAATTTTCAGTTGCTAGGTCCGATTGTGGTTTCCATTCTTCAAGAGGCAATGAATGCATGTCCTTCTTCTGTTAGTGAAGTGAATCAACCGTTGCTTCTCAAAGACGCTGCTTATGGTGCTGCTGCATATGTCTATTATGAACTTTCAAATTTTCTCAGCTTCAAGGACTGGTTAGTCCTTTTCTTTTCTAGATATGGAGGTGTTTAACTCAGCTAGATCAAGTTCCAGTGATACTTCCCAAATCATGTGGTCTTTGCTTCTTTTATAGTAGTCCTAATGCAAAACTGATGAACTCAATACTTTAATCAATGCACGTTTTGTTGTGGATTGATACAACATCTGCAGTCTGAACAAGGTTAATGCTGGAACTTTAACCTATAGAAAAATATGTTAAATCAGTTCTCAGTTTTGATTGAAGAAAATAATATATTTGCCTGTTGTAATCTGGGGTTTTCAAAACTGACCTGTAAAAAACAAAGACCAACTTACATCAATTTGATATTTCAGCACGACCACTTGGGTTCTTGACAATTTGACACAGCCCTGATCCATTAGACATGTTTGTTATTATATAACCATTTTGTTCATCTGATAATCTGATATATATAGATTCTACATCCATGCATACATTATGCCACTGCTAACTCTGGACAGAATGCATTTTAAAATGCTTCCCCAAAGACTTTTCATTACATTATGTCGGCAGGAGCTAATGGTAAGTCTTCTACTTACACTTATGCAGGTTCAATGGTGCGCTATCTGTTGAACTCACAAATGACCACCCAAACATGCGGATCATCCATAGGAAAGTTGCATTAATTTTGGGCCAGTGGGTGTCGGAGGTAATGTTCATGACCTGTTGTTTGTACCAGTCATGAGTTTACTAGAGCTATTTCATAGTGTTCTCTTTCTTCTGTTTCCTACATCCATTTGTTTAATTGTTTAATGAAACTTGCTCCCTGGGACCATCTTTGCAGAAATTAATGTTGGGCCACTTCTTTTAACTAGATGGGGATTTATTTTGTTTTCTATGATTTACAGAAAATTCAACAGTGCTTAGCCATATTGCTGCCTATGCTGTGATCATCTTTCTTCTACCAAAGTAACAAGTTTGGCCAATCTTCCTTCTCCAAAAACCTGTTCCAGGGCACACAAAACTAGATCTGATACATTAACTCTTCTAAAATCAATATTGAAACCAAACTCCGTATCAACATCTATCTTGAATATTCTTGCTGGTGACTTAAGTTCTCCATGTCCTGGGCTTTTCTTATAATTAGAAATTTAAAATGGGTGTAAAATTGACGCTGTGCACCTAGACTAACATAATGATCTACCAGACGAACATGTCTTTTTAATTATAGCTGTGTCTATATTATGTTTCTTTAGATATTTGGAAATTTTAGATTTGAAATTGTGTTGGTCATTTCACATTTGTAAAATACCTAATTGAAAGGTATATTTGTTTTGACATATAGTTACATGCTTTACTAGGGAGGTTTGTTTGATATCTCCTTAAAGTAACACGGGCATTTGATGGTTCTTCAATTTATTCACTGATGGATTTCGTTTTCGTTGAGGTTGAACTTTACTCTCCGGTGATGGATTCACCATTGTGGACTTTGATGTGATTTTCTATGATAAGTATGCTTATGATGAAGACTAACAACATGACTGAAATTGTTACATGCAACATGAAATTTGAGATATGTAGATCTTATCATATGATGTTTGTGTCCGATATCAGTTCAAGTGAATAATGACTTTGTAAAAGTTCTATTCATCACGAATATTTGTAGTGGATTTACTCCCTGACTGTCATTTGTCTACAGATTAAAGATGACACCAGACGACCAGTCTATTGCGCTCTAATAAAATTGCTTCAGGAGAAAGACTTGTGTGTTAGAGTACGGCATACTTTTTCTTACTAATAATCTCCTTAAAATTACGGGATTTTTTTTTTCCTGGTTACAAACATACAGTATAATTCTTACTCTATTGTTCCAGTTGGCCGCGGCACGATCTTTGTACTTCCATATTGAAGATGCTAACTTCTCAGAGCCAGACTTCATGGATCTTCTTCCTGTTTGCTGGGACTCGTGTTTCAAACTGGTGGAAGAAGTTCAAGAGTTTGACTCAAAAGTAAGTTACAATCTTTTCTTTCTTTTTACCTTACCAAGTGACGGTGGAAATTTTGAAATACTCTTTCATGGTATATCAATTACTACCTATTCTTAACTAATTTATTTAGGAAATGTTACTGATAGAAGTTACTTCCTCCCCACTGGCTTAAGTTAACACTTTGTTTTGTTGACTTTTTTGAGGGTCTGTTTGATCACAAATACCTCTCAAATCATATCAGAAAAATAATAATAAAATTTGTATTATGAAAATATAATATTTATACATTCCGAATATAAAGCTTTTGATTATTTTTCCGACATGACTTGGGATTAATTGAAGCAAACAGACCTTCGAGCAAGTCAACAAAACAAAGTATTTGTACCGACCTGATTTTCGTTATGTGCATTCTTATTATCTCCAAGCACCATAAATCTGGCATACAGGCTATTCTCTCATTTGTCTGACTGCTAAATTACTATGCGATATTTTTCTTTGCATCATCATTATTTGTATGTAGTTCTTTTCGTGAACAAATGCATAGGTGACATTAGTTTGTTGGTAACACTATTCAGTTATCTCGTTCTTTTTCATATGTATCCTTCTTGGTAATATGTAAATAATTTTCCTATTATCGATAGGACTTGTTTTCTTAAAGTTCCCTACGGCCCTACCATTGTGTATAATTGTCAAATCCTTGTTGCGTACGTTGTTAATGACTAACCCATCTCGCAAAAATTTGCTAATTTACTTGAGTGTTGAGAACTTCTGTATGAAGGAATGTTCTACACATTTTTGTCATCTTGCTCCAAACCTTACATTTCTTTCTTTAATGTTGTTTCATTGACAGGTTCAAGTCTTAAACACAGTGTCTGCTCTCATTGCAAACAGTTCTGATGTTATTCCTTACACAAACAAGTTGGTGGAGTTTTTCCATAAGGTAGTGCCTTGTCTACTGTTTCGATGTTTATTCAAAGTGCCTATTCTTGCTGTATGCACAAGTGTTTTTCTTCAATGATGTTTTATGTATGTAGAGGCAAATGTTTCTATGTTTTGCCCTTCATCTTGTATATACTCGGTACAAAATGATGGAAAAATCTTGTTAATTCCCTTTTACTATAAGAACTAAATGTATTTTTAAATATTAGAGAAAACTCTAGTGGGGATTGTTACCATAGAAAACATTAGGTGAAGACAATTTTGATTCTGTAGGAGAACCCAGATGTACAACCTGGAAATTGTTTTATTCCTCTATTTCCAGCATATTATTTTTACTAAAGTATGTAACCGTAGGCCTGGGAAGAGTCCTCTGGTCAAAGCCTCCTGCAGATTCAGCTTCTCACAGCACTAAAGAACTTTGTAGTCGCACTTGGTTATCAGTCTGCTACCTGTTACAACATGCTGCTGCCCATTTTACAAAGTGTGATCAACGTAAATAGCCCTGATGAACTTCTGGAAGATAGCATGCAGGTCTGTTCAGTCTGAAGTGATTGTATGGGTTCTCAGGAACCCAATCTTTAGCAATATGATGATAAATCTTTTTGTGTGTCGATATTACTTTGCAGTTATGGGAGGCTACTCTTTCTCATGCCACTACAATGGTGCCCCAGCTATTAGGTTATTTCCCATGTCTACTGGAAATCCTCAAAAGAAGTTTTGATCATTTGAAGGTAGGAGTTGTTTCTGATTCTTGCATCTTCCTTGTTGCAAGAGTGCTCTATTTTGATGTCTACCTTGATGTGTAGGTGGCTGCCAGCATCATTGAAGGCTACATGATTCTTGGTGGGTTAGAATTCCTTAATATGCATGCACCAAATCTGGCAGAACTCCTTGAGTTGGTTGTCAGTAACGTCAACGACAAAGGATTGCTTTCAATTCTTCCGCTTGTGGATGTTTTGATACAGGTAGTTGACCTTGGACATATTGACCCATAAATATAAATAAATAATGTCGTATATTACTATATTTATTTGTTCGCAAAGTCTGGTTGCTTATTTGGTCTGAAATTTTTCATGGCAAAATAAAATAAAGTTATTGATCTATGTATGCATGGTAAAGCTTTATCAAGTGAATTGCCACTTTCTGTTTTTTTAAATTTTGCACACATGATAGTTCTAGTTGGATTTATGAGATGTTGCCTGTTGCATACTTGCATTCCTGTCTCTGTCTCTGTCTCTCTGTCTGTGTGTGTGTATGTGTCTGTCTCTCTTCTTTTTTCTTTTTTTCCTGGCCTCTATTATAATAGAGTAAATCACATACTTCTGTCTCAATTTGCAGTGTTTCCCTGCAGAAGTTCCTCAATTAATTAGCACTACTATACAGGTAACGTTGGTCCTCCCTTGATATTTGCTTAAATGACTGCTTAAGTCTTTTTATAGATTATTTGGAGAAAAGCGCAACACCTCCTTAAAGTTACACTCGAAAGAGTTTCACAGCTCTAAAGAGCAATGTAGTCACCAGCACTTTGCCTCCTAGGGTTGTTGTTGAGTTAGGCTTTATCACCCCCCTAGACAGCACTCTTTAGAGGTTGACCACTGAAAAGCATATAATATATGTGTATATTAGTTAGAATCCCCTCAATGTGCTAAAGATTTATTTTGGCCTTTTTAGGTAGGGGCATGGGGCTTGGTGTGCTATTTCCTAGTCATTACACCTGGGTTTTTTTTAATGGACAATAGACTTGTGATCTAATGTCTCGATCTGTTTCTAGAAATTGATTGTCATATGCCTGACTGGTGGAGATGAGCATGATCCTTTGAAGACATCTGTTAGAGCATCAACGGCAGCCATACTTGCACGGATCTTGGTCATGAATACTAATTACCTTGGACAATTGACATCAGAGCCATTACTGTTAGCACAGCTCCAGAATGCTGGGTTCCCTAATGAAGAAAATATACTACTTTGCCTGGTTGACGTGTGGCTCGACAAGGTAGGAATACCACAACTGCATCTGTTACAATTGCTATGAAAACCAAATACAAATTTATTTCGTTGTCCATGGCTCCTTGCATTTGGAAGCATGATTTTATGCATCAATAACAGTCATTGTACATTGAAAATTTTCCATCTATATGAAAACATGTTAATTTCAGTGGTTGTTATTCATGTCCCTAACGCCTAGAATAAATAAATTTTACTGTTTCAAAAAAAAAAAAAAAAAAGTCCCTAGCGTCTGAACTAAATATTAACATAACTGAAGATGTCATTATCCACTTACTGTGAACTCCATACTTTTAGAATGTTAATGAAACTGAATTTTTGGCCGAAAATCCTTAAAGCTTCAGGGAATGTCTTGTTATTGTACAGTTGATACTAAAAGGCAAGATAATTTTGTCATGTTTTTCTATGAAATGATGTGACGTTTTAGGTTCAAAGATTTTTTTATCATTTCAAATAAAAGCTCCAGTCTCATTCTTCATGAAATGTTTCAGCATGCTCAGTTCCAGATCAAACTAACATTGTAGTTGGATATCATTATGCTATTTATCTTCAGTGGTTGCACAACCATGACTTTTACCCTACCTTTCTTTGATAAGGCAAACTCACAAACACCTTACTCCAAAGGAGTGATTCCATTGGGGTTTTGACCTTCCCACTCATGTTCTTCGTCACTTTGGATGTTCCTCAGGGGCATGCTTTTACTCCATTTACGAGTTATATGATTCTTTTGTTCTACTCCAGGTTGACAACGTGGTTTCCACGCAAAGAAAGACATTTGGACTAGCCCTGTCTTTAATTTTAACCTTGAGATTGCCCCAAGTACTTGATAAACTTGATCAGATATTAAGGTATTCAAATCCTGAATCTTGGCTTATTCAGTTATTCTATCTGCACTAGTTTTGTTCTTGAAGTGCTGTTTTTCTGCTGATGATAGTGTATGCACGAGTGTAATATTGGGTGGAAGTGAGGACTTAACTGAAGAAGAATCAAGGTATACCATTATATAAATGTAAAATTTCTTATGATTTTATCATATGTTCTGGTGAACTGACAATGCTCTCTCTCTCTCTCCCCTCCCCCCCCCTCTCTTAAATTGTGACGTAGCAGTAGTGACAATAATATGCTGTCTAGCAAGTTACAGATCCCGAGTAAGGAGTTGAGGAGGAGACAGGTATTTTGTTTCTCAATTTTATGAAGATGCATAAGGTGCAGCTGTTGATGTACATCTCTTATTAACTAACTATCTTCCTCTATTCTTTATGTACCATTTTTCCAGATAAAGTTCTCTGATCCAATGAACCAGATTTCACTGCAGAACTCAGTGAGGGACAATCTTCAGACATGTGCTACTCTTCATGGAGAATCATTTAATACAGCTATATCAAGAATGCACCCAGCTGCATTTGCTCAATTAAAACAGGCATTGAACATGCCGTAGACTTTAGGTTTTGAAGTTTAATCTCAAAAGTTATCTTACATGGTCCCTTATTTTGCATTTGGAGGGATGGGAATGTGGGTAAGCCCCTTCTTGAGTTCTTGTACTTCATTTTTTTAATGCATATCACTTTCTTCCCAAAAGTATTTGTCACACACCAAATACCTGCCCTTACATTCATAGAAAGTCCGTTACATTTATCTGCATGTGCTGAACATTAATTAATGCATTCAGTTTGAATTGTTTTCCAGGTGAGAGTGAAGCTCTAGGATTTGGTTGAGCGACATTTCATACAATTAGTTCAATACTTCAATTTGATTGTGCCATAGTTACTTTCAGCAATTGGAATCCAAGGTGGTATTTGATTGTGCCATAGTTACTTTCAGCAATTGGAATCCAAGGTGGTATTTTTGTCAAAGCGTCTCCAGCGGAACCACACTGTAAATAGTGTGATCCCTTGATGTCATAGTTTTTTAGGCATAAGGGTGAGAGATCGGTGTGTTTCAGGCATTTGCTCTGAGCGCTGTGCATTGCCTTACATTCGTATGAAGGGCTTTTATGTATCATGAAGTCACCCTGAGTAGAGATTTTAATCAGCATATTCTTTTCATTGATTGTTACTTGGTTTCTTGGGTGACCAGTTAAATAGATCGGGAACTGGGAAGAGTCGTGTAGCTGTTGAAAAGGTAAAAAGAAATCTTACAATTGATGATTGAGTGAGAAACAGATAATAGAAAGTTAGAAAACCTTGTACGATGAACTCTTGTTATATTGGTTAATGTCAGGCCCCAAAGATCAACTTACTAGAGTTTCTAGGCCAATCTCTATGCCAGCCTCTAGGCCAGTAAGTTGAGACCTGGTGATACTTTTCCATTTTGAAGTAGCTCCATAATTTACCGTAAATACTTTTTCCTCTCCCATGCCTTTTCCCTATTTCAGATGTATAATGCTTTAAACAACTGCTATTTATACTTTGGGGGATTGTGAACTAGAAAAATGAAATGAAAATGAAGCAAATTTCACGATGATAAGTTGATAACTACAAATTCCTCGGCCCCTGTTTGAATAACAATACTTAAAAGAGAAAACAAGTACTACTATTTGGGGCTGCTAATATTAACTAAAACATACTACAAATTCAATTCATTTAGACAATGCAGGGAGAATTGCAACTATTATTATAGAACAAGCCATACTGTATATAAACACCGAAGAATAGCCAAGAATACTTTGGACAACTAGTTCACGTAGGCAAGGACAACTAGTTCACATAGTGCCTACGACATTATTATGGCTAGTGATATAGTCAGAGCTAGAATTATTAATGTCAAATCAATTTACCTCTTATAAAGCACAAATTGCTCTGACATTAGTAGTTCTAGCTATATCACTCATTATTATCACTATATTTAGCCAAAGTGTGAGCTTCATTATTGGCAGATCTAATGTTGAGAAAATTTGCAGCACTGAAATAGTCACAACTCACAACCACAGCGGCAACTCAAATTGAGAAGAGCAGCACCGACGATTTGAGCTTTTACACTCATTTAAGTGCATGCTCTTGCCATATTATGTCCCTCACTCTCCAGGATGTGTCTTGTAAGGGTTTATATATAAGAACATGCAATGAATGCAAGGCACAATCAGTACACTCACTACTTCCTATAATAGAATAAACTATGAGCACATGATATGGGTACATGATATCACAGACTTATATCACCCATACAAAAGCAAGATATATAGTGCCTAATATCACAGAATTCACATTATAAAGGTAAGCAACTTGTATGCTTGATCTCTCTCTCTTTTATTTTATTTTAAAATTTTGAATAGCAGTGCCAATAACAAGGAATGATACGACGATTACATAAATGGAATGAAAATAGAATACAACAGTAGAGTAAATTCAGAAACCCACTCCCTAAATCTATTCGAAAGAATTTTCGAATAGGTTTAAGCACACATCTCACACGAGCTCCAAATAGGAACTAAACTGTATGATAGGCGAGGATGGAAGTGAGATCAATGAATTGCCTTGATCATGTCTATTTTGAACATAGCCACCACACCTATAGTCTTACAAGTCATACTTCAGCCTATTCGTGAACCGCTTCCAAAAAGGATAACCACACTAACATAGAGACCGGAATTGGCTTTTAAGTTTGGTCATGGCTCTAATTTCTCACCAGGTGTAAAATAGACTACTAGGCTTAACCAAGCAGATACGTGTGCGAGTGTAACATGGCAATAGCCCCTAAGTTCAATCCACATACATAACGATATATAAAATATCATAAATAAATAAAATGGTACAATATCATAAATAAATAGAAAACTCAATAAAAAACTTCGATAGGTTGGCATACAAAACTCTATTGCGGCTATGTGAATGTGATGCATGCGGGAAAATAAAACCTAAGTGGGTCACACGATGCACACTAGAAAGCAATAAACGTGAATGTAATGCAGTATGAAATGCCAAAAGTAGCCCCCTCCCCCCAAACCTAGACAAGAGCTAGTCTCCTAGCTTGAAGGCTAAAAAGTAAAGAGAATAGAATAGTATTGCCCTGAAATAAAATGACCTCGATCTGAGAGAATATCTATTAAGAAAGTCGTGGGAGTTATCAGACTTTTTGTTTGCGATATTAACCTTTTCTTGACGTGCAGTTAAGGAAAGGAGATTAATGTTTTCACGTTTTTTTTTTTTTTTTTTTGTTTTTAATGCAACTTGTAATGGAATACGTAAGAAATTACTTGCAGTCCATGATAAATCTCTCTCTACATAACCTTTTCTGTGTAAACGGCATCAAACATAATCTCTATTTCTTGCTATGATTTGATGATATGTGTATGAGAGTACATTTTTATTGATAGTGTTTGGTATAGGGTACACTGTACGTGTGCTCCGTTCTGAGATTATATACATGAATACTGTTTAGTATTTTTTTATAAGATAGTCAATATTTGTTTGATAAATAGTCAACTAGTATATGTTTTAGGCCGTGAAAAGGAAAGTTGTTGATAAAGAAGAGTCTGAACTAAAGCAACACATGGTGCAAACAAAATAGCTGCTCTAAGGGAAATTCGATCAAAAAGGTGCAATTGACTTTAAGGTGTCAATGAACGTGAGATTGAGGATCATTAGAAAAGGGGTGGACAAGAATTTGAATTGGATACTACTATTAATAATTTTAGATGGTAGCACAAGAAGAATAAGGAGAAATGGAATTCCATTTGAAGCCACATTGGATACTACTATTCTATTAATGAGACCTTCTGATTGCTGCTTGAGCACAAATGTTTTTGCATTCACGCAGATGGATTTCTCCAATGCCTCCACAGCTCAACTTGTGAGACACGTGCTTCATCATCTTACAGTATGCTACTACGAAGTCCTCACATAAGGACAGTAAACAGAACGGTGATACTGCATCTATGGCACAAGCTGATTCACCATTACAAATGATCCCATTTTCTATTAATACAGTATATAAATTTCAAAATTAAATCAAACGAGAGAAATATACTTGAGTGTCAGAGCACATGCCGCTAGAATGTGTTAAAGTACATGAAATTTGAAACTTGAGGAGGTATTGTGATCGAACTGATAAAAATACTTCATGGGTTATTGTTCACAAGTACTAATATTACCCCCGGGATGTAAAGTCCACAACAGAAAATACTTACCTAGACCATGTCTACATTTAATGTTGTAATGTTGTAGACCTGTGGTTAGAATTGATCCACATCAACAATTAATTGTGGGTCATACTCAATTTGTGAGGTGTTATCTCAACTACTGTCTCCAAATGCAATCAGAAAATGTAATTGTCTCCATTAGGAAATCAATTCCTATTTAAATTCAATTTCTATTGGAATTCCTTTAGGTTTAGCTGCAAATTGAAGGATATATCAAGGGGTGATTGTTGCATGCTCATAACAGATCTGGAGACAAATTCATTACAGCTTGAAGACCCGGTTCGACTACTTCGAAGGGTGATATTATATAGATTATAGGTTCTAGCTTTGAGAGACAGATTTGTTCTTGTTTCTTGCATACTGTTAGGGACTTGTAATTGGGATTGATATAATATAGTGGCAGCTGATTGATCTCCGTGGACGTAGGTTATTTACAACCGAACCACGTTAAATCTTGTGTCTTTCTTTGGTTTGCGTTCGTGCTCTGTTTTCTGGTTTGGTTGCGTGTGTTGTGTGTTTGATTTGGTGCAACAGGTTCTTGGTGGTTTAGTTGTTATTGTGAGCTTTTGTGATCAGGTAGAATCGACCATTGTTGATACGAACTCAACAATTGGCGCCGTCTGTGGGAAGGGGCGAAGGAATTTACCGGGAGAATCCAAAGCTTGATATAAGCAATGTCATCAACTAAAGTCGAGATTGAGAAGATGACGAAACACACAGATTTCAGCCTGTGGAAACTGAGGGTTAAGGCCTTGTTATCGGATTATGGAGCTGACGATGCTGTGTTGGGTGATGACGGTCTTAAGGAGATTGAAGACGATGCAAAGAAGAAAGAAATCAAGAAGAAGACATTCAATACACTGGTTCACTCATTGAGAGACGAAGCATTGAGGGAGGTTGTTAAGTGTACTGATGCAAAGGAAATCTGGGATAAACTTGAAAAAGTTTATAATGGGAAATCATCAACCCAGATGTTGTATCTCAAGCAGAAGTTTCTTGGTTTTTAGGATGGTTGAAGGGAGGTCGATATTGGAGCAATTAGCAAAGTTTGATAAGATCACAACTCACTTGGAGAATGTTGGTGACAAGATAACAGACTCGGACAAGGCTATGGTGTTGCTGAACTCCCTGCCCAACACCTATGAGAACTTCAGAGATTCGTTGATGTTTGATAATGTTGAAGTAACTTTGGATTTGGTAAGGAATCACTGGAGACTAGGGAGTTCCATAAGCAGAAGAATCTGCAGGAAGGTGGACATTCGGCTGAGAGTCTTGCTATGAAGTACCATGGTTCCAAGAAGGGTTCTTCAAGGGAAAGATTACCAAAGGAGAAATATAAGAAGCAAGAGAGTAAGAGGTCATCAGATTCTGTGGAGAATAGGAGGTTCTACCACTGTCACAATAAGGGACATCTCAAGAAGGATTGCCCTGTGTGGAACAGCAGGAAGCCAAAGCAATCTGGGGAAGAGGCAGGAACAGTGGACATTACACAGGCTACACAATCTTTTGACATCTCAGAGGTACTTACAGTCTCTACTTCTAATATAGACTTATCCTGGATTCTTGATTCTGGGTGCTCTTTTCATATGAGTCCGGTTAAAGAATGGTTTACAAACTTCAAATATGGGAAAGGTGGAACTGTACTTTTGGGATCAATCAGTCATGCGTGGTCAAAGGCATTGGTGATGTTAAATTGAAGTTGCATGATGGAACTATTAGATTGTTAACTGGTGTAAGGTACATACCTGATTTGAGGAGGAATCTGATCTCACTTGGTCAATTTGATGCTATGGGATATTCATGGAGTTGTAGTCATGGTATTCTGCGGGTTATGCACGGGGTTCAGGGAGGTGTTGGGTCAACACCTCAGACAACCTTGCTGGAAGGTGTTAAGAGAAATGGTCTATACTATTTATCTGGTAACACAGTAGCTGGAGAAAGTGCAGCAGTTCATGGGAATGACAACACATATCTATGGCACAAGAGGCTTGGCCATCTTGGAGAGAAAGGATTGAAGGAACTTACCAAGCAGGGATTACTTCGAGGAGACAAGTTCACTAAGTTACCATTCTGTGAGACATGTGTGATGGGGAAGGCGCACAAGACCAGCTTCAACACAGGGAAGCATACTACTAAAGCTAACTTGGATTATGTGCATTCAGATTTATGGGGACCATCCAGGACACTCACTCAAGGTGGAGGTAAATATTTCATCTCATTCATAGATGATTATTCAAGGAAGGTCTGGGTTTATATTTTGAAGTCTAAGGATCAAGCATTTAATCAGTTCAAGGAATGGTTAGCTGAGGTAGAGAATCAATCAGGAAGATCATTAAAGTATCTCAGGACTGATAATGGATTGGAGTTCTTATCTACTGAGTTTACTAATTTCTGTAAAGAGAAGGGTATTACTAGACATAGGACAGTTGCAGGTACACCATAGCAGAATGGAGTTGCAGAAAGAATGAATAGAACTCTATTGGAGAGAGCTAGGTGTATGTTACTGAGTTCTGGGGTAAGCAAAGGTTTCTGGGGAAAAGCTATGGTTACAGTAGCAATACTTATCAATAAGAGTCCAGCTGTGTCTTTGGAGTTTAAGACGCCGGATCAAGTATGGACTGGAACAACTGGGGACTATTCAAAACTCAAGGTGTTTGGTTGTTTGGCTTTAGCACATATCAAGCAAGATAAGTTGGAAGCTAGAGCATTGAGGTGTATCTTTATTGGGTAACCAAAGGGGGTTAAAGGATATAAGCTTTGGTCCATAGAACCTGGAAAGGGAAAGTGTATTATAAGCAGGGATGTCCAGTTTAATGAAGATGTGTTACCTCTGAAGGACAAGCATGCAGGTGTTCACATAGGGGGTTCACCCAACCGCACACTCAACCTCGACTCTGCAGAAAATACCAGAATTGAGTTAGAAGATGAGAGAGTTCACTCTCAGGTGGAGCCCACAGTGGAGGATGATGTTGCGGATGCTGAGCCTATATTACCAGTGAATGAGGAGTCTAGTAGTAGCTCAGAGTCAGATGGTGATGATCGACTTGATGAGGAAGTTGGTGAAACTTCAAACTATCAGCATACAAGAGATCAAGGATATGCACAGGGAATTTCAGTTGAGGTGGAGTCTGAGGATGAAACTGATATAACACCAGGAGAAGTTGTTTGGGCTATGGAATAGGTTGATACACTAGGTGTTGGACAAGGGGTTGACGCAACCTTGACTGGAACTCCGGAACAACAGGTTTATAATCAGGTCCCAGAATACTCAGGTACTGAAATTGAAGCTCTGGATGATGAGTTTCAAGATAGTGCAGATGGGAGGATCTCGTATGTGGATGATATGTTAATTGCTAGCAGGTCAATGGAGGAGATTGAAACACTTAATTAAAGGGAAGCTGCGGGAAGAATTTGAGATGAATGATCTTGGGGATGCAAGTAGAATTCTTGGGATGGATATCACTATGGACAAGAAGGAGAAGAATTTGTTTCTATCTCAGCCTAGTTATCTCATGAAGGTTCTAGCCAAGTTCAATATGTCAAATTGCAGTAGTGTGGTTACTCCTATTGCGCCTAGGGTAAAGTTATCCGAGGAACAATGTCCTAATTAAGGATGATGCAGAAGCAAGGATTATGTCGATGATACCTCATGCAAGTGCAGTTGGAAGTATTATGTATACTATGATTTGCTGCAGGCCTGATCTTGCATATGCTATGAGTGTTATCAACAGATACATGGGGAATCCTGGGAGAAGGCATTGGGATGTTGTGAAAGATGTTCTCAGATACTTAAGTGGCACAAGGATGATGCGACTGAGGTTCAAGAAAAGCAATGACTTGCGAAGAATCCATTCGTTGGATATGTGGATGCAGATTTTGCAGGGAACTTGAATGGAAGAAAGTCTACCACAGGGTATGTGTTTACTTTGTTTGGCACGACAGTTAGTTGGAAAGCAAGTCAGCAGTCTGTGGTTGCATTATCTACAACAGAGGCGGAGTTCATGGCTATCACTGAAGGAGTTAAGGAAGCTATCTAGTTGGGTGGATTATTGAATGAGTTGGGTGTCCAATAGGATCATGTGAATATTCACTGTGACAATCAAAGTGCTATTATGTTGACTAAGCATCATGTGTATCATGAAAGGACAAAACACATTGATGTAAGGTTTTTATTCATCAGAGATATCATTGCCAAGGGAGTTGTGAAGATAAAGAAGATTCATACGTCGTTGAATGCTTCGGATGCTATGACTAAGGCGCTTCCAGGACCAAAGTTCAGGTTTTGCCTGGAACTTGTGGGTGTCAAAACAAGAAGAGGTTCATCCTAACCGCAGGGATTGGAACGGGGAGGCATCTTAACCTTACAGATGCATATGGGGGCGTATCTTAACCTTAGAGGTACATGGGGGCGTGTCTTAACCTTAGAGATGCAAAGGGGTGTGTCAAAACTTCAGGGATACAAAGGTCGTTGGTGTTGAGCTAAAGGTGGAGATTTGTGAGGTGTTATCTCAACAACTATTTCCGAATGCAATCAGGAAAAGGTAATTGTCTCCATTAGGAAATCAATTACTATTTGAATTCAATTCCTATTCGAATTCCTTTAGGTTTAGTTGCAAATTGAAAGCTATATAAATGGGTGATTGTTGCATTCTCATACCAGATCAGGGGACAAATTCATTACAGCTTGAAGACCCGGTTCGACTACTTCGAAGGGTGATATTATATAGATTATAGGCTCTAGCTTTGAGAGACAGATTTGTTCTTGTTTCTTGCATACTGTTAGGGACTTGTAATTGGGATTGATATAATATAGTGGCAGCTGATTGATCTCCGGGGACGTAGGTTATTTACAACCGAACCACGTTAAATCTTGTGTCTTTCTTTGGTTTGCGTTCGTGCTCTGTTTTCTGGTTTGGTTGCGTGTGTTGTGTGTTTGATTTGGTGCAGCAGGTTCTTGGTAGTTTAGTTGTTATTGTGAGCTTTTGTGATCAGGTAGAATCGACCATTGTTGATACGAACTCAACACAATTAATGTGTATTGTGGATCAATCCTAGCCACAAGCTCTATGGATGAGTCATAGACCTGGTCTAGCTAGGTAATAATTTCCCGTCCACAACATCAAATTTCAGGGGGCGAAGTGCACATAACATCAAACTTCAGGGGGCGAAGTGCACATAACATCAAACTTCAGGGGTGAAAATACGTTTTTTCCGGAAAGAAATATTGAATTTGTTCATTCATGCTCGGGAGAGGCCATTCCTGCCCGGCGCAAACCAATAATTCAAATTTTCAAAATGCAATTTCACATGCAACAACCAGGAAACAAGCTACGGACTCTGGAGCACAAAACTCCACACTTGTTACACTACAAACTTAATTAAAGTAGTATAAAGCTAAAAATTTACCTCCAAAGTTAGAGGAGGAACACGATGTGATTCAATGCGGTACAAACAAATCTATTCAAAACTCCAGGGCACAAATATAATCTACATAGGAAACAACTAAAGAAGCCTTCAGAATGTGCCATAAATCGACTAATTGAGGGTGAAGTGTGAAAATTCTCCTGAAGTTGCAGTAAGTACCCAAAAGAGTATGGTACGAACATACAAGAACATGGCCAATAAAGTGAAAATGGTTTAAAGAAATTCAACATTACAGTGCACCTTTGCTACATCCAGAAGAGGCAGCAGAATTTTGAGCATCCATTTTTCGGAAGGGTGATCCTCTATGTGGATGCTAGGGTAGACTTCGAAATTATCTACATTAGAACCCAAATAAGTAGATTAGAGTAAGACCAACCAACAAAGAAAAAAAAAAAGAAGCAAAGTTTCAGGTGCTAATCAAAAAACAAAAATGGACCACCTAAATGTACGTAAGAGGATAGCTATATGTATGGCTCTATAACAAAGATTACCAGTTGAGTGCTAATTCATTCATATATGCCGAGTGTATTTTTCAGACATGGTTAAATTAAATCGGATTTCACAAGACTGGTGTTTGTTACGGTAAATGAAATCACATCTGATTAAACTATGTAATATATCCATTATTCATATGGCCAAACATCTGAGATATAAACCAGAGAAATAAATTCAACCAGTTTATATTCAAGACAAACTATTAATTGGCTGCACTGAGAAGAGATGTAAATCAGAGAAGAGTTCAAGAATTGATATCCAAGAAAGATAACAATCAAACATAAATAGAAGAGATCTTCACCATAAAGATTAGGCAAGCAAAACTATAAAACTCAAAAATCTTGAACAAAAATTCGAGCACAAGACGCACAAAATGAAAAAAAAAAAGGAAAAAAAAGGTAAAGTCACATATATAAATCTAATCAGAATTGTAAAGACTAAATAGGATGGAGCATCTCACTGAACCTTCTCTTGTAGTTCCAGGGAAGCCAACAGCAAACAGATATTGCACTGGCTGTGAAAATAAGAGGAGATTTTCCCTGTGTGTCTTGGTTATGTGAGATGAACTTGGAATGTATATATTATATATAGATAAGAACACATTAATTCTAAAAGATAACTGCAATAATTGTAATCTTCATTTTTAGAAGAAAATCGAATGTGCAAGACTGTTGCTGATTTACTCTCTTGGGATTTTTCACATAAATACAGAATTCCAACCATATACGATGTAATAATAATTGTTCTACCAATTTTAGAAAGAAGGAATAAAGTGCAAGTCGCGTTGTTACTCTTTTAGGAGTTTTCAAATTAAACATAGAACTCCAGTCAAGTGCAATATACTTGGATACCGTCTTAAAAGAACTCCAAAATGATTCGTAATCGACTTTCCTCTAATCTCTCAAGTCTCTAGATTCCCGTCATATAACATGACTTTGTTATGAAAATAATTACAACTAAGCATACCACACTGACTGTTCACAGAAAACAAACAATATTCGATTTATATAAAGCTACGGACCGTGGAGCAAAAAAATCCACACTTGTTACAGCACAACTTAAACAAGTATAAAGCTAAAAATTTACCTCCAAGTTAGTACATGATTCCGCTACTAGAGGTACTCACTGACTGTTTGGGATGAAGTAAATTTATTCGATTTATATACTTACAACCTCCATTTACTTCTCTAATATATCATACTTATATGAATAAAGTGATTTCTATATATGATACTAAGTGAGTAATGATACCAATGCTCACATGAGCTTCCTAAATCCAAATCTTTCATTTTGAAGTATTTCCACATGTATGCCCATTTTGTGCACTTATAAGCACTTGAATTCATTTTTGCAGCAAGGAAAGTAGTTAAAATCTACTTCAGTTGGAAACTCCCACAAAAAGATCCATCGACTAATGTCTCTTTATATTTCTCTATGCAACAACGAAAAATACTCCATATTATCGGGGACCATATATCCCTTATAACCTATGTTTTAAAAGCCGGGTTGAGCCGGCCGGTCGGACCGTGGAAACCGGAGTTTGACGGTCTGAAACCGCTATTTAAACGCTAAAAAGTTGGAGGCCCTAAAATCGGAAAAAACGGGCGAAAAACGGTAAAACCGGTGAACCGGAAAGCGGTTGAGCCAGAGGTTGAGCCGTTTTTTGGTAAAATTGCCAAAAAAAAAAATCCAAAAAAATAAAATAATCTATTTTCATCTATATCTTGATTGAATATGGATCTTCACCAAGTCATTTTACTTGATTGGTGATCATTTAATATTGTTTAGTGTGATTTTGGACGAAAATATGAATAATAATATATTATAAATATATTAGTATTAGTATATTATATATATATTCATATTATAGTGGTAAACCGGCTCAACCGGCTCATAAAACGGCTCAACAGGTCCGACCCCGGTTAAACCTTTTTTGGGGGGTGTCCGACTCAACCTCCGGCTCCGTTTTTTAAAACATAGCTTATAACAATTATGTCCTTCGGAGGACTAGATAAAATCTTCTTGCAATAAAGAATTCAATGAAAAATGAGTTGAGCAAAATTTAAATGATATTTTTGAAATTATGAATTATCTACCGTACAAACTCGACTTGGATTGTGGGGCACAGTCCTATGTCACGTTTTAGCGAAATATAGAAAGTAAAGGCAAGACCTGCTCTGGAGTCCCAAATTAATGTCCAAGTCCGTAGATTATTCCACAAGTAATTGTGGAGTCACAAACAACATATGAGGTTTGGCATAAAATCAAACCTCTGAAATCATCTCTAGAGATCTAATTAATCATTGTTTATAATATTTTTGTCTCAAGTATAATCTTTACTTGTACCTTTGGAGTCCTAGAGGTCACATGGGATCTTTAACACTCATCTAGACTCCCATCCATCCTTTGAACATACACTAATTAACAAAACTACCAGTCCTGATATTGGTTTGATTACCTAAACTTCTGGTAGAATCAAGATTTCTCAAATCCAGATCCAAGAAAATCTAGAGTAGTTCATCCTATTCGTGTCTAATTATTTCGCAACCTAAGATTTCAGTCAAGAAAGCTTAGATCTAGTTTTGAAAGCTTACTTTGATTACTGAATATTTGCCATGAGGTCGGTGGGTATATAACTAATACTTTCTCTGGTTAATGTTTATCGCAGGTCTTTGTTGCAGTCAGTGTTGCACTAAAGCATTGACTGTGCCATGGTAGCACAGTTTGAGTTTTAAGTACCAATCACTGTCTGTATGAATTTTCCAGAAGTATCAAAGCCAGGCACCCGATTCACAGGTGCTTGATTCTTTATCGTCCAATATGGATCAAGTTATTGTAACGAATATTAATCATGGCTGTTACAAGAATTTGAAAAAAAAATGCATTCCACTGCGGATACCTGATGCACAACTTAACATACAAACCCAGAAATTCAGTCAAAGATAACATCAGCTGAAGAAGAAGCTTTTTCATATGCAAGTATGGTCTCTATCTTCTCTAGCATTGTATTGCTTCGCACCATTGTCATGTTCC
The DNA here is from genome assembly GCA_028274465.1 of Plantago ovata. Lineage (NCBI taxonomy): Eukaryota > Viridiplantae > Streptophyta > Magnoliopsida > Lamiales > Plantaginaceae > Plantago > Plantago ovata. The sequence goes on along the minus strand of CM051455.1, from coordinate 39,121,396 downwards.
TCCCGATCCTCATTAGGTATAGCGCATGCGCATTAGCAAGCAGTATTTTGACTAGTGTCAACTCTACATCGCTTCCTCCAAAATTTCCTATCCTGATATCGGTTAGCTCACCAAAACTTCTCCTTGAATTGAGATTTCTCAAATCCAGATCCAACTCAGGATACTCCTCAGTTTCTCTTGATGAACTCTGGGAAAAGAAAGACCATCAGTTACAGTTAAAGTGTTATGATTGGTAATAGTGCAACAAGACATCAGGTTAGCATGCTTTCTACCTCAAGGTCCAAGGTAACTGTGGAGACAAATGTGCATCTGGAAATTAGAAGAAGTATTGTTCTGACATTTGTCATATTGGACAGTAGATCAATGTCCAGGCGCCCGACATTACAGAATACGTCAACAGCTAGTTGTCTTTGCAAATCATTAGCCATGGAGAGTGACTGAAGCCGAAAAGGAAATATATTTAAGAAAATTATATCGCATACATATGTTGCATCATGAAATGTGCAAGGTAAATAAATAGTTACCTGAGCGAGCCAACTGTTGAACACGACAAAGTTTGCCTTGAAAAGCTCCCTAGTGACTTTAATCACTGAACTAGTCAAATGACTAGTGCTTTTATGCTTTACGCAGACTCTTTGTTCAGAAATGATCAATCCGAACAGCTGCGTTGGAAATAACATGATTTCACTCGCTTCACCACTAATGTATATAAATTTTGAAAGAGAAGCAGTTTCAAAGCTGAGCGAGCAATTTCCCATCCCTAGGCAATGACACATCACAAACTCTGTCAATTTGGGAGCAGTCGCCGGGAGATATTTGAAATTTGTCACGTCACAGAAACAAATTGACAGCTTTTCCAATGCTGGACAACTTGTAAAGAAATCTCGCCTTAAACCTTGGTGAAACACCAGAAATTTCATCTTCAACTTCTTGAGGTTTGGGAGTGTGCAAGTTTCAGGCCAAGTGAGGACATAACCTTCTATTGCCAACTCCAATTTGAGAATGGATGAGCACGAGAATACAGATTGTGGAATCTTTGTGTTTCTAGCCATCTTCCCAAACAGAATAAGTTTTTTAACATTGTGCTTTATGGCAAACCTGATCCACCGAACATAGATTGAAATACTATGGTCAATGGAAGGCCAGAGCCACAGTTCAAATACATGCACATCTGACGCATCGTGACATGCAAGAGCGTGATTGATGAATCTTACAAAAGTACCACGCTTTCCTGCAATGCTTCTATATGGTCCGGGAAACTGATCGTACTTGAATATAAGTTTCGTTATGGAGTTCCACGTGGACCTCCACATTCTCGATGTGAAGCCTGTTTTAGCAGCATCTGTTGTTGGGATCAAGGACAAGATTTTCCTCTGAATGTCACGAGGCAATGCACTGAGCCTATCGGAATTTCCAACACAACACCGTTTTGAGGATCCAGATTCAACATTACATTTTGCCGGTGTATCAAGGGACAGGCAGCCAATCCATTTCTTGGATAAATCTGAAAGAAGCAAATAAGTAACTGAGCAGTACGTAAATTGAATTCCAAGCAACATAATAGGCACGTAGATAATCGACGATGTGTTTTTGTGTGCGTGCGGCATATCATTTCATCACGTTAACATTCTTTGCCATCAATGTATATAGTTAAACGTCTCATACAATGCAAACACTCAATACAGGTTTGTAACAAAATCTGTCACCCTCAGGAAAGAGACGAGTACTTTTATCAGATAACACAAAAATAACTCGCAATATATATAAGGATATTCTAGGAATTATTGCTCTCATACCCTAATTATCTCATTTTATTACTAAAGGATCGATATATAGGTATACTAGAGATTTGATTATATATATTTAAAAAGTGGGCTTAGAGCAATTTTTTTCAATAATTTAGATCGACTTGATAGAATTTCTCCCGATATTTTAAGGGTGATAGAATCTAGAGAAAGGTCTTTTACTAAATTCATTCGTGATGTCACCAATGAAGTCGCTTTTCTAGTTGCAATAGTAATTTGCTGAATTCTAAATTATAAAACTATTCTCTATTTGGGAAAATCATGGAGGTTTAAACACATTCCAGAAACAACTTTCGACATTTGAATATTTTCCAGGACTTGTCTAATCAGGACTTATCAGTTATGTAGACGAACATAAGTAAAGAGGGATCTGTCTGATATTGTTTTCTTCACAAAAATGTACTTCCTTACATGGTTTCTTTGTATTTGTGCAAATTAAAATATTCCATTCTGAGTTTGTTACTAATATTAACAAGTATTTCTTCAGATTGCCTATTAGAGCAGATTTTATAAATTAATAATCAGTTGTTTTGGGGCACTAAATTTAATGCTGCATACTTACAATACCGTCCTATCCTGATATTACGTAGGAACACGATGTGTGGCCATAAAAAGTGATTCAATGCGGTACAAACAAATCTATTCAAAACTCCAGGGCACAAATATAATCTACATACAAAACAACTAAAGAAGCCTTCAGAATGTGCCATAAATCAACTAATTGAGGGTGAAGTATGAAAATTCTCCTGAAGTTGCAGTAAGTACCCAAAAGAGTATGGTACAAACATACAAGAACATGGCCAATAAAGTGAAAATGGTTTAAAGAAATTCAACATTACAGTGTACCTTTGCTACATCCAGAAGAGGCGGCAGAATTTTGAGCATCCATTTTTCGGAAGGGTGATCCTCTATGTGGATGCTAGGGTAGACTTCGAAATTTTCTACATGACAACCCAAATAAGTAGATTAGAGTAAGACCAACCAACAAAGAAAAAAAAAAAAAAAGAAGCAAAGTTTCAGGTGCTAATTAATCATAAAACAAAAATGGACCACCTAATGTACGTAAGAGAATAGATATGTATGGCTCTATATCAAAGATTTCCAGTTGAGTGCTAATTCATTCATATATGCCGAGTGTATTTTTCAGACATGGTTAAATTAAATCGGATTTCACAAGACTGGTGTTTGTTACGGTAAATGAAATCACAGCTGATTTAACTATGTAATATATCCATTATTCATATGGCCAAACATCTGAGATATAAATCATAGAAATAAATTCAACCAGTTTATATTCAAGACAAACTATTAATTGGATGCACTGAGAAGAGATGCAAATCAGAGAAGAGTTCAAGAATTGATATCCAAGAAAGATAACAATCAAACATAACTAGAAGAGATCTTCACCATAAAGATTAGGCAAGTAAAACTACTAAACTCAAAAATCTTGAACAAAAATTCGAGCACAAGACGCACAAAATGATAAAAAAAAAAAAAAAAAAAGAAGAAGAAGAAAAAAATGGTAAAGTCACATATATAAATCTAATCAGAATTGTAAAGACTAAATAGGATGGAGCATCTCACTGAACCTTCTCGTGCAGTACCAGTACCAGGGAATCCAACAGCAAACAGAGATTGCACTGGCTGTGAAAATAAGAGGAGATTTTCCCTGTGTGTCTTGGTTATGTGAGATGAACTTGGAATGTATATTATATATAGATAAGAACACATTAATTCTAAAAGAAAACTGCAATAATTGTAATCTTCATTTTTAGAAGAAAATCGAATGTGCAAGACTGTTGCTGATTTACTCTCTTGGGATTTTTCACATAAATACAGAATTCCAACCATATACGATGTAATAATAATTGTTCTACCAATTTTAGAAAGAAGGAATAAAGTGCAAGTCGCGTTGTTACTCTTTTAGGAGTTTTCAAATTAAACATAGAACTCCAGTCAAGTGCAATGTACTTGGATACAGTCTTAAAAGAACTCCAAATTAAAATGATTCGTAATCGACTTTCCTCTAATCTCTCAAGTCTCTAGATTCCCGTCATATAACATGACTTTGTTATGAAAATAATTACAACTAAGCATACCATACACACTGACTGTTCACAGAAAACAAACAATATTCGATTTATATAAAGCTACGGACTGTGGAGCAAAAAAATCCACACTTGTTACAGCACAACTTAAACAAGTATAAAGCTAAAAATTTGCCTCCAAGTTAGTACATGATTCCGCTACTAGAGGTACTCACTGACTGTTTGGGATGAAGTAAATTTATTCGATTTATATACTTACAACCTCCATTTACTTCTCTAATATATCATACTTATATGAATACAGTGATCACTATATATGATACTAAGTGAGTAATGATACCAATGCTCACATGAGCTTCCTAAATCCAAATCTTTCATTTTGAAGTATTTCCACATGTATGCCCATTTTGTGCACTTATAAGCACTTGAATTCATTTTTGCAGCAAGGAAAGTAGTTAAAATCTACTTCAGTTGGAAGCTCACAAAAAGATCCATCGACTAATGTCTCTTTATATTTCTCTATGCAACAACGAAAAATACTCCATATTATCGGGGACCATATTTCCCTTATAACAATTATGTCCTTTGGGGGACTAGATAAAATCTTCTTGCAATAAAGATTCGATGAAAAATGAGTCGTGCAAAATTTAAATGATATTTTTGAAATTATGAATTATCTACCGTACAAACTCGACTTGGAGTGTGGGGCACAGTCCTATGTCACGTTTTAGCAAAATATAGAAAGTAAAGGCAAGACCTGCTCTGGAGTCCCAAATTAATGTCCAAGTCCGTAGATTATTCCACATGTAATTGTGGAGTCACAAACAACATATGAGGTTTGGCATAAAATCAAACCTCTGAAATTATCTCTAGAGATCTAATTAATCATTGTTTATAATATTTTTGTCTTATGTATAATCTTTACTTATATCTTTGGAGTCCTAGAGGTCACATGGGATCTTTAACACTCATCTAGACTCCCATCCATCCTTTGAACATACACTAATTAACAAAACTACCAATACTGATATTGGTTTGATTACCTAAACTTCTGGTAGAATAAGATTTCTCAAATCCAGATCCAACTTGTAAAGAAATCTCGCCTTAAACCTTGGTGAAACACCAGAAATTTCAGCTTCTCAACTTCTTGAGGTTTGGGAGTGTGTCAAATCTATTCACAAGAATCAAAACTATTCAAAACCTTAAACCTTGGTGAAACCTCTGTCAAATCTATTCAAAACTGTAAAGACTAAATAGGATGGAGCATCTCACTGAACCTTCTCGTGCAGTACCAGGGAAGCCAACAGCAAACAGAAATTGCACTGGCTGTGTGTGTCTTGGTTATGTGCGATGAACTTAGAATGTATATATAGATAAGAACACATTAATTCTAAAAGAAAATTGCAATAATTGTAATCTTCATTTTTAGAAGAAAATTGAATGTGCAAGACTGTTGCTGATTTACTCTCTTGGGATTTTTCACATAAATACAGAATTCCAACCATATATGATGTAATAGTACGTAATTGTTCTACCAATTTTAGGAAGAAAGAATTAAGTGCAAGTCGCATAGTTACTCTTTACTCTTTCAGGAATTTTCAAATTAAACATAGAACTCCAGTCAAGTGCAATGTACTTAGATACAGTCTTAAAAGAACTCCAAAATGATTCATGCTCTACTTTCCTCTACTCTCACAAGTCTCTAGATACCCGTCATATCTCATATAACATGATCTTGTTATGAAAATAATTACACCTATGGATACCTTGTATATTCTTGTGTAATACTCACGACCTAAAATAACACCGACAAAACAACTTTACTTGACTTCCATGAAGCGACACATACCACATCTTCCGCTTGACTTGTCAAATCTATGTTCGAATCTGCACATAAAAGCCATAGGTTGCATACCGATGTCCCCATTATTATCTTTGCCATAATAGCACTGCCCCGTGAGCCCTGCAATACAGAGAAGTGGTTGAAGTGTCAAAATACAGAAGAAGTAACGGTGCCCATCTTTTTTCAAGTTCTCAGCCCATTCGGTGAATTCCCCTTTATTGGGCTTAGGATCCGGCACATCCTACCGGTTGAAAGACAGTTGGAGATTAGGCCTCAAAGGTACATGGCCTTGTTCTGCGGTAAGACCTGCACTGAGGACAACTGCCTGAAATTCTCAATGTTCAGAGACTTATTCAACTTCTTCATGAAGACCACGAAACATACTAGGTTCACCAACGAATTGGGAATCACCTGCAGATGCGAAATTTCCTATCTCTCAAAGATTTCAATTTAGAAGAAATCTGTATAGGGGATCTTGAGCCCGAACTCCTGAGCAACCTAGCTTAAAAACGGATAAAGCCCCGGGCAGACAGTTATAATAAAAAGCCTCATTCTCCCCAGGAATGATTATCTCGATATCATCCGGAATCTCATACTTTTTCTCCGAAGAGTACCCTCATTTTGCCGGATTGTTTTTTTTTCTTTCCATTACTGATGTGTATGAAATTGACAGGGGAATAGATTTCCCGAACATAATACTCCCTCCGTTATTTTTTATCTGTCGTTTTGATACAATCACGCATATTAATACAACCTAACCTACTGCAATAGAAGACAAGAATTTCACACAGTCATGCATTAACTTTCACCATTTCATCATTTAAAGTAATATTTAATTATGTATTGTCCAATCAATTTGCATTGAAAAAAATGAAAAGCTGCGTTGATGGTAGAGACCAAAAAGTTGAAACATTACTCCTGTTTTAAATATAATATGTTTTACCATTTTCACACGTATTAATAAAATGTGTCTTCATGTTTAAAAAGTTGCAAAAAAACATGTTGGTATCTTATAAAAATAAAATGACCAATGAAATATGATAACATTGCATATATTTTGTAGACAGAATATAAAAAAATGGGATTGACTGCATAAAAAGTTGTAAAAAACACACAATTACATGACATCAACTTCAAACATCTTATATTTGCAAATGGTAAAATAACTAAAACATCTTATATTTAAAACAGGAGGGAGTAGTTAATTAAGTAATATAGGCATGAGCCTAAACCAAAAGTTAATTATGAAAAAGAAAAAAAATGGAGGACGTCAGTTAATTTTAAACGGAGGGAGTATTAGATAAGATGTTGAAATAATCTATTAAGAAAGTCGCGGTAGTTTTCAGACTTTTTGTTTGTGATATTAACCTTTTAGAAAGTGCAGTTAAGGAACGGAGATTAATTTTTTCACTTTTTTTTTTAATGCAACTTTTAATGGAATACGTAAGAAATTAATTGAAGTACACAATAAATATCTCTCTACATAACCTTTTCTCGGCATCAAACATAATCTCTTTTTCTTGCTATGATTTGATGATATGTGTATAATAGTACATTTTTATTGATAAATACTGTTTGGTATAGTGAACACTGTACATGTGATTCATGAATACTGTTAGTGTTTTAACCACACGTTTAACTTTCAAATTTAACACACTCAATACAATATTGTGATTTGGAAGGATAAACTGTGCTCTAAGAAACTCTCACAAGGAAAATTGATACTGATTGAAAGTTGTGTGAAAGAAGCTTGAAAGATTTCAAGTTTCGACAGAATTCTCTTTCGGTAGCCACACGTTAACTTAAAAGTTTTAAATATACACATTAAATACAATATCGTGATTTGGAAGAATAAACTATGCTTTAAGAACTCCCACAAGTAACTTGATACTGTTTGAAAGTTATGTGAAAGAAGCCTGAAAGATTACAAGTTTTGACTGAATTTCCTTTGCTTAACCACATGTTTTTTTTAAACGTCTAAAAATTTCATTAACTAAAAGAGCATAAGTAATGTTCGGAACAATTACAATACAAGCTAAACCCCAATACCCAAACACACACCATAACCTAACGGACACCTTTGGCTAAAACCCTAGCCTAGCAACACCAAAACCTAACGGATACGAAGTTTAAACTCAAACCTAACATACAACAAAACGTAACGGACACGAAACTTAAACTCAAACCTAACATACACCAAAAAACCTAACGGACACCTTTCGGCTAAAACCCAAACCTTAACCGCGATAGTCGCCACCTACGTCATGGTCGGAACCAACACCACCACCACCATAGTCGTCACCATTACCGCCTCCGAATTCATCACCACCACCACCATAAGCACCACCACAACCACCTAGTCACCACTAGTCAACCTCCAAAAATCACCACCCGAGCCTCCATAGTCACCACCACCACCTAATCACCACTAGTCACCACCACCACCTAGTCGTCACCACCAATACCACCGCCTCTGTAGTCACCACCACCACCTAGTCTCCGCCACCGCCACCTAATCGTCACCACTAATACCACCGTCTCCGCAGTCACCACCACCACCGTCTCCGCAGTCACCACCACCAATTACCCTAGTACAATATTATGATTTGGAAGGATAAACTATACTCTAAGAACCACTCACAAGGAAATTGATACTGTTTGAAAGTTGTGTGGGAGAAGCTTGAAATATTGCAAGTTTCGACCAAATTTTCTTTGCTTAACCACATGTTTGACTTTAAATTTTAAATAAACACACTCAATATAATATTGTTACTTGGAAGAATAACTATTCAATCTCTAAGGAACACTCATAAGAAAATTGATACTGTTTGAAATTTGTGTGAAAGAAGCTTGAAAGATTGCAAGTTTCGACTAAAATTTTTTTGCTTAACCAAACGTTTAACTTTCAAATTTTAAATAAACAAACTAAATACAATATTTTGATTTGGAAGGATAAAGTGTGCTCTAAATAACACTCGCAAGGAAATTGATACTATTTGAAAGTTGTGTGAAAGAAGCTTGAAAATTTTCAAGTTTCAATCGTATTTTCTTTGGTTAACCACACGTTTAACTTTCAAATTTTAAATAAACACACTCAATAAATTTTTTTGTTTGTAAGTATAAACTATTCTCTAATCAACTCTTACAAGGAAATTGATACTATTTGAAAGTTGTGTGGAAGTTGTTTGAAAGATTGAAAGTTTTGACTGAATTCTCTTTCCTTAGTCACACGTTAACTTACAAATTTTAAATATACACACTAAATACAATATTGTGATTTAGAAGGATAAACTATGCTCTAAGCAACTCTCACAAAAACATTGATACTGTTCGAATGTTATGTGAAAAAAGCCTAGAAGATTGGAAGTTTCGACTGAGTTTCCTTTGCTTAACCAAATGTTAACATACAAATTTTAAAAAACACACACAATTTAAATAAACACACTCAATACAATATTGTGGTTTGGAAGGATAAACTATGGTCTAAGCAACTCTCACAAAAAAATTGATACTGTTTGAAAGTTGTGTGAAAGTTATTTGAAAGATTGCAAGTTTCGACCGAATTCTCTTTCCTTAACCACATGTTAACTTACAAATTTAAACAAACACACTCAAAACAGTATTGTGATTTGGAAGGATAAACAATACTCTAAGAAACTCTCACAAGAAAATGGATACTGTTTGAAAGTTGTGTGAAAAAAAGCTTGAAAGATTGCAAGTTTCGATCGAATTTTCTTTGCTTAACCACACGTTTAACTTTCAAAATTAAATAAATACACTCAATACAATATTGTGATTTGAGAGGATAACTATGCCCTAAGCAACACTGACAAGAAAATTGATACTGTTTGAAAGTTGTGTGAAAGAAGTTTGAAAGATTGTAAGTTTCGACCAAATTTTATTTGCTTAACCACACGTTTAACTTTAAAATTTTAAATGAACACACTAAATACAATATTGTGATTAGGAAGGATAAACTGTGCTCTAATTAACTCTGATAAGGAAATTGATATTGTTTCAAAGCTTTGTGAAAGAAGCTTGAAAATTTTCAAATTTCGACCGAATTTTCTTTGCTTACCCACACATTAGCTTTCAAATTTTAAAGGGTAAATTACATCCACCCCCTTCTTGGAGACCCTAATTACGAATCCTCCCTCTCTAGTTTAACAATTACATGTAGCACCAGAGACCGGAAAAAAGTTGACTTCGCCATTATTCACTTTTGGGTTTTCTCCGACCAAACAAGGCCTTAGGTATTTAAAAGTTATTTTTCTTTTTCTTCTTTTGTAAATCTTTTCTCTTTTCTTATTTTTTTATCTTTTCTTTTTTATTCCACCATCTTCTTCTTCTTCCCTACTCTTCTCGTGGCTGACCCTTTTTCGGCCGGTACCGATCAACTCCTATCGGAGCTGGAAAACAGCTTTGATCGGAGCTTTTTAATAGCTCCGATTGGAGCTGTAAAACAGCCCCGATTGGAGTTGTACAGCTCCAATCGAAGATGTTAAACAGCTCCGACGGGAGCTGCAAAACAGCTCCAAACTGGAGCTGTTACAACTCCGATTAGAGCTGTTAAACAGCTTTGATCGAAGATTTTTAACAGCTCCGACGGGAGCTGGAGCTCCGATCGGAGTTGTTAAATAGCTCCTCCGATGGGAGCTGCAAAACAGCTCCTGTCCGGAGCTGTTACAGCTCCGATTGGAGTTGTAAAACAACTCCGATCGGAGCTTTAACAGCTCCGGCGGGAGCTGGATATAGCTCCGATCGGAGTTGTTAAACAGCTACGACGGGAGCTGCAAAACAACTCTTGTCCGATCGGAGCTGTAAAAGCTCCGATGATGAGAGCTGTTTTTTTTTTTATGTTTTTTTTAAATATGTTTTGGAGTTGTTTTAAAAGAAAACCTTAAATTTTGGTTATTTTATAATTATTATTTGTTAATTTTAAAGTTTATATAATTTTTGTGGTTAATTTAAAATAAATTTAAGTTAATTTTGTAAAATAAAATAGTTTAGAGGTAAATGTGTAAGTAATGAAAATTTAAGGTGTTTGTCTCAGGCCAAAATCTGAAATTCCGACAGGGTTAAATTTGTAACTTCCAACTCTTAATTCGAAAAAACTCAAGTTCGTGGGGCTATCTGTAATTGTTTTTGTCTAACATTGGGCTATATGTAATTGTTCAACTAAGAGGTCAAGATCTCTTATTAACCAAACTAACAAGGAGGTAGATGCAAATTACCGAATTTTAAATAAACACACTAAAAACAATATTATGATTTGGAAGGATAAACTGTGCTCTAAGCAACTCTCACAAGAAAATTGATACTGTTTGAAAGTTGTGTGTAAAAAGTTTGAAAAATTTCAAGTTTTGGCCGAATTCTTTGTCCTTAGCCACACGTTAGCTTACAAATTTTAAATAAACATACTCAATACAATATTTTTATTTGGAAGGATATACTATGCTCTAAGCAACTCTCACAGGGAACTTGATACTATTTGAAACTTGTGTGAAAGAAGTTTGAAAGATTACAACTTTCGACGAATTTTCTTTTCTTAATCACACGTTAACTTACAATTTTAAATAAACATATATAGTCAATACAATATTATGATTTGGAAGGATAAACTATGCCCTAATCAACCCTCACAAGAAAATTGATACGGTTTGAAAGTTGTGTGAAAGAAGCTTGTTTAATTGAAATGTAGTATAAACTATGCCCTAATCTCTTATGGATCGTGTAGTCTTGAACTATACATAGCATACTGAGGAGTTCGATTTGGTGGTTAATTTCATACGCTTATCCTTGCTACCGGAAACAGAAGCAGAGACCTTTTGCTTTTGTGTTGTTATGGTCTGTGTCAATCTACGTCACTATAGCCTAACTTGTTTTCTTTTGTGACATGAACTGAGCTACAACACCAATGAGGTCTAGCTCAATTGGTTAGACTGAGGTGTCATGACACTAGAGGTCATAGGTTCAATTCTCGCCAAGTGCGGGATTATTTATAGTTTATTCCTAGCTTTGTAATGCTGCTTGTGAAATTGTAATGGTTCAATTATTAAAAAAAAACTGAGCTACAACAACAAGACTATGCAAAAGATTCATATTTTAAACAAATTATTGAAGATAAAAAGTGAACACATATTAGGTGAAACTGTATGGGCCACCTGAAATCTTTGTACAGAGCCATAATGTGATCTAGATTCAACATATTTTGTTATAGGTGACAAGGAAAACACAAGTACTAGTAGTCAAATAAGAAACAATAAACACACACTTTGTTCAATAAACAAGTACTTTGTAACAGTCTAGTAGTAAATCTTCATGGTCCAGGCTTTTAATTTTACCTGATCAGTCAAGCAACTATATAAAGGCGCAGCTACCTGTAACCAGTACAAGAAGAATAGCAACAACTTCATTTCAAGTTGGAAATATGTCTGGTAAGTGTCGCTGTTTTACGGAGGTTGACCTATAGGTTTACCTGGAGGTTCATTCAACCACCTATTACTACTAGAAACAGAGCACTTAGCCAACTTTTATTGTTTTACCTATTCTAACACTAATTGTTCTACAGCTGTAGTTGTCTTACTTGTGCAGGAAGTTTATTAGAACGTGGGAATTGTCAGATTACAAGAAGAGACTTATTCAAAGAAGAACTCAAAAAGGAAATCAAGTCTTTAATAGGAAAAGGAGTTCTTGTAGAAGAAATTTATTCCTAATAGAAGACTAATTTCAGATCCTGTCATTCATCAAGATGTGTTTCCTGATGGTATTCGACAAGGCTTTTCACTACTATATATACAACAGGGTCGACTACACAGAAACTACACGACATAGACGAAGAGCAATCAGTTTTATAGATAGTTTAGGTTCTTTTATTGTTTTAGTTTACGTGTCTTTTACACTAGTTTATATTCTAGACTTCTCTAACAACGTATTGAAGGTAGAATAGATAGATTGGTTTCTATATCATCTTATAGGTGACTAGTGTTGTTTTACTATGATAGATATTGAGAGTATACAACGTTGTACGAACAAGATCTTTTCTAGTTGATTTTCTGCCTTGAATGGGCATCAAGCAAGCTTACAAAAGCTGCTTGAAATGTTTCAAACACAGGTTCTTCTTTATATTTCGTTGTACTTTAATTTATATATATTATCTGTGTTTGTTAATCTGCAGGTTGACGTAGGTGTTCACTGAACCCCGTAGTCAATCGTGGACCATTGGCTGGTAATTTGTATCTAAAGCAAGTTATACCGATCCTACATTCTTTCATGTCTGACTCTGCGTACGTGTCTTCTCATCCTTGGGGATCTGGCCACAGCTAGTTTTAGTAGTGGAATAGGAGGTACCTTAATTAATTGTGCATTCTTTCATTCTTCACTATCTATTGTTTTGTGTTTTCATATGTTCTTACACGCAGAAATGGTGTATAATTGTGTTGGTTGAAGTTGCTCAGATATCGGCAAAACTAGTATTACTGCATGGGGTGAACATGGAACTTATTCCTATTTGCAGATATCGGCAAAACTAGTATTACTGGGGTAAACATCGCTGGATCTCTATACATATCGATGTTGTCCAACATGGTCTGCTTACCCTTTGGAAATAATCAACAAACACAGGCTCAGGCTCAGATTCTAGGAAGATTTCAAGAATGATGTTTTATCTTAATTTCATATTGCAGTTATATTATTGAATTAGTTTACATAGAGTTTTGTATTTGGTAATAGCTGTTAATCTCAAACTCTTAAAAGTTGTTCTGCTGAACAAGTCTTACAGACAATAAAAGGGCCATCTCTTGTACTACTGCTAAGGGCCGGAAGATTCAGCAACAAACGCTATGATTGTGTCAAAAGAATAATTAAGTAAATGTACGTAAATATGCATGGATTAAAATTATGATTGTGTGCCAGTGTACGTTAAGATCGTAAAATATGAAACGTTAAGAAAACACTTGGAGGGAGGGAGTAACTTTTTATCTTAAAGCAACCTTGTTAACTTGAGTCCAGAGTTACTAGAGTTACTAGCAGTGCAAGTCTGCAATGATGAATCCTTCAACGGGGAGAGTAAGAACTGTGTTTTCAGTTGTTATTGTAAACTTGAACTTTAGTCAAGTTAAATTAGGGAGTTTCATATTTCTCCAAAGAACATACTTTAAGCCCTTCTTGGACAAGATCGATAATCAGGGAGTTAATTTAGCTAGAGACGATCAGCAAAAAATGAGATAAATCAATCACCAAACACGTACTCATTTTATCTGTGTTCTGTCCTAAACATGTTTTACTTAAAACTCATTTGGTGAATTCTGCAACTGGTTGGATTTTGAGAGAATGGCAAAGTTCTGAGGCTATTGGTTTCAGATATTTGGTGAAAAAGGACGGGAGGATAATATGGGCCATCACAAATCTTTTGGTACAGAGCCATATTGAGATCAAGATTCAATTAACTTTGTTGTACATGACAGGAGATATAGAAGTACTGTACTACTTCCCACTATTTATTACTCCCTCTGTTCCAAACTAAGGTTGACTTTTTTTCAAAATTTGATCGCAAATTACTCCTACATTACACGATCAAAAAATATAATAAAATTATATTATGAAATAAAATCAAGTATATTTTTCTAATATAACTCTATTATATACTAATCATGTAACTCTATTATATGAGTAATTTTCGATCAAAGTTCTAAAAAAAGTCAACCTTATAAAGCTTAGTTTGGAACAGAAGAGTACTACTAAATCTTGATGGTGAAGTTTTTAATTTTAACTGATCAAGCAGCTATACAAACCAGTAGCTAACCTGTAGAAGAACATTAGCAGCTTCAGTTCAAGTTAGAAAACTGTGTGACTACATTCTGTTCTTTGGGATCGATCCGGGCTCAGCTACTATAGTAGTGTGGAATTAATATTGGAGGTAACTTGATGAATTGTCCATTCTTTTATTCTTCAACATGGGTAAATGACACTTTTAGTCCTCTATGCTTCGTCCTCCTCCGGACGAAACTCGTATAATTTGCCGTATATAAACGCGCTAATTCGCCTAATTCTACATATACCATCTTAACAATAATTAAACAAATAAGCTCCGTAAACTCTGTAAACAGAGCATTAATGGGGCTTTGTTACAGAGCTTGATTAAGCTCGCCACAGAGTTTAATAATACAGAGCTTATGAATCTCAGTAAACAGAGCATTAAGTGATGACTTGTTGGGGGAATTGCTCGTGCTCATCTTAGGGAATGGAATTTTGGGAGATTTTGAGGAGTTGCGAGGGCGGAATTGAAGAGTAAAGGTTAGGGTTTATGTAAAGAAGGGAAATTTTGGGAGAATTTGCAGAGTCTGATCCTTGTTAATTGGAGGGGTTCTTCTATATGGAAATACTGTCTTCCTTCTTACCTTGAGGGAAACAGGGTGGTGGGTCAGAAGAATTTGTAACTTCATTAAAACATGAGTTTGAACATGAGAACTGAAAGAGTTGAGATCGAAGAAAACTATGAAATATATACTTTGCATGGACATGCATGATTCCTAACACTTTGCGAGACATCATCCAACAATATTGAAATTATCTGCTCATATAGTACCAAAAGGGAAAACTAAAAAAAAAAGTAAATTGCAAGATTACTTACTTCATTGACTCTGGTATGTGTTATTGTATGGGAACACTAAATATTAAGCAAGTAGTCCAATGCTCCTCTTCCCTCGAATTTTACATTTAGCATCGGTTTTATGTTAAGCTTATTTTTCTTCTTTTTCTTCTTTTTCTTTTTCTTGTCCTCTTTTTTTACATCTCCATTGCGGCTACTAGATAAATAATATAAATGACTAGATTTTGTTCTTCCCCAACAGCTTAAGTTTTTGGAAGAGTTCGAATTATATGATGGTATCAGAGCCATCTAGCTCATGTCCACCTGTGTTCAAATCTCACCGAATACAAACTCCACCCCATATTAAATTTTCACTTGATTGGCCTCATCAAAGAGGTTGAAATCGACCACGAGTGCGGGGGAGTATTAGAGAGTTAATATAAATGACTAGATTTCGATCCTCCCCATTAACTTAACCTTTTGGAAGAGTTGGAATTCTATCAGCTGCCCTCCTCCAACTCCACTTCTTCATCCTCCTCCTCCTCATCGTCGAGTTGGAATTCTATCAGCCGCCCTCCTCCAACTCCACTTCTTCATCATCCTCCTCCTCATAATCGTCTCAGCATCAACATCATCCTCCTCCTCCTCCCTATCGTCATTGTCGTCTTCCTCATCATCATCCACATATGGTTTTCCAGGGGCGGATGCAATGAAGGGTGAGGTAAGGCGGCCTTACCTCAAATTTGTCCATGAAGTTACTATTATACTCTCGGTATTTTTATTTTTATTTTTTTTAAATATGTTAATTACCTAAATATCTAATGCTTTGAACGATTAGTTTAATTTATGATAAAATGCTTTATTTATTATGAGGGATTGAGTTGAGAATTGGTAGATGTTTGTCAGTTAGTTTGTATATCAGATATGTTCTGTATTGAATTATAGTTTGTGAGAATTGGTAGCTTTATGAATTATGGACTGAATTATGGGTAAAGATGTTTTGTTTCTAGAAATTACTAATATTAACATTGTTGGTACTTCAGTTAGTAGTCCAGCAGATAGGAATTACTAATTCTGCTCTGTTTCTTTTCTTTTCTTTTCCCCCTTAAATATACATACTGTTGCATTTTTTACTACTACTACTTTACTAGCAAGTAGCAAAATTATTAGAGTATATCAACATAGCAAAATTACTGCTATAGTTGAAAGAGCATTTTTTTTTCCGATGGATATTGTGAAGGATCAACCTCGAAACCGAATGGGCGATGATGAGTGATAATCTTGTGGTTTATCTTGAAAAATATACTCCCTCTGTCCCGGTAGAAATTACCTAGTTTTACTTTTTTCGGTCAACAGTTTTCAACTTTGACTCCCGATTACTCTTAAACTATAATGATAAAATATTTAATAGAATTATATTATGAAAATTTAAGTTCTATATTTTTATAATATGATTTCGTCAAATACTTTATCATTATAGTTTAAGATCAATCGTGAGTCAAAGTTGAACACTGTTGACCGAAAGAAGTCAAACTGGGTAATTTAGAGTGAGACGGAGGGAGTATATTTAGTCGCGTTACAAATGAAGTTGTGATTGATAGGATCGAAGGATGGCTAACCGTACGTCGAGGTCAATTGTAATAAGATTGCATTTTTAATGTACGTAATTGTATTGCTACATTTTGAGAGTCATTACTAGTTGTTGTTTTTAATTTTTCATAATTTGTGTCTTACCTGTGGTTGATTCCTGACTCCGCCCCTGCCCAGAGCGAATTCCATTATTTATAAAACTGTGTTGCTCCTGTACTATCTTCTTTGCTGAAATCGTTTTCAACGTTTCTATATCACCTATGCCCACTGGGATCTTCTTCAGATGACTCGTCCAGCTCAAGAAAAGGTACTCGAACTGCGGGAAACACTACAAAAACAACGCAGTTTAGTGACGCTCCCATGCGTCGCTAAACTGCGTTCCATGCGTCGCTATCCATTTAGCGACGCATAGCAATGCGTCGCTAAACTCTTGGTCGCTAAATGGCGAGGCGACCCATGGGGTCAAGCGTCGCTAATTTAGCGACCCAAAAATGGGTCGCTAATTTAGCGACGAATAGACCCATGCGTCGCTAAATCTGGAAAAAAAAATTAAAAATAAATTCTCCTCTCTACCTTGTGATTCCTGGGTTTCGAACCTCGGACCTCCTTACCCAACACCTTACTAACCCAACACCCTTACCGACCAATACTTATGATTCTTGTATAAGTTCTGGATAATATATACTTATGATAATTCTTGTATAAGTTCTGGATAATATATAGTTGTTGCTCTTCATAGTCACTTCCATATGTTTATATTTATAAACCGTTTATATCTTCATACGGTTTGAGATATATCAATTACTAAGTGGACTATCTAAGGAATAGGTCACTAAATTTTAAATTTTTTTTTAATTTCTTAACGGTTGATGCGGTCCAATTTACGCACAAACCGACAAATTTGCAACGTTGTCGGAATTCAACGAAATTTGGTCGGCGGCTCCGAAATGCAGTTTTACTGTTTTCGTAGTTTATATTTCAAGTTCTTTTAGGATTAGATTTCAATTCCTAGTTAATTTCAATATTGTCAAGTTGTTTTAGGATTAAAATTTCGATTCCTAGATAGTTTCGTATTTTGTTTTAGTCCTCTATATATAGCGACTAATAGCTTTGTTTGTCATTCATGGATATGTTCGTGAGTGACCGTAGTTCGATTTAAGCCAAGAAGTTCATTTGGGAAAAACTTAGACTTACCTTAGAAGCACATATTCAGAAGTTCGAATAAAGGTTTTGGAGTCGTTCAAGTGTGCAAGATTAGTGCAGTCTAGCCTTTGCATCCATAACTCCTTCATACAATATTGAATCAACCTCAAATCAACGTCCATGCGTAGATAACTCAACGAGGTATCCAACGGTAGGTTATGCGCACCAATCCGATAACAGATGAGCCCTATAGCTACAGTTGAATGTGAGGAGACTCACTTGAAAATTATGCAGTTTTTGCGACCCATAGCCCATGCGTCGCTAATTTTCGACGCATGAGTTTTGGTCGCTAAAATTAGCGACGCATAACCAAGCGTCGCTAATTTAGCGACCAAAACGCATGAGCTATGCGTCGCTAAACTAGCGACGCATGGTTATGCGTCGCTAATTAGCGTCGCTATTTGTCGTTTTTCTTGTAGTGAAATGTCTACTATCAGCTCTTCAATTTACCAAACCACAATCATTCGCAGTGATTAATTCTCAGGCTATCAAATTGCCCCTCAATTGGGAAAATTCTCCCCCACAAGAGATTCGTATATAGACAGAACCTCAAGCTGGGGCAACGCCCCAATCTTTATGGAAATGGCTAAATTGAGTTCCAGACTTCCAGTACAGTTTTGTGCAATTAATTTGCACAAAGTTAGTCAATTTGTTTGCTACGCTATCCCAGTATAAGTAATATAGATGCCAGCCTAGTTCTCGACAATAATGAAGTATTCCAGTGAAACAGGGCACTACTATTCGGTCCGAATGTGGGCTCCCCTTGCCAGCTTTAATCTGTATTCGAAAGTTACAAAATTGACAACGCTGAGAGGGCACCTTGGGCAACAAATAAAGCCGATTGGGCAATCCGACCGGGAAAAAAAATTGAAAATAAAAGGGCGCCCAAAATAAAAACACCAAAACAAAGCCCTCCGGGCAGCGACTAGTGGTGGAAGAGAGAGGAGAGGAAAATGGGAAGAAAGAGGAAGAAGCCATACCGGATACGCATATACTCATCGGGCTTCATCTAAATAATAATAGCCCATCGGGCTTCAACTCATTCTTGCTTGGATCTTAAGATCTAAATAAAAAAAAATCAGATTTAGATCTGAAAATTTCCGATCAATAAACGGAGTTGAGGTGGTGGCGTAGTGGATCAGTGGTGGAGGTGGGATGGAGTTGTGGTGGTGGAGCCGAGATGGAGTTGTCGGTAGTGGAGCTGAGGCGGAAATGTGGTGGTTGCGGGTCGTCGAGCTAGGCGGAGTGCGGTGGTTGATAGTAAAGGGCGATAGAAATGAGAGGAACAATTAATTGGATGAGGGAGAAAATGCCCATGCATATAATACTTGATGGGCCATTATAGGGGGAATAGGCTTTGCAGACCTACATGACTATTTTATGCAATTATTTTTACCAAATATGTACTGCGAAATGACCGTTAAGGCCCGTTAAAGAAACACATACTTACCAAGAGTCAGAAAAATCTGCAGCTTCGTTTATAAATATCCCCTTCTAGTTCTATCTAGAGAGACAAAACGTATACAGATAGCGTAGAAAGCCTGTATACAGCACTTTCCAAGTTTTGTTAAGTTGGGACCACTCATCGATCCCACAACCAAATACATTAATCCACCAAAAATAAACAAACAGAAGTCAACTCAAGGATGATGATGATCTTCATTCTTGTGAAGTCGCAGCATCATTTGGTTCAGCAGCAGGTGCATCTACAGAATCCTCAACCTTTTCCCCTTTCTTAGCTGCAAACAGAAATTATGAAACATCATTCGAATTTAGCACCCTTGTAGAGATAGGTCGACTCATGGGTGTATATGATATGGAAACAATCAAAATGTTCTATAAAAGCATTTACAAAATTACCTTTCTTCTTTTTCCCTCCACCTTTCTTTTTTGTCTTGGTTGGCAATGCTAACCATGCCTTGATCTCTGGATCATCCACTGTCTTAGTTGGTTGCAGTTCCTGCAGCAGATGAGATGTGACTCGATCTGACCCATTTGGCATTAGCAAAACCGTAAACTTTGTTTGTGCTACCAGGTCACCTGTAATATATATAAGGTAGGGGGGTCATCAAAAAGCAGACTTATCATCACAATATGATGTTTCAAGAGTGCCAAGTTCATACCAGGCTTTTCATGCAGTACTGGATATGGTTGTAAAAGATCATGAATCACACACTCAACAAGCCCCAAACGAGCACGCTTCTCTTCCAGTGCCCTATTAAATATTTCCTCACACTAATCAGCTAAACAGGAAAAGTGACGGTAATGATGTAAGAAATCCTTCAAAGCCCTACAAGTTATTTTATTGTGGGAACTACTGATTTCAGAAATTCTGCAACCAATTTACTTGATTTAGGGAAAAGTATCGTTCTAATAGTTTGCGGTGTTTTTGCACAGAAAATGTAGACAAATGTGGAAAAACCTCAAAGAAGAAACCCTATTCACATTGGACCAAGTTACATAAACCACCACAAAATTAGGAGAACATGACAGACCTTGCAGAAAATGGCATAATCGGAAACTTCTGGCTTATTTCACTGAAAATGAATCGAGATGCTTTCATCTTCAAGTGATAATTCTTGTCCACGGCTCTTTTATATATAGTTGTCTGCTTCTCATCCAACAATTTCGGCTGCATGTTCCAGAATCAATTTTATGAGCAAAATTGCACGGAAAATAAATAAAAGAGCTAATTATTTGATTGATTGTTGATCAATGAGATATGGTTTTACCTTTCCTTCCCCAGTACTCGCAACAATGTCAATTGAGTACACCTCATTTTCTTCAAATTCTGCCTCGTCAACTCTTGTATCAGGGCTCGGGACACTCAACACGACCTTGTTTCCATCTATCACAAATTGTTTCATTTGGTGGCTCAAGACACCTTCCACAATTCTGCAATCGTATGCAGCAGCAACCTTTTGAATGGCTTCAGTGACATCTTTGTTCTGACATCAACAAAACATAATATATGTGAGGTAATCCAAGACTCAAAAAAATGTAAATCTGACAAAGAAAACACAAATTGTAAAATTAGAAAATAATTTGGATAAGCAATCAATATTTAAAGGTTTCTTGAGATGTGTCTTTGTAGGCACTTCATGCGCAAACCTTGGGCAAATTAACACAAGTATAATGGATTGCACGTTTTTCTATTTAAAAATACTTAAACAACAGAAACCGTATCAGAACTCAGAAAGTGAACAGAAAACACCGACTCACAAAAAGATACTTTTAACATCGGCTACAAATTCTGGGGCTCATACAGCATCACCATATAGAGATTTATGCTTACTCTTAAAAAGAAAGGAAATACTAGCAACTAGACTCCAGAATTGCTTTGGCCTCGTGGAGAAAATACTTCAAATAAAGCCACCTTAGTATGCAGCTATCGTCAATAAGTTTCTTAAGAAAGCATGTGCCATGCAAATGCAATGGATAGATCTAAAACAGAGGGTTCTTCTCCAAAAATGATTGCTCACCATCATGGTCTAGTACTAAAAAATACTTCACCATCCAAAAAGTATTGCAGCACCCCTATTAGTAAGTATAATATAGATAACAGCGGAAAGAGGAGATTTACAAGGGGTCAAATACGCTGTCAAGGTTGTCTCAATGTCTCTTAAAATCAACATAAGGCCATATCAATAGAACATATTCTATAAAAGCGAGTGCAATAAGTGCTTACACTTTTCTTAATTGTACCAAATTCAAGCAAAATCTACTCCACAGATAACAGGAAAACACAATAGTCCCAACATAGTCCCTATCAGAGTAACTATGACTATAGCATCATCTGGATTTCAACCCATAGCTATAAGTGTTTTCATCATTTAGGAAATGAGGGATGCTTGCTGCCGTCACGAGTGGAAAGTCTATCACTCTATTGTGCATTTCAGTAGGTAAGTAGGCCATAAGCAGGGTAAAGGTAATATTTGTCTTATCACCAAGGTTAATGCATTTCCATATTTGTTGATTGAAGAAATTATGCTATGGTAAAAAAAAAATAGATATCACGTACTTGAGTTTACCAGGGGAACGAGTTAAGGTTTGGA
Source organism: Plantago ovata (assembly GCA_028274465.1). Lineage (NCBI taxonomy): Eukaryota > Viridiplantae > Streptophyta > Magnoliopsida > Lamiales > Plantaginaceae > Plantago > Plantago ovata. Next base: position 39,099,263 of record CM051455.1, on the reverse strand, counting down.
CAGGAACAAATTAAGACAGCATGGGAAGAACCACACTAGAAAATGAATCAAAACAGTCACCGTTGACATGTTTAATATCCTCCCTTGCAGCTAATATCACCATTGTAATAATCTACGTAAATCAAAATCCCACGTGCTTCAGAGAGTGCCATTTAATTTCACATCAAACTACCAACTACTAGATCACGAAAACAAGACAACACATAATAAATTCAAACTAGATACTAGAACAGAAGTTTACCTTCTTCCCAGGCCTCACCAGCCTCAAAGCAACATCTGCAGCAGTATTTACAGCAGCTATTACATCAGCTGCTCTCCCTGTGACAGGTCCTTCATGAAGCACATGAGTATGGCCAACAACAGCAATAAAGCCATCAATGTGACACCCCATATCACTGCAAGCAGATAAACATAAAGCTCCATCAGAAACCACAGTATTAGATTTTCATTTACATTAGAACAACTTAAACTTATCAACATAGTACATTTTAAGAACATCGCCATCTTCTAACACAGTTTCATCACTGGCAAACGGTGAGAAATGGCAAACTGTATTGTTCACAGAGATGCAAGTTGGGAATGCAACACCCTTCTCAATCTTCTTCTTTGCACTCTTATACATGTTCCCAGTTTGCCTGTTACAACAAAACGAAACTATAATCCTTGCAACCTCATAAAAAGCTACCATTTCTAGCATAGAGTAAGAATGTAACTCACTCTGTGATGAAGGCATCTCCTTTCTCACAAAGCTCCACGATCTTAGCCTTTGGCTTGCAATGGGACAAAACTAATTGCAAAGCCTCTGCACAAACCAACAAATCAAACATAAAACTCAAAACTACATATTGAATACACACACATATTGAACATGTCAATTATAACAGAAAAAAAGGGGGAAATGGTAACGAGACTTACTGTTGACGATTTCAGCTGCAGATTTGTATTTGGTAACAACTTCCGGAGATGAGAGATCCAACTCCTTCTCCTCTCTTTCTTCGTCCGACATTTCCACTCGACCTTCCCCAAAACAACGAAAACAAAAGGTAAAAATACATAAATCAAACAGAGAACAGAAACAAAAAGGTCAAAATTAACGGGTCGAAGAAAAGGAGGTAGAACGATATAGAAGAAATTGAGAAAGAAATATACCAAATGAATCCTCTGTTATTGAGAAATTAGGGTTTAGCAGAGACGACGAGTGCGTTTCGAACAGGAAGGCACAGCAGGCTTGCTTTCTCAATTCAATCAATAAATAATAGGGTTTCGGTGAAGAAAATGATTATTAGGGGAATTTTTTTTTAAATACTAGGGGAATTTCATATACAACAATTAATTAACTTCAACTGAATTAGTTAAAAAAAAAAAAAACTTTAACCGAAGTAAGTTAGTGTTCGCAAATGCTTTTGGAACCTATTCTTAAGTTGCTTCTGCTCGAAGTTGAATAAAGCTGATTATAAACAAAATCAAGGGGTGTTTGGAATTTTGATAAAAAAATAACTGTAGAAGCTAAAAGTATCATTTGAGTTACTTCTCAACTTTTGACGGTTACATGCTTTTTTTAGGAGAATTTACAGCAGAAGCGGGAAAATCAAACACTAAAAATTCAGCTTCTCTACTCCAAAAGCACAAAAGCACTTTTGTAACATTTGCAAACAATGGGAATTTCTAAGGAGAAGAGGCTTATGGAACTTGATGAGCTCAAGGAACTTCGGTTGAATGCATTTGAAAATGCAAGGATTTACAAAGAGAAGACTAAGAGGTACCACAATAAAGAAGGCACTCCTATTCAACTCTCGACTCAAACTATTCCTAGGAAAACTTCGATCTAGGTGGGACGGACCTTATGACATAGTTCGCGTTACCCCTTACGGAGCTGTGGACTTATTTGATCCTAAGACGCAATCTACGTTCAAGGTGAATGGCCAACACGTCAAGTTATATTTGGGTCCTGTTACCGAACCTCAAGGAGACCAACCGGAAACCAGGGAAGCCAATCCTCTCTTTTACATTACTTTGGTCTAAATATATTTATATTTAGGGTAGTTGCATTTTAGTTTGGTTAGTCTTGCATCTTAGGGGGTAAATTTTGAGTTTAGATATGAAAATTACGTTTTTTATTCACAGACAGGAGTTGGCTACTACCCAAATTGGTTGGCTCCTCGCAAAAAAAGTGCTCCAAAAACCAAAAAGGCTTCGGGAGGCACTTTGCGAGGCGCCAACCTAGGTGGCGAGTCGCCAGCCTCGTTTGGCGAGTAGCCACCCCTCTTTCGCGTCGCATCTTGATTTCTGACTTGTTTCTTGAGCTTTTCAGGCATTGAATAGAGGATCGGAGTTGCATATGACCCTAATACATCAGGGAAGTATCGTTCATCCAATTCCTTTCTTTCTCACTCTTTTACTTGAGGACAAGCAAAAATTTAAGGTTTGGGGAGGGAGGTCATTGGATTCACTTTATTCTCTTTCCATTTAATTGCTCGAGTTACTTGTTGCATGTGCACGTTTACTTTTCTTTAGATTATTGTTAACTTTGTTGCATGCATTCACGTTTAAATTTTTTGTTTTTATTAGAAGTCACTTTGCCAAGTCTTAAAAATTTGTATTAAGTTAATTTAATATAGTGAACTCTTTCCATGCTTTATTTGATTTGTATTTAGTTTGAAGTCCGCATGGATTAACTTCTATTGGTATGTTACATTCACATGCACATTCACTTTGCTAAGTCTGGTAGTCTAAGAACACACTATTGCACTTTGGTGTGCTATTCTCTAGTTGCGGTTCACGAAAGGCCTATGGACAACTATTTTTAGCATAAGCATGATTAGATATAGGCAGTTACCTTAATTGCAAACTACTTGAATCACATCTAGGAGCACTTAAGGGATAACTTTTCTTTGTAATACACCTATTCTATCAAATAGGTTTGGGGAAGGGATTACTAGAACTATAGCATCGGCTTGGCTTGGCTTGGCTTCTTGATTGGTGACTCTTCGAAATACACCTACCTTTGTCTATGCTGGTAGTAGTACATGATACACTCCTCTAGAGTTAGCTACCTGGATATAGTCTTGCTTTTGTAACTAATAGAGGAACCTGCACGAGACTTAGATAAAAAGGTAAATATAATGCACTTTCTTGGTACATGACAATGATATGATGATATTATTGTTTTTGTATAGCAAATAAATCCATATTTTACTGTTCGTTTGTCTGAGGAGAGTAGAAAATAGTTGAAGAAATATAATGGTCAAGTTTTGGCATTTTGTTTCATCCCTGTGTTAATAGTTTCATCTTATATGCATTCTAAATGAAAGATGAATTGCAGTACATTAATTTATTAGGCCCAACGATTTTATTTATTTGTTTATATCCTCAACTATTGTACAATAGGTCCCCTACTCTTGAGCAAAACTAAAGACATCTTATTTTGTAGTAGTATAGTAGCATCTGTTCTGTTCTGGGAAATACATTGCTATATATTGTTTTCAAGCTTAGATACTATTGAGTAAAAGGAATTGAAGTGTCCTTTATGTGTACAAATATATATTTATGATCATGTGAAACTGATCATATTTGGAAATCCACTAATATTGAAGTAAGTGGTGATTACTTATATTTCATTAAACTGCTGGAAAAAAATATTTAAAATATTGTGTCACATGTTGTGTTCAATAGAATATTTGCTCTAGCATTAGTAATTTGTGTTTGGCATTATCACCTGCCTATCAAATAAGACTATTACTTGGAAAGTAGGTTGAAAAAAAGTCGTCTGTTACGCGGAGCGTGGCACGTGCATTCTAGACAAATCATGGCCAGCTCTATGTTGCACGCCTATAACTCAAGTCCGGTAAGGGTTTTGTTAAGTCGTCCTCCCACCGTCGAGAATAAAGAATTAACCAAGACAAAGAACGTCGTCTATGACGAGATCCAAAATACGACGACTGACACCGATGATCACTCATACATGCATTAGAAATTTAACATTTTTTTTTATTTCAAAATATTTTAGACATTTATATAATACGATATATGCAAATGTAAGTTTTCATTTTACTTGTGTGAGTTATACTTAACCAATTCAATTCAAGATACCATTAAAAAGTATCATTATATTCCAGTTAAACACATCATAAATATAAAAAAATTTAAAAAAATCGCTTGACACGCATAGCGTGACACATTCATTCTAGTGTATATATATAATATTAATTGTAAAATCTTAAGAATCTGAGAGGCACTCAGCAAATTCTCCACACTACAAGAAAACTCATATGCAGAGTCATTAAAAAAGGACACAATAAAGTGTTTCAGTAACAAAAATCAATTTAGCGTCATTTTTTTGGTAATGCCACAAGTAATGAAGCTAAATGTCACAATTTTATGGTATCTTGAATTGTCGTCACGCTTTTTAAGTGTCAATCTTTTTACGTACATAGTGTAATATTTCTGAGTAGTGATACTACTTAAATATTTAGTGACAATTACAAATGAGACTGCAACTTGCACAAGTCACGTTTTGTAATGAAAGTATACACCAAAACGCTTGCAATTTAAAATATTACTTCCTTCATTCCTTATCAAACTTCCCTTTGTTGACTTTTTTTTACCTCCATTTGATTCCGAATTAATTATAAATCGTATTGGAAAAAAAATATTTGAAGTTATATTATGAAAATATAAGATTTCCACTTTTATAATATAAGTTCAAAATATTTTTTTCGGTGTGATTTAGGATTAATTTGGAGTCAAACAAAGTATCAAAAAAGTCAACGAAATGAAATGGGAAGTTTGATAAGGAATGGAGGAAGTACAATGTAATGTGCTTATTGACAAGTTTTATTATGTCATTGACTTGTGGTGTTGTAACATTAAACAATGACACACTATAGATGAGTTTTGTTGTAGTGCCAATATATAATATATACCCCAATCCAGTCAATGTACGTATTTAGTAGGTAGGTGACGATGACTGGTAGCTGTAAGTATACCTGTTGTTCCGTTCAATGAGTTTTTTGAAATTCTCCATTACCCGACCAAATTCTTTGGGGCGGCTCCTTCTCTTTATCGGTCATTCTTCGGCTTGAGGGGAAAGGATAGGGATTTGGGTTTGGAGAGGCGGAGGAGGAGGCGGTGGGGTTTGAATCGGTGTGGTTTTGAAATTTGGAAGTTTTTTTAATCGTGATTTCTTTTCAGCATAGTTGGGACATGGAAGTTAATCCATATTAAAACTACAACTTATATGAAACAAAATATATACCAAAATTGACAACACTTCCTTGTCTCCAAGTGGTTTAAATCAAAATTTTAAACCTATCCTGGCTGGAATCTTTCTATTCCAGATCACATTTACAAAGCTTTACAACCCATTACATTTACATTTGTAATTGGGTAACGTTAAGTCAGAGAGTGGTGCATTGTCATTTGTAGACTAAGACTTTTCCAATCGCTAGGATTTATAGTTTTAGTACAAAACTTAAAATAATGGCCAGGTGTAGCATAAAACTTTACTCATTTTGACTTTGACTACAAATTACTCTTAAATTATAATGGTAAAATATATAACAAAATTACATAATAAAAATTTAGGAAGTAAAATTTCATGATATAATCTTATTATATATTTGGCCATTACAATTTAAGATTAATTTGTCAAAGTCGAAAACTGTTGACCAGAAAAAGTCAAAATGAATAAAATTTTCTGGGACGGAGGGAGTAGGAGGTTTAAATGTTTAATCCACATGGAAGTACGGAAGATCCCAATGTGTACGATCAGGAATCACTCGGAAATAGTATTTTGTAATCATGGACAATGTTGTAATTAGATTGGAGATATAATGTCGTATGTAATGTTTGTATATGAGTAGTTGTAATATTTATCATTTAAAAAAATTAAAGTCACTTTATAATAGTCTTTGTATGATGTGATGTGCCATGTTGGGCTCGTAGCACAACTGACCCTCTCTAGGGTCAGACGCCTCACCATGTGAAGGTCGGGATCAACAAACGGCCTTTACAGGGGTGAGGGGCCACACACAAATACTGTCTTGGGTTGGGAGTGAGGGACTTATCTGCTTGTGTTTTCTCTTGGTCATAACGAGTTTCTGAAGGTCGGACATTTCCTCGGACCTTGGGAGCGAGTGTTGGGCCCATAGCTAAAAAAATCTTGAGAATGGACAGTTAAGCTCTCTTCATTCCAATGGCGGATCTATTGTATCTAGTGTGGGTGCACCTGCACCCATAAGATTTTTTTTTCCTTTTATATTTTGCACCCCTTAAATCGTAGGAAATATATATATATAGTCGGACATATATTTTCAACTTACCAATTAGTACCAAAGAAAAGTCCATAACTTTGAATTACATAGAATTACTTGATTACTCTTAGACTTGATGTAGGTATCACATTTCCCTTCACATCTGCTTTGTTGGGAAATTCAACTTTCTCATACGTTTCATTTTTCAATTCTAATAAAGTACATGGAGCTTTCATACACCTTGGATAATTCTTAACCTTAATAAACATTTCCACTATCTTTGTATATCTCAAATTTCAATCTGTTATTCTTAACTATAAGCTCTGTTTTTGCAGATAAGGCAATATGCTTCTTCAAATACTTGCAATCTTGATTATTGTGTTACACTTACACCTCTCATCTTCTTGGGCAAGTGCTCAAACTACCTCATCATCCAACACTTCTGCTACTGTCCCAAGAAAATCATTCAGCCAATCCAACATCACCGCAAGAGCCGGCTGCCAGACTACATGTGGAGACGTGGCCGTTCCATATCCTTTCGGCATTGGACTCAACTCTGGGTGCTCCATCAGTCCCTGGTTCGATGTAATTTGTAACCAGTCAGATTCATCGAATGCCCCAAGAGCGTTCACGTACAATGGAAACCATGAAATAGTGAACATTTCAGAAGATCATGTTCGAATCAGGAACCAGGTCGCCACCACATGCTACAATCAATCCGGAAACATCACCCGGAACATTACCATATCATTGAACTTCAGCGATTCTCCCTACAGCCTGTCTGACTCCAACAGGTTTTTTTTTTATATATCATTTTTAATGGATTCTTTAATTTATTTAAAAAAAAAGTGGCAATTTCTTAAAAAAGTTAATTTTACAGACTACAGTTTTAGCATACATAATGATACAATATATTCAGGTTCACGACGCTGGGATGTGATGATGCAGGGGCGATTGGCAGTACAATCAGCAGAAATTTTGCTAGTGTCTGTGGATCATTCTGTTTTAATAGGTCTGATTTAAGAGAAGGACAATGTTTGGGCATCGGATGTTGCCAGATGCGCATCCCCAGAGGGCTTAAAGATTTAGTCGCTGGATTAGGCAGTCTTTTCAACCACACTAATGTACATGACTTTAACCCCTGTAGTTATGCATTTGTTGGGGACCAGGAGGAGTATCTGTTCGGGGCAGATGATCTTCTAGACAATAATTTCCTGAATCGAACTATTGAGGACGTGCCAGTAGTTATTGATTGGGTGATAGGGAACCAAACTTGTGAGCAAGCTAGACAAAGTGCAGATTATGCTTGTCGAGAGAACAGTGACTGTGTTGATGACCCAGAGACGGATCTTGGAGGATACAGGTGTCATTGCAGTGAAGGGTTCGAAGGAAATTCATATATAAGTCCAGGTTGCACAGGTTAGTTTGAAGCCTACTCTCTTTTTACATACGTACCCAATACTGTTCATATATGTTAAATGTCTGAGATTTTCGGGTGCACACACAGCACAAATTAATGCCGTATGTGGGCAAGAAGAATTCACAACTTTAGTTTTGTACCGGCAGATATCAACGAATGTGAGATCGATCCTTGTGCCGAACATGCCATATGCACTAATACTGTAGGAAGTTTTAGTTGCTCTTGCGAGGGAGGATATAATGGAGATGGGCTAAAAAGTGGTGGAGGGTGCAGTAACACCCGGTCTCTTCTAATAAGGATTGTGATAGGTAAATTTAACACATAAAAGTTTCTTTTAAGTTATTGATGCAGTCAGAAGCGTTACGGCTTAGATAATTATTGATAAATTCTACGATGATGATGATGATGGTGGTGATGCAGGATCCAGTGCTGGGTTACTTGCTGTCGTAGTTGGTCTCACATGGTTATACTTTTTCATGAAGAGAAGGAAGCTTGCGAAAATGAGAGAAAATTTCTTCTATAAAAACGGAGGACTCATCTTAGAGCATCAGACTTCGATTAAAAAGCGTGGATCAACTAAGATATTCTCTGCCCAACAGCTTGAGAAGGCCTCCAATAATTATTCTGAAGATCGAATTGTTGGTACAGGTGGCTATGGCACGGTTTATAGAGCTATTCTATCTGATCAACTTGTGGTGGCTGTCAAGAAATCAAGAATAATGGACCACAGCCAAATTGAGTCGTTCATAAACGAAGTGATTATTCTAACTCAGATTAATCACCGTAACATTGTGAAATTATTGGGTTGCTGTCTAGAAACCGAAGTTCCTTTACTGGTTTACGAATTCATCTCAAATGGAACTCTCTATCATCACATCCACCACAATGGTGACTCCCCTTGGTTCTCTTGGAAAGAACGCCTAAGAATAGCGGCAGAAGCTGCTGGTGCACTTGCCTATCTCCATTCAGCAGCTTCCATGCCGATTATTCACAGAGATGTCAAGTCAAGCAACATATTGTTAGATGGTTCTTACACGGCCAAGATATCAGATTTTGGCGCATCAAGATTGATTCCTCTAGACCAAACACAAGTGACTACACTAGTTCAAGGGACCTTGGGCTATTTGGATCCTGAGTACTTCCAAACAAGCCAGTTAACCGGAAAAAGTGATGTCTACAGCTTTGGAGTTGTATTGGCTGAACTTATGACTGGCATGAGACCTCTTTCGGCTTCAAAATTAGGTGAAGAAATGAATCTGGCGACGTACTTCATCACTTACCTCAAGGAAAACGAATTGTTCCAAATTCTTGAGCCTCGAGTTCAAAGGGAAGGAAGTTTGGAGCAATTGATGGCTGTCGGTGAGCTAGTGAATAGGTGCTTATGTCTTAAAGGGGATGAGAGGCCAACGATGAAAGAAGTGACCATGGAGCTTGAAAGTCTTAGGAGATACAGGGAACATCATCCTGGGACTCAACAGGGGAACACTGATGAAGAAACTGAAGCCCTTGTGAGTTATGAAACGAGCATGCCATCAGGTCTGGTAGAATCACATTTTGCATCAGACTCGCATATATCGAGTGTAGGTTCAGAAATGAGTACAGGAGTCTATTTTCTGAAAGATGGTCGTCAAATAGTTCATCAGAGTCCTCGTTAAGTATTTGTTCCAGACTTGGTTGCACACATCTCTGATCTGCCTATCAGCTAATGTGATGCCAAAAGCCTGGAAGCTTACATTTATTTAGGCCTGATCAGTTTGGAGAAAGGCTATTACAAATAAGTACTAAATGACTTTCTTATGCATCTGTGACAAACTTCTTGTTAATGTGTTCATTCATTAAGATAAATACTGTACTGACACTCCTATCGAGATGTAATTTTCAAGCAAACATTCTACAGTAACTAACTGGTGAATGAAATACAGAGAAATGCAAAATAGCAGCAAATAAACAAGAGATATATAAGAAATCACATTAGGACAACATACTGCATCCTGAACCACTCACGTTCAATAGAATTACTGCAGTCCATCTGCCTTGGTTTAGTACATGTAACAACCTAAACTAGATCTGTCAAAAAGATAAGTCAGCAGAAGACATAGTACTCGCTCATGTAATAGTGAAACGATAATATCCTTACGATAAGTGAATTAACACCAACAGCTTACATGTATGTTTGTTAGTTCAGAAATCACAATACATCAAATACTAAGTATTACTTAATCTCAGACAAAACGTCATGAACTTTGGTGCCTAAAGAAGTAAAGACTAACAATTACAAACATATACAGATTGTTAATACAATCGTTGAATTCGAGTTCTTAATTCTTTGGTTCCTCTCTCCTGTATTGTACATTTACAAACTCAAAGTCGAAACCTTACTTGTTTTTTAAACTAGTTGAATGTTAGAATTTGACAGCCTGCTAGTCTACCTGTTAAATAGTAATTCTAGATTTTTAAAAAAAAAAAACACTTGTTAACTATATGAGTTGGTCATAACTATTAATTACACTAAGTCTTATTTGTGTGACAAAGATTGGTGCTTACATTCTGGTACTCCAGCTGAAATATGTTTGTCTGGTTGACATTTCAAGTCATATTCAATCAATTATGAGCACAGATGTGATATTAAGATAACAGTGTTACAGAACTTATATGACCATGACTTTTCCGGGAAATAGTTCACACATTTCTCATGGGTATAATATTGTTCTCTTTGGATTCGGAACCCTCTGATTCTGTAATCACCTAAAATATAAGTATCATATAGTGACTTCTAACATTTTCAACTTAGATTTGAAATATTTTTATAGTGTAAGAAAAGTCCATGAAGTTGAATTACAACATATCATATCATACTTAATGGTAGGTAGCACATTCCAGTTCACATCTGTCTTGACTGACAAGTTCAACTTTCTCATATTTCATTGTTCAAATATGATATACCACAATTTTAAGAAACAAAGAAGACATTAACCTGCAGCTAAAGCAATATGCCTCTTCAAAAACTTGCAATCTTGATTATTATGTTACACTTACACCTCTCATCTTCTTTGGCAAGTGCTCAAATTACTTCACCCAACACTTCTGCTACTGTCCCAAGAAAATCATTCAGCCAAGCCAACATCACTGCGAGACCCGGCTGCCAGCCAACGTGTGGACACTTGATGGTTCCATATCCATTCGGTATTGGAGTTGATTGCTCCCTCCATCCCTGGTTTGGCGTAATATGTAATCAGTCATCTTCATCATCTGCCCACAGAGCGTTCACCTATAATGGAAACCACGAAATCGTGAACATATCAGATAACCATGTTCGAATCAAGAACCAGGTCGCCACCTCATGCTACAATCAAGCAGGCAACATTACCCAGAATGTCACCATATCAATGAACTTTACTGATTCTCCCTACAGCTTGTCAGACTCCAATAGGTTCGATGATTGATTTAACAGCGTTTTTTTTTTTTTTTTTTTTAAACAGAGAATTGATATTACATTTACATCATGAAAAACATTTTCACTTGCAGTTTTAACATATACAAGATGTCAAGTAAAAATAATCAATTTTATAAGCTGAAAAGAGGCAGCTGGACTGGTTTGAATCTAACATATCATTTGCATCATTCATAACAGGTTCACAACGTTGGGATGTGATGATGCAGGGGCGATTGGTAGCACAATGGGCAGAAACTTTGCCAGTGTCTGCGGATCAGTGTGTTTTAATAGCTCGGATCTAAGAGAAGGACAATGTTTGGGCCTCGGATGTTGCCAGATGCGCATCCCCAGAGGGCTTAAAGATTTTGCTGCAGGATTAGGCAGTCTTTTCAACCACACTAATGTACATGATTTTAATCCCTGTGGTTATGCTTTTCTTGGGGACCAGGAGCGGTATCAGTTTCGAATAGAGGATCTTCAAGAAAATGACTTTCAGAATCGAACTATTGAGGACGTGCCAGTAGTGATTGACTGGGTGATTGGGAACCAAACTTGTGAGCAAGCTAGGCAAACTGCAGATTATGCTTGCAGAGAGAACAGTCAATGTGTTCATGATCCAGAAACAGATATTGGAGGATACAGGTGTCAATGCAGTGAGGGGTACGAAGGAAATTCATATCTAAGTCCAGGTTGCACAGGTTAGTTTGATGTTTAGCATTGTTTTCCTATTCTCAGGATATTGCATATTGCTGGTGATCTGGGATTTTGATTGCACATACATGATACAACACACATATATTGATGTCTTTTCTGGGCAACATTCACAAGCTCAAGTTTTTATTGGCAGATATCAATGAATGCGAGAGCAATCCCTGTGCAGAACATGCCATATGCACTAATACTGAAGGAAGTTATAGTTGTTCTTGCAAGAAAGGATACAACGGAGATGGGCTAAGGACTGGTCGAGGATGCAGTAACACCCAATCTCTCTTGACAAAGATTGTGATAGGTATTGTCAACTATTAATATATTTTGACATTATTTATACAAGCGAATAATCTCATAAATGTAGTCAAAATTGCAACCACAATATTATTGATTAACGCTGTTATGGTGATGATGATGCAGGATCCTCTACAGGGGTACTTGCTACCTTACTTGGTCTTACATGGTTATATTTCTTCATTAGAAGAAGGAAGCTTGCCAAAATGAGAGAAAAATTCTTCCAGAGAAATGGAGGACTCATCTTAGAGCAGAAAACCTCTATTGAAAAGGGTGGATCAACTAAGATCTTCTCTGCCCAACAGCTTGAGAAGGCCTCGGATAATTATTCTGAAGATCGAATTCTTGGTACAGGTGGCTATGGTACGGTTTATAGAGCCATCCTATCTGATCAACTTGTGGTGGCTGTCAAGAAATCAAGAATAATGGACCACAGCCAAATTGAGTCGTTTATAAATGAAGTGATTATTCTCATTCAGATTAATCACCGTAACATTGTGAAATTATTGGGTTGCTGTCTAGAAACCGAAGTTCCTTTATTGGTTTACGAATTCATCTCAAATGGAACGCTGTATCATCACATCCACCACAATGGTGATTCCCATTGGTTCTCTTGGAATGAACGTCTAAGAATAGCTGCAGAAGCTGCTGGTGCACTTGCCTATCTCCATTCAGCAGCTTCCATGCCAATTATCCACAGAGACGTCAAGTCGAGCAACATACTGTTAGATGATTCTTACACAGCAAAAATATCAGATTTTGGGGCGTCAAGATTGATTCCTCTGGACCAAACACAAGTGACTACACTAGTTCAGGGGACCTTAGGCTATTTGGATCCTGAATACTTCCAGACAAGCCAGTTAACGGGAAAAAGTGATGTCTATAGCTTTGGAGTTGTACTGGCTGAACTTATGACTGGAAGGAAACCTCTTTCTGAAGAAATGAACCTGGCCACATATTTCATCACTTCCCTGAATGAAAATCGGCTCTTCGAAATTCTTGAACCTCGAGTTCAAAGGGAAGGAAGTTTGGAGCAATTGATGGCTGTCGCTAAGCTAGTAAATAGGTGCTTATGTCTCAAAGGTGATGATAGGCCAACGATGAAAGAAGTCGCAATGGAGCTCGAAGGACTTAGGAGATACACTAAGCATGCTTGGACTCAACAGAAAAACACCAAAGAAGAAACAGATGCACTTTTGAGTTATGAACCAGGCTTGCCATCGGATTTTGAAGAATCACAAATTGCATCAGACTTGTATATATCCAGTGTACGTTCAGATATGAGTACAGGAGTCTATTTTTTAAAAGATGGTCGTCAAATAGTTCATCAGAATCCTCGTTAGCCTGGATTAAACTTGCATTTCTCATTAATTTAGGCCTCGAGTGTGCAGAATTGCATCTTTTGAAAAAGTAGAGTTTGTAAATTCTTTTTAGATCAGTTTTTGGTGATGTACATAAAGCTCCCAATGGAATAAAAAAGATGCTATTCATTTGCCATATCAGTTTATAATTTTCCAAGCATCTATGACAATTTTCCTATATATTCGATGTTAAGATTTATGCATAATCAGTTCATAAAGCTTTTTAGTTCCCACACACAGATTACTAGTCTTCAGAGAAGTTTTGGGAGGAAAACAATGTTCAAAATTCTTTCTGGAAAACTCATAATCCTATGAATGAATCTTATGGCTGCACTAGTAACTCAAATATAAAAAATGGACATAAATATCAAACGCATTAGTGCCTTGTAAGTGTGGCTTTTTCTGGCCAAAGTTAAATATCGATTGACCTAGAAAGTTGTTCTAACCTTTTAGTAAACTTTTATCTGATGTTAACTGTCACACTTATATAGTTATTGATCTTATCTTTTCTAACACAATAACTAGTTCCATAGCTGTACGTTTTTATGTGTTTTATGTGTGCAGGACGTTTTACTTGATTAGGAATTGTCATAGCAAGGAAAGACGTGAAGGAAAAGGAAAACACGGAATCAATAAAGAAGCCGACTTTGAAGAGGAGTCTTAAAAGGAAAAGGATTCTATTGAAGATGTGATTACCTTGTGAAGATCGAAGTGTCCAAGTTCAAGTCAGATACATATTGAAGACCTAGTAGTATTCCAACATAGTTTTACAACTATAAATACTACATGATCGACAGACAGAAGACTTACACCTCGAGACATTATTTTATCAACTCAAGAGCTTTTTGTAGCGTTTAGTTTAGTTGATTGTTTAGAGTCTTTACACTAGTTTATATTCTATGTCTCTCTAATGACGTATTGAGAAATAGAATAGAAAGAAGGGGATTTTATATGATCGTAAGTTGACTAGTGTTATTTTCAGCTAAGATAGAATAGGGAGTGTACGGCGCAGTGGCGAAGCCAGGGACAAAATTTAGGGGGTCGGGTCCAAGTTAAAATTGTATGATAACCTAATAAACGGAGTATTATATTGACAAAAAAAATTTTAAAAAAAATACTTGCTATATAATAACCTAATAAAAGAATTTCAAAAAATAAAATCATTTTTCACATATTTCTAACTATACTTTTACATTCAAATATCAAAATAATACTTTACATTAATATGCATATGTTTAACCTTCAATTAATACAGAATTTCAAGCATTAAAAATAAAAAGATTGAACATTTACTAACTTACGTCTATATTTAAAAAGAAAAAAATGAAAATTTTAAAAATTATGTAAGATAAAATGAAAAAGAAAATTTGAAAATGATTAATAAAAGACTAAGTAACAAACATATAAGAGAAAAGAGAAGAAACAAAGAGAGAGGTAAAAAAATGTTATTAAAACAAGCAGGGACAAAAAATTGCATAAAGGAACATAAATATAGAAAAACAAAATTGTTTGTGGAAAGGAGGGTTCGAGCACACGCCTCTCAGGTAGAATAGCAAGTCCATACCACTGGGACAAACCTACTTTAATCTCTTCCTCTACTACTATATATATGATAAACCACTGGACCCCCTAGCTCCGCTATTGATACGGCGTGTAGGAACATATTCTTCTTAGTGGTTTTTCTGCCTTGACTGGGCATCAAGTAGTTATCAAAAGCTGCTTGAAAAGTTTAACAAACACAGGTTCTATTTACTTTCCGCTGTGCTTTAATTTTGATTTATATATCTGTGTTTGTTTGTTTTAATTTGCAGGAACCGCTGTACAGGTCTGCAGAGTTGATCTCACGGTTAGCTTAACCTTTAACTCAACGGTGACGTACAAGCGGTTTAATTTATCCTAAAAGTAAGTTATATCGGTCATATATTCTTTCATGCCTATTGAAGTTTGAAATAAACACTAAGTTAAACTAATTTGGAATACCCATAGATTCCAAATTAACTTAGCTTTTCAAGGAAGAAAAAAAAAGAAAAAAAAGGAAACAACCATAAGAGCAAACAAGTAATACAGTATTTCTCATCCAGATCTAAACCACATCCTCTTTGCTTGGACTTAGATCAAGTCCAAACTGGATCCATTGTTGATCTATATTTTTGGAACCAATGTGAACTGTATCTGGATCCAAACTGGATTGATCCACTTCTCTTCTTTTTTTCCTTTTTCCTTTTTCCTTTTTTTTTTTTTTTTCTTTTTTCTGTAGATTTCATAGTACTGTGACCTGTATGAAATTACTCTCCTGACCATCTTTTCTTTCTTCTTATCCTCAAAAGTCAAAACTGTATATATAAGCCATGCTTCCACAAGCTTCTCTCTTGCATAAACTCGAAAATCATTAATTGTTATGATCACTTATGACATTAAAATGATAGTTGTCTTGATAGCCAGCAGATTGTCTACTTAATTGTTTATATACATTCGTCATGAATCATGACAGTAAATTAGTAGTTTAATACTAGTATAACTAAGTTATCTTGTGAACTGTGACCTCAGTGTTATTGATAAAATTCAACTTAATTGCATGTTAAAATATGATATCGAATAGTACTATAGTAGACGGAAATTTCATGGTAATTTAAAGATCGATTTATGTGTATTTCAAGGATTATCAATGTGCATGTAAGTCAGTCTAGAAATAGAATTATCAGTTCTGTTTCCAGAATCCAGATAAAGCATGCAATATGCCTCTTCAAAAACTTGCAGTCTTGATTATTATGCTGTTCCTTTCATCTTCTTTGGGAAATGGTCCATTTACTTTACCTAACGCTTCTGCTACTGTCCCATGACAATCATTCAGCGAAGCCAACACTGCGAAACCTGGCTGCCAGACAACATGCGGAGACTTGGTGGTTCCATATCCGTTCGGTATTGGACTCAACTCAGGGTGCTCCATCAGTCCATGGTTCGATGTTATTTGTAACCAGTCAGTTTCATCGAATTCCCAAAGAGCGTTCATGTACAACGGAAACTACGAAATAGTGAACATATCAGAAGATCATGTTCGAATCAGGAACCAGGTCTCGAGCACATGCTTCAATCAAGCAGGCAACAACACTCGGAACATCACCATATCAATGGACTTCTTTGATTCTCCCTACAGCTTGTCAGACTCCAACAGGTTCGGTTGCTGATTCATTCGTTTATTTTAAGTACTGTCAGTTTCCATGTAAAACAATTCACTTGCATGCGGTTTTAACATAGTAAAAATAGTCAATGTTAAGCTTAAAAGAGCCAGATGGACTGGTTTGAATGATTGAATCTGACATATCATCTGCATCATTTCTGTCAGGTTCACAGTGTTGGGATGCGATGACACGGGTTTGATTGGTAGCTCAAACAGCAAAAGGTTTTTCAGTTTATGCGGATCAATCTGTTATGATCGCTCGGATTTAAGAGAAGGACAGTGTTTGGGCATCGGATGTTGCCAGATGAGCATCCCCAGAGGGCTTAAAGATTTTTTTGCTGGATTAGGTACCCTTTACAATCACACTTTGGTATATGACTTTAATCGTTGTGGCTATGCGTTTCTCGGGGACCACGAGGCATATCACTTTCAGAGAAAGGATCTTCTAGAAAACAACTTTCAGAACGGAACTATTGATCATGACGTGCCTGTCGTAATTGATTGGGTAATTGGGAACCAAACCTGTGAGCAAGCAAGACAAAGTGTTGATTATGCTTGTAGAGAGAACAGCCACTGTGTTTATGATCCAGAGACAGATCTTGGTGGATACAGGTGTAATTGCAGTGAAGGGTACGAAGGAAATCCGTATCTAAGTCCAGGTTGCACAGGTTAGTCTAATGAATGCTTTCCTTAATCCTTACCTGTGTTAGCAATGTTGTAATGTTCTTTTCATGTGTTGAACAATTCAGAAGTTTACTTTTGCTACAGATATCAATGAATGCGACAGTAATCCTTGTGCTGAACATGCCATCTGCACTAATACTGTAGGAAGTTTTAGTTGCTCTTGCAAACAACTATTTACCGGAGATGGCCTTAAGAGTGGCGGAGGTTGCAATTTCTCTCTGTCTCTTATGATAAAGCTTGTGATAGGTAATTATTCATTTATTTTATTTTAAAAGTGAATAGTCTTATTATTAGTCGGAATCGGGACCATGTGATCATAGAAATTCTAAGATGCTGATAATGATGCAGGATTCAGTGTCGGCATACTTGGTGTTTTACTTGGTCTCACATGGTTTTACATTTTCATTAAGGGAAGAAAGCTTGTGAAAATGAGAGAAAAATTCTTTCAGAAAAACGGAGGGCTCATTTTAAAGCAGCAAACCTCTTCTGAAAATGGTGGAGAAACTAAGATCTTCTCTGCCAGACAGCTTGAGCAGGCCTCGAATAATTATTCTGAAGATCGTATTGTTGGGACAGGTGGCTATGGTACAGTTTATAGAGCCATTCTACCTGATCAACTTGTGGTGGCCATCAAGAAATCAAGAATAATGGACCACAGCCAAATTGAGTCGTTCATAAACGAAGTGATTATTCTCACTCAGATTAACCACCGAAACATTGTGAAGTTATTGGGCTGTTGCCTTGAAACTGAAGTTCCGTTATTGGTTTATGAATTCATCTCAAATGGAACGCTCTCTCATCACATCCACCACAATCATGATTCCCCGTGGTTCTCTTGGAAAGAACGTCTAAGGATAGCTGCAGAAGCTGCTGGTGCACTTGCTTATCTCCATTCGGCTGCTTCTATACCAATTATTCACAGAGATGTCAAGTCAAGCAACATATTGTTAGATGATTCTTACACAGCAAAAATATCAGATTTCGGCGCGTCAAGAATGATTCCTCAAGACCAAACACAAGTGAGTACACTAGTTCAGGGGACTTTAGGCTATTTGGATCCTGAGTACTTCCAAACAAGCCAGTTAACCGGAAAAAGTGATGTCTACAGCTTTGGAGTTGTACTGGCTGAACTTATGACAGGAATGAGACCCATTTCGGCTTCAAAATCAGGACAAGAAATGAACCTGGCCACATATTTCATCACTTCCCTAAATGAAAAACGCCTCTTCCAAATTCTTGAGCCTCGAGTTCAAAAGGAAGGAAGTTTGGAGCAATTGCTGGCTGTCGGTGTGCTAGTGAATAGATGCTTATGTCTAAAAGGAGATGAAAGACCAACGATGAAAGAGGTTGCAATGGAGCTTGAAGGACTTAGGAGATACACTAAGCATACTACGACTCAACAGGGGAACTACGACGAAGAAACTGAGGCCCTTTTGCCATCGGATTTGGATGAATTACAATTTGCATCAGACTTGCATATATCCAGTGTACGTTCAGATATGAGTACAGGAGTCTATTTTCTACAAGATGGTCGGCAAATAGTTCATCAGAGTCCTCGTTAATGTTTGTTCCAGATTTGTATGGAATGTGTCAGCTTCGTTTCAGAAAAAAAACTGCATCTGTACTTGTAAATATTATGAAAATGAAATAAATTTATATTTCGTTGATCCTTCAATATCCATCTCAACCAAATTACCTGGTCTTGTGTTGTGCCACAAGACTTCTGGAAACATAGTTTCATGGAGCAGACGGTTGAATGTTCGGGATTATGAATCTGGATGTTGCTGAGGAATGTAGAAGGTGTCGGTGATCGGGAAGCTAGGTCGGTGATGCAGATCGACAAGAAACAAAGAGAAAGAAAGAGAAAGCGGGTTATGTTCTGTAAAATTTGGATCAGGTCAGGCAAAAGGTCCGCGAAATTAGTGTATTGTTTGTAAATTACAAATTGGTCCGGTATCTGGTTAAAAATGGGTAGACAGTCTGCTATCACTTCTCCACACATAGCTCCATTCCCATCCCAAACTGATCTTTCTTCCACTTTGCACTTCTTCTTATCTAACCCATAGAGCCTTGGGAAAAGCTCGCTCCTATACTGAAATCCGGTCGTGAACCACTGTCCAGCCCTCTTTCTTGCCTTCTCTGTGACAGTATCGTTCTCCAAGCCCTGTCCATGGTAAATCCTTATCTAAAATTTGTGAATTTGTTTTCTGTGTGTTAAAGACTGATGTCATGTGCTTCTTGAAGATTTTGTTTGATGTGGAATTTGTTTAGAAACATCAATTAGTTAATGCCATCTTAACGAATTATGATTAGTAGCTGCAGGGACTTGCTTGTCTCTGTTGCAAATTCTGCATTATTATTATGTTTGTGTTACAGTATATTAGCAGCAGCTACTGTTCTGGGTTCTGGAATGGCATACAAATGGTTGCTTTATTACTTAAATTTCATTTATTCTATACTAGTACTATACTGTGTTTCATGATAGCATTGTTAATTCTAGTAATTGCTTAGCTTTTAGTTGATTATACATGTACATACATAATAATGGATAGGTCCTCGACCAACTACTCCTAGCATGAATTGACAAAATGTGTGTTGGATTAAGGGAAGATGATATTATTCATGAACCGGGAAAACATTAGATACAAAGTTGCTATAGCATACTATGCCTTTGTTATATATTATTTACGTTGTTATGAAAAATGTGGCTAACTTCGACCCAAGAATTTGTTTCAGGGTTCCCCACTAGTTTTCATTCAGCCAAAGTCTTTGATGTGCATGACATTTAGTGATTTAGACATATACTTCTTCTTTTCTTTTTTTCTTTTTTTTTTTTTATGAATTATGAAAATGATGATAGTTGAGAGAGTCAGAAGTTCTACCAGTTGAATTTGTTACTGTAAAGTGTAAACCACCTAATTCTACCGGTTGAATTCTTCTAAACTAAATTAATTTATAAGCTTGTTTATATAAAGAACTGGTCATAGTATGTAAATTACTAAAATTACCATATTATTCAACGAACTTCATCCCAATAACTTAGTTATCTTGTGAATTTGTGTGACCTTAGTGTTGATTGGAACTAAATTCAACTTTCCCTTCTTTTTTTTTCACCATAATTATTTATTTTCATGTCAAAATATGATGTCATGTAAGATTAAAATAAAAAGGTACACAGGAAATTTCATAGTAATTTAAAAATAACCTCAACTACTATGCGTTCAAAGATGAATGTGCATTTTCAAAGATTGTTTTGTAACTCTGAGCTCTATTTCCAGAAAAGCAATATGCTTCAACAACGATTTGCTATCTTCATTATTATGTTACTACACATCTTATCTTCTTTGGCGAATGCTCAACTTACTTCTTCATCTAACACTTCTGCTACTGTCCCAAGAAAATCCATAGGTCAAGCCAACATCACTGCCAGAGCCGGCTGCCAGACAAAATGTGGAGACTTAGTAGTTCCATATCCGTTCGGTATTGGAGTCAACTCTGGGTGCTCCATCAGTCCTGGGTTTGATGTAATTTGTAACAAATCCATGTCATCAAATGCCCCGAGAGCGTTCACCTATAATGGGAACCACGAAATAGTGAACATATCAGATGATCATGTTCTAATCAAGAATCAGGTCGCCTCAAAATGCTTCAGTCAAGCAGGCAACATGACTAAGAACATCAGCATATCAATGGACCTCACCGATTCTCCATACAGCTTCTCAAACTCCAATAGGTTCGATGATTCAATTAATGGTGTCTTATGAATGACCTTTTGTTCATAACACTCTTGACAAAAGTGTGAAAATGGCCACTTTTATACTTAAAGCTCAGTTTCCAGCCATTTTGAGCTTAGAAGTACTAGTTGAACTCGTTTTTCCATGCTTTTAATTATTACTACATGTTTAAATCTAGCGTATCCTTTGCATTACTCTTTTCAGGTTTACAACGTTGGGATGTGATGACCAAGGGGTGATTGTTAACGGCCTGATATTTCTCAGTGAGTGCGGATCAATCTGTTTGGATAGCTCGGATATTAGAGAAGGACAATGCCTGGGTATTGGATGTTGCCAGATGGCCATCCCCAAAGGGCTCCAGGATGTAAGGTTTTATCTAAACAGTTTTTACAATCACACGTTCATACATGATTTTGATCCCTGTGGCTATGCGTTTCTCGGGGACCAGAAGGAATATCAGTTTCAGAAAAAGGATCTTCTAGACAATGACTTTCAGAACCGAACTATTGAGGGCGTGCCTATCGTAATTGATTGGCTGATTGGGAACCAAACTTGTGAGCAAGCAATACAGAGTGTTGATTATGCTTGTAGAGAGAACAGCCACTGTGTTTATGATCCAGATATGGATCGTAGAGGATACAGGTGTAATTGCAGTGAAGGGTACGAAGGAAATCCATATCTAAGTCCAGGTTGCACAGGTTAGTTTGATGGATGCTTTCCTTACCTATGTTTTCATTGTTGTAATGCCCTTTCTGTATTTCACCACTTGGTAACTCAACGCCTTTTGTGTAAAACACTTCACAAGTTTAATGTTTCCACAGATATCAATGAATGCGAGAGCAATCCTTGTGGTGAACATGCCACCTGTAGTAATACTGTTCGAAGTTATACCTGCTCTTGCAAACAAGGATATACTGGAGATGGGTTAAAGAGTGGTGGAGGTTGCAGTAACTCTCAGTCGCTTGTGATAAAGCTTTTGATAGGTAATTTATCAAATACTAGTATTCATATATTTTTACAGAATCGCAACCACGTTATAGATAATGATATATTCTAGCTACAATGGTGACGCAGGATCCTGTGCCGGGGTAATTGCTGTTTTTCTTGGTCTCACATGGTTATACTTTTTCATTAAGAGGAGGAAGATTGCAAGAATGAGAGAAAAATTCTTCCAGAAAAATGGAGGCTTGATCTTAGAGCAGCAAACATGTTTTGAAAAGGGTGGATCGACTAGGATCTTCTCTGCCCAGCAGCTTGAGAAGGCCACTAATAATTATTCTGAAGATCTTATTGTTGGTACAGGTGGCTATGGTACGGTTTATAGAGCAACTCTGTCTGATCAACTTGTGGTGGCTGTGAAGAAATCAAGAATAATGGACCACAGCCAAATTGAGTCGTTCATAAATGAAGTGATTATTCTCACTCAGATAAATCACCGAAATATTGTAAAGTTATTGGGCTGTTGCCTTGAAACCGAAGTTCCACTATTGGTTTACGAATTCATCTCAAACCGTACACTCTATCATCACATCCACCACAATAGTGAGTCACCTTGGTTCTCATGGAAAGACCGTCTAAGAATAGCTGCGGAAGCTGCTGGTGCACTTGCCTATCTTCATTCAGCGGCTTCTATGCCAATTATTCACAGAGATGTCAAGTCAAGCAACATATTGTTAGATGGCTCTTACACAGCCAAAATATCAGATTTTGGGGCATCAAGATTGATTCCTCTAGACCAGACACAAGTGACTACACTAGTTCAGGGGACCTTGGGCTATTTGGATCCTGAGTACTTCCAGACAAGCCAATTAACCGGAAAAAGTGATGTCTACAGCTTCGGAGTTGTACTGGCTGAACTTATGACAGGGATGAGACCTCTTTCAGCTTCAAAATTAGGTGAAGAAATGAACCTGGCCACATATTTCATCACTTCCCTCAAGGAAAACAGATTGCTCCAAATTCTAGAGCCTCGAGTTCAAAGTGAAGGGAACTTGGATCAATTGATGGCTGTCGCTGAGTTAGTGAATAGGTGCTTATCTCTGAAAGGAGATGAAAGGCCGATGATGAAAGAAGTTGCGATGGAGCTTGAAGGACTTAGGAGATACACTAAACATCCTTGGACTCAACAGGGGAACACCGAAGAAGAAACTGAGGCTCTTTTGAGTTTTGAACGCGGCTATCCATCAGATGTGGTAGAATCACAGTTTGCATCAGACTTGCATATATCTAGTGTAGGTTCAGAAATGAGTACAGGAATCTATTTTCTGAAAGATGGTCGTCAAATAGTTCATCAGAGTCCTCGTTAAAGTGTCTGTTCCATACTTTATGGGATGTGTTGCCTTCTTGTGAAAAAATATACTGCCGCAGTAATGATTAGTTTGTACTTGGATAGGATTTGGAAAAAATGTTTTGTAAATATTATGAAGATGAAATGAAATTATATTCTGTTTTTACAAACATGCACCCAAAAAACTCCAGAATCTTTCCAGTTTGCTCTGCATTACAACATTCTCATCCTGTCAAGTGTCAAGTGGTAGAAGCAAGTTTGGAAGTTTCTTCTTCACTGGCGGATTCCAGGCACCCAGATTTTACGACATCCGTCATTTTACTCGGGTATGTTACATGTCTGATTCTTGTTGTATCTTCTTGACTTATTTTACTTGAGGTTTTCTGATAACAAAATATTTTGCATTTACTATAAGTTGGACAGAAAAGGTCTAGGGGAATATCATCAAATATGAAATAGTTGAGGGGTTCATTACCAAAAGTTCAAACCTTAATAGTCTAGGACTCTAGGTGTGCACTGTCTGTGTAATAGTTGAGATCAGTTTTTCTCCATGCTAGAGGTTTTGATAATTTTCCATTCAAAATGTTGAAATCTTCTGATTGAAATATTATTATAACTTGTGACATCTCTGTTAATTGGCAAAATTCAACTCTCTCACATTAAACTATGATGATACCAAGATTAAAATTTTAAAAAACAAAGAACAAAGAATTTTCATAGTCATTGAAAAATACTTAACCTCACTATGTGTTCAAAGATCAATTTATTAGTGTGTCAGACTAAGATTATCAGCTCTGTTTCCAGAAAAGCAATATGCTCCAAAAACTTTCAATATTGATTATTATGTTGCACCTTTCATATTCTTTTGCAAGTGCTCAAGTTACTTCTTCATCTAACACTTCTGCTACCTTCCCGAGAAAATCATTCAGCCAAGCCAATAACACTGCAAAACCTGGCTGCCAGACTACGTGCGGAGACTTGGTGGTCCCATATCCGTTTGGTATTGGTCTCAACTCAGGGTGCTCCATCAGTAGTCCCTCGTTTGATGTAATTTGTAACGAAACCTCCTCCCCAAGAGCATTCATGTATAATGGAAACCACGAAATTTTAAACATATCGGATAACCATGTTCGAATCAAGAACCAGGTCGCCACGTCCTGCTACAATCAAGCAGGCAACATCACTCAGAACATCACCATATCAATGAATTTCACCGATTCTCCCTACAGCTTCTCAAACTTCAACAGGTTCGTTTCTTGAATTAATGCTTCCATTTTGCTTCATGTTAAAACAGTCATTTAAAGCTTAAAAAGCTGGTTGAACTTAAAACAGGGTGTTTGTTGATTTTCAAAACACATTTTGTTGATTTTCTGATGTCTCAGCTATATGCGAGCAGGCCGAAACATTAGTATTTATCATTTGCATCGTCCTTTCAGGTTCACAGCATTGGGATGCGATGACGAAGGGGGGCTTGGTAGCATCAACAAAAGATTCGCGAGTGCTTGCACATCAATCTGTTTTAGCAGCTCTGATACAAGAGGAGGACAATGTCTGGGCATTGGGTGTTGCCAGATGTCCATCCCTAAAGGGCTCCAGGATGTAGTTGTTGGATTAAGTAGCGTGAATAATCACACTCTGATACATGGCTTTAATCCTTGTGGCTATGCGTTCATCGGGGACCAGGAGGAATATCAATTTCAGACTAAGGATCTTCAAGAAAATGACTTTCAGAACCGAACAATTGAAATTGTGCCTATAGTTATCGATTGGGTGATTGGGAACCAAACTTGTGAACAAGCAAGGCAAAGTGCTGATTATGCTTGTAGAGAAAACAGCCACTGTGTTTATGATCCAGATACGGATCTTGGAGGATACAGGTGTAATTGCAGTGAGGGGTACGAAGGAAATTCATATCTAACTCCAGGTTGCACAGGTAAGTTTAATGAATGCTTTCCATTCTATACATGTTCCCTTCTATACAGGTGGTTAAAATTTCACCATTTATTTTAATTTTCCGGCAGATATTGACGAATGCGAGAGCAATCCATGTGCTGAACATGCTATTTGCACTAATACTGTAGGAAGTTATAGTTGCTCTTGCAGGGAAGAATATAATGGGGATGGGCTAAGAAGTGGTGAAGGTTGCAGTAACTCCCAGTCATTTGTGATAAAGCTTGCCATAGGTACTTTATCAAATACTAATATAGTTTCGAATTTTTTTACAAGTGTAGTTAACTTGTCAATTATGTAGCAAGAATCGCGACCATGAGATAATTCATAATAAATTTACGATGATGAATGATTGTGATAATGCAGGATCCTGTGCTGGTGTACTTGCAATTTTACTTGGTCTCACATGGTTATACTTTTTCATGAAGAGGAGGAAGCTTGCCAAAATGAGAGAAGAGTTCTTCCAGAAAAACGGGGGGCTTATTTTAAAGAAGCAAACCTCTTTTGAAAAGGGTGGATCAACTAAGATCTTTTCTGCCAAGCAACTTGAGAAGGCCACGAATAATTATTCTGAAGATCGTATTGTTGGTAAAGGTGGTTATGGTACTGTTTATAGAGCCAATCTATCTGATCAACTTGTGGTGGCTGTCAAGAAATCAAGAGTAATGGACCACAGCCAAATTGAGCCATTCATAAACGAGGTGAGTATTCTCACTCAGATTAATCATCGAAACATTGTGAAACTATTGGGCTGTTGTCTAGAAACCGAAGTTCCTTTATTGGTTTACGAATTCATCTCAAATGGAACGCTGCATCATCACATCCACCACAATACTGAGTCACCTTGGTTCTCTTGGAAAGACCGTCTAAGAATAGCTGCAGAAGCTGCTGGTGCACTGGCCTATCTCCATTCAGCTGCTTCTATGCCTATTATTCACAGAGATGTCAAGTCTAGCAACATATTGTTAGATGCTTCTTACACGGCCAAAATATCAGATTTTGGGGCGTCAAGATTGATTCCTCTTGACCAAACACAAGTGACTACACTTGTTCAGGGGACTTTAGGCTATTTGGATCCTGAGTACTTCCAAACCAGCCAGTTAACAGGAAAAAGCGATGTCTACAGCTTTGGAGTTGTAATAGCTGAACTTATGACCGGAATGCGGCCTCTCTCTGCGTCAAAATCAGGAGAAGAAATGAATCTGGCCACATATTTCATCACGTCCCTGAAGGAAAACCAATTGTTCCAAATTCTTGAGCCTCGAGTTCAAAGGGAAGGAAGTATGGAGCAATTGATGGCTGTCGGTGAGCTAGTGAATAGATGCTTATGTCTGAAAGGGGATGACAGGCCTACAATGAAAGAAGTGGCAATGGATCTTGAAGGACTTAGGAGACACACTGAACATTCTTGTACTCAACAGGGGAACACAGAAGAAACTGAGGGCTTGCCATCAGATTTGGTAAAATCTCATTTTGCATCTGAATTGCATGTATCAAGTGTAGGTTCAGGAATGAGTACAGGAATCTATTTTCTGAAAGATGGTCGTCAAGTTGTTCATCAGAATCCCCGTTAAGTGTTAAGTACTGTTCGTTCAAGATTTCTATGGGATGTGTTACATTTCTTGTGAGAATATATACTGCTGCAGTATTGATTACTAGTTTGTACTTAGATATGATTTGAACAGTTCCTTTGTTGCATATAGTAGGATCATTTGTAGAAAAATGTGACAGAATGACTATAAATAATAAATTTTATTTTTTTGTACCACCCGAAACTGTAGGAAACATGAAGATAAAATATCATGTACAAAAGAATCATCCTTCTATAGCTACCTAAAAAATCACGACTTAACGAGGATTTGGAGACATGATCTCGTCTTCCATGGAAATACCAGTATTGAACTCCGAAACTACGTTAACAGCATACAGATCTGATGGAAAACCTGATTCTTGATTTAGAAGGGACTGGCTTTCTTCCCTGTTATCCTGCTGAACCCAAGGATGAGCTGTATGTCTCCTTAGCCCTTCCAGTTCCATCGCCACTTCTTTCATTGTAGGACGTTCCTCTCCTTGTAAATTGAGGCATCGCTTCACAAGCTCACCTAAAGCTTGCAACTGCTCCAAACTACCTTCCCTTAGAACCCGAGGTTCAATAATTTGAAACAGCTTGTTTTGTTTAAGGGATGTGATGAAATATGTAGCCAAGTTCCTTTCTGCTTGAGACAAGGTGGGCGATAGAGGTTTTTTCCCGGTCATAAGTTCAGCAAGAACAACCCCAAAGCTATAAACATCGCTTTTCTCAGTTAACTGACTTGTGTGGAAATACTCTGGGTCCAAATAGCCTAAGGTCCCCTGCACGAGCGTTGTTACTTGTGTTTGATCCAACGGTACCAATCTCGATGCCCCAAAATCGGATATCTTTGCAGTGTATGTATCATCTAACAATATATTTGTAGATTTGACATCTCTGTGGATTACAGGCATAGAAGCTGCCGAATGGAGATAGGACAACGCACCAGCAGCTTCAGCAGCTATTCTGAGTCTGTCTTTCCAGGAGAACCAAGACGACTCCCCATAGTTATGTATATGGTGGTAGAGCGTACCGTGGGAGATAAACTCATAAACCAATAACGGAACTTCACTCTCTAGACAACAACCCAATAGTTTCACTACATTCCGATGATTAATGCGCGTAAGAATAATCACCTCATTAATGAATTGCTCGATTTGGCTCTGATCCATTACTCTCGACTTCTTTATAGCAACTACACGCTGGTCAGGGAGAATCCCTCTGTATACTGTGCCATAACCACCGGATCCAAGAATACGGTCATCTGCGTAATTATTGGTGGCCTTTTCAAGCTCAGCAGCAGAGAAGATCTTGGTTGTTTCAGTTCTAAAAGAAGTTTGCTGTTTCAAAAGGAAACCCCCATTCTGGTGGAAGAACTGTTCTCTCATCTTCCCAAGCTTCCTCTTCTTGATTGCAAAATACGACCACGTTATAGCAAGAAAGATAGACAATAAACCGAAGCTCAAACCTGTAACATCATTGCAGAATACATAAGTTACATTGTATCTCTAAAACTTCAACATAATGAAACTTCTTAGGACGTTTATAGCCCAAGAAGTAAAACATGTCGAATCATTACCTATAGAGAAGGCCATCACTGGGAACTGGCCGTTGTTAGGAATGCAACCAGAGCCATCAGGTTGCCCATCGCCATTGTATCCACTTTCGCAGGAGCAGGTGAAGTTACCAAGGGTATTAGTACAGACTCCATGTTCGGCACAAGGATTGTTCTCGCACTCATTAATATCTGCAAAAAACACACTTCTTAGAAACTGTAGGTCGAAAACTCATTGGGATCGTTAAGGAAAACTAAGAGTGAACTGACCTGTGCAGCCACTGAGATACGGATTCCCTTCATACCCCTCGGAACAATTGCACCTGTATCCACCAAGCTCCGTTTCGGGATCAAATACACACTCACTATTCTCACCACAAGCATAATCATCACTCTGCCTGGCAGCCTCACAAGTCTGGTTCCCGATCCACCAATCAGTGACAATCGGAACGTCATCAACAGTCTGATTCTGGAAATTTGGATCCCCGAAGCTGGAAGTTCGGAACTGAAAGCTATCCTGATCACCAATGAAGGCGTAACCACAGGTGCTGAAACTGGAGACATTGGTGTGGTTGTTAAGGCTGCCCAAAGCAGAGGCAAAACCTTTCAGGCCTTTAGGTATGGGAGTTTGGCAGCATCCAATGCCAGTGCAGAAGCCGTCGATGAGATCGGTGCTGTTTGAGCACAGAGAGAGACAGCCGGTCGTGAAGTTTCGTCCGCTCGTGCCCCTGATTATTGCCAAATCGTCGCAACCCACCACTGTGAACCTGGAATGCATATCTATCAGATATCAGACAAAATACCACTGGTCTATCTTTACTAATTTCATAATGATCACTATTTAGTTGGCAGTGTATCTTTACTTGTAAAAAACATTTACGTTGTTAAGTATACACTACACTCTCGCTCAAAAGTCATTAATGCCAACAAAATGTCAGGAATGGCCGAGGGTGTTGGAGTATCATGGGAGAGGTCAGGGGTTCGAACCCAATGGAGGCATAATGTGATGTGTTAATTTGTCCTAACTTCTGATGATGGCTCGTCTATAGTGATTTCTGTACGTGACTCATTAATAAACCAAACTCACATTAAAAGTAGATTAGACTAATCGCAATTAACACCATAGTAATTAGTAACCATAGTATGTGAATGATTAGTTTATTAGAAACAGATCTATATATAAAAAAATAAAAAAATAAAAAAAAAACACCCTAGATTATTGAAAGTCCACTCATGTTATTTTTTTTCTTTTTTTAAATTTTCTCTTTATAACTACCGAGTAGCTAAGTATGCAGCATAGAAGCAAAATTGATTAAGAAATTATGCATGTTAAATATGTGTCAAAATAATGACGTTATAAAAGCATTTGCAAACACAAGTTCAAACGAACCTGTTGGTATCAGAGAAGCTATATGGCGTGTCTGTGAAATCAAGAAATAGGACATCTGATCGAATGAGTTCCCCAGATTGCGTGAAGCATCCAGAGGCGACCTGGTTGCGTATCCATAGCATATCGTCTAATATATCCACGATTTCATACTCCCCATTAGCAGTAAATGCTCTTGGGGGATTACTATCAGAGGACTGGTTACAAATGATATCAAACCCGGGGCTGATGGAGCACCCAGAGTTAACACCGATTCCAAAAGGGTACGGAACTATCAAGTCTCCACACGTGGTTTGGCAGCCGGGCCTGGCAATAGTAGCTGCTTGGCTGAACGATCTTCGTGCCGGCCCAGAGGTTGTGGGAGTAGGAAGGTGATTAGAGCATGCTAATGATATATGTAAAAGGAGGATTATCAAGATTGTTGATTTGTGGATCATTGTGTTTGTGTTTTCAGGTAAACAGAACAAAATGTTGTAGTCATTAAATAGAACCAATATAATTTGAATTAGGTATTATATAGAGTGCCTTAGTAATATTTATATTACTGTTGGTCATTATGTTGACTGGTTAAAACTTGGGAGGATATAACAATGATGTTGAGTCAATACATTTTCTTAAACAAATGATATGTGTTGGCCCGGCCGCCCGGTCCAACGTTGTTATCATAGGGATATTTGTCCACATGTCCACAGAATAGGACTTGACATCTCCCTCGGAGAAATATATTTGTTTGCCTGTTTTTGTAAAATTGTGGACAATTTCCTTCTTTTTTCTTTTTGACCTTTTCAACTACTAGACTACTACGGGTCATTGCGATTACACATTGAATATTATCCAGGCAGTAATAATATTATCTTGTACCTGAACGGGTGACTTTTTCTAAATAATGGGGAAGAGGCTCGAAACATGTCACTGAAATACTCTACTAAGATAAAGATGGTTTATCATGAACGCAAAGGAGGTAGAATGGGCAGTTGGTCAAATCTTATATGGATATCAGACATGGAGTGTTGTTTGAGTTGGAGATCAAGCTGATGATAGTATCCCTCGGTCTGGATTATAGTTTGAATAGGAGTCGGAGAAATTCAATCCCCGTGCAATTTGAACTAAAAAGTACATTATTCCTCCCTTTTAACCAACTAAGCCACCCACAGTTATAATGCACTAAGAGAAAAAACTGGTATTTTTTATAAAGATGGACACGCGTTCATGGCAGAACAGATAATACCTTTGCTGAACTAGTAGCTGTCAATATTGGTCTTGATCATGTGTTGAACTTAGCAAATTTCTTCAATTATTAGTATATACAATCTGACTCTTCTTATGCCTGCAATGTGCTTAGCAAGAAGCATCAACCAGTATGGAGACAAAAGAATATGGTCAGGGAAATTAGAAGGAAACTGCAGCAACTGGCATGGAAGCCTGGAATGTAACTTCTGCATATCTTGAATGTAATGTAGGCTTATCTTTGGTCAAAAGCTGGGAATAGTACGACTCCAGCCAGGCTGCTAGCACAAGTGCACAACAGATCTTTTGGACAATCACAACAGCTGAACAATCTAATGCTCCTAATTATTTTGCTAATGTAACAAATGATGTCTCTCCTAATTGGCTTGGCCAAGTAGTTGCATTTTATATGTATTTTATAAGAATATTATATGGTTTATTTTCAAGTTTAAGTATAAAACTTCGAGTAAAAAGAGGGACCGATAAACAGAATACGATATAGTTCCCCAAATATTGTCCACCATGGGGATTTCCACGATGGGGAGAGCATGAGATTGAGAAGATACTTGTTGCATTTTGACAATTCTTGATTGATGAGTTTAGAAAGAGCAAAACACACGTTTTTCTTTCTTAAAGATCATCCATTTTTGACTTGGTAATTAACACAGACAAGTCAAGAGACCAATATTGACAATTCTCCAGTTTAAAACTTCAAAAAAAGAACAAAAAATTAATCATCACAGTTGAAAATTCTTTCCTAATCATAGATTATTGGTTCGACGTTTTACTTTAGTTTTACTCCTCCAATTGACCTCACAAATTCATTGACAAGATCTAATTTTGGTCATGAAATCAGAAACTACAACACTTAAAATTACAGAAGGATGAGAGAAAATATGTGCATACAAACAAGATGAGCATCACTGGAAGCTATTAAGCTGTACCATGAGCAGATATATGTACCCAGATTTTTTCGTGAGTCGTAGATTCTTTCTACCTCACCTTGACCCGAACGGTAAGATTAATGACTAGTTGCCAAAGTTGTGACTAGTAAATGTAGGCATATCATCGGGAAGGAGGGAATACCATCTTTGAACTTAATTTTTAAAGAAGGGCATAATAGTAACAAAATTCAGAAAATAATTGGGAGACTCCCTTGAGGCCTTGACATAGTGTGGATCCACCAGTGTATATGAGAGTTGAAGAAATCTAGATTCAGGCATGTTATGCTATGCAGACTATGCCTATGCTGTTTGTTTTACATTCAGTTTATTAAATTATGCAGTCATTCAATAAATTCTGGGTGCCGTTGTTTTACTGAGGCGACAGCAGTTAAGCCCATGGAAAGGCGACATATTTTTGTATGGGTTTGAATATTCGATGGCTAGATGGCTACATGTTGTTAGGTAATTGAACAATATGAAAGGACACAATATATAAAGATGGATAGATGAATGCATGGATGGGTAATATGATATTCGATATGCTTGCTTGCCTTGGGTAATTGTAGACAAAACTGACTAAGCAAGCACCAAATTCTTTAGAGAATCTCAAGAAAGGTGTTATTATGGCACTGGATGCCTCATATTGCTATTCATGAAATGTGATAATATTACATTTGATGCTTATACACAAAGTTGAGTAATCAAACGTCAAATTCTAAAGAGAATTCCAAAAGAGCTGATTTGTGGTATTGATTAAAAATTGACAGCTGCTAGATTTACTTACATCCACATCTGGGTTAAAACCGGTTAATGAGCGCTCTTTCTCCAGTTAAGGCTTTTCAGTTTTCACAACCGTCTATGCAATCAACTAGCTGTCTTTTTAATTTTTTAATCAATGCCACAAAATCAGCTTTCTTGGTATTCTCTTAAGAATGCTTGTTTACTCGACTTTGTCTAAAAGCATCAATGTCTATAATATCACCTTTCTTGAATAGCATCAAGTATGCAATGCGACAAATTTCCTGAAATTTGCTTAACAGTCTGATGCTTCCTTAATCAGCTTTGTCTACAAGCAAGCATAATGCTACATGCATCCAAAGTTGTCCATCCACTCATCTACCATCTACCAGTTTCTCTATAAATTGTAATCTTTCATATTGTATAATCACC
Organism: Plantago ovata; assembly: GCA_028274465.1. NCBI lineage: Eukaryota > Viridiplantae > Streptophyta > Magnoliopsida > Lamiales > Plantaginaceae > Plantago > Plantago ovata. Next base: position 39,066,110 of record CM051455.1, on the reverse strand, counting down.
CAACAACAGCATTCAGTCATCTAGCCATCAAATATTCATACCCACCCATAAATATATCTATTCGCACTTCATACATGATACATCTTCTGAACTACAATTCTTCTGATAAACTATTTGATTATAGTTTTTCATCACGTTCTAATCCATTTATAATTATGCAAAACTACATAATATAAGTCCAACAATATATAATGTACAAACTTATGCAACAACTGGAACAACCAAAAGCTGAACATAAGCGAACATGCATAAATCTAAAGCGAGAACTCTATGCACAAATACTTTGGACAAATAGTATGGTACTCCTCCCATTCTGTTGGATTGTAAACATTTCTACTTTTTACAAACTTTATATCATATTTATTGGGTGCTACTACTGAATCAATTAACATACACATCCTACCAAACTCCTAAAAACCCTATCTGAAATAAAATGTATACAAAGGAGGCGGCCTTCAAGAGTGCAGAGTTGAACATTTGGCCAATAACTTGGGAATTCTATCCTGAATGTGTGGATGGGGGCAAATTGACAATTTTTTACCTGGAAAAAGACTTGTGGGGCAATTAAACCCTGAATTGGTAAAGCATAATATGGTTTACCCACACCCAAAAGATAGCCTGCCTCAATAAAATATCCCATGGTAATGTGATATAAATAAATGCATTAAGCTTATAATTCTGGAGAGGAAAGGGGAGAAGCGACTTTTGTTCAAGAACATTCAGGATACGGTGTATGATAGAGAATCAATGTAAATGGATTGAATCCATACCTCTCTACAGGTTTGAGCTTCCAAAAGCCACAAGAAGTGACTGTAAGGAAATCTCTTACAGCAACACACACACATGCATGTACCAAATTTTCACATGAATCAAAGAATAAACATAGCTGTCGTAAGTACCTGCGGTACCATTTTTCTATCCCCTCCAACACTCTTGAAGTGGTTTACAATTGCTATACCCAGCTGAAGAACGTTAACTGTAAGCTTTCCCACATGAATAGTATACCAGCCAAACCAGGTCCTGCCAATAGCATAACCAAAATTTTTGTGATCACCTGATGATGACAGACGTGTAATGCTGGAGAACATGCTAACCAGGAGAAGAGCCAGAAACATGATTATAACATACCTCATTCTCGTCTATTGCTCCTGAAGGAATCAGTCGATAAGGTTAATTAGTGGCACCAAACTCCCTGTCATACCCATTTATTGTTACAAGTTGAACACCAGTTTAAGTATAGAGACTTCTGAGAACTGTATTCATACTGCACCAGTAGCATAACTGTTCAATTATCAGTTAATGCAAGAAGCACCTGAGTGTAACCCGTTAGACAAGTACCAGACGTCATCATCATACAGAACTGATTTGGCCACTTTTTTTTCCCGTAATGAAGTACCTGGAGTAATTGCACGCAATTAAAATTGGAACTTGGAAGAGATAGATCATAAATTACAAATGCTTTAGATTTCTCATTTCTCAATATGTCAAGTACACGAAGTAGCTTCAAGAAACAATCAAATCAAGTAATTTACAGACCACCTTGAGATATAAATAATGCAATACGTAGTCCAGGAAAAAGGCCCTTAACATTCGAAAACAAAACTGCACAAATGCATATGTAGCACTAAATCATACCAACTGGACAAATTAAACCAAAACTCAACAAGTATACCTTTTATTCCATGATATATTGTCATATATTCAAGGTACAAGTGAATCTATAATAGCAATAAAGAGTGGGAAAAATACCCGATGCTGAGTCCATGAAACATAGTACTTAATTCAGTAGTACTACACATTAATCAGCTGCTGGGCATACAGCCTACAGCAATAAAACAACGAAGTGTAATCTTGAATGAAATTGGAAGATAAAACGAACAAAAGGTTATCACTAGCTGACACACATATAAGTAAAGAATCAGATAGACAATTATCCGTTACATAATAAATTTTGTATCCTATTTCCAAGAATAATAAGTCAATCAGCAAATGGCTTTAGAGCAAAAATTAAACAGCCAAGCCAACACAAAAATAAGGGAAAAGAGCAATAAAACTTCAAACCTTCATTAGAGTAGTTTCTGCAGTTCCCACAAGCAGCAGCTTCCGTCCTATACGATAGTTTACGTAATCAGTTTAGCAGTTACAGACCGAGAGGGCAAGTGTGCAGGGACATTTGCCAAATTCGCCCAAATGACCCTGCTTGGTTTAATTAGTATCGATTGATCCACAACCCTTTTTCTAATTAAATCGTACTGATGGGCCGGATCATTGGAAATTAAATACAGACGTGGTAGGCCCATATAATAAAATTAGACCAACACAAATTATTAGTATAACTTGGTCCATTTTTTGGACATATTTATTAAATATTCAAACATATCCTCCATGTTTTTGTATGTGTATTTGTAGTTCCTCCGTATCACTACAAGTTTCTCATTTAAAAAACGTTAACTTAATTAATATCTCGTTTGACCTCGTAGTAATCCACAATCATACTGAAACAGTAATTTATAAAGTTATATTATTATGAAAACATAATAATTATCCAAACCACATTAATAGTCAAGAAAATGTGAGATGAATAAATGTCACATTAAGTAATTAAATTAATGATTAATGATTATCTATCCAACTCCTTGACAATGAGGAGGCCTAATAGCCCCCTCCGTCATACGGCATGCACAGTGAGGGAGGGGGGCTATTAGGCCGAGATGAGATCTTCTCCAACATTCCCTTCAACTTCTTCTTCATGAGTTTGTGAGAGATTGACACGTATCAAATAACTTTCATGTGTTAATCCCTTATAAGCTCGTTGGGGATGATGTTGAAGGGAGTGTTGGACAAAACCCTCCCTAGGATTTAGAAAAAAAAACATGAAAACAAATCTCAAATGCTAAATTTACACTACTGCACTATTGGAAAAGGGGCCGTGTATGTGAGTTAGCTAGATTCAAAGGCATTGATAAAATGATAATCAAACATTATTACACAGTTCCTGACAATTTTTCATAATTTCCTTCCAGAAGTTGTCCTTTTTTTTTTTTTAAGGAACGGGTTTTATTAATAAAGATTAATGTACATTGATTAGGTTATCCCGAGGGATTAACCGATACATGACCTTACTCAAGTCTGAGATAACTAGATTGTACAACCAAGGAGGATAGTTTTCCTGATTATACAAAACCGGATTAACTAAACATTGAAAGTTATGAATATTATTTTCTAAAGTACTACGACTAACTCCATCCGTTTGAAAATTGGTTAGTCCACATGCTGCTAAATTTTTGCTTCCATTTTTTGCTAGATAATCAGCTACCCCGTTCGCTTCCCGAAAGATAAAACTTGTGACCACGTTCTTGCCTTCCTCTAGTTCCTTAATGCTTCTGACCAAGGCTCTGTGTTGCCATGCTACTTGATTCACCCTGTTGAGACAACTAATAGCATACAAGGAGTCAGATTGAAGTATAATGTTGCGGAAATTCAGATGATGACATATACCCAGTCCTATTTTAATAGCAGTAAGTTCAGCAAAGTTATTAGTCGCTCTTCCCACAGACGCTGATAGTGCCATGATTAACCTACCCTGCTCATCTTTAATGACGCAACCAATACCTGCATTACCTGATGTATTGATTAAGGATCCATCTGTATTCAGAGCAACAAAACCTTGTGGGGGTGGTTTCCATTTAACAGGTACCTGTATTCTAATCTCCCGTTGATTTTTCCTTTGCAAGGCGGAGAAGGTATCCTGGGATGTCTTATGAAGTTCTTTTAACAGAAACGGGATGGAAATAGGTTTATTTGTAAAAAGTTTAGCATTTCTTGCATTCCATATCAACCATAAGCAATTTAGGATAATTAGTTGAGTGGGGTTATTTCCTTGTTCAGTAAAAACCAAGTGGATAAGTGATTTTGGAATATGGGAAGGGAAAACTCTACATCTCAGGGCTTCAAACCCCGCACAGCTGAAAAAGAGATGGTCAAGAGTTTCATTTTCTAGGTTGCAAATAGAACAAGTAGGGGATTCTACCACGTTTTGTTTCCAAAGTCTGTGTGCAGTGGGGAGTCTATTATATAAGGCTGTCCAAATGAAAAAATTTATCTTAGGAAAAAGAGTTAAGTTCCATAATCTATTCCAAGGGAGGTTTGGGGTTGTAGGAGGCGTGATCATCTTATAAGCACTTTTAACAGAAAACTCACCTGTTAGAGTCTTACTCCAAATTAATTTGTCTTCTTGATTACCAGGCGGAGTAGGCCATCCTAGAATTTCTTGAACAATCTCCAGGGGAAGTACTTGAGTTAGTTTATTAGCATCCCAACAACCATTGGCAACATAATCGCTTACTACTTCATTTCTATTACAGTTAATAGTGTAGTCTTCAAGCTTTTTATTGTTTAACCACCTATCAGTCCATAATCTTATCAAATTACCATTACCTAACATCCAGTTGGCTCCATTCATAAGAATATGTCTATTTTTTAAAAGGGATTTCCACAACCAACTATGAGAGGACTTTGGTTCTGCTTGTAAGAAAGTAATATTAGGGTAGTATTTAGCTTTCAAAACTTGTTTCCAAAGTGAATTCTCATTTTGTAGTAACTTCCACGCCAGTTTCAATTGAAAAGTTGTGTTCATTTTTTCTAAGTTCCTTATTCCTAACCCTCCATGGCTTTTTGCAAGACAAACAGTTTTCCAGTTAATTCTAGCCTTTTTATTGGAGTCTCTAGAAGCATTCCAAAGAAATTTTTATTAAAAGAGTCAATTTTATTGATACAAGTACTTGGAACTTTTGCTATTTGCATGCAGTAAGAAAGAATGGTATTAGTAACAGAGGAAATAAGGACAGACCTACCGGCATAAGATAGATATTTAGAGTACCAATTATCTATCTTACCTATCACTCTATCCACTATGTGATCAAAAAGGTCATTTCTCTTTTTACCAAAAATAAAGGGAAGGCCTAGATACTTATCTAACCTTTTATTACTTGCAACTCCCAATTTTTGTAAGATCTGTTGTTTTCTGTTAACAGTAGTGTTTGGTGAAAAAAGGATCCTAGATTTAATCCAGTAAATTTTTTGACCAGAGGCTTGGGCATAGGTATTCAAGCAGTTTTGTATGCCTTTAACTGAGTTCTTTGTGGATTTTGCAAAAATCATGCAATCGTCCGCAAAACAAAGTATGAGGATTTTGGGTCCATTTAAACTTGATTTTAAAGCTTGGAAGACACCTAAATTTTCTTGTTGAATCATATAATGTATAAAAAGTTCCTGAGCCAGGATGAATAGATAAGGGGAGAGGGGATCCCCTTGCCTAATACTCCTAGATGGTTTCCAAGTAGCAGACATAAAATTATTAACACTCACCTGATACATTACAGACTTCATACATTCCTTTATCAGATTAATGGTTTTAGTGGGGAAGTTAAATTTATTAAGAGCTAGAATGATAAAATTCCATTCTAATCTATCATAAGCTTTTTCAACATCTAGTTTCAAAGCCATATAAAACTGTCTAGAATTCTTTTTCCTATTCATAGTATGGAGTAGTTCATGAGCTAGGAGCACATTATCACTTATTTGCCTCCGGCACAAAAGCATTTTGATAAGGGGAGATTAGCTCATTTAGAAAAGGCCTAATTCTGTTTACAAGGATCTTTGAGATAATTTTGTAGATTACATTGCAAAGGCTTATGGGTCTAAAGTGAGAGACTAACTTTGGATTAGGCCTCTTAGGTATAAGGATTATAGTAGTGTTGTTTATATTATTTTCCATTTTACCAGTTTGAAAAATTTTATGAATTAAGTTTTTGACCTCAGTACCTATTAGATTCCAATTTTTTTGATAGAAAAAAGCATTCAAACCATCAGGGCCAGAAGTTGTCCTTTAGTTAAACGTCACCTAATTAATAACCTGAGGCAATTATTATAAACTATTCTGTGTAAAATGCGGAGTAATGTCCTGCGTAGCACATTAATCGTCAAGAAATTATGAGATGAATAATATAAATAGGCCATCATTCTTATAAAAACTTTTTGTTTATGTTAAAATTATGTGTGTATGAATTTAGGCCTAAACTGAACAATATCATATAGTTGGACGCGTGAATCTCGATTGGTACGCATGTACTAGTACAAATTAAGTCTCATGAAATAAAACTACAGTAATAACCAGTTGGATAATATATAGACCATGTGCAATAATACATCTGGCACATAATTGGCTTCAGGAAAAAAGATGATATGAACAAACTTATCATTATCACCCCTTCCTTAATAATGTAATGGACAATGACCCTACATTGACATTGAAGTTTTTAGCATGCAACACGACATAGTTCTAAAATTCAAATCACTCATTCACTCCACCACAACATTATATATTTCTAATACTATATTTAACATATCAAATTATACGGAATGAAAATATACTATTATCTTTTACATGATGACATACAAGTTTTTGACCTGCAACACGCACCATTAGTTGTAATTTGTAAACCACACGAATTCAACATTGCATTAATAGATAGAGCAAACAAAATAAATATCTTTATTTTCAAATGACTAGGTATAATTTTGCATGATTGAACCCTTGGCCATGATTCTATCGGTTAGGGAAAAAAATAGAAAAAAAAGGTTACATTTTCTTGGTAACATATTTAAACTCCACATAATCGAATTTATGTTCATTGCTCCAAAATAAAATGGAATTATATAAGACAAAAAAAATGCAAGTCTCTTACAAGATATTGTGGATCTTTAGCACTAGTGTTGGACCATCATTATTACATAGTTACCATCTCTATAGTGTTACGAGTCCATTGATCAAAACCCCATTTTTCACCATTTTGATTGTTGTAATATTGTTCATTCTACACTATAGACCTCACTGAGTTGATTTTGAAATCAATGAAAATTCTTCACCAATTGAGATTATGTGTTTACTCACTCAGTCATGGTATGTGGTGTATCACATTTTACCCACCCCAGGCTCCAACCAAATGGTCAATGTCCTTGTCGAGCTTGTTAGGTGGATTAGATTTGTCCGTATACCAACTATTCACACAACCACACCTTCATGGGTTTGAGGATAATCCCACTCTGATACAATTTTTAACGATTCAAACACTAATCAATTGAGAATTTGACCTTTTACACCCGTGTGATTACATATCATAATTGATATACAAACATGTGTGGACTTCGACCAAACAATCAATCATATTATTATAAATAAAACTAAACGTGTGTGAATTCATCATTAGTAATTAATTAGGCTTGTCCAAAATTTTATTATCTCGGTCCATTTGTGACCCGATGTTTACAAATAACAATCTCAGGTCTCATCCCAATTAATATACATGTCGTTTGCCATTTAAAAGATTATTTTAAAAACCGGTAATAAGAAAAAGGAAGACAGACCCCACGGTTAATTTGTTTGTTAATTTGGGGGCTAAAAGCCTAAAATCAAAATCAAAAGGAGAGAGTCACATGATGAAAACAAAAAGGGCCCCGCGCTGTCACTCTCTCAAGTCTCATCTCATCTATAACAAATTTACTTATTGTTACCAGAAAACACTAGCTAAAAGTGAAAATGTAACTAAAATGGATAACATAATAATAAAAATAATACTATATCCGTTCTCTCTAAAGCTTCTTGTTTGCTATTATCAGAACAATTTTCAAAAAATAATTAAAAAGTAAAGAGTTCGAAAAAAGTTTGTAAGAGTTACAAACTTCAACTTTAAGTAATTATGTATGTAAAATCACCATTTATAATTTTATTCTAAATTCTTATCTAATTTTAATTATTTTTTGAAAATTGTTCTCGCAATAGCAAACAGGAAGCTTTAGAGAGAACGGGGGGAGTACTCCATAATGTTAATTTGGCGATCGAAAATGGACCACGAAAAGGAGAGCGGACCAATTACAACACATTACAGGTTGGGTGGAGCCGTGGAGATAAGGGATTCCCAATGCTTTTTGGCTTTCGCTTATCCGCGACAAGGTCCTCTATATCTTACGTGCCAAAGAAACCTAGAGTAACAGATGAGTTGTTGTGAGTAAGATTATACTTCTTTTTTGTTATTAGTCAAATTATGTTATTAGACTTTTAGAATCTAGGTCCGAGCTACTATATAAGCTATATCAGAATCATTATAAAACTACACGAGCTGATAAATTGATTTATATTTTCTGTAGAACCTCTCTCTCTTTGTCTTGCAAGACCCCTGATTTTGCAGGAATTCTTTTCTCCCTCTGAATTTATGTTGCGCCAACAACTGTTGAAGGTAATTCGTCAAACGAATTGGACATGTCGTGTTCGCGAGAGATCCCAACACATGGCCTGAGAGCCACGTTTCAAGATCCCAAGGCACTTTCGCAACCATCGAAATTGAGATATGATTCTGATTTAAGAAATTTATTCGTTAATGAATTAAAGAAGGTTGTAGTCAAACTGGATGCAAGATACGGAAGAAAATAACCGGAGGAACGCACCGACCGCGCCCCTCACCCGTCGCTCTCGCCGCCATGCCCCAACATCGTTGCTGCTGGTCAAACCAGCCCCACGTGTTTGTGGAGTTGTGCCTGTCAAGTTATAGTTTGGTTTAGTGCGTTATAATAAAACCGTTTTGGTTATTTGAATTAATACGAATTAGTATATGATGAATTTATTAATTGTCTTGTTTACATTCTTTAGTGCTACAAGCACTTAAGTAATCCGGACATGCAACTTAGTAACCATAAATCTTGTATACAATACACTAATGTGTAGAAAACAAAAACAAAACACTGGTATGAAACTGCGGATGTTGTCTTAGATGTTGTTAATAATGTCGCCAACATACAATCCAACAAATGTGAAAATGCAGAATAAAGCAGTAAAATAAGAGGACACAGACACACCTGAGTTGATTAATCTTCATGAATAATATAAACAATTATTCATAAAAAACGCCTTTAGGGCCAGAAGATTGTTGAGTGGAAATCTTCAAAAAGTGTAATCACCAAACACGCTTTGGTGATCAAGAGTGTGCAATGCACAAACTCAACTAATTAAACATACGCATAAAGGAATACAATTGTGAAATCCATCTCGTAAAGGAGACTCTCATCTATCACCTATCTCAGTGAGATTGGTGCAATGAGGATGGACTTTACTGCTTAGTAAACTACACACAAGTATCAACGATTACTTGTGTGGAACTCAACTCAACTCAAGTGTGGGAGTGCAACTGTTTCTACTTATTGACTGATATGATCGTGGTTGTCAAGATTATCTGTGGTCGTATATGGTGTGTCTTCATTGACAAGTCCACTAGCAGTCCACCTATTTTATATATGTAGGAGTTTAGAGACCAAGTTGAAACGCTTGGAGAGGAGTATAAACATAGGAGATTGTGAAAAACAACCCTAGAAACGGTCAAAAAGACTTCAACCATATATTAACTTTTTCTTGTCCAGTAATCGTCAACCATCTCTTGAATGTGGAGAGTAGGTGAGAACCGGTCACAACGTACTTGACTGAGTTGTAATAAACTCCACATCCCAAACTTGTTTTTGATCAAACTTTCAATTTACTGCACTTCCAATACTTGGTCCTCTGCCATACTTGGTGAGCAAGTAAGACTTTTAAGCACGTTAGATAATGTCTAAGATACTTGCCAACATTGAAGTAAGGACTAGGAAGGAAGACAAAAAATTACCTATGTTGTGGAAAATGTTGTCACATCATTTATCACAACAGTTTTATATGTTGTGCTAAATGTGGCTTAACATAATTCACAACATATAGTTGTGAGATTTGATCAGTGTTCGTATGACACTAACAAAAGTACAAAGGGTAAAAATGTAATTTATCAAAATTACACTTATGACACTTTGAACTATGTGTTATTACTTCACATACTCATATGGATATGTGTATGTAATTGTTGCAAGCGTTTGAATACGTTTCGATGAACAATTAAAGTGTCGTGACCAAATTACAATTTACCAGTAATTGTGATTTCGCAACTTTGACAACTATTTGATGGAACAAATAAATATGAACTTAGATATATTTGTTTTGTGTAATGAAATTGTTTTGGTTCACTTGTGAATCGAGAGGATTGCTTTGAAATATATGAGGAAGGTTGGGGGACCAATTTGTAAATATGAATATGATAATATTGTTTAGAATATCATTTAGAACAACTTTTGTACAGGTACACCTTAGTGAAGTTGTGTCAAGTTAGAATTAAAAAAAAAAAAACAAAGTTAGTCCGCTTAATTATAAATAAGCAAACACTAATTAAATATGAAAATCAAATATAAAAAATTGCTTATGTAGATGTAAAAATGGAGATAATCAAGTTTAATTAGGTATTTTTTATCCATTTTTACAAATATCCGCTTTTACGACTAATTTAACCGAGCACTGCCGGACCCTTTTTGAGGAGTGACTCTCCCAACTGCGTATTTTATATCCACAATACTCGAACCTGAGACGTTGCTTAAGTGAACTCAAGTCTATTACCTTATATACATAATACACTACTTATTAGTATAGTATCTACAACATGAATAAATAATTTGTAAGCATAAAAATGATTATAGCTAACTTATAAAATAAAAAATAAAAAGATCATTCTATTCTATCTTTCGTTAATTGCAAAGGGAATTTATTGTCCCAAGTACAAATATCTTCTTGTAACACCAAACTAAAGGAGATGATAATGAGAATGTACAAAACGTGCTCAAACTGTATCTATCTCACACATCTCTTAATTGTATGAGTGACAGATACCATATCATATCTATAACACAGTAGTAACTAGCTAGTACCTGTACCACACTTCTATAAATCCAACCACTCTACACTCACCATTCTGTACCAAAACAAAACAAAATCCTATCTATCTTTCTATCTATATTCACCTCCGTTTTACATTTCCGTCCATAATTATTTTTTGTGGTGGAAATGTATCCTCTGCATCTCGCATGGGCTGCCGTAGTCGGAGCCTCCTTCTTCGCCCTCTCGGCGTTCTACATGCACCGGAAGACGCTGAAACAGTTGCAGGACTTAACCAAGACTATTGAGAAGGACAGGGAGGAAGCTGCAGCTGCTGCCGCCGCTGTGTCGGACGAAGGCGGAGCTGGACCCAGCTTGGCGACGTACCGGAGTATGAAGTACGGTCGCAGTGCCTCCGTTGTTGGTGGTGGCGATGTTGCTGTTGTGGAGTCTCTTCCTTCCGGGCTACAGAAGCTTCGCTCGGTCAATGCTACCGAAGGTATCAAACTACCATGAAGTGTGACTAATTCATATTTAAATCACAACTAATTCAATTTAAATCTAATAATACGTAACCAATTAGACAGATTGTCAAACGCAAATGCTACTGTATGAATATGTGACATTAAACTATTAACTTTTTTTCCGACTTCTAAAAAGATAAATAAGATTAAAGTGCACTTGATAATTCAAAATACTTATGGACTTTGACACATAATATTGAACTTTAAAGTGTAATATTATTATGTAATTTTGAAGTGGACTTAGATATATATGAAAACCATAATAACGTATCGAATGCTCCTTCATAGATCCGAGTGAATCGGTGAAGGAGACCCGATCTGGAAAACGGATCCACAGATCACATGCATGCTATAGGGTGTGGGTCGGTACTAAATTCATGGTACTAATGTTTAGTAAGATACTACTAGCTAGTAGTACTTTTTTTTTTAAAACCGGCGTTTAGTAAGATACATTAATGTCATTTTGAAACAATATCATAATAAAGTACATAATGTGATATTTTAATTTTTGAGCTAATATTCCAATATATTTTTTTTTAATTTTAACCAATTAATTTGTGGTTGACGTTAGTTTTGAAAAAAATACATAAAAGAAAGATATATTCATGTACTACTTGAACTTAATAATGTTAGATGGCCATACCATCTAAATCTAAATGGAGATATATATGGGGCTTAGCTCATATTTTTTACGAAAAATTTAACTACTCTACTTCTACGCTATTGTAATTCTAAATTCCAACCTTTTACGTGTTACTTGAACACTTTTAATATAAGACCATCTTACGATCGGACTTAGCTCACTATAATATAATATTGTTAAAATTTACAAATGGTCCCATCAACACATTGTAGTTGGTTGAATGTGACATTTCCAAATCATAACATATACTGTAGTAGTAGTAAATAGTCTAGTAAATTGGAGATGGTCCAAAATTATGTCTAATCTACCTCATCAACAATCATTAATACATTCATTGGTCACACTTACACGCTTAAAAATTATACCAGCTTTTAATCTTTTATCCTATGTGCCTAGAATTAGATAGCGAATCTAGCACAGATTTTTTTAAAAACATGTAGACGGGTAAGTGGGTCTGATCTACCCGCTGGCCGCTGGTTTAAAAATAAAAAAGTGAAGTACCAAATTTACAGGCCAGAGAACCGAAAAAATTGAAATGTCATCCATCTCATCAGTCTCTCTCTCGCGTCGCCTGCAGTACCAAAATAAAAATGCGATTGAAGTTGCCACTTGCCATTGTTTGTTTGTATGAAAAAACCTGCAAAATGAGTGATGATGATCATTAGTTTTGTTGTTCTACTGTACAGGACGATCTCGTTCCGTGAGTTTCGCGAAGAAAGCTGTTGCCGCTAATGCGGCTGTACCTCCATTAGAAACTGTAGCCGAGGAATCCAATGGCACTGATGCTTCTCTTGCTAATGGAAATGGGGTTGGTTCTTATCTATATAGATTCAATTCATCATTTCATTTCCCCTTTTGTAACTTGAACTACTGTCTATGTATATAGATTGATCAATTCATCATTTCATTCTCTGTTGTGTTATATTTATAATATAGGGTGTACCTGACAGAAAGCAGGCCAATATTGCATCAACAGCTATGCTCACTACAATGATACGGACAAAAACTATTGCTCCTGATCTTCTCAGGAAGGAACCTGAGCAAGAAGATTTTGTTAAATTGCAATTTAACCCCAATGGTACGCTACCATTACAATCTCCTTTCAATTTTTTCCAATTTACCATTACTTGATTGGATACCATACCAGTGGTTAGCTTACCAGTGTCTATGTTATGTTTCTTAGTTTCATGTGAATAATGTTACTCATTATAAAATTTTGTAATGGTGTTATGTATGATATTCCTTTGTCGTTTTATCTTTATGCGAATGAGTTATGATGCATTGTTTGCCAATTATGTGATGTGATTTGTTCCAATCAATATTTGAAAAATTCGGTGACTAGTAATGTTCTGATAAGGGTGTGTTTGTCGCTCTCCGTTAGAATTGCCAGTCATCACAGCGCTTGTGCTTATGTTACTATGAACTCTTCATTGTGAAATGGATGGAGAATTCAAATTTAAGTTGCAAACATGGGATTGTCTGAATTCATCCATGGCCTTCTTGCTCTTGAATAAATTGTGTAGTTCTATACAGCTGCTACATGGTTTTTACTTGTTGTACTGGTTTCTTTCTTCTTTTATTAATGATAGAGATGCCATCGGAGGATGAGGAGGCGTCTTGCAAAATTCTGCAAGATTGTCTTGCCAAGAGGAAAAGTTACGTGTTTAGGGAAGCTGTTGCTCCATGGCAAGTCATAACTGATCCTGTTGCTGCAGAAGCAGAAGAATCCAAAAACCCATTTGAATACATTCCACAACCGAAATCTGATGTAAGTAAATTATGCTTTTGTTCTGTGATTGATTCATACATGTTTACCTGAAAATCTCTTTTCAGTTTGCTGTTTTGTTAAGCAAAAACCTGATGAATCGAATTTCAAATTCGTGCAGCATTATTTTAAGATGGAAGACGGAGTGGTTCAGGTTTATGCAAACAAAGATTGTGAGTGCTTTTAATGTTTCCCAATTAGTCCCAGTAAATTACTCCACTCCTATATACTTCTACTTTCAATCATTTTCTCTAAGAGTACATTTTCTTCCTTTGCAGCAACAGAAAAACTTTTCCCTGTTGCGGATGCTACTACCTTTTTCACGGATTATCAGTATATGATTAAGGTTCTCACTACTGGGGATGTTCTAACCCTATGTTACAAGCGACTAGAGCTTTTAGAGCAGGTTGGTGGAAGTTTCTTATAGCAAATAGTTAATGCATTGGTTGTCATAATGGGATGTCGAGAATTGGTTAACTAAATTTGGCTTGCTTGTCGCTTACAGAAATTCAACCTTCATCTGATGCTTAATTCGGACAGAGAATTCCTGGCTCAAAAAAGTGCAACACATCGAGATTTCTATAATGTCAGGAAAGTTGACACTCATGTGCATCACTCAGCCTGCATGGCCCAACTACATCTTTTGACATTCATCAAAGATAAACTGAAGCAGTTCCCAGACGATGTAATGCTTCGATTATCCTTCTTTCAGCTTCGTAACTGTTATTCTGGCCACTATAAACTAAATCAAGTTTCATTCCTTAATTTTCAGGTGGTTATGAAAAAAGATGGGAAAGAAATGACCTTGAAAGAAGTGTTTGAAAGCCTGGATTTAACTGGGTATGATAAAACTTATGAGGATAGTAAACCTAAAAAGCAATGGGAAACTATTTTCTTTCTTTTAGTACTATTCTTATGACCGTCTCCATATTTATTCCATGAAGTCCATTATCTATTGCAGTTACTGCCTATAGTTTTATTTGGTCGTTGATGAACTGTTTGGGTAAAACTTGACAGGCATGATCTGAATATTGACCTTCTAGATGTTCATGCTGACCAGAGCACCTTCCATCGCTTTGACAAGTTTAATTTGAAGTATAATCCTGCTGGCCAGAGTGACCTGAGAACAATCTTCATGAAACAGGACAACTACATTGATGGTACGAGATAGCTTGGATTGCAATGCCTACATATAATTAAATATGAAATAGCGATGGACTTATATTTTACTATCGATGACATGAATCACAGTGAGCTGTTATCACAGTTTACAGAGGCATGATATAGGATTATTGTTTTGTTTTATGAAATGTTTTATTTTGTTGTTTGTAGTTTAACATGTCATGTTTGCAACAGGTCGTTATTTGGCTGAAATTACTCATCAAGTTTTCCGTGGTCTGGAGAACAGTAAATTTGATGTTAGTCTCTGGAACCTTTTGATCTACATACTATAGATTTTGTTAACTGCAAGTTGCACATTTCGTGCTCTTTATAAATATCATACACATGAACTACTATCTTATTTTTTAAGTCCTAAATGCATAGTACCACCCATGGTTTGTCATGTAATGTTTCAGCAGGAACAAGTTTTTCGTATGGAAAACTTATGAGTTTAATATATAAGCTGATGTCTTGCATTTACACAGATGGCTGAATATCGAATCTCAGTTTATGGAAGAAAAAGGACCGAGTGGGATACACTTGCAGAGTGGGTTGTGGACAATAACTTGTACAGTGAGAATGTTGTGTGGTTGGTTCAGGTAAATTATTGATTATTGGATCTTGTTCAATTATGTTATCATCTATTATTTCAAAAATGAAGCAGATAAAGATGCAGCAGGTATTTGTGTCATTAAAAATGGGAGCCATATGTGTTCAATGCAGTAACTGGTACTTATAATGTCTACTAAAAGTTACACTGGTCACGAAACAAATAAGGTCCAGAATGATGAACAACTATCCTTGGTTTAAGAGTTTGTGAGTTTTGTAATCTCCGTGTACAATGTAACCCCAACCCCTGGTACTTTTTTTTGGTAGATTTGATGATAATTCTATCCTCACCCTATACTGTATATTGATTTCATCCAGGTACCCAGACTCTACGATGTGTACAAGAGTTCAGGACTTGTGACATCATTCCAGGATATCCTTGACAATGTCTTCTTGCCCCTGTTTGAGGTCACAGTGGACCCAGAGTCACATCCGAAGTTGCATGTTTACCTAAAGCAGGTTTGTTTGTTAATCACTTTGGCGTGCATTTCATATGGGTTATCGATGAGGTTATTTGTTAGAAACGTGTTGTCGATCAGAAAATATTACCAGACTTGTCTTAACTGAACCCCTTCAATTCTAAAAAAGCGTGCCTCTTTGTATCTGATAACAGACCCTTTGGCGTTGTCTTTTCTGAGAACAGACTCTTGGTGTGCTCTTTTGTTGCCTTTATTTGATTCTCCTTTGTAACAATGGGTTCTATTGTGTAATCACCATTAGTTTCTATGGTGCATTGTAGTATATTCACCTGCTGGTTTGTTTTATTAGGACTTCTAAAAATAACCTTATCTGCTACATGTGCTCATCCACATATCACCTTTTGTTTTAACAGGTTGTGGGTTTAGATCTTGTGGATGACGAAAGCAAGCCTGAACGACGGCCTACAGAAAACATGCCTACTCCGCTGGAATGGAATGGTGATACCAATCCTGCATTTACTTACTGGTCATATTATGCCTATGCTAATCTCTACACGCTGAACAAGGTGACTGAAACAGATTTATTTGATGAAAGCTAAGAGAGATTATTTGGTTTCATTATCTCATTGTCTTTTTCGGTACCATAAGCTAGGAAGTCAGTTCCTATGTGTAGATATAATTCTTTCAAGGAGAATTTTATCTATTATGGATCTAAAAATGGCTCCTGCAATCTTCGTTCTTTGTTACCTATATTTTTGACGTTTTTAAATATAATGTTTCAATATTGTTATTTTCAGCTTCGTGAATCAAAGGGCATGTCGGTCATTAAGTTCCGGCCTCATTGTGGAGAGGTAAGCTTTAATTTCATATTTTGATCCTCCACCCAACCACCACAATCTCAAACAGACTGAGAATATTTTAACTTGATCAGGCTGGGGAAATAGACCATCTTGCATCATCATTTCTCTTAGCTCATGCC
Source organism: Plantago ovata (assembly GCA_028274465.1). NCBI lineage: Eukaryota > Viridiplantae > Streptophyta > Magnoliopsida > Lamiales > Plantaginaceae > Plantago > Plantago ovata. Next base: position 39,049,233 of record CM051455.1, on the reverse strand, counting down.
ATAGCGCACGGAATCAATCTGAGAAAAGCACCTGTCCTTCAATATCTGTACTACCTAGCCCAGGCAAGTGGAAGAAAAAAAAAGTTATACGAACCATCTCTTCATGTATTATATTTCTGATTGTTAAAATTGTCCTCTTAAACATCAGATTGGTCTAGCTGTGGCTCCTTTGAGCAACAACTCTTTGTTCCTTGAATACCATAAGAATCCATTCCCCAAGTTCTTCCTGCGGGGCCTCAATGTTTCCCTCTCGACTGATGACCCGTTGCAAATCCACTTCACTAAGCAAGCACTGGTGGAAGAATACAGTGTAGCTGCCTCGGTGAGTATTTGATAATTTGGTTTTCACTTCAAATGGTGCCATGAATGATCTCAAAATCCCTTACACTTTCTATTTACAGGTGTGGAAGTTGAGTTCGTGCGACTTATGTGAGATCGCTCGCAACTCAGTGCTACAATCTGGTTTTTCACATGCCAAAAAGGTAAATAATAAAAGCTATAGACAAAAATTACTAGCTGCATTCGTTAAGGTCCTATTTCAATCAGCTTTTTATTCTACTTTTGTTCATTTCTTTTCCAGAGTCACTGGCTTGGGAAGGATTACTACAGAACAGGGCCAGAAGGAAATGACATTCGCAAGACAAATGTCCCTTTCATAAGGCTCGAAGCTCGTGACCTGGTAACGTGCTTAAATCAACTTGATTCACTATTTTCCCTTTCGTAGTAGATCAAGCCTGGAAAACTCACACAACAACTTTTACATTTTTTGTTCAAGATATGGAGAGAGGAAATGGACCATATATACATGGGGAACGCTACCTTCCCTCAATACATTGACCCGTGAAACAAACTGGCGTTGGCATGAAACTCGAATGCAATATCAAGCTCAAAAGACGACATCAGACTGAGATTGTTTTCGATTTCATTCATTTTCCTCTGAAGTTTCATCTAAACCTTCCTATATTCCCTTTTTAAAGAATAAGTTGACTGGTGTGGTTGCATCCCCCACAAGAGGCGCGTATTATATATATATTGCGTTACATTGTGTTGGTTAAGAGTTGAATTTTGTAAATTAGAGTTCGGTTGTTGTATGGTGATGTATCATCTTTAACGACCCTAAAATAAACAAGCATGTGATTTGAGACTCATTTTTCGGCTGCTGTGTAAAACAAAAAGTGCCTGCTTTGCGAGTTTACTGTTACATACGGTTTATACTAGTGAACAATGGTAAAGTTAACATTGTTAGAAGAAGATTCATTCAGAAGAAGAGACTCGATAGTTAAGCATGTTTGAATTGCAATAATATTTGGATAGTTTATTTGTCCAGAATGGTTACACGACAATTGGACTAGGGATGTCAATTTTAGGTTTTAGACCGGTTCGGAACATAAATGACTCAGGTTCGATGTGAGTCAATTCTTTGGATCCAAATAGGTTCTAGATCCGAGTCAAAACCACCTTGAACTTGTGTAATTTTCCAACAATAATGTATCGTTTCGAAACTTGGACAGATTCGGAAAACATTGTTATCGGGCCATGACAATGGTTGAAATTAAATGTTACTAATATTGAGTGTCTGCTATGGTGTGTTAAAAGTTAAACTCATACTAGTTGCACCACTAGTTTATCTCTTGTAGTCTTGCTAATCCAATTGTTTCTAGTAGTAGATCACTTGGTCCTTTTAGTTCGAGAGTCAGGGCCGGCCTAAGAAGAACAGGTTCAATGGGGACTCTGTCTCGATCTCCTTCTGCTATTGGTTCTAACACGAACCTGCCCAGAGAATGACTTGTTTTGGAATTTAATAAAGTTTAGGTGGTCAATACTCAATAATAATTTTTTTAAAGGATCAAATGTGATATTATGGATAGGGGGAAATCAAATCATCATCAGCTCAGCTGTGTATTGCACAGTGCACACAAACTATCCAAAAATGGCTGCTACACTCAGCCTCTCATCATCATCATCATCTTCTCATCCAACACTTCCCAATCTCTCCTCTTCCAAAACTACTCGCACTCTTTCTCTCTACTCCCTCTCCAGACCTTCCCCAATTCAATCCCTCTCCGCGTCCCTTCCCCTCAGGAAAACCACCCTCACGCGCGGCCGTCTCATAGTTTCGGCGGTGAAGAAGCTATCGGAGGCTGAGACTTATCCATCCGATGGCGGAGCTCTCCCTTCCGATTCCGGCGTCTACGCGATTTACGACGGTAGCGAAGCCCTTCAGTTCATCGGCATCACACGCAACCTCGCAGCCAGCGTTGCCACTCATAAGAAAACCGTGCCGGATCTCTGCTCTTCCGTTAAGGTATTTCAAAAAATTTAACCTAATTTTGGCTCATCGATATGTTTTTTACTGTTTTGTGATGTTGCTCAATTTCTGATTTAGTTCAAGTAATTGGAGTTGGTTCTAAGGATTATTTCAAGTCTCGTTTTGTTTAATACTCCCTTAAATTAAACGCTTAGTAATTAGTACTAATTAGTATTATTGGTTTGTAGGGTATGTTTTACTGTGTAGGATATTTGTGAGGTTTTGGATTCAAGTGTCGGAGATTTAACTATATATATGGAAGTTATTTATGTAGTCTAGATAAATTAACTTAGAGAGAATCAAAGGATTGAAAGTGAGTGTTGGTTGGTAAGATTCTCCTCTCTGGAAATCTGCCCATGGCCAGGATGAAATAACATGACAGAAGGCCGGAAGGGTCTTTTGGCGAGCTGGAGCACTGAAGCCCTTCGTCGTTCAGCTCTCATGGAATGCTACAGCTGGGTGACCTGAAACCAGGAGGGTCTACCCCTAAAGGAAGGAGTTGTAGGCAGTTGAGGATGGGTGGGCTCACACATGGCCTTTTAGACTGAAGACATGGTGAACTGCTGCCAGCTGGGATTCAAGAAGGCTAGGCCATTTTGTTGATTATCCCTAGAGAAAACCGGAGATTTTAGAGGCACGTTAAGCACATACTTGGGTAGTGCTTTAACGGTTGTTGACCCATTTCATCAGTTTTCAGTCCATTATCTCCCATCTCTTAGTTGTATAAATAGACGAGGCAGGAAGGAAAAAGAGAGATCATTCCATCCATTCAACTTGTAAACCACATTGTCAGAAAAGCTTTAAAAATACTTAACCCTCATAGAAACGACCAAATCTCTGGTTTTATTCTATTTCTCATCCTTTTATTTAATTCGTCTTAATTTCGGGAATCAACAGTGAGCAAGTAGCTTTTTACTAGAACAACAACTTCGGACATTATTGCAGATATTTTTCTAAAGAAAAGTAGCTCCCTCTTTCTTGTTGAGCAGGGTGTTTTCATTTTTTTGACATTCTCATTATTATCACTCTACAATTAGCAACATGTGAATTCTGTTCATTTCTCTAGTGTTTGTGTAATACTGATGAGCTACCAGTCTGTGACTCTGTGTTATCCATTGGTGTGTTGCATGTGTCTCTAACTATATATTGTAGGCGCCGGCACTGTTTTACAACTAAATGCTATTTGCACAGAGTGAGCTTGGCAGAATATGAGCTTTGGACTCTTGAGTATATCTCGGAACTCCTGCAGCTAACTTGCTTTCCTACCCAACCTTGTGATTTGTCAAGGGCTTTTCGTGTCCATGAAGCTTAATATAGATCACGTTGGGCATTTGTTTATGTGTAATATGCTAAAATGTACAACAGTTCAATCTTTTATATATGGATGAATCCCCATCTTTTGGTTAGGAAATGTAGGTTCCTCGTATTGCTAATGGATTCCATGAGCCCTTCTTTATCTTAGTAATGTGTGGGATATTCATATACCCTCCTCCAATCTAATTAAAAAAATAAAAAAAAGTGTGGCAAATTCTTGTTTGGAGGTTCTTTTAATACGGTATAACTGGTAAGAACAATTTCATTTTACAGTCATCTATGATGGTGTGATTTCTTGCAATCTAAATGTGGAGATCTTGTCTTCATAGAATCTAAATGCAGATGATTTTACACAATGCAGACCTAAATGATTGCGTGATCTTTTACTTGCATTCTAAATGTCCGGATAGTTTATCTCTTTATTTCCACTATGCGAACAATAATCATTCCATTTCCATGTTGTAGATTGATGTCGTGGAAGATCCAGATAAAACAGCTTTAACTGAAGCATGGAAATCTTGGATGCAAGAACATATAGCAGCTACTGGAAAAGTTCCACCAGGTAATGAACCAGGAAACACAACATGGGTAAAGAAAGCTCCAAGAAAGAAATCTGATCTGAGATTAACACCAGGCCGCCATGTTCAGTTGACTGTACCCCTGGAAAATCTCATTGACAAGTTGGTGAAAGAGAACAAAGTGGTAGCTTTCATCAAGGGATCGAGAAGCGCCCCATTGTGTGGATTTTCCCAAAGGGTGGTGGGAATTCTTGAAAGTCAAGGGGTCGATTATGAAAGTGTGGATGTGCTAGATGAAGAGTACAATAATGGGCTGAGGGAGTCATTGAAGAAGTATAGTAATTGGCCTACTTTCCCGCAAATTTTCGTGAATGGTGAATTAGTGGGTGGCTGTGATATATTGACCTCCATGCATGAGAATGGGGAACTTGCTGGTCTATTTAAGCAGTAGTGATGTTGATTTTCTTGATCATATTTTTGGTAATGGAATGGAGAAAGATGCTTGGCTTCTCACCTAGTTGCCTTCCTCAAATTTAAAATCATGGGAGAGGCTTGTTTGTTGTTCTTATGTGAACCATGCTGAACGCAAGATGAGAGCAGCGTGTAGAAAGTTAGCGTTTTGACTGTGGTACTCTGTATTTGGCAAAATAGTTATAATATCATTAACTCTTAAAAATCTTCCATTCTATTTGAATGCATTATGATGATGGTTGATGTTGGAGTTGCGATTTTCAACACGAAGTCGTTCACATCACAATGCAATTTTGCATAGTCTTCCTATTTAGTTCTGCAAAGGCTAAAATAATGTAGGATCTTTGAACACAAAGATCCATCTCGCGTTTCATTTTGTAAAAACAAAAATTTAATCTTTTTTTATTTTTAATTACTTTTTTAAAAATTATTCAGATAAATGAAACAAAGTGAAACGGGAAGCTTCGTAGAGAACAGATGGATTAATTATTATATATCCCAGCACCAGCAGAAAGTGTTTCCATTAAAACACCTTTTATTTGCAAGTGGACTGATCCACCACCAGACTAATCTGCAAATTACATTTAATAACTACTAGAACTACAGTTTACAAGCTTTCTGGAACTAAATCCGATAACAGAGAGCTGATCACAACTGTTTAATAACGTGATCAACATGAGTTATCACGAAGAACCAGGTAAAACCGATCAACAATAGCAGATGGATCCGGGTAAATTCTGCAGACAACTTGTTCAGAAGTCTGCTTATAACAACAATCGTCACAATTCTACCCACAAAGACTAAACATACACTTCTCAGTCTTCTCATGATACCCTTTATTTCTCAGTAATAATAACAAAGATGATTTACGTACTAAACAGATGAACCAGAGACTACGAGCATTCACAATTGTTTAAAGCAGTGAATTTATATCATACTACTAGACTGTAGTGAAACAACTGCCAAGTCAGTAAACACAAGGTTTGATTTCTCAGCAATAAAAAATAAATACTTCATAGTTAACAAACATGCATCAGTGACTCCTCACTACAGAATTGGCCTTCCTGCAGAAGAACACTTGTATATCAGTCTGTCTGTCTAGCACCTTCGCTTCAAATCTTTCATCCCTCTTTCTAGTCCAGTCAGGATCCTCCTGGGCACTTGCAAGCAAATTAACTCCAAAGATGATATAATAGACATAAGAAGAGCTAGATTCCATCCACATGTTAACATTTCTCACATTAGTAACCAAATGCCTATTCTCAACGCCCTACAAACAAGAATGTACACAGTTTTTTACTACTTGGATCGATTGATATATATTTAGATAGCAAAGAAAGGAATTAAAGACAATACTAACATCTTACCTCCTGTTTGAAGTAATCATCCAGTGCAACCTTGGCCATGACTTTTAGGTGGTGGTAGGACTCGCCACGAGACCTCCTGTCGTAGATTATCTTCTCCCTTGGCTTTAAATTAATTACACCATTAATAGGACCAGGATAGTAACTGTAGTTGAATCCCTACACATACATAAAATCAAAATGAAGCAAAGATTTAAAAAAAAAAAATCATATTCAAGAGTACACTATGTTCGTAAAATTTAGTCATATAAGAACATTTTTTAACATATTCGTATACTCGATACATATTTCATATGGATACATTCAAACAAGACTATTTACATGTACTTATCTACTTATTACAGAGACATACAGATAGATTAACAATGGAGATCGAATGGAACAAATTATGATCAAATACTACTAGTAATAATAGCAAAATGAAAGAAGATACCTCGCTTTCGATAACAGACGTAAAATATTTTTGAACTTTATTGAAAAGCATGTCATTCCTTTTGGGAGAAAGGCTATCATCCTTAATCATATCGAAAAGCTGGTTCTTAGGTAGTGCGTTCAGACCCGAGATCACTTTCACGGGATCAGTGATACTTGTGATAAGACTTGAGGTCACTTCCACGGGGTCTGATTTCTGATTTCCAGCAACAGATTGGTTGGATGGTTCTACCACGGAAAGTGTGCTACTCCCCTTAATATCACAATTGTGGACTTTTGTTTCCACCTCAATTGGGTTGTACCCTACACTGGCACGAAAAGTCTCAATTCTAGCACCCCAAGCAGCAGTGAACGTTAGTTTCAAATTATACCACATGGAAACGGATATCATCACCAATTGGACATTCAAAACCTGAAATCCACTTGACTGCAGGCAGAAACATTGTTTAATTGTAGACTTAATTAATCAGAGATTGAGTAGAATTATGAAATACTAGCTATTAATTGAAAGAGATAAGTTAGGATGTACTCCCTCCGTCCCAGAACAGTTGCACCATTTTGACATTTTGGGCGTCCCGTTAGAGTTGCACCATTTTATTTATTTGCCATATTTGGACATGGTTATAATAATTTTATATTCCATCAACACATTTTTGTGGCCACAAATCCCCCATAAAGTAAAATCAACACCCACTATCAATATAACTCAATATTTAAATCTTCTCCTTATTTTATGTGTCCAAAATCAAATGGTGCAACTGCTCTGGGACGGAGGGAGTATGTACAGTGTAGCATATATAGTATATAAACTCACCTGTTTTTGGTTGTAATCCTTGAGAGCGAGATTAGACAAGTACATCAAATGGTTATAACTTTCTATATATCTGTCACGCTTGTCGATAATATACTGTCTTGGAACCACCAGAGTCAGACCCCATATAACACCAGGGAAGTCTGTACATTCGTATACCTGGACATAAGCAAATTAGCAAAAGGTAAACTTATCATAACCAAATGGTAAAATAAAACTAGAATTTTATTTTTTAGCAGCTACTCCCTCCCGCTCTAAATTATCCAGTTTGACTTTTTTCGTTTAACAGTGTTCAACTTTGACTCCCGATTACTCTTAAACTATAATAATTATAAAGTATTTGACGAAATCATGTTATGAAAATATAGAACTTAAATTTTCATAATATAATTCTATTAAATATTTTATCATTATAGTGTAAGAGTAATTGGGAGTCAAAGTTGAAAACTGTTGACCGAAAAAGTCAAACTGAATAATTTTTACCAGGACAGAAGGAGTACATGAATTTTATTTATCAAAAGAACAAGCACAACATAATAACATGGCTAAAATATACCTCGCTTAGTTCGACAGTGCAGATATTTGCGTATCTTGGGTATTAGTTTAACCTTCTGGTCGAGGGATATTGAATTATCCATTTCCATCATCTCTAAAATATCAACATCTGTATTTTTCATCACCATTCCTATCAGTCAGTTTGACATACTCCTCGTTCTATCCTTCTTCCAGGTCTTTAGAATCGTCCTGATCTTCTTCTTCTTCTTCGGAAGAATCATAATACTGAATGTTTGGATCGAACTCTTCTTCTTCTTCGATTTTTCGTTCTAACGGCACCATTATAGCAACAGAAGGCGCCTCATCCTCAGTAGTTGGTTTGTGAGATGATAGATCGATTGATTCATCTTCCATGGTCGCCCCCTTATCATCATCTTCTTCCATGAGCGACACCTTAATATCATCGTCGGCAGTCATATTGTATGTTTTGTTTTTTTTATTAATAAGTGTAGCTATTAAAAAGTTAGGGTTTTAAATATTTGCAACATTTTATAATTTGGCAGATCGAGTATTCCTATATTGATATTACTACCTCCGTTTACAAGTTGCACAGATATCTTCCTCAACATATTTTATATTTTTAGATTTATTTTTATCTTTTTATTAGAATAATAATATGGGGTGAATTTGTATTATTTAAGTTTACTCACCTGAAATAATTTAAGTTTATAATTGAATCAATTTGTTTGAATTAACCCTCCGATGAAAAAGTAATCAAAGGCTCACAATACTCCACTCACCAAAGACTGGATCAACGCCCAAACTCACTCGACGCGGATCGCTTATCTGAACCACCGATCAAACTCCAAAATCAACGACACAAAATTACTCTCCTCACACCCCCTTCTCATATAAAACCCCCAAATCTCACCATCTCCTTTACCACTTAAAAAGAACACTTCCTCCTCTCTCACTTTCTCACTCAATTCAACAACTCTCTCTCTCACTAGCAAAATCAACATGTCAGGAAGGGGCAAGGGCGGCAAGGGTTTGGGAAAAGGCGGAGCGAAGCGTCACCGGAAAGTTCTCCGTGACAACATCCAGGGCATCACCAAGCCGGCCATCCGCCGTTTAGCTCGCCGTGGCGGAGTCAAGCGTATCAGCGGTTTGATTTACGAGGAGACTCGCGGTGTGCTCAAGATATTTCTCGAGAATGTTATCCGTGATGCTGTCACCTATACTGAGCATGCTCGCCGGAAAACTGTGACGGCGATGGATGTGGTTTATGCTTTGAAGAGGCAGGGAAGAACTTTGTATGGGTTCGGTGGTTAAATTTGTTAGGGTTTGCTTGTAGATTTAGGATTTACTGGTTTCTGTTGTTAATGGGAATGGAATCTCGCTTTGAATCTCTATAATAGAGTGTTTTACAGTTTAGATATGAATTTCAATGCTAAAGTGTTCCATTGGTAAAAGTTTGAAACACAAACTAAGCAAAAGAACAAATCGTTTTAGGTTTAGTTGGATTGTTGGAATAACACAAGTGAAATTTTCAATTAGGTCTAGGCTCAAACTCGGGATGAACTCAATTCTTCGTACTCCTTAAGTTTGAATAATATAGCTTGCTCCTCTGTTGCTGTGGCTTGCTCCTCTGCTGCTGTCTCTGTCTACATGCAACGAGGCTGCAAAAGCTTTGGATAACCAGCAGCAAGTCTTTCACAGGAACCGCTCTTAAAAAAACATGAAAATTCAAACAGAGACGGCAGAAAAGAGGAATAGGAAAAGCAATGATGTTGGTTTGAAGGAGGAAAAGAGGTTAAAAATTAAAATAGAGTCGACAGACAATCTAGTCTGCTGTGAGTATAACAACATTACCTGTGTATTGACAGAATGATACAAGTGCACTGTATATGTATAAGGTTGCAAGTACGTATATATTGACCTAAAAAAATGACCAAACGAAATAGAGTGACAAAATGACCAGAGTCTGCACTTGTTGATTCTGAATAAAACATCCAACTCCTAGCTTATGCATAAACCAGAACTGCATGGGAGACTTGAAGCAGAAACAAGTCATGTGCAAGACTTCAAGCAGAAGCTTTGGCCATCTCTTTTACCATAGTCTTCACAAACAGTTCACCGGCTCTATATGATGATCGAACCTGGTACAGATCATAATGTCAGATACAGTATTTAATTGCATCAAACTCCACACCACACACGAACCATCAAGACAAGGATCCTGTTTGTTTTATGTTCTGATTCGGTTTCAGTTTTACTAAATGGAATGCATTTAAGATCACTGTCATATTTTAGTTCATACACCCACAATATCTTAGGAGCACTTGAAAAGCCAAACCAATTGCGTACAAATGCAAATCAAACACAACAAACATGGATTTATTTTTCTCAAAAAAAAAATACAGGGGCTGGTTTTAACCTTTTGTTTCATGTCCTTGCACAAACAAAAAGAGAGAAGCAAATCAGGCAAAGGCATGAAATCAACAATAACGCCAAAATATAACCCAAATTGGATGTGAAGTTTACCAGAGGTCCACTTGCAACATAGCGGAAACCAATAGATTCACCATAATCCTTCCAGAAGGCAAACTTTTCAGGGGTCACATACTCTTTAACGGTAAGATGCAACGGGGTAGGCTGCACAAAGAAACATGGCACAAATTGAGATTATAAGAAACATTAACACTACACAGGATGAGTGGAGAACGAGGCATCATCATCAAAAGATGCACCTATCCCCCTTTCTCCAAAACCTACAGATAGATCGTAGATCATAAAGTATAGTTGGATATCATTGCACATTCCAGGAGTTTTGAACTCTCCAAAAGAAATTGTATTGATTGGCTTATGCATTTTAGTGTTACAAGTAATAATTTCTGTCCGAGTAAGGCACTTAAATCCATATCCTTTTAAATGCCGTAAAATTCACTTTTTGGGTGGTCAGTACTAAAACTTTTACCAAGAAGAAATTGAATTTCTATCCCTTAATTCATTCTTCATATAACATAATACTCAGAAAACATTTTTTAACCTTTATCCCTTAATGTTTTTAACTGTCCTGTGAAGCATTTAGTGGAAGTACTATTAGATAACATAATAGATATACTATATTTTGGAAATTTATGGTTAATTTATATTCAAATAAATATTTTACTGCTAGTTGTATGAAATCATGTACTATGAAGGCCACCACCATGTGAAATTTCCATCAAAACTAATAATGCCATGCGGAAGATGTTACATATTGTGATATACTGATATGCTAAAGACCGGAGGGGGGGGGGGGGCTATGTAAGACACTACAGCAACAAAAAGAAAAAAAAGAAAAAAATCTGGCTTACACTTGCTGGTCCGTCCATTTGACTAGATTTAGCTTGTCAAATTGACACATGACTTTGTAAATTAGCTATAAAGGATTTAATTTTAGCGATATTAAAAGTTATCTATTTCTCTTTTGGACTTAAATATTGCGAATTCAGTGAAATTTTTAGGAAAGATATGTTTTCCTAACAGTAAGAAAAACCATATCACCATCACCCCAAAAGGTTTTGGCACATTAGCACAAATAGGGTTTTCCTAATGTTTAGCAAAAACAGGTCATCGTTTTCCTGAGACTCACTCGAATATGGCTAAACGGTTATAAACGCCATATACAAAATCTCAGGAATCCAGGAAATAACTCCACCACATGATCCAGTGCTGGAGTTGTTATCAAGGTGGATTAAAAAACAACACGTTTTCCTCAACCACATTCCAATCTGAAACTCCAAACAGAACATAATAAACCCAGACTTTTCCAAAGGCTCTACCTCTACACCATAATCTTTTTCTTTCCAAATCCTCCAGAACTAACTTAATTTGAACAAAAAGGCTTTGACAGAGCATTTTATTCAAAAGCACAGGGGGGCTCAATTTTGTGCATTAACAATGGCATATGAAGACTTGCGCATATCAGCATATGCAGCATTTTCATAGCCCTATTGGCATCATACTCCCACAAATAAAAAGTTGCAACTCCAGTGAAACATATTAACCACAAACTGGGCATTTTCACATATCAGTTAGCAGGGTTCCTAGTCCGTGCACATGGCCAGACCAGGTAGACAACTTATTCCTCATGGGGAATCACATATCACTGATTCCCCAACTTCTAGAATGTAATAGTTCGCATGGGGGAGGTAGGTATATTATATGACAGGCAATGTAGCCATATACTGCAGATTGTGCAAAGAGGCTATTTTCGCTTTTCAGCAGGCCTGGCAATTGGTCTGGTCCGGACCAGTCCACCATCGGTCCGGACACGTACGGATCGGATCCATGTTGGACCAATTTCAAAATTTCGGATCGGACTCGGATCCGATCCAAAAAATTTCAAAAAATCTGCACAAAATATGCTTTTCTGGTCGGATCCGGACCGGTTAAAACCGGTCCGGGCTCGGATCGGACCCGATGAGTTGTAGTAAATGTTTTTTGGTCCCGTCCGGATCAGAACGAAATCCGCAGATTGGGCCCAAATTACCAGGCCTACTTTCAGATTCTTACAACACATCAATAATAATGAATAGTTAACCATTACACAGGCTTTTATAAATATTATCAGGTAAAAGAAGAACGGAAATCCTTCAGACAATGGCAGCCACAGAGCTTGGAAAGTTCTACCATAAGCTAATTGACACAATCAGTTCCTACAGAAGTAAAGTTAAAATGTGTGGGTGTAATATCTTCTGGTGTACATATACAGTCATGAACAACACTACAGTTAAGTTTATAATTTTTTATGATATACAGTAGCTACTAAGCTGTTCGGGTTTATAAGACTACTCCAGCACTATTAAACTATGACTCAGAAGACGCAAAAAGCAAATAAAATAACATTCCACTTAAACATTTTTCCTAAGACTTACTCCAAAGTTACCAATTTGTTTAACATCTACTTCACAGATTATGTAATTCAAGTTTCACTCCGACAAATTTAATTTGCATGCAACACTGTGCTAAGTTGAGATAAACTTATAGGGAAGTATTTAGCTAACTGGGTGAGATCAATTAATTGTAATCCTGATTTAGTTTATTACCCATCTGTCACTGGAAGTACTTCGTACTAACCTGTAAGTACTGCCCTAGTGTCAAAATATCAACATCTATGGCCCTTAAATCAGCCATGGCTTCCTTCAGCTCATCATCGGTTTCACCAAGTCCCAACATAATAGATGATTTTGTTATCATTCCTTCCTTGCTAGCTTTTGCGTGTTTCAGAACAGATAAACTTTGCTCATACCTGTAACATGACACCAAGCATCTTAGTATAATCTTAAAAAACAAACATGTAGAGTGTATGCACACTCTATTTTCCTGTCTCAAGAGCTACATTGGGTTTTGACAAGAAGAGTAGAAGATGATGTTCAGGCATGGAGGAGGATGATCGGGGATGGAAACTTATGGTTCAGAATCTAATGCACAATCAGCCTGGCAATGAACAGAAAACCACCAAACCAAATATAAAAGCAGTAGATAACAAGAGTACACTATATCAATCACATACCAATTTTCTAAGTTGATTTTTATTCTAAATGTTATCAATAATTTCATATTCGTCCACGTTTGACTATAAGGTGCATAACTGGTAGACCAGTGTAGCAACAAAATGCAGGATGGCTCAAGAAGTTTCTGAGGTGCTCTATTATGAAAATACTGCATCTAAAGTCTAATCAAGGAAACCGAGATAAAGCCTAGCTCGTCTTCAGGCAATATGATGCAGGTCAATCATATTTCTTCTATAAAATCAGAATCAAAAGGTTTTATCTCAGGAAAATGCAATTCCAAGAAAATGTCCTGATATACCAAAGCAAACATAAGTAACTCGATGAATCAAAATTAGCCTTTTTTAAATTCTATTCTACACTATTAGAATTTCTAAAATCGGATAAATGAAAGGAGCATTGGCTGAAGGACAAATTCATAGGCACTAAAAATAATTGAAATATTATTGCATGAAATAAAGAGAACTGAGAGTGCCACTCACATGTATAGAAATAGTTTTTTGGCAAGAGGCACGGTTAAATTAAGATAGTTAATAAGAAAACTGAACTAAAAATTCGCCATCTGATGCAAACTATCTAATCTTGAAAACTGAGTTCAACTTTGACCAACAAAGACAAGTTTACTGAGGCATTCCAAGTAAAGCATACAAACCCACTTACCCTGCTCTCGGATCTCTAACAATACGTTGAAGCCGTTTCACTGTTTCGATATTGTGAGCAAAAACATCTAACCCTGACTGAACAAGATTTGAAACAGCCTTTAAATCACCTCGAAAATCAGAGGTTAGACACTCAACCATGATTTCAGGCTTCAGGATCTGCCAAAGGAATATACTGCAAATCAGACATGCACAAATGATTACAATAACTTGGGCACGAGATAATGCTGCCTTGTTTAATGTTGAGTCTGACTAGAACAGAAAACAATAAAAAGGCATCTTTGACAATTATTACAGGAAACATCATTTATGTATTCATTTGTCAAGTATGGTGCGTATCTTCCTTCAGATTTTAAACATATCCACAGTTGAAATGCAGAAGAAAAAAAAAGAATCAATGTTGAGACAACCTTCATAGCTCTGACGGTTTCAGCAAAATGGCCACTACCACCATCAGGTAGATCATCACGATCAACACTAGTTAGAACAATATAATCTACACTGCAAAACAAAAATCAAAATCAAAATCATGCAACAACTAGTTCCACAAACAGCAACAAGCAGAGTGACCTAATAATACAGCTAAAGTTGTAATAATACACTTTAAGCCCCCGATTCTCATTTCCACTTACAAGCACGAGTCAACAGATACAAGTGTAGCATTACACGGTTTATAACAGTTCTCAGATATGTTTGATGGTCGAACTGACCGGCTCAACCCGGTTTTAGAAACATTGATTGTGATGACAGAGTAATCAGTATGACAGTCAAATGTCAACTTTCAACCATTAAAAAAGTTCTAAACTTTTTTAATTGAACCCCTCTTGGATATAAAAATAAGACACTGGAAAAGTAAAACAACTCAAAACCTTGTAAAACGAAAGGTTAGCAAAAATATTGCATAAACACACAGCATTATGTATTTTGTACCAGATTCTAAATAGCTTTCACTATACTCAGGGCGGCCCACTCGTAATCACCCAATCAGACTGTATAATCACCTATACAAATAGAATATATGTCCTCAAAGCATCTGATCCAGGCAATAGCCCTTGAATTCCCAGCAAAAATTCAAAGACAGACACTTGAGCAACTAAAATCACCACGAAATAATGCATATGTTCCAATTCCTACAAATACATAATTTGGTATGCATGTAACACTAATACTGACAAGGTGGTGATTGGCTAAATGATGAGGACACATTCACAACTAAGATGAAAGCGCTACTGACTAGTTGGTAACTGAAATACCCAATTTCCTGATGGTACGGAGAATAAATTCTGTTAGATGGAAAGTTAGGGGAATGCATTATACAACTGACACGTTTTTTGCTAACAATTCTATGTCAAACATAAAAGAAACAAAACATAATAATACTTCAACACATAACAGAGAATGAATGATATACTAGTAATTGTGTGTACCCCCAACTGGCAATGGCCTCAGCAGTGTTGTAAGGCTCCATCGGATCGGGCGGAGCCGGATTTCGACTGGTCTTAACCGCACAAAACCGGCAGCCACGTGTACACGTGTCACCGAGCAACATAATAGTGGCCGTTGCAACACCATCTCCGCCCCCATTCCAGCACTCACCGATATTAGGGCACTGTGCCTCCTCGCATACCGTATTGAGCTTCAATCTCGAGAGTGACTCCTTGACCTCATCGTACTTGTCGCCCTGTGGAGCTTTCTGCCTCAGCCAGGCAGGCTTCTTCACGGTCTCATCTCGGCCAGTGTAGGGACCCACACCTCCTGGATAGGGGGGCTGCGATTTGGGGGTTGATTGGCAGCGGAAGGTAGTAGGTGTAGGGTTTGGGGAGTGGGTTTGGAAGGCGGGAAAGGGTTGGATTTGAGGTGGTTTGGAGATGCAGTGATGGATCATGTCTTTGAAATTGAAATTAGGAGTGAAATTGGCAATGGTGATCAATCGTGTAGCAGAGGTAATAACTATCTATTCAATCCCGCCATTGGAATCTCCGCCTCCCAATTAATTTAATTTTATTGTTCTTCCGCCGGTAAGGTGTAGGTAGGTGGCTTCTTTACTTGCTCTGCTTCAATTCTCCCTTTGTTTGTTACGTACGGACTAACTAATTCGGTACTACGAATTGGTAAGAATTCGGCAGCGGTTTTTCCTTTTTGTGAAATATAAACTTTTTGTTTTCAATGAACATCTTTTTCTGGTGAATACACAAGGCGAGATTGACGTTTGGGTTATGAAAGAATATGGATTGGTAGATTCCTGGACAAACTTCAAAGTATCTTATTCGAACCCCGATAGGTGAAGAGGAAGAAGGTCTATTCATAAATTATTATGATCAGACATTGCTATTGTATCATTTTAAAACGGGGACATCGAAGGGCGTGCTTGCTGATGGAGCTCGTTCTATTTACACCGATGGATGTACCTTTGTGGATAGCCTTGTATCCCCGATCCAACATGCCAGTGCAGATTGATGGAGTTGCTCAACTGCATTAGAGATTGGTAAGAACTAGATAGAGGATATGAACTCTGTTACTAGTTATCTTTTCTGCATTTTTTTTTTTCATGTTTGTTTTGGTTGGCTGTGCTGGTAAAAAGACGGTTGCTTTGAAACCTTTGTTTGTTTGTTGAGATTTATTCAAGATTGTAGTGAAAGTTTATATTATTAATTGCTTGTATGGTGGATAGAATTTGATATCGGATTAATTCAAAACTGACCTAGTAGTTTCAAATTGAATTATAGGTTGAGAGATTCAAAACTTTTAGTGATCACAGTACTCACTGCTAAGTATTACTCATAAAACATAATATAAATGTCCAAATAAATTATACAAAATATGATTGGAATTTGAAAACAAAATGGATATAATCATAACATTGATGTTTTTTTTTTTTTTTGATTTGTTTACACAAGTGTTTGAAATTTCTATGTTTTATTTTAAATCATAAGAAGGGGATGTAGCTTAGATGGTAGAGCGCTCGCTTAGCATGCGAGAGGTATGGGGATCGATACCCCGCATCTCCATTATTTTGGTTTTTATTCCCTTAAAAAAGATACAAGTATAGTTTAATATTTGTATATTAATTATTACATATAATTTTATTTTAAAGTTTAAAGTTATGTGGGCAACTTTATTCCTTTTTTTCGATGATTTTTGTTAAGATCTCCTAAAAATTAAAATTTCATAACTTATAGGAAATTTCAAATTTTATGTGGTTCAATATGTTTTCGTGGGGCATGTCCGAACAAATGTGTATAAATAAAAATTTTACTAGTATGTTTTCTGAATGTTTTAATATATTTTTCGGTGATTTTAGACTATTATCTATCTTTTTTTTCAATGATTTTTGTTAAGATCTCCTGAAAATTAAAATTTCATACCTCCTCCATTTTTTTATAAATGAAATTTTAGCTCATTTTGGTCATTTCATTTTATTTAAAGTTATAGGTCTTGACTCTCTAATTGAGTTAAATTCTAGGTGAGGCCATTCAAATTTATTCAAATTTTATGATGGAAAAAGCAATGAATGCATTTTCATACATTATTTATGCAATTAAATATTCTTTCATTTTTAGGTTAATCATTAACTCTTAATTTGTGTGTCATAGCTTAAACCTTCAATTAAACAAAAATGAAGGAAGTAACTTATAAGAAAATTCGAATTTTATGTGGTTCAATATGTATTTGTGGGGCAGGTCCGGACAGATGTGTACAAATAAAAATTTTACTAGTATGTTTTCTGAATGTTTTAATACATTTTTGTGATTTTAGACTATTATCTATCTAATATCTAATGTGCATAAAAAATTTGACGTTAAAAAAAGAAGAAGCTCTGCACTATAAAAAAGCCGAACTAGACAAAAACCAGCTCGCAGCGTAAGCTAGAATCGAGGTTGATTTGATAACATACCTTAAATAAATTAATTTTGAAAAAAAAGGAGAATTGAGAATTAAGACTCCAAAACGAACAGGCGTCAACGCAACCTGTTCAAACTCCAATTATGCTTCACTTCACTCTACTTCAAAAACTCATCATCAGCTGAAATTTCAATTCAATTCAATTCAAACATTCTCAAGTTTGAAACCCAAAATCGATCATGTTCGCAAAACGCCTCTTTCAGAAAGCTGCTGCTCATCGTCATCATCAGGTAATCAATCAAAATCTCTGATCAAAACCAACCGTTTTCCCCTCTCTTTGCATTGACTTTCAACTCAATCAATCACACTGTATTTCAAAACACAATTACATTTCCGTTGATCAATTGTATGCATCAGCATCAGCATGAGAAAGGACTGTTGACGGCCGATGACTTAAATTTCCGGATAAATGTACACTATGGCGTGCCTAATACGGCCTCCATCCTTGCTTTCGATCCAATTCAACGCCTACTCGCAATCGCCACTCTGTTAGTCTACTCTACGCTCACTCATCTTTCTAAGCTCATTGCGTTATTGTTTGTTACTCGTAGCCGTTTCGTAGGCGATTTGCTTATTTAAATCTTACTTAAACTGTTGCCGTTTTATTTTTGTTTGCCATATACAGCTGTTTGTTGAGTTTACTAGAAAGGATTTTGGAAATTCGGAATTTACATTCATAGATTGTGTATGTGATTTGGATCATATCATAACACTTTTAGCATTTTTACGTTTTATTTGTGGAGGCTCTAATTTGACGTTTATGCTGTTTTCACTAGAGTAACCCTTGCACTATTTACCTCTAGAACATCCAACTTTATTTCTCCAGATTTGGATTCCGGCTGTTTGTCTTAGATAGTTAGATTTATTCTTGCTTTACTGCACTGCGGAGTGGGTGTTTGGAATATGCATACATATAAGGGAGTCAGATCACCATTGTTTTATTTATCATTGTGACAGTGAAGGTAGTAATCCTGGGTCTCCTAGGAATCACCGTAAAGCGGAAATATATTTGGTCAATTTGTCATTTATCCTTCATACATAGTTTCCATTGGATTTTTGATAAATAATAGTTAAGTATGAAATTATTCACCTCATATAGTGGATCTCTAACTAGTAATATACAACATATCCTCCACCATCTCGAACCTTGTTATCTGTACTTATTTGAGTTATTTCCAACTTCTATACAGGGATGGTAGAATTAAGCTGATTGGAGGCGAAAACATTGAAGGCCTTCTAATATCTCCAAAGCTATTGCCGTACAAATACTTGGAGGTATTATCTCTAATATCAAAAAATCTTCAACACCATCTTCTTTGGTGGTATTATTACCCACATGTGCTGCTTTCATTATCAGTGTATCAGATGCACTTGACATGGCAGAATTCTGAGTTTTATCACTTGAAGGGAATCATATATTTAATAAAACCAGGGAACTTCAACTCTTGATCAAGTACAGCAAAATACTTGTTGGCAACTAGAGTACATAGACAATCTCATTTGTTTGGGCATTTCTTCTTTTATTCGACAAAGCCAGGATATTTGCTTTGTGCAAGGGGATCTCAGATGGTCAATCTATCTGAGTGTCAAAATTGTACAATGTACATACGGTTGCATTATTGTTTTCTGTTCATCAGCATTTCCTTCTATCATGCTTGTCAAAAACATTTTTTGGCGGTTTGTAGGATAGTCTCGTCAACAGTCCATCCCCATGCTATTCCAAGGTCTCCGCTGCCTATGAGCCAAAATATCTTCCACCCCTCCCAATTTTGGCATACATATGTTAAACAAATGAAGAATGGAAAGATGTTCAAACTTCTGGTGTAAACCAAACTCTTTTGTAATCCTTGTAAGAAAGTGGATCGGTATCAGGAACCTGGTGATGTTTATTTTCATTTTGATGAAGTATCATTTTGTTGAAAATCCATTTGTATGAAAATCTATAGAGATCAATGTTGCTTCCTTGATTTGAGTGCCATTTATGTATCATCTTATGAAGTAATGTCTTTTAATTGGCATATTCTACTTGTGAGGTAACTAAACCGTGCTTGTCTGTTTGCAGTTTCTGCAGAACCAAGGTCTGTTAATTGGCATAACAAACAATAATGACATTGAGGTATGCTATCTCCTGAATCTGCTGCATTCATGGGAAAAAAAACTTCTGTATTCTGGTTATGCATAATCACAAGTTCAACTCAGTTTCTTATATCTCAAAAGATAATTCTCTAACTACATGCTTTATTTCTGTTTTCGAGGCTGGTGCAGTTATGCAATGTTGAAGTTTTATTTGTTTAATTGCACACATACTTGAGAATTATGTTTGGAGGTGGAGTTTCTCTTCGTTTTTTGCATGTCTCCAGCCCGTTGCATGCTTCACATTTCCATTATCAATTTATACTAGTTACATTGACCATTTGTGACCCTATGAACATAACACATTCACCTTTCCGGACTATTTTTATTTTCTCAAAGATGAAGGCTATTTCTCTAAGGAGGTTGGTTGTAGAGACTTGATGCTTATACTCTCAGGAACATTTACCTTCAATTTTTATTCCATAAATATCATTAAGGTCTCAATCAGTTTTCACCATTCCATGTCCCCGTACCTACGATCAACACTTGAGCAGTGTACTTTAGTGTGATCTGGTTTCAGTTAGTTCAAAGCCATTTAAGTTTTATACTTATTTATCATCCTTCCCCACTAAAAACTAACATGGGTTAAACCTTATTGTCGGGGTAAAGATGTTAGTAAATTCTACAGTTAGATTGCTTGATCTACTACGTAAATTTTCTTTTCCTGCTCGTAGCATCAGCATTATTCTTATCAGCAATTCACAGGCCAACTTTGACCATTTGGACGAACGAGTAACAAGCTTAAAAAATGATTATAAACAATGATGCCTCAGCAACCCATTAACAATTTCACCTAAATGCCAACTATATTTCGAGTATTGTCATTGCAGATTTGGAATCTCGAGAGACGGTCAATAGCTTGCAGTTTACAGTGGGAATCCAATATAACTGCTTTTTCTGTGATCAGTGGCTCCTCATTTATGTATGACGTTGGTACTGATGTATATTTTTTACATATGATGCAGACCTCTATGAGGTTGCGTTTGGTAAGTTTTTACATGACACTTTCTTCCTTTCTGCTCTAGGTATGTTGGTGATGAGTATGGCTGGATTTATGTTCTTAAGTATGATACTGAAGATGGACAGCTTTCACGATTGCCTTATCACCTATGCCCAGATTATCTCACTGGCAAGTATTATGAGGAAACCCACTAAAATGTTTCTCCAGGACAGGGATTCATGTGCTTTCTATTTTAATTTGATTTCTTTATCTTGAATAGTCAGTAATAAAACATAATGTTGGAGTCTTAAGGTATTGCCACCTCTTCTTTTAGGATGCATTAGAATCATCTACAAGTTCAATTTCACAAGTCAGCTTGAGTTCTTTTCATGAAGGTTTCAGTTGACTAATATGCTCATAATGATGGCCATAGGTTATGCAGAGGACTGCATAACAAACAGAAAATAACTTCCACAATTAGGGTTCTTGTCCAGCCTAGAATTTATGACTCACTTATGTTTAGCTAGAGTAATGCACAACAAAAGTTCTGATTTAGAAGTATTATGTGACTGTGAATGCACACAACTGTTTTTACCCCATAAATATTATTTGTGCACAGCTAAGGACTAAGCCTCTATAGGTGAGTATGCGATTTTTAGAATGTGTCAGAGGGATTTTATTCCAAAAGCCTCTATCTTTATGTGTGTATTTTTAAGCTTCGTCCTGAATATTAACACAGTTGTACACACTACACAGCTAATCTCCAGGCCCCAAGGCTCTATATGACTGTGATTTTTAGAATGTGTTCAAGGGATTTTATACCAAATGCCTCTATCTGTAAGCCTGTGATTTTCAAGCTTTGTCCTGGATATGTTGAGATCTTCGGTGTTAGGATCAATGCATTCCATCACATATGTTTAGTTGAAAGTCTACCTCACTGAAGCTTTTAAATGATTTTGGCAGATTAATTGCATAGTAGTTTTTGCTGGATAAAGTAAATGTGTTTTGAGTTCGATTTCTGGTGAACAAACATTTTCCTTATCTGGGATTATAAAATTTAATAACAAATTTATTCATTATTTGTTTGCCCTCCAAATTAGCAGCTCTGTTATTCAGCTCAAATCATCAACCAGTTGTTGGAGTTCTTCCCCAGCCCTGTTCTTCTGGGAACAGGCAAGATAACATTGTCTCTATCTACCATGCTGGTTTTATTTGTTTTGAGTCTCCTTAATTATTATTGGTTAGAGGAACATCCCAAGTATATTGAGAGATCGGTCATATGAAAGATCTTGTAGCAATGTCTTCATGTTTTATCTTTGTAAGTAGATTCCTTTAGCTCAAATTATCTTAGCACGTGTATTATCAAGCATGTAGTCAAAAGTTTGAAATTCGTTAGTTATGCCATGTTACTGTAACACTTGTGTTCGCAGTTCGGTTAACTGCATAATTTAAGTGCTTCATCTGTTTATAATCTTATCTTTCTGTGTAGAGCTTTCTTCTTCTTCATTCTGTGCTCTTACATTTAATTTATGTTTATTATGATTGAATTTATGGCTCAAATGAGTTAGATATCGTTTGCTGAGTATGGTAGTTTTATGTTGAGGCCATGCCTTGAATAGAATAGATCGTTCAATATCATTACAATAGAGAAATACTGTGAACTAGCTAAAAAGAATGAACATATAACAATAAAACTTGGATGGAGCTGGTGAACTTTTGCAACAAACTATGATAGTTACCCTAGCGAGAATAACTTTTGCAACCAACTAAATCTATATTTACCCATGAGAGTATTTGATGATGTGTTGACAAAAACTAATTTCAAGTTTCAACATGTGCAGGCTATTGATTGCGTATGAAAGTGGGCTTATTATTCTTTGGGATGTTTCCGAATCACATATTGTTGTTGTTAGAGGTGATAAACTCCTTCAGTTGAAAGGTGAGGTTGACCATCGAAATGATTTGGATAAAAGCATTGGCGATGGTGCACCTCTTCATGACACAGAGGAGAAAGAGATCAGTGCTCTTTGTTGGGCATCAACTGATGGTTCAATTCTTGCTGTTGGATATATAGATGGGGATATTTTATTTTGGGATACAACAAAAACTTCTAAAAAAGACCAAGCTAGGTTGTCACAGAATGTTGTCAAGTTACAGTTGTCCTCAGCAAATAAGAGGCTTCCTATCATTGTTTTACACTGGTTAGGGAACAGTAAATCACGCCATCGTGGAGATGGTCAACTACTTGTATATGGTGGTGATGAAATAGGATCTGAAGAAGTTATTACGGTGAGTTTGAATAATTGATATAACATTCTGAACCTGTCTAAAATTCTTTATAGTTGTACTTTATTCGTTGATAAACTGTGATTTCGTTTAAAAGACCAGACTGGAAGGGGGGTCTTTTACCCCACAATCACTTGAAACTAGCTTAATCAAAACTGTCTGTTTTTATGTGAGTAGATTGAATCCTAGACTTAATTTTAGACCAGTTCTACACACCATTTGTGCTCATCTGATCCATTTTCTAAATGAAAAATACTTGTTTCCGAATACCATTTAGAAGATTGGATGCCTATCACCTATTTCTATATTATCTGAGGCTGTTGTATCTGATTGCTGATACATCTTATCAAATGTATAAACGGTCTTCTATGGTAATATAAGTCATTAAATTATTTGATCAAACGTAATTTAGAATGTTCTGTTTGGAGCAGGTCCTGCATCTTGAATGGTCATCTGGAATGGAAGAAGTAAGATGCATAGATCGTGTGGACCTCACTCTCAGAGGTTCCTTCGCTGACATGATTTTAATTCCATCTGTTGGTGCAACATGGAACGATAAAAATGCTTCTCTATTTGTGTTAACAAATCCTGGGCGAGTAACAATATACGATAGTGCCAGCTTGTCTTCCTCAGAATCTCAGCCAGGAATTGAACTACCTGTCTCAGCTGTAAATTTTCCTGCTTGCATACCAACTACTGATCCTCTGATGACTGTGGCAGAAATTTTTAGTGTATGTGGAAACATGGAGGGAGCGTCCAAGGTAACATAGTGTTTATTATCATTTGGTGATATTCTGTGTTCTATTTTAGTCGTCTATGCCTTTGGTTCTTGAGTTATCCTCATGTTATCTGACGAATCATACCTTTTCAACTAGACAGCTGCTATGAATTTGACATTACCTGGGGATAAAAGGTGGCCCTTGACTGGGGGCGTAAGTAATCATTTCTCCTTCAGTAAAGATAACAAGGTTCATAGAGTGTATGTAGCTGGCTATCAGGATGGATCAGTTCGGATATGGGACGCTACTTATCCAGTCTTTTCTCTCCTTTGTGTTTTACCAGCAGCGGTTAGGCCCTTATTGAACTTTTACGACCTTCATATGTGCAAATTTTAAACTATGCTCTCTTCCTTATATGTACTACAGCAGATCATGGATGCACATGTGTGAGAATGTAATTTATTGCTGATGAATCACAGGATACCTTGAAGAATATGGTTGATTCTAGTGGTTCAGTGACAACGATTACTTTATGCCCCTCTACATTGAGATTAGCAGTTGGAAGTGACAGTGGTCTGGTTAGAAGTGCTTCCAGATCAGTAATAAATCAGTGCTTAATATACTTTTGCAATATACTTTCTTGATTTGATCTCATGCAGGTACAACTTTACAACCTCAGTAGTAGCGACAACACAAACTTCCATTTTGTTACAGAAACTGAAAGAGAAGGTGATTCAAACTGCGTGTCACACTTTCCTTAGTATCCTCTACTTAACATGTTACTTCACTGAATTGAGTCTTCCATCTAGATAAAATCAAATTTAGCTGATCTATACAAGTCATACATCATGGTCAAGGATTCTATTTGATCTGGAAGCAATAAGTCCATAACATGTTGTAGTTACGGAAATTGGTTTGTGTACCTACAGCTATTATTATGTGGTTATGTGACTTTTGTTTTTCTGGGAATTTAGAATTTGTGTAGGTATAGAATGAGTTTATAGTCGATCTTGTTGCACAGTTAATCTTGTAAGGTAAAAACGAATACAAAATAGAAAATGAGATTACCTTCACATAGGATAGTAAGAGAAAATATCATCGTTTTTAGCATCAAGAGGCCATTTATGGTCTTTTATGAAGCTATCGTGGTTTGTTTGCTACCAAAAGAAATGAAGAGAATACATAACATGGAATATCTCACCTGAAAGGCACCATCAAGTACCTCCTTCAAATATTGAGATAGCTACATACTCTATTGGGGGTTAGACCTATAACTTTTATACATTGCTAAGCATCCTGTTACACTTGTTTGATTGCAACAATCAACAGTGTCTGCAAAGAAGTTTTAAACAGTTATATCATGAATTCTATTGATTTCATGAGATTGTGAAATCTATTAATTGGAAGATGGAATTATATGTAAAACTGGAATCATAACTCGTCTTGATTCTTATTTGCAGTTCAGAGTTTACCAGAACTTCAAGGACCTCGGTGTCGAGCTGTTTTCAAACTTCAAAAGTCTAAAATTCATGCCCTGGAGTTTACAAAGTCTGGTTCCAAACTTTTTGTTGGATATGAATGTTCTAGGGTGAGTATTATCGTTTTAATTTCATCATACACAGAATTCTACATGTCTTATTCCAATAGAATTCCAACTTCACCTTTGCTGTATTTTCAAATGTTTTATTTCCCAGTTTTTTACGTGAAGTGTAAAGAGAAATGCACATAAGTGCAGCGGGAATTAGGTGTATAAAAAGAATTTCTCTTAAGATCTGGCTTCATTTGAAAGATGCAAAATTTCAAGGAATGCTTCAACCCTTGATACAGAAAATTGCTTCTCTTTTTTTTTTCAAAGCCGAAAGTTTTAATGTAGAAGATGAATGAGTGCAAGACTAAAAATAAACCTCCACATGAATTTATGGTGATTTGGCAACAATTGTGCCTACGTCCACTTCCCAAGTCTTACTCTTGGGGTTTCCCACTAAGTTTCTCAAGATAGATCACATTTCACACACGCTCTCAGCGGAGATATAATGGACTTGAAAATTTAGTAGCCCATAAAATAATGTTTTTTATCATCATGAAGTTAGGGTTATTAACTGGGGCATCATGCATTTTCAATTCATTGTTTGTATACGAGCATCTTATCTCATTTGTCCACTTTTTCATATCAGATTGCTGTGCTAGATGTGCAATCATCTTCTATTGTGTTTATAACCAATTCTAGTACCAAGATCGATTCCCCACTGGTATCAGCAGTCTGCAGAGATTTTTTCCATGAGTCCACTAAAAGCACAAATGAGACTTCACCAAAAGTTCTTGATAACTGTACCCAGGAACTCATATTTATTTTAACCAAGGATGCAAGCATCCATGTCTTAAATGGTAATAGTGGTAGCATGATTGGCTCAAGGCCCACAAAGTCGAAAAAGCCACAATCAGCAATTGCTTTGCATGTTATAGGTGAGTAGTCTCAAGTCTCAACAATGGAAATTTAATTTCTCTTACTGGTTATATTCATTACTTACTGTATATTTCTCTTACTGTGGTTATATTCATTACTTACTGTATATTTCTTGTTACGAAATTATTGCAGCTTCAAGGTCTGTAAATGATCAGAAGTTGCCAAAGGATAATAAAATAACAAATGAGCTTTCCCCAAACAGTGATGCTTCCCAAGAGATGAAAAAGTGTGAAACAAATGATCGCTCTTCAGATAGAAACCCCTTTGCACATAGTTTGAAGGATTCATTTGTCCTGCTCTGTTGCAAGGACTCACTGCGGATATACCCTGCTAAGTCTCTGGTTCAAGTAAGTTCCCTGTTTCTTGTTCTCTTGTTTAATTGTGCTTTTTACTGACGGAGAGATGTGTTTTCCAGGCAGAAAGCAAATCTACATATAAAGTCGAACTCTCAAAGCCCTGCTGTTGGACTAGTGTTTTCCTGAAAGATGAAAATACTTACGGACTAATTCTATTCTTTCAAACAGGAGAACTTGAAATCAGGTACATGATACTACATCACTACCTTTGGATTTATGTCCTATTCAAAGCTTAAACAAAGTCTTTTCTTTATGTGTGTGTGTGTGTGAGAGAGAGAGAGAGAGAGAGAGATCCACAAACCCTTTTTTTACAATATTATGACCAAGTTTTGAAGTAATTGAATTGATATTCCAAAGATCCCCCACACCCCGGCCCCTCCTCTAATTTTCAGTAAATGTGGATTGTGGAATTTGCGTTGTCCCTCAGAAATGGTCCATTTCATTATGGATTCCAGGGTATGATAGTGAAACCTTTAGACGTTGTCGTGAAAATTCAAAATCACCGGGGTGCAAATTGAACTAATACGAATGAGACATTTTGTGCAAATTTTGTTGTTTTCCAGCTGTTTCACTGCTTATAGTTGGGCTTTATGTGCAGATCATTGCCTGATCTACAAGTAGTGAAGGAATACTCCTTGCTAGCAGAATTAAGATGGAATTTCAAGGTTAACATGGAGAGGATGATGAGTTCTGCAGATAATGGGCACATATCATTGGTAATACTCCTGAATTTATTTTGTTCAAAATGATTACTATCAAAATCAAGGTGCTATGAAGTATAATGTGCTTAGAGGTTAAACTTCTGTTTGCAATGGAACTGAATGTGGATCACTTCTTAGATTCAGTTTGCAAGCTGATTATAGATTCTGATTATATAAGAAAACTCTACCAGAATCACTTTAAAAGAATTAGCTAACTTGCAGCTTCCTTCAGTTTATTATGTTTTCCAGAGCTTTTGCAAACACCCATGGGGTTTCTTACAAAACAGTTTTGGAACTAGATTTTAGTAGCCGTAGCTGAAGCTGTACAAGTGTACTACTCAACTTAATTTTTATATTTTAACTTCCTCAGTTTATGCTTCTTCACTTTTTTTTTCTTCCTTAGTACCTTTACGATGGATAATTTTGAATACTCATTTCCATACAGGCAAATGGATCTGAGGTGGCATTTATTTCTGTATTAGATGGTGAAAATGAGTTCAGGTATGCTTATCATTGTCATTATATAATGTCTTTCACAGTATTCTGATCACGTGGTTAATATTTTCCAGGATTCCAGAGTCTCTACCTAATCTTCATGATGAAGTGCTTGCGGCTGCAGCCTCAGCTGCAATTAGTGCTAATTCTGTTTCAAGCAAAAAACAGGTTTCATTGAATGACTGATGACACTGTTGGTTCCTTAGTTTATTGTTTTTGGTGTTCTGTATTACTTAATTTTGTTTAAGTTGTTTTGTTGTGCTTTTGCAGGGAGTTATCCCTGGTGGCATTATCGGTGGTATTGTGAGAGGTTTAAAGGGACAAAAACCAAACAAATTAAATCTTGACCTAAATTCTATACCTGATTTTAGTCACCTGGAAGACATTTTCATGCGTAACCCATTTCCAGATCGAACCACCCCACTCGGAGAGGAAGATGATGAGCTTGATATAGGTTTTTCAACCGCTCTTTTCATTTTCTTCTTGTTATCCTCTTAATCATTTATTAGGCTTCAGCATTCATTCATTTTATGTGCTTCCTAAACTCTGCCTGTTTATTTTCTGAATCTTTTACTATACATTTATTCAGATGACATCGAAATTGATGAGCCTGAGCCAATAGCATCTACTTCAACCCATGAAGTAGAAGACAAAGAGCAAGGTAGAAGAAAAGCACTTTGTTTGACTGCTTTATTACTGGGACAGACTTGTGTAGTTAGCCGATTTCTTACTCATTCTTTTAATATTGCAGCCATGAAAAGTGATCGAGAAAAATTGTTTGATGGTGGTACAGAGATCAAACCCAGGCTCAGAACTCGTGAAGAAATCGTAGCTAAATACAGAAAAGCTGGGGTATCAGTACAAGTTTCTTCTTTAAGTCACCATCTCATTGAGTTTTGACTCTTAGAGAGTTCTAACTATTTTGCCTCTTGATCTGATTTTCTGTTCCAGGATGCCGCATCTGCAGCTGGACAAGCAAGAGACAAGCTTCTAGAACGCCAAGAAAAACTTGAGGTAAATTTATTTGGAATTGTCAAATTACGCCTGAAAAAAAATGATTATGCAATGTGAAAAATGACACTGCCTTGTTTGTTTCCAGAAAATCAGCAGACGAACAGAAGACCTGCGAAATGGGGCAGAAGACTTCGCGTCACTGGCCAATGAGCTGGTGAAAGTGATGGAAAAGCGTAAATGGTACCACATATAACTGCAGAACTGCTGGTTTCTTTGTTTAACGTTACTTATCAGCTGGATACTGCAAGATCAAGTCTTCTGGTTTATGTATGAAATAACTGGGAATGTATAGTACATAATGTTTCCCTACGAGGCCACATGGTGGCGCTGGCTGCAATTTTAGGACTGATTTTTGCAATTCTTAAAACTTCAGTATTACAATTAAGGTTCCAAGTTCCAACAACCACCTAATTCTCAAAGTTAATTTACTCAACATATCCCCATTCATACATTGGATCGTTGAACGGAGTCTAATGAAGGAAATGTTCGTCTAATTTTATAGAATGAACAATGAAATTAATGAATATAGATTAGGGAAAAATGGATTTCGAGTACATTTTAAACATATGAGAAAATGAACTACATAGATAATGAATGGACAACTCATTAATCAATCAAAGATGTAATGGAACATGGTAAAAAATGACCAAGTTGAAGAAAATTGTGTTGTGATACATATAAATTTCAACAAGAATATAATTATTTCTAGAAATGTAGTGAATTATTCATTTATGTACTGGATGTGACATATATGGATTTTATATAATTATTGTCTATAATTTATCGAGGTCATTACTTTAGCACATTGACTCTGAGTCGGAATGAAAGAAATTTTTTATTTTATTTAAATTATTAATTTATTCAAAATTAATTTATGAAGATTATGATGTGTGGTGGAACGTTAATTATAATTTGTTACCATAGTCCAAATGTTTTAACGATTTGTATGGGAATATCTTTAGTGAGAACATAACTTCAAAAAGATTGTTTTGACTTTTGAAGTTTACCACAGATACACTATCAGGGAGTTAACAATATTTACACTTTCTTCATTTTATTTGAGATACTTTACCTACTTGGATAAATGTATTCTTGAATTCAAACACTTTATTTTCCGTTCGGCTTGTAACTTAAGACCTTGGTAATTTTTAATATATTTCGAATATTAAAAAAAAAAAAACTTTAGAAAGATTAAAAAAAAATACTTGAAGAAACCAAAATATTGAGCTTGAGTTTTGGAGAATTTGATAAGTTTGAGGGACTTGGTTGCAATTTTGCTAAATGGCAATATTTTGTTGGTTGCAATTTTGCTAAATGGCAATATTTTGCTATTTCGCAAAACCTTACCTTTCGTGCAAACGTTAAAAATTAAAAGTTGCGATCCAAAAGCTTAAAATATTTTTTTTGCGAAACATTAGAGTATTGGACATGAAATGTAAGAGCTTATGGACAACATTAACCACTTTTTATAAAAGCAAACAACTTTATCTCATAAAATATTTATAATCAAACAAACATTGACAAGTTTGGAATGGAACATTTTTGTATTTAGAAGTTGTTGGACTTGGAGGGAGTACCAATAGTGGACTTCAAAACAAAGGGAATCTAGACTAAAACAAATTCGACACATATATCGCACTATATAGCATCTATATAAATTTTCCTACCATATACAAATAGAGTTCAAAAACTACCATCAGCTTAATGGGGAAACCCACTACACTACCTTGTCAGCAATCAAAATCAAACACTATCCTTAGCTGAATAGTATTTCATTAAGTTAACATCTATTGCCGGCTGCGCTTTATGCAGGATGGGCATTTATATTGCTTGATTGTCTCGGCCTTAGCCGGAGTTATCTTCACGCATTTTCCATGGTACCATCCCTCACATATGTCGCAGCCAATCCAGAATTCATCTTCATTGTACCTTCCCCCGCAGCTTCCACATAGTGTTTCACTATGTTCATCTACTCTATCTTCTTCGTGTCTTTCATCAGCCAGCCTTGGATTGCTTAAAACGTGGCCCTCACTTGATCTCTGTGACATTCATTAAGCTCATTAAAGGTTAAGCATGAACAAAAATGACCTTAATAAAGAAGACACTAGGGAAAAATGAGTTGTTCTTAAGCTGGATTTGATTTCATTTCGAATGCATATGGGGCCTAAAAAAAACAAGCATTATATTTTTTTCCTCAACTTTATATTGTTAGGATGGGAAGGTGTATGAATTTGAAGAACTAAAGGGGCAGCAGTTATCGGGGTCGCTCTTACCTTGGTGCCACCATGTGATCTACTTCCATTCTCTGCAAAGGGGTTGTCATTTGGAAAGTCCCTCTCTGTCACAACTTCAAAAATTGTGGGCAAATTATTGATCATGTTGAACAGCCGCATCCTACAAGCAAAAAAAAAAAAAAAAGAAAAAAACAAATCATGTA
The DNA here is from genome assembly GCA_028274465.1 of Plantago ovata. Taxonomy (NCBI): domain Eukaryota; kingdom Viridiplantae; phylum Streptophyta; class Magnoliopsida; order Lamiales; family Plantaginaceae; genus Plantago; species Plantago ovata. Next base: position 39,017,855 of record CM051455.1, on the reverse strand, counting down.
CAAAAAAATTTAGTGACTCACAATATATCAAAAATGATGTAACACAAACATCAGAAATACATACAGTATGCGCAATGTTATTTATATACTGATCGCATTGCACAATGTTATTTATATACTGATCACATTGCGCGATGTTATTTATATACTGATCGCATAGCATGCGCCACCTTCAATGGAGCGGCAACCAACTTTCTTGCCTAAACTCTCAATATAGTAAGCTTATTAACACTTGAAATTTAAATAGAAGGATTGCCAATTAAGGTTTTTTAATCTTTCCACGTTTAAGTTTACAGTAAAGAGCAAGAGTTCAAAATTGTATTATTCTTACAGCAACACAACTGAGTTGGGATAAAGACTTGGCTATTGTTGCTGTTGCAGCAAACATAGTATCTAAATATAAATATCATCTCCGGCATGCCAAAAGTTCTCTCAATTGGATCTACCAACCTATTAGTTACTAAATACGAAGTCAGATCTCATTAAAAGCAATGTGCGCAAGAAATGCAGGATTTAAGTAAACAGACCTAGATTATTATCAGGATTAATATTTATTATTCTTATAGATAATATTAATGATAGGTAGCTAACCGATAGAGTTCAAGTCAAATTAGGAATAAAGTAGACTTCTTATGGGATTAGGAGCTTAACAGGTCAGTAATTAGTCTCCGGTTATATAACTAAATTTACATACATTTGTAAAATAAAGGTATGTTGATGGGAATATACAATGTTAGAAGTTGTATTTGAGTAAAATAACTTCTAAAATTAGCCTGCATCAGATAAATGTTCCGCTATCTTGTCGACTTTAAAAGGAGTTAGCATCCATGTTCCGCTACTTTTTACCTTTCACAACCAGAAGACAAAACTTTAATAAAAAGGGGTATAAATATTTCTGGACTCCATATTATGTACTACCCAAAACGTAGCTAGTTTAAGGGAAAAAAAAAACAAAGTCCGTCTTGTATTGCCATGGCACAAATTGAGGTTTAAGTTTTTCAAAATGAGATGTCCAGTGAAGACGAACACAATTCACAGGTTCATTCTTTAATCTGTTCATCAACAAATTCAAGAATCCGAGAAACAAAAATGTACCAGATCTTTCGCCAAAGATCGGGTACATTTCTGTTCCTCGAATTCTTTAATTTGTTGATGATTTAGTGATTTTAGTCAGAAACCAACAAATTAAAGAATGGATCTTGTTCGTCTTCACTGGACCTCTCATCTTGAAAAACATCATCTCCAATCTGTGCAATTGCGATATGAGACGGCATTTGCAATTTTTTCCTCGTAGACCAGTTACTTTGTGAGCAGTACTTAATGTGGAGACTAGAAATAATTAACTGAAATATTTATACCCCCTTTTATTGAAATTGTCTCCGGGTGGTTGTGAAAGTAAAAAAGTAGCATATCTTGGACGCTAACTCCTTTTAAAGGCAACAAGATAGTTGTTTACTGATTCAGTCAAATTTAGAAGTTATATACTCAAATACAACTTATAACATTGTATGTACGAATCAAAACAATCAACACACCTATATTTTACAAATGTATGTAAATTTAACTACGTAACCGGAGACAAGAACACTTACCCGAATCAAATGACTGTACGTGCTATGTAAAATCAGAATTCTTCTAAAATCAGAACAACTGAATAAGTATAGAATAATTGGAACACTCGTGTGATTAGCTTTAGCTTTTCAATATTTATATTATCTCATGCATAGTAATGCAAATCTTGAAATGCTAACATGCATGCAATTGGAACTCTAGTAGCCTAGGAAGTGTTTTATTTAATTCCTGCCCTATTGTAAGCAGATTATAAATTGATGAAAGCATCTACATTTTAGCCATCCAGATTTACACGTGTTAGCTCTAAAAAATCACAACTAAGTTACTATAGAATGATTGAAGCAGTAAAAGGCTAAAAGCCACTGGTAAAAAAGAAATTGAATAGAAAGTCGAAAAAGCATTCAGTTTAGTTGATCAGTTAACCATGGTTCCATCCCTAACCAGTGCTTTCAGCAAAACAAGACATGTGGAATGGATTGTTAAATGAAAATTTGTTTGTTCGGTAAAGGTTGTGATTTAACATATGAATAGTGGCAGAGGATGTTCAACATCCGATCGGATTTTCACTTAATTAAGATAAGCTGTAGTTCATAATCTTTGATCGCTATTCACTAACGAAGATTGAAAAATGAAAAGAAACAAAATAAATAAAGTTGTGCAACTAGCGCTGAGAATAAGCCTCAAAGACATGAGAAATAAGACAAAGAACTAATCAACACGCACTCATCAAGAAACCCATAAAAAGCAGAGCATGATATATGCTTATGTACCTCTCATTTGCATTCAGCCGAGTTCCGAGGTAAAATGCCACAGAGAGCAACCAACAATCACTGTGCATAGCAATTAATGAAAGCCAATCGCTTCGCCTCATTCCATCCCGAAGGAAGTTTATTCCAAGTGCGGGTTCTGGAAGCTCAGGAGGCACTTCCTCTTCTGGAAGATTAACTTCCCACGTCTCATTTGCATGTCCATAAAGGCACAAATTATCCTTTTCTACAAACTTAATCAAGAAGCAATCCTAAGCACTTAACAGGAAACAGAACTCGAAAAATCCACAACTTTACACTCCACAAAAACCTAATCCCTCACAAAACTGGCATTGTTTTTCTACCATCAATGAAACAATCATGATCAAATTCAAATGGACAAAACAGCAAAGGACAACTGAGCTAATCTAGGTTAACAAGCACGCAAAACAACGTATGCATATACCTGGATCACACAACCGGTGAAACTCTTCCACATCTGAAGATACATAAAACCAAAAATCCGAATTAGATAAGGTTAGCAACAAAAGGAAACAATGTATAAACATCATTTCTGATAATTCAATCGGTTAGGAAACTTTACCACATGTTAAAGCATGAATGATTCCAGTACGCCTACCGCTGAAATCCTTGTAGATCTGTTCTACTGAGCGAGGGTTGCAGAAAGCAGACGCCATTTATGGATAAGCTTGGAGATCTGAAAGTTTATCTGTTGAGGTGAAGGAATTTAGGACTGAGAGAGTGAAAGAGTAGAATGAAATGAGAGAGGACTGAGGAGGGGTTTTATACTTGATGATGTTTTCTTTTCCTTCTAGTTCTTGTTGTAGGAGCGGCTTGCTTGACCAAATTATAAGGAAGGTCAAATGTAAATTGTAGGAAAACCCTATATTTTAAGTAATCGTATAGATGATCTGTGAGTTTTAAAATAGCATGAACGTCTTTCGTGCTTTTAGAATATATTATGTGCATAAACCTATTCTTTTTTCTAAAAAAAGGAATAGATTAATAAGGATGTTTGATTTTAAATTCGTAAGATATCCCGTGTGTTTATAAAAGTGTGAAAATCAGATTGCATTAAATTCTTGCAAACCCTAATGTGTAGGTAGCATCTGGTGTTAGTTCACCATGAATGACCGCTAGCTTTAAAATATGGAAAAAGTGGGTGACAATGAATGAGTATAGTATAAATTACTAATGTTAGAACGAATTAACTTTTATATACCACATTTGTAGTTAAATTTGGAAAAATTATTCTGGCGTTAGTAATTTGTCCTTTGACGTTATCATCTAGTGTTAATTCGTAATGAATTATGGCTAGCATTATGCAGGAAGGGCATTATAGTTTCTTAATGGTCTCGGCCTTAGCTGGAGTTATCTTCACACATTTCACATAGTACCAACCTCTCGAAGATGTTGCAACCGATCATGAATTCATCCTCATTATGTTCCACCACAGCTACATGGTGTTTCTCTATGTTCATCTTTATCTTCTTCGTTTCTATCATTAGCCATCTTTGGAATACTTTTATACTTCATATTCTTTTTTTTCTAGTTTTAGCGACTTGCTTAGATAAGGTCAAATGTAATTAATGTAGGAAAACCCTATATTTTACGGAATGTGCATGGATAATCCGTGAGTTGTATAATAGCGTGAGCGTCTTTCGTGTTTTGAGGAAAATATTATGTGCATAAAACTATCTATTAATTTGTTGTAGCTAGAATTGGTAACAGTGTTTGATTTCAAATTCACAAGACATCATGTGTTGTATAAATTGTGTGTAAACCTCAAATTGTGTTAAATTTTGGCGAACCCTTATGCTTTGGTAGCATTTAGTGTTAATTCACCGTGAATGATGGTTAGCATTAGAATATAAAAAGGCGGGTGACAGATTTCCGTTATATTTCAATCAATGAATTCAAACTTTAAGTAAACTATATCGTGGCTAGTTATAACTAGTTACCACTTAAGAAAGAGACCCAACTGCCATTTAAAAAAGAGCCCGGATTCTGAATTGTACTCGACTAAGAAAATCGCATTACAATGGCATAATGCAACAAAATCACAAAACCTTTTATTCCTAAAAGAGTCAAATATAATAAAATAAAAGACAACAAATAAAAAATAAAAATAAATAAAAGACAAAATAGACTAACAAGCCAAGACAGCATAAAAATTGGGCAGCAACAAGAATAGACTAAATGCTGCTTTCTTTCCTTTACCAGTTAACCTGCCAAATCAAGATTCCAAGAAAAACATACTACAAGCAAGCAAGCAAGCAGCAGAATAAGTATAATTCTACTGATTACAAAATTAATCTCAATGTCTTTCTTAATTCTTATATATACTTGTTTAAAATATCATCTTAGACAAGATTTATATTTTTCTTGGCCTCACAAAAGAGAAGCCTTGTTGTCCCATTTCAATCTTCACCTTCTCTATCTCTCTGGGTTTTGTGGGAAACAGGGGCCCCTGAAAACAAGTTGGCTTCATTTAGGTCTCCAATGGCGGCGAGTTGGATTTCATTTTCATTCCAATGTGGGTTCAGGCCACCACTCCCTGCAGTTTCCCCAAAACCCAGAACAGGTTTCATCTCAAACTCAATAAGAGACAATACCAAACTCTTAAAATTTGGTTTAAAAAGCAGCAACCTTGGTCTCAATGGGGTTTCAAGAAACAGGGATTGGGTGCTGAAAGTGAGTGCACCGTTGAAGATTGATGATACATGTGAAGAAACAGAGGGTAGTGAGAGAGTTGGTGGATTTGATTATGGTGCACCACCTCCATTCAAGCTAGCTGATGTGAAGGCTGCTATTCCGAAGCATTGTTGGGTTAAGGATCCATGGAAGTCCATGAGTTATGTGGTTAGGGATGTTGCTGTTGTTTTCGCCTTGGCGGCGGCTGCGGTTTGTTTGAATAAGTGGTACATTTGGCCTTTGTATTGGTTTGCTCAATCAACTATGTTTTGGGCTCTCTTTGTTCTTGGCCATGATTGGTATGTTTGTGTTTCTTCCAGTAAATGCCTGTTAGATTCAATGCACTTAAATATATGCTTGTGCAGTTGTGCTAGCTAGTGTTGCTTGTTCAAAGCTTTCCTTTTATTTCTCATTTCTTCTTTAGCTTTAGTGAGGGTGCTAGTTTCATTAAGTTTTCACTCAATGCATTTGCAAGATTTCACAAATTGGGATGATTTATCCAAAATGGAGCTGTTGATGATTGTATGATGCTTGTATAGTGTAATATGGACTATCACAGAATAGGAAAAGAAGCAGTGCCCATGTAATGAATGCCTCTATATATGCATAGTAGTTCAAACATTTTTGAATGTTTAAGAAAGCCTTGCATATTCATGTATGGAATCGAAGATCAATAGGACTGCGATTTTGGGTTTCGGTCTAAATAAGTATAGTGAAACCAGTGGAGGTGTTGAAAAGAGGTGGAAAAGTACATATGTAGTGTCTGACAATTCGCATATTAAACGTGCAGGGAGAAAAGCAAGTGATAAATTATAAAGAGCACAATCGTGTACTAGTTTAGTCCAAGCTGGATATTGTTATTAAGCAAACAATTTTCTAGTTTTTAATTGACCGGAACATGTCCCAGGACCCTTCCTTAATTTCAAACAATTTCAGTACATTTTCCTTCTGGCGTGCTGGTTTAATGTGGTGCTTTCTTTATTTGGGATTGCAGTGGCCATGGTAGCTTTTCGAACAATGCCAAGATGAATAGTGCTGTTGGGCATCTGTTGCATTCGTCAATTCTTGTGCCTTATCATGGATGGTAACCTCCGTTTCTTGCTATTTGTTATCTAACACCAAAGACCCGGCCTTTCACATTGATGACTTTGTATATTGCTGTTGAATATTACAGGAGAATTAGCCACAGAACTCATCATCAGAACCATGGACATGTTGAGAACGACGAATCATGGCACCCAGTTAGTTGGCTTATATTTTGATCACCTTGTTGAGCCTCAACTGGTATTGCTGCTTGTCCTTTTACTCAATTGTGGTTTACAATTTATCTATAATGTCTTTTCAAATATAGTTACCCGAGAAAATTTACAAGAGTTTGGAAAATAGTACACGGACTCTGCGGTTCAAGCTGCCATTTCCAATGCTTGCTTATCCTTTCTACCTAGTAAGTCCTCTCTACTGTCTTGTCTGTTACTGGATAAACTAGCAGTATGATTAAACACGGGAACTAATTTCATTTTGCAGTGGAATAGAAGCCCTGGGAAGAGTGGTTCTCACTTCGATCCCAACAGTGACTTGTTTGTTCCAAATGAGAGGAAAGATGTAACCACTTCCACTCTATGTTGGACAGCAATGGCTGCTCTACTTGTGGGTTTGTCCTTTATGATTGGCCCCCTTGAAGTGATCAAGCTCTATGGGGTGCCATACTGGGTAAGCCCCTAATCCCCCATGTTTTAACTTCTTCACTTTTAAAAAGCTTGTAAATTTGACATTTTTGGCTTCCATAAAGGGTTTTGTCATGTGGTTGGATCTTGTCACCTACCTACATCACCATGGTCATGACGATAAGCTTCCTTGGTATCGCGGAAAGGTAGTACTATTACTCCACAGGCTCTCTTTGATGGTTTTTGTAGTGTTAATCCGATTGGTAAAAGTTTTGTTTTCTTGTTATAGGAATGGAGCTACCTGAGAGGTGGACTGACGACACTGGATCGTGACTATGGATGGATTAACAACATCCATCATGACATTGGAACACACGTGATTCATCATCTTTTCCCTCAAATACCGCATTATAATTTAGTTGAGGCAGTAAGTCTCCTTTTATGCCCATATCCCTCTCATAGACATCCGCAGTTGTTAGCTGCTTGCGTTATCTCTCTTGTTTCTTCATCTTTTTCTGATTGATTTGGCTCATTTACGAACTGCCTACAGACAGAAGCAGCGAAGCCTGTGCTAGGGAACTACGACCGAGAGCCAAAGAAATCATCATCACCGTTGCCATTACATCTCATTGGTGAACTAGTAAGAAGCTTAAGGCAAGATCATTATGTCAGTGACAATGGTGATGTGGTGTACTACAAAACTGATCCTGCATTTGGTAGCTCTGTTAAATCAAAGTGAAACAACCAATGCGAAAAGGATGTTGATCGAAGCTGGAGTATGCATGTCATCCATGCGGAGCTCCTCAACTCGAATTGAATGATGCATTCGGATGACCTGATGGACTCATTAGCCAAGGTAGATATAGTTACCTTCAGATCTGATCAGGGAAATGCATCTATTTTGCAGGAGTAGAGACTGTTGATAAATTTTGATAGTGGTGTGAGATTCATTTCATTCCCCACCCAGAATTGGTATAAGATATGTATCATTCTTTGTAACAATGTAATAATGTACTTGATGTGAATATTAAGAGCAAACTGATGAATCTTAAGGAACCATCTTTCCACCATCCACATAGTAAATCAAAGGCAAGACAGTGTGTGAAAGAAGACAGTAGGCGCAAAATTGTACTTCCTCTTCCTTTATTTATTTATTCATTTTTAAATCTTTTTAGCCCCGTTTTATCACCGATTTATCCGATACCGAAAATGGGTGTTAAATTGATAATTCGATTTCACCAATTCTTGCCAGCGGATAGGTTCAATAGCTCTATCTAAACGAGCTGAGTTTGAGTGTGATGAAATCCACAAAATCTTGTATCTTTGTGCATGAGGACCCATAACAAAATAGATGACTAATATGGAGAAGATAAGGCTGGTAGGAACAAGAAAAAGCTATCATCATCATCATCATGGCAATTCAATTAAAACACTTCCACCACACATTAAACCACCACCTCCCACCACCATTCTCCTCCGCTCCTCCACCACGCTCAGCCGCTCTACGAACATACGCAGTCCTAGGCGGCAGCGCCAAGGACCTCATACAGTCTGGTGCAGTCACCCCCATCATACCAAAAGATGCAGCCTCAGCAATGGAGTCTCAAGGGTACAAGATGCTTGACATCAGGCCACACTGGGAGTGGGACAAGGCACGTGTTTCGGGGTCGATGCACGTGCCATTGTTCGTGGAAGATAAGGATATGAGCCCTGTAACATTGTTGAAGAAATGGGTGCATTTTGGATACATTGGCGCTTGGACCGGACAGTATTTTACAATGATCAATCCTGATTTTGTTCAACAGGTTGAGAGTCTTGTTCCTGATAAAGAATCCAAGTTGCTGGTAGCCTGTGGAGAGGGATTAAGGTATATTCAATCTTCACTTTCTTTTTTGCAAACAAACTAAATTTTCTAGTCAGTTATGAAGTAATTTTTTGTTTTTTTTTGACTGCATGCCTTAAATTAAGGTCCCTGATGGCAACGAAGAAACTATACGAGAGCGGATACAAGAACTTGGGTTGGCTAGCTGGAGGATTCAATAGAGGAAACGAAAGTGATTTTGCTAACGTTGAAGGCAGTGAGATGCTGCAGTATGCCACAATTGGAGGTGCTTCATATTACTTTCTGCAGATACTCTTACTTTTACAAGCTGTGCCTGGAAAGAAAAGGTGATCGCCCGGTCCACAACCGAGCAGTTTAAACTGTCTTTATGCTTACAACTGACTAGGTTGTTGTACTACATGCAGCTTTTGCTGCTTGTGTTTCGATTGAAGAGCTTCCATTTTTTTGTTATGCATTTGTAAGCCTGTAAGACAAGATCATATTATAGTTCATTAACAGAATTTCATAAGCCTTGACTGACCTTTTCGGTTTTAAATGAACTAGCTTTCGTTAAACCATACTCTGATCAAACAGAATACAAACAGTTTGTAAGAGGAATGGGGGCACACGCACACAGGTTGTTCCACAAATAGCTAAAATGTCGAAACATACAGACATAGAGTGATATATGGTTGCATTAGGTGATCTCTGTCAAAATATAACTAGACATCGGCCCACTCCTTTTGCCAATCATAAATGAAAGTGCCATCGTTTGGGTTAGAATTACTTTTACGACCGACAGGATAATAAGGCGAATCCCCTGGAAATTCAACTGGCATTGATAACCAGTACAGACTTGGTTCCCACTTGACCATTTTCAGGACTTTGAGTATCTCCTTGGCTACTATTTTGCATCCCTCTGCTGACAAATGTACTGGGTCTCTGCACACAGTGTGATAATTTATAAGCAAATGATCAATCACTAATAATATATAACAGAATAAATATTTTACTTAACATGAAAACATGATGCAGATTGTAATATGAGGAATGCACTTACATAAAGCAATCGTCTCTTTGGTGAAGAGCAGACCAGAGATCAATGGCCTCAACATCCAATTCCCGGCACAGGTCTATTAAGGCTGCAGAATACACATGACGGACTTCATTTATCTCTGCTGGATCACCATGTGCATTCCTGGTTTTAAGAAATAGGAAGAAGATTCAGGTGGTACTGTGTTAACAATTGAACTGAAACGTCCAAAGACGAACAAAAAAATTGCTATATGCAATTGATCATGTAGTAGCTAAGTTATGGATGCAGCAGTACCCAAAAGTTTCACGGACTTTCACTTCGTTCACCGGTGGACAAGTTAGGCATATTATCCGCGTCTTGTCAGATAGGCCCTGAGATTGTCAAGGAATGCAGTGAAAATGAAGTCTTTATTACTGAAGCATATATGTTACATTACATGTGCATTATCACATCTAAAACAAGAACCAAAATCTACATACTACGAATATATGTATATGCTAGTCAATTAGACATTAAATTAGCCGTAACTTGCGAAAAATCACCATAAGAAAAAGACATGTGAAATGAACCTTGAGGTGAAGAATAATTTTTCTCATATTATCAATGTATTCAGGAAGAGGCACATGAGAGCCACGACCACTCGGGTCAGGTTTCACCGAATCATTACCACCAAAATATACGATTACTAGAGAAGGCTGAGAAGTTGCATCCTGCAAATTAAAAGAGCAGAATTTGAAGCTATCTTTTTTGCTTATACTGTTTCCAATGGAAGCCTAACAGTGTGTGTGTGTGTCAATCAATCTATCAGTAAGAATTATAGGGTGCTGTAGGATGAACTTAACCATATACTATACCTTAGGAAAAATGTGATCCAGTGCTTGAAGACTCAACCTTGTGTTCCAACCAGAGTATCCCCGCAGTACTATATCCGCCTACAGACATATTTCAAAAGATTACAGTAACAAATCTTATACGTTCGAGTTCTACATTAGCCATGTTTGTTTTTGAAACGGCAAATATTACAACTACTCCTGCACGTACATTCTCATAATCTATTAGAATCCAGTTTTTATTTAATACATAAGATAGAAATTCAAGCATTTATTTAACTCATGAATAAATAAGTTACAATCAAGCCCATATCACTTGTCACTAGTAGCAATATGAAACATATATACGATATGACCACTCTATTCAGCACAACTAGATCATAAGCTAGCTAGCTGCAATTAATCGATCTTGATTAGTTATCTAAATCCATATACACTGGATTTGTTAATAGGAACATTGTACAGCACTAGTGAGTTACAGTAATGTCCTTGTTGGGAAATAATGCATCATTCATTATTGTGGAAGGATCTGGACTTAAACCCTCACCAAACAGTCAAACACCAGAATTCTAAGTTTTTGAACTAACATGTTGTGTAGTTAAAACCTGAAGATTCCAAATCTAAACAAGAACACAAGCATACATTTCATATTTACAAAAAAATGAACTAAGAGAAACATACTTTGAGGGCGTAGAGGTCAGAGAGAATGGAGCCCCATCCGCCATCTCTGTAGCACATCCTAACTATTGATGATCCGAATAATACGAACCGAGGACGACCCTTATCCGAATCCACCATTGTTGTTTTCTTCTTTGTATTCTTGATTTCTTCTTCTACTTTTTTCTTTATCTACAGCTCTAAAAGCACTGCTAAATACAGGCCAAAGTTTTACTAAATGCCAATATTTGATATTTTACAATAACTTCCAAGACTTTAAAAAGTTTTCAATGGAACCCTTAATGCTTCCAAAATTCATATAAAGCCCTACATAACATTAAATATATACTCGTACATTAAATATATACTCGTCTGTCCCAGTCATTTCAATGTGTATTATGTAATGATATATATCCTCGCTTTGCCGCGGGAATAAATGGGGAACAACGGGATAAATGGGGAACCATTATTATTCGATAGGATGTACGAAGCGTAAAGAGGATGGGATCATTTTCCCTTCTTTTTAATGCATCTGCTCGTTACCGTCCCTCGAGCTATGGTCGGGCAGAAACAGACAAAAGTAAATTGACTCTGATGCGATTTTCCCCGCTCCAGAAGTTCTTTTACTAAGAGAATTCGTCTGATCTGTCTGATGACAACCAATCCTGCGTATTCTCTTAGTCTAGCAGGAGTCCGAAGGCGTCTACCAACGCAACGGGGGATATTTCCCTTCTTAATCACCGGAACGACCTTACTTACGACAACCATGGACTACTCCTTTGGAAAAGCTTTCCCGTAAAAGCTCGAATAAATACTGTGAAATAGGACCTTCAAAAAGGGAGGGTCCACCTCATTTAGCTGACTGGCGAGGAAGAACAGCGGAGGCAACCTCTATTGATCCTCGCTTGCCGCTTAAAATTAAAAAAAATGTAATGATATAGAGCCCTGGAGTAGACAGCTCCTTGGCATAAATGAAACTTGAGAGTATCCACTACATAAATGAAAAACTCTATTGTGTCATCCGGGACAACAAAACGCCAGTTTCACTCATGTGCTATGATTTGGCTGATAAATCTTGGACGCAGATCAAGACAAATCTGCCACCTGAAGTGTGTAGGTGGTGGAACAGATTTTGTTTATTGGGGTGCAAATACAATGGTCTTTTTTGAATTTTCAAGTACGATTGGTCTAACAAGTGGTGGGCCGAAGAAGCAGATATTAGTGACAGTACCACGTTCTTTATGTGGGACAAGTCAATAATTTCATCCACGCGTGATCAGATCATCTCCAACACCAATAGTCTAGAAGATGGAGGCATGGTGTTTTATAAGATAAGTGAATTCGAACATGCATATGAAGGACAAGGACTGTGCTGTTTCAGTTTGAAACAACAGAAGTATGTGGATCAGAGAGCATACCACCACCGATGGGTAATTCACTGCTGGGTTGAACCTGATTATTTCAGAAATTAATTCATGATTCAGCTCAGAGAGGTTTTCTGTTCTTATCTTTCTTTGGGTATCTTGCATTGGTTAGAAAATGTAGAGGGCTCCTTTTGAGATATGTTTTGCGGAACCTCCCTACTCAAATACTGATACTTGATTCTGTTATTGAGAAAGGTCTTTTTTTTTTTTTTTAATGTTTGGCGTGGGTTCATCCAGGTGTGTATTATGTATAGCTGTTAAACTCGTTAGGCACAAGTTCTTGTACTCTCTTATCATACTTGCATTGGTTAGTGAACTTAACTAAACCGTAGAAACAGTGTTTAACCTACCTCCAATTTCGTAATTAACAACCATTCGGATAAAAGCATCAACCCACTTGTGCTGAATGGCAGTACGTAGACATATTCAGTTAAGTGTTAACACTTCACACCTTGTTCTTTTGTTTTTCGCCAACTGTCTTACAGTAAAAACCCGTTAACTCTTTGGAAGCACAAGAGGCGGACAGCAGACTGCAGATCTGTGTATGGGGTAGGATCAAATCATCCGGCTAAGTATAATCAAATCTTCTCCTAGTATAGTATCCCGGAAGCAAGACGCGCCTGGACTAAAATCTATCAGTTTTGAATCTTGTTGTTATATTATTACCATATTCGAGCTTATCCTTGTCAAAAGCAGCATACTCTGATCCGTTATTACAACGAGAATAAGTAGCTTCCCCGGTCTAGAAATACAAATCTACGCACGCTGTCAGTACTCCTCGTGGCTTAGAGTATCTTCCGCAGTAATCTGGTTTTGAATTTATAGTCTTTGAGAAGGTATCTGGGATGGATTGATGTTTTAAACTTTTGATTGATTCTTTAACCTTTGTTGATGTTTTGAGAAGTGCAGATTCAACTCGTATTGAACTGCTAAGTTTAAGAACTTGAATCTGGATTTTGTGATGATGAAAATGACTTTAATCAGGAGAAAGATAACACATTGCTCTCTTTTGAATTGTAATTAATCTTCTATTCTATAGGTGAGGAAGAGTAAAAAACACTGCAATGACCCCAACAGTTTTGTTTTAATACTCCCTCCGTTCCATTCAATTATACACGTTTCCATGTCGATCCATCCCTATCAATTCTATATGCGTATAATACTAGAGTATATGATAATAGTGTTGTGCAGATGAGTTTTGTGTAGTCTACCAAAGGGCAAAGACAAGTCAACCCCCATACAACATGATATTAATCGCTTTTATTTAACATCCGAAAGCATGAGGTTATGGAACATACAGCTCTAAATATAATTCATATTCCATCTAACATTCTAATTTCCTAAGTACGGAATTACAGAAGAATTTCTTGCAACAGTATACAGAGGAAATGATAACTGTTGTACTCTGATAAGTTTGTCTAAAAATAGAGAGCCCATATCATACAATGGCCACAGGATGTGAGGAACACTAGCGAGAATTCAGATTAAGCTGTTCATGTCAGAGTTTCGACTTGATGCTGTGCATCATCCACTCACGTTTCCAATGAGAAATGTGATTGGAAGCATTGCCGGTGCTTCTGCCATCACGACGAACAGTGTAATACGGTGAATCCTCAGCAAACTCACTTGGCATTGACATCCAATGTAGGCTTGGTTCCCAGTTAGCTTCTTTGAGTACCCTCAATATTTCTCTTACAACAATTTTGCTTCCTTCCGATGAAAAATGGAAGCCATCCCTGCATAAGCACCCATAAGGCCATAAGAGACAATTTCTAGTGAAAACTAAGAGCATGGTTTGGAATGCAATTATGAACTTACCTGAAGCAAGTTGTTGCCCAATCTTCCTTTTGTTGAATTACTGTAACAAGGTTAATGACTTTTACATCTAGTTGTTCGCACAACTCTACCAACGCTTGAGCGTACTTGCTGCTGGATTCATTTGTCCGAGCTTGATCATCGAGTGCATTACTGGGAGAAATTTCATTTGAGATTATTATTGAATTCGAGCACGACAAAACCAATAATTAGCACTGAATTACAAGCTCAGACTTCAGATTACCCATAATGTTCTCGAATCATTGTTTCGTTGACAGGAGGAGCAGTAAGAAAGATTAGCCGTGTCCTCTCAGAAAGATTCTGCAAACAATGCAATTCAGTATCCATCGGGTAAAACCAAAACCGAATCCATATCAAAACAAAATGGCATACAATATACTCAGATGTAACTGAAATCAAGGGGCTACTAGCCAGCTTACTTCAATGCTAAAGTTTGTCTACATGCTTCACTCGACTAAACAGTTGTGTCGCAGTGTCATATTGTGCAACTTCAAAATTTATATCACCAGTTGTGCAATAAAAACTTAGGTTTTATTATTTCAATCCATAGCTAACACTGAATCACTTTTCCAAGATTTAGGAGATCGCAAAAAGAATATCATTATTACCTTGAGATGAAGTGCAATCATCTTCATGTTTTCGACATATTCAGGAAGGGGAACATGAGAGCCCAAACCACATGGGTGAGGCTGTACGGAATCATTACCTCCGAAATAGACTATAACCAGAGATGGCTGAACAGCTGCTTCCTGACATAATTCCGCAAGTGGACTACACGTTTAGTTAGATTAGATGAAAGTTAACCTTGAAAATAAATCTACCAGAACTTTGATTATAACATGATGAAAACAAAATTTGACCAGAGCAGAATCTAATCAAGTGCAAAGATACCTTGGGGAAAATTCGGTGCAATACTTGAAGAGCTTGCCTTGAATTCCAACCAGAATAACCTCGCAATACAATGTCCGCCTGTTGTAATGCACGTCCAAAATACAACAAATTATACTCAACAATTTGTATCAAAGTATAGGAGCAAACTCCAAAACAATCATTTAGATGCTAGCCTAGGGGCCTAAGTAACAAAACAGAATGGATACAAGTATAAATAGAGATTCGCAACTGAAACAAACAAGCTACTAACAGAATACAGACGATTGATCAATGAACGAAAACCTAAACAGACAATTGGGCAAATGCTAAGATTTGAAGATAGAAAAGAGTATATGGTATACCACTATACCATACCTTACGATCGTAGAGGTCGGCGAGAATGGCACCCCATCCTCCGATCATGAAGCTTTGCTGAACAATTGAAGAACCGAATAGTACAAATACCGGTCGCTCCGGCCCGACCATTTCCCTCTTCACTCACCTAACCTTACTTTGAGCTTAAAGCTGTGAGTGACAGCCCCGAATAAGAGTGTGTCTGTCTCTCTCAGGTATTATAAAGAAAGTGGTTTTTACCGAATGGTCAAATAAATTGAATTTATTTACATTTGAATCACACTCCAAAATATTTTACAATTTAGTCTTATTAATTACCATTCATTTTTAGATTGATTGGTAAAAAAAAAAAGTATCCGGGTACTAAAATATAAGTATCGGGTACTAAAATTAATGAGATATTAAGTGTCGGGTACTAAAAATTTAGCACCAGTACCAAAATTAGGGGGACCAAAGTGTTGGGTACCTAATTATAAGTATTTATGTACTATAACTAGCGGGGTACTAAAATTGAAGTACCCGGGTACTACAACTAATGAGACCAAATGGTAAAAAAAAATTGTGGTAGTATTCAAATGGTAAACTATGGAAGCAAATTAGACTAAATGGTAAGGTGCCCTATAAACAAATGCCAATATGGTTTCGTTGCGGTTCTCGTCCCCTAAATCCTAGTACTCTTCGATTTTGGTACTATTGGTACTATGTTTCACCGAATTGGTGAATTCAGTCTCTCAAACCGTATAATTTGACCTAATTTACCGTATTTTGCACTTTGCACCGTACTTCCCCAACGTATTGCCAAGTCATAATTGAGAGCAATATAATAATTTGGACTTATAATAATGGTTAAGGCCGAGTGTTAAATATGTCAAACAAAGTTTAAAAGTGGAGTTGAAATCAATATAATTGGGTCTTATGATACTCCATCTGTTCCTTTATTACAAGCTTTCCTTTTTCTCTTGTTAGCACAATATTTAAGTAAAATGAGTGTAGGTGAGGTATTATTTGAGTAAAAAATAAAAAAGTATTATCATTTCATAATAACGCCCCAACCACGACGCGGTTACTCTCGAGCTGCTCTCCGGGTGACATGCAGACCCCTTACAGATTAATATGTGTTCTTTTCTGTGCATTTTATTCTCAATCTTTCTATGAATGGGTTCTCTAACAGAAAAAAAGGTGCATCTTCTTGATATATATCTTAGTAGGGTTCTAAATCCCTTTAAGATGTCTGAAATTTTAGTGAAAGTAATACTTGTGGTTTTGGTATCAAGTTTTAACACAGGAACACAGTGTTGGGTGAGGGTGTTAACAACACCTTGGTGCCACACCTGCATGAATAGTTTAATCACATAGTAATATAATGCAGTACGGTTAACTAAATGACTCAATGATTTCAAATCTAAACAACTCTAAGAATAGCAAGAATAGTTTTACAATGATATCTTGATTGCTCAAACAATCCTAACTAGAAAAATATCATTAGAGAAAATAGAAACGCTACTTTCTTGTTAACGTTGTTGGTGAATCACTAAGCAAACATGTCAACCTACTAAAACAGTTACACAACTAGTTGTAAAGACACTAAAACAATGAATGAGTAACATGTGCAGAGATCGATCTCTTTGTGTGTGTTGTAGTCGACTCCTGGCATGTGTTTATATAGTCTTCAATGGTGTATCACACCAAGGTAAGTCTTCTACTATGTCGATTTTCCTTTGAGTTTTCATATTGTTTATTAGGCTCTTTCCATATATAAATTTGTCTTAGATTCTTTCCCCATAATTGATGCTTGCTTAGTCTCCAGTCTTTTTCTTTAAGCTCCAAATCATGCACACAATAAACTAAAATCGTGGAATTAGATTACTTGTTAAAAAAGACAATCTAATAAAAGGTGTTCAAGTATTATATGTCAATAACACCACTAAGAGGTGTCAACAACACCTTTATCTTTGACACATAAATACTTACAAAAAGGTATTGCAATTTGAATGCATTACAACGTCAATATTGGATGATCTTCCTCCTTCTGCTATACCCCTCTTTAAAGTAGGTTTTTGGAACTCTTCCACCGATTTATCACGAAATTCGCATGTGGTTGTCAAGGTATCCGGGTTCCTAACCGTCTCATAACATTTGTGGAGTTGTGCTCGTTTTTGTATGTCGGGTAGCTAGATAGTTGATTCCCGGGTTAGCGAGGTGGCAACTTGGTTGGTAAGCGAACTATGGGCGGGTTGTGCCTCCAAGTAATTAATTATAAGGAGACCTATTGATAGATTGTGGCATGCACAGTGGCGGAAGTAAGCTGGGTCGAGCGAGCTGGGGCACTTGACCCAGTTGAGATTTATATATAATCTATAATAGCTTGAGTGATGGCCAAAGTTCGATCGGTGCACTGTGCTTTAGTTTTGTTTCCTTATTTTGTTACATTCTTTTCACTATTTATACTTTTATTCACGATTTCAATGTTTATTATTCTTTATTCAGCAAAAAAATTCCTTATTTATTCACTATTTACATTTCTTGATGTTTATTTTTGTCTTTTTTAGCAAATAATCCTTATTTTATACATTTTCTTCACTGCGTTAAAAATTTAAAAAAAAAATCTCCTTTGCTCAGTTTATTATTTTTAAAAATGTAATTATTGCATTTAACATATTTCTCGATCATACATGTTATACATTTCATAATCATATTTTACAATATTAAACTTTCTAACACCCCTCACATTTGGTCCTGGATTCGTTAATGGTCACGCATTCAACAATTTTGTAGGAGACCTCAAAATAGTTTATGGCACGTCTATAAGATGGTTTATGGGTGACCTCCAGTCCTTTGTAGGTGACCTTCAATGCGTCGTAGCCTTTCAATGTTAACCTACAAATGATTTGCTTATTGGACACTCGGCTAAAGCTAGTTGCTTGCTGGTTTCGCGGACTCGCGGTGTCAATTTAGGCTCATGGAAGGAGTGTTTTCAACGAGTAAACTACATAGAACCCCCTCTAATTATTGTAAAGAAACACAAAGCCCCTTACTTATTTAAACTGTGTTAAACCTCCCAATCTAATATTTGTAGGAGGTGAATCTCCGCCATTATACTCTGATATAAGTCTGCATAAAATAATGAGAACATATATCATATAATCGCCACAAATCGTGAGTAGCACTTGCGGAATGCGGATACTGAGAGATGTTCGTGTTTAGAGATTCGACTTGATGTTGTCCATCATCCACTCACGTTTCCAACGAGAAATGATATTGGAAGCATTGGTGGTGCTTTTGCCATCACGATGAACAGTGTAATACGGTGAATCCTCAGCAAACTCATTCGGTATTGACATCCAATATAGGCTCGGTTCCCAGTCAGCTTGTTTGAGCACCATCAATATTTCTTTTACAACAATTTTGCTACCTTCAGGTGAAAAATGGTAGCCATCCCTGCAGCAAGGCCATGATAAAAAATTACTCTAGTGAAAATAAGACTTTTCGAAAAGTGTACAGCATGAATGCATTTACCTGAAGCAAGTTGTTGCCCAATCTTCCTTCTGTTGAATTGCTGTAAAAAGGTTAATGACTTTCACATCCAGTTTTTTGCACAACTCTACCAATGCCTGAGCGTATTTGCAGCAGGACTTGTTTGTCCGAGCTTGATTATCGCGTGCAGTACTGGCAGAAATTTCATTTCAGATCATTATTGAATTCGAGCACAATAAAACGAATTATTACCATGATTGGAATTCAGATTACCCATAATGTTCACGAATCATTGCCTCGTTGACAGGTGGAGCTGTAAGAAAGATTAGGCGTGTCTTTTCAGAAAGATTCTGCAAAAAGTGCAATTCAGAATGCTTCAGGTAACACTAGAACCGGTTCCATAGAGCAGAATGGCATACGATACGATATACCCAGCTGATGCAATTGTAATCAAGGGGCCGCGAGCAGCATAGTTCAACGCTAAAGTTTGTCTAAGAGATTCAGAAGACCAGAACACAGAACAAATGTGTCGAATTGTGCGAATTCAGAAATTATGGTACGTACAGTAAAGCTTAGGCTATATCATTTCAATCCGCACCACTGAGTCAGTCTTCCATGATTTTGGAGAATACAAAAGGTTCGAATATGAATGTTACCTTGAGATGAAGAGCAATCTTGTTCATGTTTTCGACATATTCAGGTAGAGGAACATGAGAGCCCATACCACTTGGGTGAGGCTGCACAGAATCATTACCTCCGAGATACACAATAACCAGAGAAGGCTGAATAGCTGCTTCCTGGTATAATTTAGGAAGTGAGAATACACGTTCAGTTAGATTCGACAAAAGTTGAATTTAAATAAGCGCAGCAGCGAAGATACCTTAGGAAAAATCTGGTGCAATACTCGAAGAGCTAGCCTCGAATTCCAACCAGAATATCCTCGTAATACTACGTCTGCCTGTGGCAATCAATGGTATATAACATATGTACAGATAGAAGTTGCCAAGAGATAAAACACATATATACTACATGGATACCAAAAGACCAATTAGATCATTCAACCATAGATCTTTCTGCTATAATATAAACTTATATAGCAAGTATATTGCAGATAACCTGGATAATGTGATACACTAACTAGCTAGTTTGAGTAATCAATGAACCATACAGAGAAGAAACAATGTTCTTCGTGCTTGCGATGTTCATACATCGTCCAGTGAGTAAGTGACAGTTCAGGCAGAGGTAGACTATGTTATCATAGTCTGAGAAAAACTATGTCATCAACTTAGTTCAGTTCAGTTTAGTTTATCCAGTTCAATACGATAAACAAAAAATAGATAAGACTAATATATACCTTACGATCGTATAGGTCGGCAAGAATAGCACCCCATCCTCCAACCATGAAGCTCTGCTGAACTATGGACGACCCGAATAGCACAAACTGGGGTCGACCCGGCCCGACCATTTCCCTTCCTCTTTATTTAATTCACTCACCTGACTAAACTCAACGGTATAGACAGTGGATAATATGTTGGGCTACAGTCAAGAGTAACATGTTCCTATCAAAAGTGGGGTGCTACTGTCCTGAGATCTATTTTATTTACGTGTTCAATTGATGCACTTCTTCTTCTGTTCGTCTTATCTTAAAGGATATAGTTGGAAATTGCACGCATCTAATCTCACAATTATTTTTGTGACTCTCATTTGAAAAGACAAACCAGGTAGATATATCTAATCTGTACTGAGCAGAGAAACCATAGCTGCACATAAGCACATACATTATTACTATTGTACTACACCAAAATTGTTGAATAACAAACCTACTGTATTACACAACCATCCTGTACTGCTGGAGTAAACTATACCTAGTACATGTTCTCAGGTAATTACACCCCCTCTACCGGAATGTGACTGACGGATCAGACCTGATGTTCCAGGAATAATATTTCAGTTGGTACCTTCAAATTTATTTGATCAGTGTTCCATCCCGTTTCCTTGAGCATTTGCAAAAAGTCATCAAAACATTCCCTCAACTTAGCAACACTTTGCTCAACTTGTTCGGATACATCATCTGATTTGTTCCAGTTCAGATAAAGCCAGTAAGATTGCCACACACTTCGCAGCATGGATAAGCTTGTCGCTCCTTCCTACATGATGAGTTCAATTATTTAACAGATTTGAGGGTAAATACTCTGATCCTGTCACCAACTTTTATTGCACTTGTAACGCACTGAAAAATTGTGGTAACAAGTACATGGTGCACATGAATGATGAATTTCAAACGAATCCTCAAGAATTACTCAGATTTGCAACCTTTAATATGTTAGCTGTATGATGTACCTTAAAGGACACTAAAATCTCGATGTGTGTAAGCTGTTGTTTCACAACAAGAAAGTATTTCTCTTCTGCATAGAGCTTAAGAAGCCATTTAACCTGTTTGAAACAAATACATGTTCAGCTACAATATCTTATAGAGACAAGAGAATCAGATGACTTTCTATGTAAGGTAAGAACTCTAGGGTAGAGTAATATTTCAGGACCAGATAAAATACACAGGTTATTCCAAAATGAAGTTGTGTGGAAAATAATTTTTCTCAAAAAATGCACACTACAGTTTAAATTTTAAATGCCATATTTTATTAATCAATTTACCTATTAACTTACACTTGTAATGGACAACGAATATTCTTTCATAATGAGCATACAATTTTCTTCCTCGAGGTTCTATTCTTTCATGCTACTTGTGTCTCTATCTTTGCAAGAATGCATTAACTATAAGAGAGATTCACCTAAGAAATGCTAATATATCTAGGAAACAAGTCGTACGTACCATGGATCCACGTCTGCTGCCACTAGCCATCTCCTCCAAGGACAGGCCAAATGTAATTTTTGGCCTAAGAAATTTCTCCCATATTAATATATTTTCCTTCTTGTTGCATTCATCAACCCCTGAACCAAAGGTACTTAGTTTTTTCCTTGATCAACAAACACAACAGCATGTCTTTACCATAATCTTACCTGGAACTTTACGGTACAAAATATGAGAGTTTACCAGTAATCGAGCACGCTTGAGATTTACCTGAAAGAGTAAATAATTAACAAGGTAAACACCACATCTATGGTGACAGAGCAGGCCTCATATTATTGGTTACACTTGAGTCATTGCTCATTAATCCCTTTCTTCTCTCAAAATCTTTTCATCTTCCCATTTTGGGCGTTCCTTTAGAAGTTTCACATACCAAAATTGAAAAGTTTATTATAATCATTACCCGCCCAACCATACAAATATATTTACAACTTTATCACTCAACTCAACATTATCTATTCATTCTTTTATTCCAATAATAACCCACTTATCCTAATTTTTTTCATTATTTACTCAAACAATACCCCACTGGCCCACTCACACTACTTTATTCATTAGTATATAACTAAATAAACCCCCCACTTGCACCATTATTTCTTAAAATTCACTCCCTCTACCATGGGAAGCTTTAGAGAGAATAGAGAGTAATAAATTCGCAAAAAAAACCAACAAACACAACGCTTAGTTTTTTGGTTACATTTGCCTCACGAAACAATTTCACTCATCCTTGTAATGGTTAACAAGCACATGATTTGTTTTATTGGTTGTGATTGTGTCATTAATAAATTGGTGAAACAATCCTACTCGGTCCTTGTACTGACTAACAGAGGCACACAGAGCAGATATTATCTTACTGTATCAAACCGCAAAACTGCGAGGGAAGTATAACGGAACCACAGGTGTAGAAGCCGCACACCCAGCCATGTTGATGTCAGCACAGGATATGAAGACGAAATTCCAGGTGTATCCTAATAATGGTTCCAAAAAAGTAGTCATAATATAAATAGATGAATGGGGTTTTAAATCTTGAAGAACATAATCAACGTTAAACGATGATCATGATACCAGAGCAAGTATGCCTAGAGCTAGTCCAACCAACTCGGCAGCCACTTCCCAAACTTCTTCCTGCAAATTTGTCCATGTCAGATTATGAATAGTTTTCAGTTCAGTGGAAAGTAAAGCTCCAAATCGCAATATAAAATATGTTTAATACAAGACGTCAAGACTACAGCACAGAGTGCATTTCAGCTACAGTTTATTCCACACTTGAGCATTCTATAATTTATAGGTGATGTCACTACCATGCAATCGACTATTTCATACCGCGTAAATAGGATTGAAACAGATAAATAAATAAATAAATGTTAAAGAAAAAAAAAGTAGAATAAAAGAGATTTCTTTCTCTTTTTCGACAGTCTAACAACGCTACATCCCACCCAAGTGCTAACTGCTAAGAAACAATCCATAATTTACACCCAACTTAAGCATATTAAGGAGTAACCACACTACCACCCAACCACTTGTTAGGTACATTCCTCTAGGTTTGCACCCTTTTAGCAGTTGGAACGTCTAAAATAAGCTCTGGTTTAAGGAACTTTTGTTGAAATGTTAGTGCACTATCCCATTCAAGATACTTCTGCATGTTAAAAACAAAAAAAAGAATGATGGGCAAAATTTTGTGAAAATAAACTGAAAAAAGAAAGATGAGCACCTTATTAAATTTTAAAATTCCAGCACATCTTACGAAGTTAACCCTTTATAAAGCCATTTGCTTGAGTGTCCAATTGACCATGTCATTCGAAACAAGTTAGCTTCAAACTAAGGAAGACATTTTGCACTTTAAGATCAAGTCATTCGAAGCAGGAATCGAACATTATTTCATCACATCTTAGGGAATTAATATAAATAGATTACATGCACACCTCTATATAAGTTCGAGTGTTTAGACGAGACGGACTTGTTTTATCATATCAGAGTCTTAGGTAAATACAAAGCGTGCAGGGATCAAATTCATGATTTACATCATCTTCCATATAAAATTGTATTCCCTACATTTCTTTTGATGCTTAACATTTTTCCAGTTATGACATTTCTTTCAATGCTTACCATTCGTCCAATTATGGCCTTCTTTACAAGCTTACCATTTCCTAAATGGAAACTCCCAGTCTCCACGTAGTGTCAATCAAAATGGCGAGCATTTAATGCAATTGAGGGAGTACTATCAATTGCTGCTCGTATTTAAATGCCAGGCATAAATCAGTTTGCATCCCAAATCAAATAAACTACCTATCAAACATTCGTGGCTTTTGCAGTTCAATGGCTAGATTAACAACCCGAGCCAAAGAATACGATCCCGCCCCATGGCACCTCAAAACTTATGAATTTGGTTGGGGATGATAGACGGACAATTCAAGCTAGGTCTGTTGGATGTAACCCCATTCTATAGCCTCTACAGGTGGGCTGCAAAGGCCTTTACAGTTGCATTAGTTGAAACATTTTGAATTTCTGACATCAAAGTTATGATTTCTTCATCCTAAAATGGATCATAGAAAAGATGAAATTTCTGGATATTGGAAGTTGTTACCATCTAGGATTAAGTAATCAGAAAACCTTGCTATAACACAATGGAAGTGGGAAATTTTGGTGATAAGAATATCCTCTCTGTTTTCTATTGATTCAGAAAGCTAAGTTAGCATTTGATAAAAGAGAAAGAAATCGGAAAGGACAATTGCTCTAGAAAATTTTCTATATCAGTTCTGTTTTTTATAAATAGAGTATCTAGAAATATTGTAGCTATCTAAAGGCTTGAACTGTGGAAAAAACATAATGATAAGCATGGTCAATTAATCGTCGAGATATAGTTTCTTGTATACTGCACATCAGCACTAAATTTCATGTGTTTTAAGTAATAATGAAGCCTCCTTCCATGAGCAAATCACATGCAATCTAATTATATCGTGAAATTAAATTGAACAAAAATTACTTAAGGTTAGTAATTAAATTGATAATCACAACTGACCATGTGAAAATCATATGTTATGCTACCTTGGCTGATACCTCTCCTAGATTCCCAGAAATCGCAAAATGATTTTGTATAACTCGAAATGAAGGATCTTTTAGACCTCTTCCTACAGCCTGCAAATGCAATGCACAGTCGGATGTCACTCGCTGACCATTCGATAATCATTAATGTTAAGAAAATGATAATGAAGCCAAGAACTGCTGACTGCATAACACAAGTCAGAAAAGCATAAGTGGCTTTTATGGACGTCTAACTTTAGTGCCCATTCACAAAAAGAGCAAGGAAACCGTGGAGGTTTTTAATCTAGAGAAATGTTCAGAAAGAGAAAAAGATATATTTACAAATATTATTACCTTGGCAAGATTTCCAAGAGACGCCAATGGCAAAAAGTATGCAGGATATAATGGAGTACTGAGATCAAAGATGCTGCAACAGAATATAGCACTGATATCAGAGTGTGAGACAATCAAAATCACATACTTCATTATTAAAGCAGAGGCCCTTAACCTCCCAAAGCTGCCAATAAAGTCTGCATACAGGCGCCATTGCTTAGGATCATTGTCAAAAAGATTACCAAATCTTCCACCTGAAATTAAATAAATCATCACTTCAGAAGATATGAGCCTGTCACTTTAACGGTATGTATGGCTGGAAAGGAGGCAGGCCTATGAATAGACGCCCAACAGCTCCAATTCCACCCTTTGATACCCATCTGCGAATACAACAATGAATCTTGCTTTAGCGTGTCAATCTCAGCTTTAAAAGAAAGCTAAACTCTCAGATTCTTGTGTCAAAATTTAGCAGGAAAATAGTTACTTACTAGTCTTACATTACTACTATTCAAGTAAGATCCTGTTGCATTATGGAAAAGGTATCAAGAAAACGAATGCATAATAAGAATCCCAGATCTACCTGATGGCAGCAGCAGAAGCTGCAGCTGTAGATCCTGAAAATGAGCCTACTCCTACAGCCTATATTTAAGAAGTTGATATTCAAGTTCATGTTGTAGAAAATGAAAGATGTCAGAAGTTAGTTAAAAAATACATCAACTAATTATAATGTACTGTAATGTTGAGCCAACAGACAGACTAATCAACCTTGTTTGCACTGTTTCGACTGGTAATAGCACATATGCGATGATGATTAAAGAGAAGAGTTCGATTTACATGCCTTTAAAAGACTGGAAGTAACCAAAGTATGACAAATCCACCCGGTAACATTAGTTGGAAACTGAAGCAACATGTAGTCCAAGTAATCATCCGAAACCGAATCTGCATCATAAGTTCGTTCATAAAACTAAGTGAAGTTAAACTGTTAAAGTAACACAAACAAACAGACACTATTTGTAAGTCAAACAGAACAAGCAATGCAAATGAGCACACACCAGGGAATCCAGAAGGCAGAACAAAATCTTTGATAACTTTTGGAAGCCACAACAATTCAGCATTACTACGCTCCACAGTGACATTAGTTTCAGGCACATGTTCTTCTATTAGAGTCCTAATTTTGGAATCACTATCGATAATATATCTGGCAAAAAGTATCACAATTAACATTCCAAGACCAAAAAGTATTAACAAGACATAAATTGAAAAGAAGCAGAAAGTACCTTTTGGAAGAGCCATCCTTGTATTTCTCCAGAAAAACCAAAGGTGCTTGAGCAGCTTCACTTTACACATAGTAATTAACTAATTATTAATAAATCAGGAAAACAATATTACTAGTAGTAGTAATTTAGGAAAAATAACAACACAGTATTGAGCATTGAATGGAATTATGTACCCTGATGATGCCAATTGGGATTGTTTTGCTTGGATAGGAGGAGGATTGCAGAAGATCTTAAACCGGTGAAGTTTAGCCGGAACTGAACTTGGGTGGTGAAGGACGATGGAGAATTGGATAAGCTCAGACATCGAAGGAGGTGAGTGAGCTTGATTTTCAGCGAGAGTACGTCATATCATCTCCAGAGTCGGTTGTGCAGTGTGACTTGTGGTGGGTGGAGAAGAGAGAAGAAAAATATCTGCGAGTGTGCTGTTCACAATTTTTTGAAAATGTTATTCAGAACCTACATCACCTAAAGTAAAGCGCTAAAACCATGTCAGTGCATAAAACCATGTCAGTGCCAGTTCAACAAACCTGTGCTAATTTTTAGGGGTCAGAATATAAAATTATAATCTTTTAGGGGGTCAAAATGTAAAATTTGATTAAAAAATATTTTTTTTAAGCAAACGTAAATCTAGCCATCTAGTGGGGTCCAGTGACCCCACTAGACCCCAGTGGCTCCACCACTGAGTTAGGCCAATCAAAATCCGGCCAGTTAGTTTTATAATATATATAGACAAAAATCTATCAAATCTAACATTTTCACAATTTATCTCTCTCTATACAAACTCTATTTCTCTCTCTAAATCTAAATATCAAATCTAAGACATCAACCATCACCACCTACGCTACCACCACACCATCACCACCTATGCCGCCTCCGCCACCACCACCTCTCAAATTCTTCACCGGCGACACCACCATCTCAATCAATGTTTTGGCTTGCTAAAAGAGAGGTCTGATTTTACATGTTGATTTCTTGATCAGCTCAATATGTTAAAATGTAGCTTCTTTTTTTTCTGGCGTTCTATTGTGAATTTGCAGTTGTTGGAAATCTGTTGATAATGACCTAGAGCTAATTGGGAGTTATGAGGATTTGATTACGTCAATATGAATTTCGATGAATTGACAAGTTATTAGATTCGCTATTGTTGAATTATGGAAGACACAGTGTGGTTATAAGTATTTTCGTTGTGTTTTTTAAGACCTCGTGATGATAAGGTTCTAAGCATCCTTGACATGGTTTTTAGCTTCAGTTGCATGTTATTGTTGTGTTAATTTGTAAGCGATTTTGGTGTGGTTTTCGTTCATGTTGTTGTGGTTTTAACAAATATATAATGCTACTATGCTGGACTTGTCCATCGTATGGTTTTAAGGGGACATGGTGGTTATAAATATTTTTGTTGTAGTTTTAAGACTTCGTGTTAAGGTTATAAAACATACTTGATATGATTTTTAGCTTCACTTGCACGTTACTGCTGTGTTATTATTTTAAAAAAAATTGGTGTGATTTTAATTCAGGTTATTATGGTTTTAAGAAATATGTAACACTACTGTGTTGGGTTTGTCCATTGTATGGTTTTAAGGGAACATGGTGTGGTTATATGTGTCTTTGTTGTGGTTTTAGTAAGTCGATCGTGTTAATGTTCTAAGCATCCTTGAAATGATTTTTAGCTTCAATTGTATGTTAGTGTTATGTAATAATTTTAAGAGATTTTGGTGTGGTTTTAATTCTTGTTGTTGTTTTAAAAATATATAATGCTATTGTGTTGGGTTTGTCCATTGTATAATTTTAAGGGAACATGATGCGTTTATAAGTAAGTATGTTGTAGTTTTAAGAACTCGTGTTAAGGTTCTAATCATTTTTATATGATTTTTAGCTTCAGTTACTTGTTACTGTCGTGTTATTGTTTTAAGAGATTTTGGTGTGGTTTTAATTCATATTGTTGTGGTTTTAAGAAATATATAATGCTAATGTAACGCCCCAAAACCAAAATATGGTGCGTTCGGCCGTGTATCGTGAGATGGGCTCATGCCAACACGAAGCCTATCATTTTAAATCCTCAAATACAATAGAATCATCTCGAATGGTAATACAGAGCAACTAAAATCCCAATTCTTTAAATTACAATCCGTACAATACCACAAATTTACAACCATCCGAGTACAAAACTAAAACCTCGAAATTACAGTCGATCTACACTTAATAATCTTCCATGCCAAAATCTATGTATGCTCTATCTCGCTTTACTCCAACGAAAATCTCCTCAAGCTTGCACACCAACAATTCACTGAATCTGGGGGAGTAAGGGGGTAAGCTACTAACTCATGGGAAAGCTAATAACTCTTAAGAAAGATATCTTGACACTCTTACCGGATGAAGCACATGTTTCAGAAAATATACCGTATATACACACACATACATAACTAGAAAAACAGTTCATGGAGTACTTGTAACAGAACAGTAACATAACAATAACAGAACAGTAGTTTAGTTGAGAGCTCAAACAGAAATCACACTATGGCCAATAGTGTAGGTCCGGTGGCACAGAGGTCGGCACAAAACAGAAAGTTCCCCACTAAAGGAACACAGACAAAATGAAGTACTTCAGAAGCCAGACGTAATTACCGTCAGAGACGGACCCAGAATTCATAGGCAAAAACTGTGAGCTCAGAAAATATTTTAGTTTCTCCATGTAACAGTAAATATACTTTTCACACTTCACACACACATCGGAAAATACAATTTTGTGTTCACATACTTGATCCTTTCGAATTGACATATTATACCAAAACCCATTAACTCAATATAATAGTCAATTTATTTATCAAATATTAAAATAATATATAAAATAAAATCAAAAGTGTCAAAAAATCCCCTTACCCTAAAATCCAAATATCCGCCACTGCTCGTGTGTACATACATCATCCAAACTCGGTACCGTTCGTACTCCAAACAGATTGCTCCTCTGTCCCAACTTCTAACCGGTAAACTAAATTACGAACTTGATCAAGGCTAACACAATATAAATCTAACTCCAGCTATATGTGCTCCAATTGCAAATCCATGCACAAGTATATAAACTATATAATTTATAACCAATCAAAATTGTTGTCGATAAAACCATTGAAGTTGACCAATTAATTAGTACTCACCTTTGCACCATCCATCACCAATCACGTAAGCTGATGGCCATAATCTCGAGTCCATTCGGACTTTCATGAATCATGATCAAGCTTCCAGAAACTTTGACTAGCCACATCATTAATCTCTCGGCATATGACTAATTAGTAATACGCGGCCGACTCCATCATTATATATAATAAACTTGATACTAAGTTCCTAACCTAGTTGATACTCAATAGGAAACCTAGCTTATATAAAACGTCCTCATAACACCTTAATTGTCACTTGTCACGGCCCCGTTACTTAACCATGGTCCCGTCTAGCGTAAATATCACTTAAATAATCAACTTGGCCCATATAAATAACTCGGTACAAATAATTTACGACTAGTAAAGTTTAACTCGTCAACTTGAGTCCATGAAATTATTACAACGGAATCGAATCCATCCAGTAAATTCCAAATATAATCTTCAACTCCAAAAATATAATTATCAGGTCTTGTTCTCACCGTAAAAGTCGCATAAAATGTACGGGTTATTACAGCTAATGTGTTTGGTTTGTCTATTTTATGAGATTTTAAGGGGACATGGCATGGTTATAAGTATTTTTGTTGTGGTTTCAACGAGAGTTGTATGGTTTTCAGCAGATGTTGACGATGTCAATCGAGTTTTATGAAGAAAATGCAAGAAGCAGAAGTTCTCCAACAATTTATTCGAAGACAACATTGAATGTTTCAATTAGCTTATTGTAAATGTGTTGATTGATGTTATAATGACAACCCTCAAAGTTTTAGACTTGTTTAATAGTGATTTTTTGATATTTGTGAATGATTTTAAATTGTCGCTTAATATTATAACAAACCATCTTAAAACCATCCCATAATGTTTTAAAAACCACACCAAATAACGTTAAAATCATAACAGAAACTTTTAGTGCTAATAGCTTAAAACCACACATAATCTCTTAATACCATACCGCAAATGGTTTGTTCGGCTGGGCAGACAAGTAAGCTAATAAATCAGGACTTTCCATTGATTTAGGAAAGGTTGACATCTCCCTAGACTTTGGCCTCTTATATAAGACCATGAGACCAACTATGTTTCCTGTAATCACTACAAGAAAACAGCATTTTAGCAACCACATTTAGCAACCGATCGATCGGTTGCTAATTTTAGCGACCGATCGGTCTTTTAGCGACCGATGGGAGGCTTTAGCGACGAAATCGGGAAATCGCTCTTAGAGCGTCCGATCTTTAGCGACGGATGGAGTTATCCGTCGCTCGACGGATAACTCCATCCGTCGCTAACTAGCGACGGATGATAGCATCCGTCGCCCGTTTTTAATGGTTTTCCTTTTTTATTTTGTGGCCGGTCAACATGTTAGCGACGGATGACTCCATCCGTCGCTAAACTATATTAAAAAAGAATAATAATAATATAGCGACGGATGGAGTGATCCGTCGCTAATATAGCGACCGATCGCTATATTAGCGACGGATCATCATCCGTCGCTAAACTCTCCTAATCATCGTCTTCTCCGCTTCACCATCGACAGAACACACACAACACACACACCGCGATTATCGGCGGCTCCAATCTCTCCTCCCCTATTTTCTTCGTTTCTTCACCATTTCAATCAATATTATAGTCATTTCGAAGCTCTTCCATCAAGGAACAAGTGTAGCTATTCAATTGCGTGATTATTTCCCCATTTCTTCCGCAATCAAAGGTATATATTTCGAACCCTAACTTGTCTAAATTTTAGTATTCTTCATTTTTTTTTCAATTCATTGAATTGTATGCATTCTACTAGTATCTATCATGTTGTGTAGCTCAAATTAGGGGGGATGAACAAGTTTTAGTTGGTGAATTGATAGATTTGGTATGAATTGGGTATTTTATAGTTTAGTTCGATTATGTTTGGGATTTGAATTGGGTTCGATTATGTTTGAGATTTGAATTTGGTTCGATTATGTTTGGGATTATCTACGTAGTTAGTTTTGTTCAATTAGTGTAGTTTGTTTGGGATATACTAATTAGATTTGAAAATTGCATAAGTATAATTATAATGGAAATATGAGTAATTATAATGTATTGTAATTAGTTATTATAATGGAAATTGTATAAATATAATGAAAATATAGATAAATATAGGTAATTATAGTGTATTGCAAGTTTTTATTATAATGAAAATTCCATAAGTATAATGGAAATATATAGATAAATATAGGTAATTATAGTGTATTGGTAGTTGTTACTATAATGCAAATTGCATAATTATAATGAAAAATATATGTAATTATAGTGTATTGTAAGTAGTTATTATAATGAAAATTGTACAAGTAAGTATAATGGAAATATAGGTAATTATTGTTTAAAAAAGTGTAAGTATGAAGGAAATAACTCATTGATAAATTAAAGTTTAAATATAGGTAATTATTGTTTAAAAAAATTGATAATTAAAATGAGTACTTGGTGAAAAACAACGTTAGCCGCAATGTACTAAACTTCCATTGGCCAGGTTTAGCATTCAATTATGAATCCCGATCGTACTTGGATGTACAGTAGGATTGCAGATGGAATACTTTTGCCTACGTTTGTACAAGGGGTCAATGCATTTGTCGAATTTGCATTGTCAAAACCCGAGTGTTTGAGTACTGGGATGATGAAGTGTCCTTGCAACCATAAGAAATGTAGGAACCGTCAGTACTTACCCTCTACGGTGGTTGTAGACCATTTGAAGCGTAATGGTTTTGTCCCTAAATATGAGGTGTGGAATCATCATGGTGAGGCAGTTCGTTTGTTGGGGGATTATTCCATGTTGTCGGGGAAGCGTAGGAAAAGGCAGGAGAGTAGTGCTACACCAGGTGCCTGTACTCATGATGATGCCACAGGGGACCAGATGGAAGAGATGGTCCGTAACGCTGCGGGTCAAGAGTTCACGGAGGGTGTTGTTAATGAGGAGCCTCCGAATGCTGAGTCACAACAATTCTTTGACTTGTTGGAAGCGTCAAAGATGCCACTCTACCCGGGGTGCAAGATGAATGAATTGACTATGTTGTCTCGAATTATGAGCAACAAGGAGGGTGGTGGGAATTCAGAAAGCAGCAGCAACGATTGGTTGAGTTTGATCACGGATGCTATGCCTGAAGGAAGCCTAGTTCCAACAAACTATTACCAAGCGCAGAAGAAGATGAAGGCGATGGGATTGCCTATGGAGAAAATAGATTGCTGCCCGGGTATGTGTATGATCTATTGGGGGGAGGATGAAGGTTTGTTGAAATGTAAACATTGTGGGAAGGACCGGTATAGTCGTTACAAGGAGGGCGCTGCAATGAAACGACAGAAGAAGAATCTCTCCCACAAGAAAATGTGGTACTTTCCTATAGGTCCTCATCTGAAGAGGTTGTATGCATCAGATGCATGTGCAAATAAGATGCGTTGGCACAAGGAGAGAGTAGTCGCGGATGACCAAGAGGGTAAGATGGGTCACCCATCAGACTCGCCGGCATGGAAAGAGTTTGATGTGAAATATCCACAGTTTGCAGCCCAGTCTAGAAATGTAAGATTGGGACTTAGTACTGATGGTTTCAACCCGTTTGGGAGTAAACGGAAGTATTCGTGCTAGCCAGTGATGCTTACACCTTACAACTTGCCTCCGGGTGACTGTTTGAAAGAACCATTCATGTTCTTGACCGTGCTGGTGCCAGGGTCGGATGATCCAGGACAGAAGATAGATGTTTTCTTGCAGCCACTGATCAAGGAGCTTATAGAGTTGTGGGAGGATGGTATACCGGCATACGATGTCTCAACAAAGACGAACTTTACCTTGAGAGCAGCACTACTCTGGACCATCAGTGATTTCCCTGCGTACTCCATGTTGTCTGGAAGGAAAACATCCGGATACAAGGCATGTCCACATTGTCTGGATGATGTTGATTCACACTATCTGCCGAAGAGTCGAAAGGAATCTTGGTTTGATTGTCATCGCAGGTTTCTAGACGATGAACACCCGTTCAGAAAGAACAAGACTCAGTTTCTTAAGAACAAAGTGGTGTTGAAGAAGGCCCCTAAAGAACTAACAAGTGCACAACAATTTGCTATTATAGAACGCTTGGGGTACAAGAAAGTAACTGAGGTTGGGTGGGAACAGCATAACGAGAATATCAGAAGTGAGTATTGGATGGAAAAAGAGATGCATCCTATGGGATTTGCCTTATTGGAGTAGTCTTCGCATACGTCATATCTTGGATGTCATGCATATTGAGAAGAACGTATTTGAGAACTGCTTCAACACCATTTGTGAAATTCCCAACAAAACAAAGGACACGGTTAGGTCCAGGGAAGAGTTGGACATTCTATGCAGGAGACCCGGACTGTCAAACAAGAATGCTGATGGCAAGTGGCCGAAGGCTAAATACACTTTGTCCAAAGAGGCTAGGTCGGAACTTTTTGATTGGGTGAAGTTGTTGAAGTTCCCCGACAATTATGCTTCTAAATTTGCTCGGTGTGTGGACACGAGTAAGACAAAGATGTATGGGATGAAGAGCCACGATTGTCATGTGTTCATGGAGAGGCTCATCCCGATTGCATTTCGCCAGCTCTTAGATAGATCGGTATGGAGTGCCTTGACCGAGTTGAGCTTGTTCTTCAAGAATCTATGCACACGGGTTGTTGAGGTTGAAGTGTTGAAGACGATGAAGGCTAACATACCGGTGATTCTGTGCAAGCTCGAGCGTATCTTTCCACCTAGCTTCTTTGATTCCATGGAACACTTGCCCATTCACCTACCAGATGAGGCGTTGCTAGCCGGACCTGTTCAGTATCGTTGGATGTATCCCTTTGAGAGGTAAATATTTTAGTATCATATTTACAAACATATATGACACATAATTGTATAGTATATCTAATTATGACCGACATATTATAACAGATACTTAGGCAAGCTGAAGCATTATGTGAAGAACAAAGCTCAGCCTGAGGGTTCGATTGCCAATGCATACATTCGAGCAGAGACTGCAACTTTTTGCTCCTATTTCTTTGACACTGGGGTCCCTACGAAGACATCTAGGCCGGCTAGAAATGCTGACACATTTCAAGTGCAAGAGGACCATAAAGTTTCTCTATCAATCTTTAAGCTTTCGGGGAGGGCGTATGGTGAAGAAAAAGTGGCATATCTGACGGATAAAGAGTACAATGCTGCACATTCGTATGTCCTTCAGAATTGTGCTGAGCTCAACCCATTCCATCTCAAGTTTACTAGGTTAGTTGCCTTCTTACGTTTTACGATTGAATTAAAATCTTATTTTAGAGAAAATGGTAGTATTAAACCAAATATACGCATCATGTGCAGTTTCTTCAGCGCCCGTTGTGTAGAGCAAAATCCTATAGTGGCGGATGACACAATTGAGGACATGCTTAGGGAGGCCCTAGTCTCCGAATTTCCAACATGGTTCAAAGAGCATGTACAGAACCCGGCCAACAAAATAACATGTCCTTACTTAAGAGCACTAGCAAGTGGACCTGGGAGAAGATACTCCTCCTTCCCATCTTACATTGTAAATGGACTTAGGTTCAACAGTAGTGAGTGTGGATCGACAGATGCTACAGTTAATGGTGGGGTTCGTGTCTTGGGGAAAGACATAGGTGATGATGTCTACGATTACTATGGGAAGCTTAGGCGTATTATTCGCCTTGAATATCCCGGAGTACCTTTGAAAAGAACAATGTTGTTTGATGTTGATTGGTATGATCCCACTGATGTAGGCACCAGGAGGCTTGAGGAGTATGATATGGTGGAGATAAACTATAAGAAGAAGTACAAAGTGTACGAACCATTTATCTTGGCAAGTCAAGCACTTCAAGCTGTATTTTTTCAGTTTCCTACCTTGAAAAAGGATAAGGGCGATTGGTTAGCTGCTGTACCTATAAATGCTCGATCCAAAGTTGAGTATGTGGAGAAGGACGAGTCAATTAACAACTCGTACCAAGAAGAAGATGTCGATGGTCAGGCTAGAAAACCTGTACAGGCTACAGTAGAAGTTATCCAGCTGCATGATGATGTTTTCATTGACTTACAACCAGAGTAGATTATAGAAGGTACGTGAATTAGTACTAGGTAGTTAGATTAGACTTAGCTTAGACTTATCTATTAGGCATATAATAAAAAAATATTCTTTACTATATCTCTGATTTTACATCTTATATAATAGGTTGATTATTATTAGATGTCAGTTCCTACGTTGGGGGATATGCTACTTGAGGCTTGGAAAGCCAACTGGCTGTTGGGAGTTCCGCCTTCGGAATGGATGCCAGCTCCCCTTCATGAGTATTGGCAGGCCTACTGGCGTGACCACCCAAATGTCCATCGTCTTTCCTTACTTTATCTCTTAATGACTTTACATGTTTTATATTCAATTGTGTATGTACTAACACGGATCTTTTTATTGCAGATGCCACGACCCAGGAGGTCACGATACTTGACCCCAGTCCCAGAGGGATGATACCGACGGAGAGGACACCGTACAGGGCTCACAGCAGGGCTCCCCTTCTGTTTTTGGGACTCCACCTGGGTCGAGCAGGGGATCGACTCCTCATTCCTCCCTCCACGACCCGTGGGCCCACGTTCCAGACGACGGTTGTCCCTTTCAAAGGCCGGAAGATGGTCTTATGTGGAATGGTCGCCCTGTCCTTTACCCCAATGGAGAGAAGTAAGTATTAGGCATTAACTGATTTACAAACTTTTAATATATATATACCGAACTAACCTTGTCACTATTGACTTACCTGTTCTTCACAGGTTGTATGGGGAGCACGCTGCTAAAGTACTCAGTGCGATAATACGGAATAGAATGGTCCCACCGCAAGAGGGTGGCAGCCAGTGGCATTGCATCCCGGACCAAATTAAGGGAGAGCTCTTCGAGGAGCTGAGGGTGAGTTAATAATCGTACATTAATTACCTAATTGTTTGTGTTGTGAGTGGTATGTTAGCCACTTTGTGTGAGTGGTATGTTAGCCACTGTACTTGGGTGATATGTTAGTCACCATTGTTTTAGTGAAATATAGGACAATGTGAGTGGTATGTTAGCCACTGAACTTGGGTGATATGTTAGTCACCGATATACCTGAATAGATGTTGTTTTCCCTTGTTATATATTTGATACATGTTAGCTCCCCTGTTATACTTGAATGTTTTTAAGTATTCACCAACGTATGTGTTTCGATGTTTATTTGTAATTGTGTAGAAAGAATTCTTCCTTCCGAAAGCGTTGCTGATGGATGTAACGGTACCGGTTTTGAAAACAAAATATTTTCTTGAAAAGGGAAATTCGAAAATACTTTAATAACAACGGTCGGCAATAAATGCCCAAAACAATCTTTGACGCTAACGATAATAAATAATATTCAATGACAACTCAAGTTCGAAAAGACAACGAATGAAGACAATAAAAGTGTATCTTCTTATTTTGAAAAGAAACCCGTGACACCCCAGACCCTTCTCTCAGTCGCTGGCTTCCTAGTCACGCACGTCCTCAGCAGCATCTGGAAGGAAGGAATTTTGAAAACAAAAGAGTGTGAGATAAAGGATCTCAGTGAGGTTCTAAGTTAAAACAGAAAGTAAACGGTTTTAAAAACAAAAATCCTTTTCAGTAAAACGAGCAAACAGAACAAAGCACATATAACAGATTAACAGAACAGAAACGTTGTAGACCGTTGGTGCAGCCCGCCTTATTGCTCCTACTCCCAGAATGCCCTTATAACTCCCTCCAGAGGATGCATAACTCCGGACAGAAACAGAAACCCCCGTGTACTTTGGGGAAACAGATCCTACGACCCTAATAGACCTCAGCGACTTCTGCCTCGCGCCTAAAAGGGAATAGACTAGGCCACGATCAAGCAAACCCGATAGTCCTCTACTACCCAAGCCTACCTAACCATAACCTAATCGACCGGTCACACAGAAACAGAACAGATACAGAACAACAGATACAATTAATTAACACCGAGAGGTGTTCCTGCAGAAAGGTCAGTACAGAACAGAGTAGCAATGACAGAAATCCAAAAGTCATACTTAGGACTTATACTTTTACGCGGAAGCATACAGTAAACAGTAGATAGTAATAGGTACAAACAGTCACATAGCCTTCCAGTTTTTCGCAAATAATAGGTTTAGGGGTGAACACTCACCTTAGCTTGCGAGCAAACGACCTTCACAAGAAAAGAGCTTACGGGTTTACGGACAACGGAGAACCTAACAAGAAAGTACTAAACACAATTTAGAAGTCGAACGGACGGAAAGGAAAAAGGTTGAAAAAGGAATGGTAAAGTCGGGGTTCGAACACGGGACCTCTAAGTTAGTCGAGCAAGAACCTAACCAACTAGGCTAGCAAGTCAAGTCTATACTAACTTACAAAACAGCAACTAAGTTTAAAACATTTTCAGAAACTCTTTCGATTTTCAGATTCTGGAAATTACCAAAATACCCTCAGGTGGCAAATTGCAAGAAAAACCCTTTTCGAAAACAGATAGTACAAACGAACCAGTAGTTTCCAGACATCAAACAGTCTTCTCAAAGCAAAAGGTTTACGATAAAAGCTTACTGTCAGTCAACTACGGTCAACAGTAAAACTGCAAAAAGGTCCTTTAGGTTTTTAAGTTTCCCAAATCAGTCCACAAAGAATCCAAAACATAACATCAAGGTCCAAAAGTCCTTTCGAGGTCAAACAGGAAATCAAAGTCAACAAACGCGGTCAAAAGATCACAAGTCCAGCAAACAGTAACTAAACTAACAACCTAAGTACCGGTTCTCGATTCGAAATAAATCACAATGTCAGATCGATCAGGGGTAAAATTGTCCAAGGGTAAAAATGTCCAAATCAGGATACGAGTACAAGTCTAAAATCGAGAGCAGTAGCAAGGAAACGAAATTTACCTTCGGATCGAAAGAAAGGTTTAAACAATCTGCAAATTGAATCAATCGAAAAGAAAAGAGAATTAAAACAAGATTCGAATCGAATCGAAAATAAAACCGAACCCGAACAGAAAGGTTGAACCGACTTACCGACCGAACCGGAACAAACGGATCGGACAGACTAAACCGGCGGCGGACGGAAACGGAGACCGGACCACCCCAATCGATCGACGGCGGCGACGCGGACGCAAGGCGCGGCGGCGAGGACGGCGCGGTGCGGGGAGAGCGAACGGAGGATGGCGACTCGGATCGAATCGGACAGATCGATCGATCGGAATGGTGGCGGCCGAATCGGATCGGAGAGATCGAATCGGCGGCGGCGGAGCTGATCAGCGGCGACGGCGCGGCGGCTTTGCGTGAGATGGAACGGATCGATCGAATCGATCGATCGGTAGGCAGCGGCGACGGACGGCAGTGGCGCGGCTGAAACGAGACAGAGAACGGCGCGGCAGATCGGAGCAATCAGCGGCGGCGGCGGCGGCAAGTGGTGATGATGATGAATTAAGATGATGGTGGATGGATCTGATGAAGATGATGGTGAGTGTGAGAGAGAGAGAGAGAAAGAAGAAATTTTCTTTCTTTGCTTACTAAATGTGTTTGACGGCTAGCATAAGGTTGAGGAGGAGTATACTGATTAGGTTTAGGGTTAACTTACTGATGGGCCGGTCAATGGGCCTTGACTGGGCTAAACGAGATGGGCCAAAAGCTAGCAGATCAGATAGTCTAGCTTGATCCAAACGAAACGAAACGAACTAACTTACGCGAAAGTGATTAACTAATTATCGAATAAATAATTTACTCTGATAATTAATTAACCAAAAAAATAATTAAAAAAATAAAATAATAATTAAATAATTAAATAAATAATAAAAAAAACGGGGTGTTACAATGGATCTGTGGTGGAGCTTCAACTCTCACGGTAGTTCCCTTTACAAGTGCATGGTTCATAACCTGAAGAAACTGTGGATAAAAAACCGTCCACGTACCGGTGATTGGCCCGGAGATGAAATTTGGGAGGCGTGGAAGGTGTATTGGGCTAACGAGAGAGTCCAGGCGCAGGCTGACCAGAACACTGAGAACAGGAAGAAGCAGCCGAATGATGGGACACGTACCCTGGTGACACACCGTTTTGGCTCTGAGTCAATCGCTACAGCACATGTGAGGCAGAAGGTAAATGTATTAACTTTGTGAATTCATCATTATTATACTTATTATTTACTTGCATTTCGAACTTTCAAACTAAGTATATGATGCTTTCATGCATGTGTCATTCAGTTGAAGGATAACCAGAGTCTCCTATTCACCTTGTTCTCGAGATCTCAGAAGGCCAAGAACGGACAGTGGTTGTGTGACGAGGCCACAACAATTGCGGTAAGTTCAAGAATACATGTGTTTTATTAAATACTGATGATTTCATAACTAATTAATTAACAACATAACTAACACCTTATACTCTTGATTTATAATTTCAGACGGCCTACGAGGACAGGATTCGTGATCAGGATCTCACTGTTGAGGAAATGAATGACATTTTCCTCGAGGTGAATCCTCCAGACGAGAAGGGCCGTCGCTTGGGACTGGGGAGTGCAGCAGCCGTCCCTGAATTGGACTCGAGGCCGACTCGTCGTTCCCGTGCCAGTACATCTTCATCATCTTCAGCAGCAGCTTCCGCTCGAGAGCAGGCCCTCTTACTTCAGTTGCAGGAGAGGGATGAGGAGGTGAAGAGGCTAGCTGCGGAGCAGGCTGCGCAGAAGGCACAATATGGTACTATGTTTGCTGAGCTGTATGCGAAGCTGGGGATGGATCCACCTCCCTTTCCATGATACCCCTATCCTTTTCGACTT
This sequence comes from Plantago ovata, assembly GCA_028274465.1. NCBI lineage: Eukaryota > Viridiplantae > Streptophyta > Magnoliopsida > Lamiales > Plantaginaceae > Plantago > Plantago ovata. The sequence goes on along the minus strand of CM051455.1, from coordinate 38,977,424 downwards.
TATTTACTATTTTCTACATGATTACTGTGTACACTATGATATTATTTTAGATTAGTATTGTGTACGTATGATTATTATTATACGTATGGAGGGTTTTGGTACATTTATTATGATTTTTTTGGATTATTTTTTGGTTTATTTGGTCTATAGAATTTCTGTAACATGTTGCTTAATTAAACAGGTTGCATTTGATTTTGGGTCTCATTATTATATCTACAAAGTCAAAAAAAAAAAAAAAACTTAGCAACCGATGGTCTTATCCGTCACTATAATCAGCGACGGATAAGCGACGGATAAGCTTATCCGTCGCTAAAGGTCCCGGACTTTTAGCGACGGATAAGTATCATCCGTTGCTAATATTTAGCAACCGATGAGACTCATCCGTCGCTAAAAGTCCGGTGTTTTTAGCGACGGATAATTCATCGGTTGCTAAAAGTCAACCTCATTTTCCGTCGCGAATTCGTGACGGAAACCTCATCGGTCGCTAATTCGCTAGCGACCAACGATTTTGCGACGACGAGTTTATCCGTCGCTGAAAACACCGATCGGTCGCTAGCGAGATTTAGCGACCGATCGGGTTGTTTTAGCGACGGATTGTTCCGTCGTTAAAACCGCCATCTCTTGTAATCTGGATTTAAGCTAACTCAATCTTCATTTTAATATAAATCTTGCGGATCTTAGTTGGATTCGGGTCAAACAAGCTGGCCAGGGTTTGGATTTTGTTTGTGGTGGGTGTTATCGTTGGTGTTGGGACGAGTAGCATGGGTTTGTCTCGATCTGTTCAGTTGAGCTTTCCAATCAACCAATTCCTTATGGTCATCTTCAGACCGAGTGGCAGGGATCACTAATGAGGCGAATTCACCCCTATTTCTATCATTTCTTGCATATCTATAGGCCCTTTCTTTTCCACAAACAAGTGGACTGTCGCAATGTGCAAGTTTAAGACCGATTGTAATGTAGCATTTACTTGATCGAAACTCGATTCATGACATGCTAAAATTCCGCTGACTTCATTGTGAAATTCTATATTTGTTCTCCCACGAGTGTCCATTAACGTAACCGGATATGATACCACTGATAAGAATAATTTATTGCAGAAGAGAAAACATGACAAGAAGGAAGCATATATAAGAGAAACGAGTTTATTCTATTAAACTGCTACTGAACGTAAGAAATACAACCTACATGTAACTACTTAATAACAATGGATCTATAAACCCAAATAACACTACCAGTAACAAACTATCAATAAATTACCCTGGAACATCATATTAATACACGTAACAATTAGTTTTTTAACTGGTATTGTATGTTCATGCTTTGTTATAGCTTTAAATGCAGATGTGATAGCTTTAATGATACTTGTTATGATTTTAACCATAATCACATAAGTCGAAGGATGGTCAGGTCAAACTTCAGGGATAAAGGTTGCGAACCCGGTACAGTGTTCGAGGGACGGTTCGGTAGAATTCAGTATAATTAACTTTATATTTATTTTTGTAAATTACAAATTGAATCTTGGGAAATGCAACTAATTACATTTACTATATACATTCACATATGTATATATTATTAACAAATGCAACTAATTGTTTAATAGTACTCCAAGACCATTGTACTTCTTTTCTTCTCTACGAGACCAAAACCACCGTCGACCTATTAGTTGGAGTATCAATAATGGTTTCCATTTACTCCGTGGTGACTCGAACTGCCGACCTACTAGTTGGAGTAGTTTATTCCTTGATAAACAAACACAATAGCAGGCGTTCATCGTAAACTTACCTGGAACTTTATGGTTACAAAATATGGGAATTTACCAGTGTGCGAGGGTGCGAGCACGCTTGAGATTTACCTGACAGTAAATAATTACAGTAATACACAAGGTAACCACTAACCACCACATCAACAGTGGTTCAGAAGGTCACATTTTATTGATTACACCGGTCACATTTGATAAACAATAATGGCTAAGCTAACAAATGCTTCATTTCACTGGTCACATTTGTGTCATTAGTAAATTGGTTCGACACTGTCACTGTTACTCCTTGCAATGGCCGCTAAGAAACAAATGCTTTGTTTTATTGGTTATGAACTTATGATGGCACCATTAATAAATTGGCTATACAATCTTACTAACTCCTTCAGACAAACAGAGGCAAACAGATGGTATTATCTTACTGTATCGAACCGAAGAACTGCAAGGGACATATAGCTGAACCACAGGTGTAGTAGTCGCATACACAGCCATATTGATGTTAGCAAAGGATATGAAGACGAAATTCTCTAATAATAATGGTTCCAAAAAAATATTCACAGCACAAATAGATGAATAAAGATTGAAGCAATGATGATCATACCAGAGCAAGTATGCCTAGAGCTACAACAATCAGGCAAAGAGTTATATATATTACTTGCTGCTCCATTAAAGCTGCAAAGTAACCAGCCCCCAAAAAATATTCAGAAATTTCCTATCCGACTTAGAAACATCTATTGTTTCTCTCAATCCAAATGCACCAAATAACACAGCCTGGTATGAGATTTCACAAAGTATTTTAATCTGTATCTTTCAGATTCCTTCTCCAAGCCCTCAGGAGATCTATCAGTATCCAAGCCATTATGAATGAACAGATGATCAACTCCATCTGCTTCACGCATGAAACTATAACAATGAAAACTAAAAGAGCACGTTGTTAGAATTTTCAAATTACAGCACGTTATATGCAGTTAATGCTTATGGCTAACAAATACTACTATGTATTTCTTCCTTTCCTTAACAATTTAATTCCAGATATGGCATTTCATCTGGAGCATTTAATGAATTGAACTGGTATTTAAATATGAGGCATAATCAGTTTGCATTTCAAATGTACCAAAAATAACTATCAATCAAACATTCATAGAGTTAATTTGCAGTTCAATGGCTAGATTAACAACCCGAGCAAAAGTCCTACCACGCACAAAGCCCCCGTTCACCCTTCGTGATCTAAAGAATGCCATCCCGGCCCATTGCTTCAAGCGGTCCATCCTAAAATCCTTAGCATATGTCTTTAAAGATTTATCAATGCTATGTTCCTTTTACTACGTTGCCTCCAATTACTTCAGCCTCCTCCCACAGCCTCTTTCCTACTTTGCATGGCCTCTCTACTGGCTCTGCCAGTCAATCGTATTTGCTGCCATATGGGTCCTTGCCCATGAATGTGGCCATCATGCATTCAGTGAGTACGTTTGGCTCAACGACACTGTCGGCATGATCCTCCACACTGCCCTCTACGTTCCATACTTCTCATGGCGTATAAGCCACCGCAAACACCACACTCACACTGGATCAATGGAGTACGACGAAGTCATTGTCCCGAAACGTAAGGCTGAAATTCCAGCATTTTTCAAATACTTGGAGAATCCAATCGGCCGAGCAATCAGGATCGTCGTCACATTCATATTCGCCTGGCACTGGTATCTACTTTTCAACTTCATAGGTCGCAATTACGGTAAGTTTACCTCCCACTTCAACCCTTACAGCCCAATCTTTACCGATAAGGAGCAAACTCTAGTTTGGATCTCCAATGCCAGCATTCTTGCTTTCACATATGTGCTTTACATCCTGGCAACAGTAAAAGGAACGAATTGGCTGCTTTTCCATTATGTTGCCCCTTTTGTCATTATGACAACATGGTTTTCTATGGTGACCATCTTGTATCACACTCATCCCGCCTTGCCTCACTATTATTCATCAGAGTGGGATTGGTTACGTGGGGCTTTATCAACAGTTGACCGGCACTACGGCCGTTTCCTGAACCAAGTTTCGCATAACATCAACAATACTCATGTTCTACATCACTTGTTCTCCACCATTCCGCACTATCATGCTATGGAGGCAACGTTTGCCATTCAACCAATACTAGGCGAGTACTATAACTTTGACACAACACCTATTCTGAAGGAAGCCTGGAGAGAGTTTAAGGAGTGCATATATGTGGAGCTGGATGAAGGTACCAGGAACCAAGGTGTCTATTGGTACAACAAAAAGCTTTAGAAATGGGTTTTCATAGTATAAATTCGCCGTTCACTTCATGGACTTTCTTTGTTGCACATTCATGCAGTTGAATTACTACTACATCTATTTTCTTAGTTTTATGATTTATTTCGTGACGAAACAATATATAAAATGCTATGAATCTTTTATTTCATGTTGATGTTCATCTATATACTATACTGTTTCTTGTCCTTGTTAACGATTTATCTGATTCAATGCCGGGATTCTCTCAAAAAAAAAAAAAAAATGCAATACCACTTAATATTTACCATATCTTCATAAATATTAAGACCTGGCAACCCAACCTCTAAATTACTAAACTATTCTTAACTAATAATATTTTCTATTAGATATGATTGTTTATGTTTGTTTTGTTGATTTTTTTAGCCCCGTTTGACTTCCAATGAATACTAAATAAAACGTAAAAATGATTAATGAAATGATATTATGGAAGTATAGTGATAAAAATATATTCTCTGTTCAGAAAGCTAAGTTAGCATTTGATAATAGAGAAAGAAATCCGAAAGGACAATGCTCTGGAAAATCTCTATATCAGTTCTGTTTATTGTAAATAGAGTAACTAGAAATATTGTACTAGCTGCCTAAGCCTTGAACTGCGGAAAGAACAGAACATAATGAAAATCACAACTGATCATGTCAAAGGCAATTAACCATCAAGATGTAGTTTACTTTATACTGCACATCAGCACTAAATTTCATGTTTTCAAGTAACAATGCAGCCTCCTTTCCATGCACAAATAACATGCAGTTTAACTACATCGAGAAATTAAATCAAACAAAAATTACCTGAACCATGTGAAAGTCATATGTTATGCTACCTTGAACCTCTCTCAGATTCCCGGACATCGCAAAATGATTTTGTATAACTCGAAATGAAGGATCTTTTAGACCTCTTCCTACAGCCTGCAATTGCAATGCACAGTCGGATGTCACTCCATGACCATTCGATAATCATTAATGTATATATGTATATAGCACATATCTATACTAGAGGGTAATTATCACATGTTAAGAAAATGATAATGAAGCCAAGAACTGCCGACTGTATAACACAGGTCAGAAAAACATAACTGGTTTTTATACGTCTAACTTTAGTGACCATTCACAAAAAAGCCAAGGAAACTGTGGACGTTTTGTAATCTTTTTTCCCTCTATAGAATAGGGTTGCAGAAGTGTTCAGAAAGAGAAAATGATATATTTACAAATATTATTACCTTGGCAAGATTTCCAAGAGACGCCAATGGCAAAAAGTATGCAGGATATAATGGGGTACTGAGATCAAAGATGCTGCAACAGAATATAGCACTGATATCAGAGTGTGAGTCAATCACAAGCACATACTTCTTTTTTAAAGCAGAGGCCCTTAACCTCCCAAAGCTGCCAATAAAGTCTGCATACAGGTGCCATTGCTAGGATCATTGTCAAAAAGATTACCAAATCTTCCACCTGAATTGAAATAAATCATCACTCCAGAAGATATGAACCCGTCACTTATTTGGTATATGTATGGCTGGAAAGGAGGCAGACCAATTCATAAACGCCCAACAGCTCCAATTCCACCCTTTGACACCCATATGCGAATACACCAATGGATCTTGCTAAACTCTCAGATTCTACAGAAACCTGATGAGAAAATTTTAACAGGAAAATAATTACTACTCTTACAATATATACGCTGTAATGTCGAGCCAACTGATAGACTAATCAAACTTGTTTGCACAGTTTTGACTGCGTAATAACAAATATTCGATGATGATTAAAGAGAAGAGTTCCATTTTCATGCCTTGAAAAGACTGGAAGTTATGACAAATCCACCAGATAACATTAGTTGGAAACTGAAGCAAAATGTAAGGAATAAGCAGTAAAACAGAACGAGTTATCCAGTATATAAACTAAAAACTAACTAGCTATTCTTTTCATGAGAACCGCCAAATAAGTGAAATTAAAAAAAAAAAACAAAAAGAATTATATATGCATGTTCAAATTTTTGAGACGGTTATGTGTTGGCGTATAAGTTTTCAAGGACGTTTTCAAGTGTGAAATTCTTGTAAATTTAATAATTTATTGAATATGAAAAGAGCACATATCTCTCTATTCAAGTGTTAAGCACACACCTAAGAACATTTACAGAAGTTTTTCTAAAAAAAAAATTCTAAGTTCTCTTTTGGCTCAATCCGTATAATATTATTAGTAATATTTAATGAAAATCATATTTCCTATTACTTGATCTAGTTTTTATAGATAAAGAATAGTACTCCCTAATCGTTTCAAGTAAAAAATTTAAATGAATAATTATTGTACTAAAAAAGTTTTAGGCATGTACATATTTCGACATGTGAATAATGCTCTTTAATTTATTTTATTTTTTTACCATGAAAAATTTAGGAAATCTGAATTTTAAAACTTTTGATACTATTGAGGATAAATATTCCTATTGTTTACGAAAATCATAACTTTTATAAAACTTGCTCTTTTCGGATTGATTACAAACAAGTGAAAATGGCATGTAAAATCTCCCCGACAACTTTACAGCTAAAATATTTCCACGGTCAACATATTTGTCTACAATTTCAATAACTGTTTCGAAATTTGTGGTGATGCTAAAATTTAGTGTACCAAATTAATCTTGACTTTCATCTAAATGTATAGCCTCTAATCTTGTAATCTTGACTTCCAATTGTATATATAATAATAAGAATAAATATATATTTAGGTCAAGATTTTGTGTATATTTCCGGAAAAAAAAAAAAAAAAAAAAAAACTCCTCTGTGTGTGTGTATATATATATATATGCTATGATAGCTAGCTAGGACCACCAAATACTAATAACACAAAAAACTCTTTGAGACAAAATAGAAAAAATGAAAAAATCATTTGTTTCATTTTTCTCATTCACCATTTTGTGCCTTGTGTTGACCATCATCACAGTAGATGGTGCGGGTGATTCCGGAAAGGATTTCCACATAACAAATAACATACCAGGTGAAAGCATCGAAGCTCACTGCTTCTCTGGCAATGTTGATTTTGGCAACAGAAGGCTCGGCGGAGGCGAACAATTCAGTTTCACATTCACACCTGTTTCTGATAGTGCCAGACTTTTGTGCACTTTCACTACAGGACATGGTTCTGGGGACTATGATGTTTTAACCGATCAAGTAAAGAAGGTCTCATGTCCAGGCAAAGATTGTTTTTGGAGTGTACGACCTGATGGCCCGTGCGCTGGAAATTTTAACCCTGTATGTCAACCGTGGAAAAAACCAGCTTCTAAATAAGTGTAGATTGTTACGGTTGCTTAATTATCAATTGAATGTCTACAAATATATGTATTGAAGACTTTTATCCAGTTAATAATAATTCATTTCCTTTAGAGCTGTTTTGCATTGATGAACTTTACATTAATGGTGGCCAATATGTTAAGGCTACCTATGTCTAAATAACAAGATACATTACTGACAGGTCTTGATACTTCGTTCATGTACTATGTTTTCTGTTTTTAAAATACTGCATTTGATAAAGTTTATGTTAGGGGCATACTCTCTAGGCCATCCCAAGTTTCATCGATCGATGTACTCGAGTATGACCAAGGACTCGGCTAATTAATGGCTTTCCGTTGTGTAATAGGACTAGCCGACTAGGATTTTGGTAACTTTCGGAAGCCACAACAATTCGACATTACTACGCTCCACAGTGACATTAGTTTTAGACACGTTCTTCCAGAAGGGTCCTAATTTTGGAATCACTTTTGATAATATACCTGGCAAAAAGTATCACATTTAACATTCCAAGACCAAAATGTACTCTAGTCAATTCTTTACCTTTGTGTTTTTTTTTTTTTTAAATATGTTTGACCTGGGATTACTCCATAAAGAAAATTTGGATTATGAAATGATACCATGGAAATACAGTTTCTATAATTTCATTTATTTATTTTGTTATAATTCGGAATATATGGAATAACAAAGGTAAATAATTGAGTGGGGGAGTATTACGGAAACCTAAATGAGAGGCAACATAAACAGAATTAACAAGACATAATAAAATGAAAAGAAGCAGAAAGTACCTTTTGTATTTCTCCAGCAAAACCAAAGGTGCTCGACTTTACACATTGTAATTATTAATCAATCAACGAAACAATACTATATACTACTAGTTAGGAAAAACAACAACACTCTATAGAGCAATGGATGAAATTGCGTACCCTGATGATGATAATGGGGCTTGTTTTGCTTGGATAGGAGGATCGCACAAGATCTTAAACCGGTGAAGTTTCGCCGGATTTGAAATTCGCTGGTGAAAAGGACGATCGAGAATTGGATAGGCTCAGTCAGGCATGGAAGGAGGTGAGGTGAGGTGAGTGAGCTTGATTATCAGCGAGATTACTTCATATCATCACAGTCGGTTGTCAAGTGTGAATTGTGGGGATTTACAATTTTTGGGCACCCCTAATATTTTAATACTATTTGAAATGTTATTCAGAACTCTACTCCCATCTTCCCCGTAAATTCTTTGGCCCTTCTCCCACAATCTCCCCTCTTCGTCATTTATTTTATTATTAATTGTTTATTTTATTTAAAAATATCATGTAAATTATAAAATTAAAATATTTAGAAACAAATTAAATATCATTATAAAGTTCTAAATTAAAAATATTACAAAGTATTTCTTATTACTGAATGATATTTTTTTCTCTAGGTCTTTGTAAAAAAACAATGTAAGTAAATGGCCTATTTTACAAAGTGTTTTTTTTTAAATATTATTATTAATGTTTAATTGAAAATTGAATAATAAAAATAGAATTGGACTGTGTTAGAGCCGTGACCATTCCCAAACTTGCCGATGTTGGTCCCAAGACACACTACCCCCAACAGAGGTTCAACGAGGACGTAGAGAAATTTAAGGGGTAGAATGTAATAGTCGCATCCCTCACACCAGTTAATTAAGATAAAATGGGATAAAGGGTAAATAAGTAGACCACCACTCTCATATGATATGAGACCTTTTTGGTGATTTCAAAATAACATATGTGAGAACGTAGTTATGCCCAAAGCGGGCAATATCATACCGGCGAGACGTGTGTGGACCACTCCATGAGTAACTACTCTGGCCAGAGGGTTAGGTCTCGACCCATAAGGGGGCAGGGTAGTTACATTATACTTATACTGTAGATGCAAATCCTTCATAACTTGACATACTTTGTACATAATGGACGTTTTTGTTTTTAAATAGTTTAGCCTCATTTAACCTCTAATAAATACCAAATCACACCGAAGATACAACTAAAGAAATTACATTGTGAAAGTACACTTTCACAATATAATTCAATAAGGTAAATTTTTGATATGGTTTGGAAGTAAACAGAGAAAAAAAAAAGTTCAACAAAACAAATGCAAATGTAAAATTTACTTCGTATTAAGGTTTTGGGGTTGTGACTGAACAATTTATAGAGTTGAGGTCTCTGTTAGTCTTACACGCTAAGTTAAATGACGTGACAAAATTTTCTGCAACATGGGTAATGTTTTGTCTATTTTCCCAAACCTGACTTAAATACTAATATTGCCTTGGCATGATAACATTATCTTTTGTCTCCCTCTGTCTCGCTAATAATGTATGTCATTTTTTGGACGTCCCATTAACATGTGTCAGTTCATTTTTTGTAAGTATATACTCCCTCCGTCCCACTTTAATTTATCCATTTTGACTTTTTTCGGTCAACAGTTTTCAACTTTGACTCACGATTACTCTTAAACTATAATGATAAATCATTTGATGAAATCATATTATGAAAATATAGAACCTCAATTTTCATAATATAATTTTATTAAATATTTAATAATTATAGTTTAAGACTAATCATGGGTTAAAGTTGAGAACTGTTGACCGAAAAAAGTCAAAATGGATAATTTTAAACGGGACAGAGGGAGTATTAATTATCTATTCCATTAATTACACTTTATAATTTTTTTATCCTAATAATATCTCACTCACACTTTTTATTCATTCTTTACCTAAGTGATTAAATCCATTCTCATTACACCAGTCTCTTTGAACAAGGTGATAGACGAAAATCTCCTATATGGATTTCACAATGTTTATCCTTATCATTTCACTTTTTATAGATTAGTGTGCTAGTATTCTTTTGCCTTTGAAGGCTCGATCAACTCTCTTGTGTTTGTGTCATTTTGTTTAACTGTTTATTCTGCATTTTTATCTTTTGTGCTAGGAACATTATTCACGACATATTAACTACATAAAACTACAGAGTTTAATTTAGAGTCTTTTTATTTGTACGGTTGCTGCTATGAAAACCAATGGATAACTTTTTCAATATATGAGAAAATGAGAAGAGTCTAGTGTCCAATTTGCAACAAATGAAACTTTTTCTAGTGCAAATATTTTATTCCAAAAAATTGTTGTTGTACAGTACTAACGAACATTGATGGTGAAGAATATGCGCACAAAAGGACCCAAAGGTATCCCTTATACAAAGGATGAAAAAAGATTGTTTTGGTGAAAAGTGAAAACAAAGGATTCCAAATGGTACCATTACCATATAAGTTGGTCCAAGGGTCCAAAACATAACCATTTGGGTTTGGGCTATAGAGTCCTGTTGGCCACCTTCTGTAATTGAGACCTCACGTTCCAGTCTCAATTATAGAGGTCCGGACTACTGTTCACATTTGTCAAATCTAGCTTCTTTTGTTTCCTTTCATTTTTCCTCTCTCTAGCTTTCAGCTTTTCTCCCTCTCTATCTCCCACTTTTATTTTAAATCAATAATAAACACATCATAATTTCAATCATAATATTCTTCTAACATTCACCCAATATAATTATTACATCTATAAATATACCCATGTAACCCCATACTCCCTCCGTTTTTTAATATAACTAGTTTTAGACTCTTTTTTTTACATATATTAAATAAATGTTTGTAATAGGAATAAATATAAATGATGGTCCACCATCATAATTATTATTACAATTAAAAATATATATTTTTCTTCTGAAACCCAATCATAAACATAAAAACATTATTATTATATTAAAATTCAAACATTAATAATCTATCATCATAATTATCATATTGAAAATCTAATATAGTGAGTTCTAATTTAAAACCTTAAACTACTTATATTTAAGAGTTTAAAACTACTCACATTAAAAAAACGGAGGAAGTACTACCTTTTCTTAATATATACCCAAATCTAATTTTCCTAACCCCTATCAAACTCCTTCAATATTCACATTTCACAACTCAATTAGTGCACCCTCTCGCTAACTCCGAACATTTTTTGGTAAGTTTAAGGGTAAGCAATGTTTATTTCGATTGATACTAAAAATGGTCACACGTAACATTAGTTCTGTAGCACTTTTATTTCAAAAACATGTCCATGCATTGAACTCTCTATAGACTTACTGTGACGAAAGTAATACAAGTGCAGAGCATCATAAATGCTATTATCCGATGTTGTACTGAGCAGGCAAAATCAGAGCTGCACAGACATTCTTACTGTTTCTACTTCATTTCCAACCTACTACCCATTACTCACGCACAAAGCTGGTACTGTTGTCAATAATGCAACAACAACAACTATCCTGTTGCACTAAATGTGACGACGGAGAGCCATTAATGAATATAGTCGCATTTCTTCCCAACAAAAAACCAACCAAACCCGTAGCCTGAATAAAAAAGATTTGTCAGGCCAGTTTTACTTGACAAAGATAAACATAACTGTACCTGAAAACATTGATCAAGCTCAACTTCTGTGTGGATCAACTAACTCTATCTAGCATACTCCAACAACAGCCACTGCAATCTTATTAATTCCGGTCCCCCCCCCCCCCCCCCCCGCATCAAGGTGTAGAATCCCTCCAAGCATGCATGTGCATTGCGAGTATATATACATATATTTATGTGAACAGTGTACTCTCAAGTCACCAGTGTGCATCCTTGCCAAATTCCAGTCCCTTCTTAATCAAGGTGTAAAATCCCTCCACATGTATGCATGTGCATTGAGAATTACCAATGTGAACACTACTCACTGTGTGAAAGTAGACTTCCAAAGCAATTCCAAGGCTTAGGGACGTTTGCATTTTATGCTACCTTGGAGGAAACTCAACATGCGTAGGAGGTATATATGTTCTCAGTTAATCCCTCTATGGGAAACTGAGGGATCAAACCTGATGTTCCAGGAACAATATTTCATTTGGTACCTTCAAATTTATTTGATCAGTGTTCCATCCAGTTTCCTCAAGCATTTGCAAAAAATCATCAAAACATTCCCTCAACTTAGCAGCGCTTTGCTCAACTTGTTTGAAGATATCATTTGACTCGTCCCAGTTCACATAAAGCCAGTAAGATTGCCACAAGCTTCGAAGCATCGACACGCTTGTGGCTCCTTCCTACATGATGAGTTCAACTTTTAACAGATTTGAGGGTAAATAAACTGACCCTGTCATGCACTTGTTACTGCATACTTTAAGATTGGCATGGAAAATTTGTGGCGACGAGCACATGATTCATATGAATTTTAAAAAAAAAAGAAGCTCTAAGAAAGACGAGAATTGCCCAGAATGCAACCTTTAATATGCTAGCTGAATGTCATACCTTAAAAGACACCAAAATCTCGATATCTGTAAGCTGTTGGTTCACAACAAGAAAGTATTTCTCTTCTTCATAGAGTTTAAGAAGCCATTTCACCTGCTTGAAACAAAAAATGTAAGTTTATCATTTAACCTTTAACACTGTGAGGATGCATTAGCACTCCCCAAAAAATTTCTATTCCAGACAACATTATCCACTCAAGACTTCTATTGATATGTGACACACTCTACTATCACATTGTAATTTATCGCTGAAGCCTGTGCAAATTAGTAATTGAATTGAAGTGGTAGACAACTGCTACAACAGTTTTGACATGAAGAGATTTAGATGATTTGCTATGTAGCGAAGCTAACAAAATTTCTTCCTCGATATCCTGTTTCAAATTTGCTATAGTGTGTTACTAGCTTTGCATAAATAAATAAACTATTATTAACCTAATGAAATACTAATATTTCTAGGAAACGGATCGTACCATGAACCCACGTCTGTTGCCACTAACCATCTCCTCCAAGGACAGGCCAAAAGTAATTTTTGGTCTAAGAAATTTCTCCCATATCAATATATTTTCCTTCTTGTTGCAATCATTAACCCCTGATGCAAAACTACGTAGTTTATTCCTTGATAAACAAACACAATAGCAGGTGGTCATACTTCATCGTAAACCTACCTGGAACTTTATTGTACAAAATATGGGAGTTTACCAGTATACGAGCACGCTTGAGATTTACCTGACAGAGTAAATAATTATTAATACACCTGGTAACCACTAACCACCACATCTACAGTGGTTAAGACGGCCACATTTAATTGGTTACACTTGTGTCATTAATAAACTGGTTAAAAGACCTTAAGGAGAGCTTGTAATAGTTAACACGCACAATGCTTCGTTTTATTGAGTATACCTGTGTCATTAATAAATTGGTTTAAACAATAATGGCCAACAAACCCACTGCTTCATTTCACTGGTCACATTTGTGGCATTAGTAAATTGGTTAAACACTTTTACTCACACTTTGCAATGGCTAAGAAACACATGCTTTGTTTTATGGCATCATTAATAAATTGGTTATACAATCTTACTAGCTCCTTGTTATGGCCAACACAGACAAACAGAGCAGAATTATCTTACTGTATCAAACCGAAGAACTGCAAGGGACATATAGCGGAACCACAGGTGTAGTAGTCGCATACCCAGCCATGTTGATGTTAGCACAGGATATGAAGACGAAATTCCAGGTGTATCCTAATAATAATGGTTCCAAAAAAACAGTCACAATACAAATAGATGAACGGGGATTAAAAAAATGATGATCATACCAGAGCAAGTATGCCTAGAGCAAGGCCAACTAACTCAGCAGCTACCTCCCAGACTTCTTCCTGCACATTAGACCACATTGGATTAGGAATATTTTTTAATTCAGTGGAAACTAAAGCTCCACTTTACAATATAAATTTGTTCTGTACAAGGCTACAGCACAGAGTAACTTTCAGCTACAATACGTTCCACACTCGAGACATACTACACATTGACTATATCAGACAAGTTAAACAGGATAGAAACAGATTTACAAAGAACCACACTACGTCCCATCCAAGTGTCAGAAACATCCCATAATTTACACACACAACTTAAGTATATTGAGGAGAAACCACACAACCAACCAGACAATCGTTAGAGGCATTTTCTAATCTGCACCCTTCAAGAAGTTAGAATGTCTAACACATGTTCTTTATAGAACTTCTGAGTTACAGTAGTTTTTATTGAAATGCTAATGCACTATCCCACTCGAGACCTTCTGCATGTTCAAGAAAATGATAGATGAGCAAAAAACTTCATGAAACCATAATGAAAAATAAAGATGAGCACCTTGTTAGAATTATCAACTTCCAGCACATTATATGCAGTTAACATTATAAAGCAATTTGCTTAACTGTCCAAATTGACAATGCAATTCGAAGCAAGAGTTTAGCTTCAAGCCAGGGTCATGTTTTAGTTCATCTCACATAAGAGAAATAATACAAATAGATTGATTGCACACCTCTATATAATTTCGAGTGTTTAGATGAGATGGATATGTTTTATCATATTAGAGTCTTAGGTAAATACAAAAAGTGCAGGGAATAAAAATGAAAAGCTTACATTACCTTCCATATTGAATTGTACTCCCTCCATCACTTTTGGAGTTTTAGTGCTTACCGTTTGTCCAGTTATTGCATATCATGAAGTGGATAGCATTTAATGAATTGAGGGAGTGTGCTGGTGTTTAAATATGAGGCAAAATCTGTATTTCAAATCACAAAAACCATCCATCAAACATTCATAGATTTTGCAGTTCAATGGCTAGACGATTAACAACCCGAGCCAAAGTCCTACCACGCACAAAGCCTCCATTCACCATTCGCGATCTAAAGAATGCGATCCCACCCCATTGCTTCGAGAGATCGGTCCTAAAATCCTTTTCCTACGTCTTTAAAGATTTATCAATGCTATTTTCCTTTTACTATGTTGCCTCAAATTACTTCAGCCTCCTCCCACACCCTCTTTCCTACTTTGCATGGCCTCTCTACTGGTTCTGCCAGTCAGTCGTATTTGCTGCCATCTGGGTCCTTGCCCATGAATGTGGCCATCATGCATTCAGTGAGTACGGTTGGCTCAACGACACTGTCGGCATGATCCTCCACACCGCCCTCTACGTTCCATACTTCTCATGGCGAATAAGCCACCGCAAACACCACTCTAACACCGGATCCATGGAGTACGACGAAGTCATTGTCCCGATACGTAAGGACGAAGTTCCAGCCTTTTTCAAGTACTTCGAGAATCCAATCTGCCGAGCATTTAGGATCCTCATCCTACTCACATTCAGCTGGCACTGGTATCTACTTTTCAACTTCTATGGTCGCAAGTATGGTAGGTTCGCATCCCACTACAACCCTTACAGCCCAATCTTTACAGATAAGGAGCGCCCTCTAGTCTGGATCTCCAATGCTGGCATTCTTGCTTTCACTTACGTGCTTTACATCCTAGCAACGGCAAAAGGATTTTCATGGCTACTTTTCCATTATGTTGTCCCATTTGTCATGGTGAAAACATGGCTTAGTATGGTCACCTACTTGCATCACACTCATCCTGCTCTGCCTCACTATGATACATCAGAGTGGAATTGGCTTCGTGGGGCTTTATCGACAGTTGACAGGAACAACGGTCGTTTCTTGAACCAAGTTTCACATAACATCAACAATACTCATGTTCTACACCACTTGTTCTCCACCATCCCGCACTATCACGCTATGGAGGCGACATATGCCATTCAACCAATACTAGGCGAGTACTACAACTATGACACAACGCTTATGCCGATGGCAGTATGGAGAGAGGTTAAGGAGTGCATTTATGTGGAGCCGGATGAAGGTACCAAAAGCAAAGGTGTCTATTGGTTCAACAAAAAGCTTTAGATTTGGATCTGGATGTATAAATTCATCTTCGGACTTGCTTTGTTGCACAATTATGAAGTTGAATTACTACTCCGTTTCATATTGTCTTAAGTTTGATGCTCTGTTTCGCGATGGAATAAAATGTAAGATGTTAAGAATCTTTTATTTCATGTTAAAATTTTAATTCATATGCTCTAACGTTTCTCGTTTAGGGATGCTATTTACATCTACCATATTTACATAGTATTCAAATGTGGCAACCTAATCTCTAACATCATTAGACTATTCTTGATTGTAATGTTCTTATCCAATTAAATATTCATTAAAGGAAATAGCAATCTCCAACTATGGGAGTCACACTCAGAAGATTTTCTGCTAAGTGGGTTTACAGGTGCGGGTTTAGGACTTGAATCAGAAGATCAAAGGTCTACATGAGGTTATATTTTCCTTTTGGGTCTCTGTGTCTCACTGGTATGATTTCCATGGCACCTCAAGACATGATAAATTGGGTTGCAGAGACTCTAGACGGGCTATTCAATCCAGGTCCGCTGGTTGTAACCCACTCCATAACTCTACAGGCCAGCCCCAAAGGTCTTTACAAGTGCATTAGTTACGACACTTAGAATTTATTTTTCCTACATCAAGATTGATCGTCGAAATGCAATTATCAAAGGTATAATCTTTATCCAAAATGGATCTTAGAATAGATGAAATTTCTGGATATTAATTAATCAGAAAATTAATGAACTCTTGCATTAGAACATCTTGTTATAGAAATTAATGGAAGTGAGCAAACTCAGGTGAAAAGAGTATCTTCTCTGTTTTCTATTGATTCAGAAAGCTAAGACAGCACTTGATAGAGAGAAGGAAAATGCAAAAGATAATTGCTCTGGAAATTTTCTACTTCTGGATTTTAAAAATAGAGTAATTAGAATTATTGTAGCTACCTAAGACTTGAACTGTGGAGAGAACATTACAATAAGCATAGTCAAGTAACCGTCAAGATATAGTTTTCCTCTATACTGCACATCAGCACTAAATTTTATGCTTTTTTAATAACCATGAAGCCTCCTTTCGCTGTGCAAATAACATTCTATCCATCTATATTGAGAAATTGAATCAAATAAATATAACTTGAGCTCAGTAATAAAATGACAATCATAACTGACAATGTGATAGTCATATGTTATGCTACCTTGGCTGATACCTCTCCCAGGTTCCCGGAAATTGCAAAATGATTTTGTATAACTCGAAATGAAGGATCTTTTAGGCCTCTTCCTACAGCCTGCAATGCACAGTTGGGTGTCATTCGCTGACCATTCGATAATCATCAAGGTATACGCTTATATGATATGTCAACTGGCATTAAAAAAATAAAAATAAAAAATTAATAAAGAAGGATGATCTTTGCTTGATGTCAGGATTTATGAAACCATGTTGAAAGTAATCTGAATGAATATTTTGATAGACAAATATCATGTATATCAGAACTCTATATTGATCCTTGGCGTTGAATAATAGGCCATCCAAGAGGGTAATTACCAAATGTTCAAAAAATGAGAATGAACATGTAAACTTTGAAGCCAAGAACTACTCACTATATAACTTGAATTGTTTTGGTCGTCTAATTATACAACCCATCACCCTAAAAAATCAAGGCAACCATGGAGTTTCTTTTTTTTTTTACCTTCCTATATTTACAAATATTATTACCTTGGCAAGATTTCCAAGCGACGCCAGTGGCAAAAAGTAAGCAGGATATAATGGGGTGCTGAGATCAAAGATACTACAACATAAGATAGCATTTATATCAGCGCGTGCGACAATCACAAGCACACACTTCCTTAAAAAGCAGAGGAGTTTACCTCCCAAAGCTGCCAATAAAGTCTGCATACAGGCGCCATTGCTTAGGATCATTATCAAAAAGATTACCAAATCTTCCACCTGAAATTAAATAAAATCATTACTACAGAAGGTATAAAACTGTCAATTTTACACTATGTATGGCAGGAGAAGAGGCAGGCCTATGAATAAACGCCCAACAGCTCCGATGCCATCCTTTGACACCCATCTGCAAATACGACAATGGATCCTGCTTTAGCATATAAATCTCAGCTTTAAAAGAAAGCTAAACTCTCAGATTCTTCAGATACGTGATGTGCCGAAATTCAGGAACATAATACTACATTGCTATTCAAGTACGATCATGTTGCGTTATGAATACGAATAAGAATCCCAGCTCTACCTGATGGCAGCAGCAGAAACTGCAGCTGTAGATCCTGAAAATGAGCCTACTCCTACAGCCTATATTTAGAACGAACTTAGTATGAATCTTTGAGCCCAAACATACCTAGTTTGTGTTGTAGCAAATGAAAGATGTCAGCAAAAGTAAAAAATGCTCAAACTTTTAAAAAAATAATCTAAAACACTATTATTTGAAATTCTAGCTTCAGTTTGACCATCAGAACATCGAAGTACCGGTTCTTCTACGTGACTGTAAGATATGAGAACCTAAAATGGTGCCCACGAAAATAAAGTCATACTTAAGGGACTACGTTCCATTTTATAGAATATGAGCTGTAATATTGAGCCAACAGATAGGTAGGCTAATCAATATAAATGTGTAATTTATACTGGGTGGTAACTGATACACAACGATGTTTAAAGAAAAGAGTTAGATTCACATGCCTTTAAAAGACTAGACATCACCAATGTATGACAAATCCACCCGGTAACATTAGTTGGAAACTGAAGCAACATGTAGTCCAAGTAATCATCCGAGACTGAATCTGCATAAGTTCATAAAACAAAAGGTTAATTTAACTAAAAATGGTACACCACGCTAAGTGCAGAGCCTATTATATAAAGAGAACATTGAATGATTGAACTATTGAACCAATTTAACCATAAATATTCTATCTGTGTAGTTCAAAATCACTATAAATTAAAAATACTGCCTTGTTTATGATAATGGAATGCAGTGAGATCTAATAAAAGTGTGTTGAAGCCATTACCTGAAAGATTGAAGTAATAGTTATTGATAATATGAGAAAATTACACTTCACATGGAGGACAATTTTAATGAACCAATTGAATTCAAGTATCCAACCATAAGATACATAACATTGCATCTTAAATGTTGAATAAGTCAGAAACGTTGTGTCTATTATATTGTGTTTCAAGTTCAACACGCATATCAAACGGAACTGCATAGAGTCCTAATTCCTAAGCAGAGTTTGGTCACTAGAAAATGCATATTGGACATCTCAAATGGAACTGCATAGAGTCCTAATTCCTTATTACATGTGCCCCATTACAAAGACATTGCATCCATCAAGCAAAATACTCCACATTCATATTTAACAAACAAACTATATAAATTCCCAAATTTAAATGTTAAGCGAGATCTCAAACCTATTTTTTACAAATTAAATTTGTAAAATCATAATAGGACAATTACTCAAAACAAAGGCTCTACTGTATCAATGTACTGACAAGATTCGAAGTTCGAATATATACATTAACCAGATTCTGAAGAGCTACATTTGTGAATTGCGATAAAAAAAATTAGCAAGTTGGGCTTTAAACAAACAAAGTACATAAGAAAAAAAATTTATACCTAGTTTCGTGATATAAGTTGGAACGCATAGCTAAATATGTGGAACTAATCTGTTAGTTTGAAACTGAAGTAACACAAACAGACACCATCCATAAGTCAAACAAGTCATCCATATGAGCACTCTCACCGGGGAATCCAGAAGGCAGAACAAAATCTTTGATAACTTTTGGAAGCCACAACAATTCAGCATTACTACGCTCCACAGTGACATTAGTTTCAGGCACATGTTCTTCCATTAGAGTCCTAATTTTGGAATCACTCTCGACAATATATCTGGTGCAAAATGCAATAGCAGATAAATACATACAGAGTATCATATTTAACATTCTAAGCTAAGCATCGAAAATTATTACAGAAAATAAAATGATAGGCAAAATTGAACACCAATAACAGAACAGAAAATGAAAAGAAGCAGAAAGTACCT